>JAWWEU010000158.1:38500101-38527836 GCA_035583155.1 Acropternis orthonyx | reverse complement strand
ATTTATAAATTATTTTACAAAGAACTAAATGCAGCCACAGAATCATTAGAGAAACTGGGCAGTAATTAACAGGCATGAGAAGGTACTGCTTTCTGCACAGGTCTCCTGAGGGAGGAGGACAAAGCAAACCCAGGAGTACCAGCCTCTTTCCTCCCAGGGAAGAGGGATTTAAATCAATTCCAGTTTCAAAACAGTGTAGACACCAAATGGTGAAAGCAGTGGGTATGTCTTGGAGACCTTTGGTGCCATTGAGAAGACAGCTCAGATCCAGGCATCATCCCAAGGGGACTCAAAGTGTTAGCTTACAATCAGGGCCAAATTCTCCCAGGCTTGGATACACACCAGCCAAGCAAAATATGTTAGTTGGCATTTCACTTGCTAAACACTTTCCCAGTTTGCACTGGAAGTAGTAGCATCCATATGTCCAAGAGAGGCTTTTTGGCTTAGTCCCTGCTATGTGTGTGCCCTTAGTTGCGCTTTTCCCTGTCTCATTTTCTGCCCTTAAAAAAATCCAAGCAACAAGGCAAGCCCTGGTTTTAGGCAGAAACTGGTAAATTGCAGCAAAACCTAGGGGAGATGGGACCTGGAGGGGGAACAGAAGAGTTGCCCAAAGCAGTATTTTCCAGTTTGTCAGTGTGTGCCTATTCGAGATGGAGCCATCCCATATGCAATGAACGTGGCCTTCAGCACACAGGAGAGCATGCACCCTCTGCATAAGGAGATCCCCTTCATTGCCATCACCGTGATGGGTGGATGACCCCCACTAACATGTCACTGAGGTGGCATTCCAGGCCTGGAATGCTCGTGTCAAGATTCATTCCATGGACATCCAGAGGCAGACATGAACTTGCTGCAGGTCATGGCCACACTGTTCCTGGAGGAGCACGTCTTCCTGTTGGAGTCCTTTGAACTCATTTAGCCATTCAGGAATCTGTTCCACGACAAGCTCTACAGTGGGTGAGAGCTGCCACTGCGGGGTGGCAAGGGTGGCCCAGGTACCTGCTTCTCATCTGGGCTAAAAGATGACCTTCAGAGGGGTGTTTAGGATGTTTGACCTTGCTAGGAGTAGCATAGGCAGTGAAGCAACCTCCCCAATGGGGAGGTATTGGAAAGGGTAGCCTTTGCTCCTGCTCACCTTTCCTGGTGTGAGATAAGCAAAGTTTTCAAAGCATTGCAAGGATGTGCTTTTCTTCACCCGTGCCTAATAGCTCTGCCCCAAGCCAGGATGTTGTGGCAGCAGTGATGGGAATGCTCAAGAGCAGAAAATGTGGAGCTGGTTTCCCTGGGTATGATGGGGCTGGGTGACACATCCCATGTTCATATATACTTTTCCATCTGGCTATGGCAGGGTCTCCTCCTGTGCAGACACGTGCATGGCATCTACTGCATGTGTGTTTAATAGATGTGTGGCCATGTGGTGCTGCTCAGCAGCATCTGGGAAGGCTGGTTCACACTGTGAGTGTGCTGGCACAAGCTGGGACCTGTCTGTCCCATACCATGCTGGCCGACTTTGCTGGAGACACTTGTGAGACACTGGATCAATAAAAGTATTCTTTTAATTATGGGGTCAGAACCAACTCTGGGAGTGCGTGTGAAGGGGCACATGGAACTCACAGGGCAGGCTCGGAAGTCACATGGAGTAACTGCCAGTCAAAACGGCAGTCTGGGAGCCCGCCCACACCACCCCCCCTGGAGCCCCTACCTCGGCCTCTGATGGGCTGCACCACCCTGAGTCCTGCCTGGGAGAGGTGGCCACGGTGGCCAAAGCTCATAAATGCAGCAGCATGTGGGCCGCATCTTGGTTTTTTGCTCGAGATCTGGGCTCACGATGTAGAGGCAGAGTTCTATAGCATTCTTCAGTAGTAACTATTTTTCTCTTAATCTCTTTTCTTAATTTCTTTTTGTCCTCCTTTGCTCTTTTTTCTTGTCTTAATCTCTTTCTTCTCTTTACCCTTTTCTTATTTAATACTTTGGGTAACTTAAAACCAGTGGGTTAGATTCTGCCTTGTGTGCTGCATCGGTGCTTTGTGGAATGGTCTATGTGGTTGTATGTTACCCCTTTCAAACTTTTGCCAAAATCTTTATTTCCTCCTAAAATCAAAAGTATCTTCTGGGTAAACGTGTCAGCATTCTCTCTTTAGGCTATCTCTAGGTATATAAGAACCCAAAGGCTCTGCAAAAGTTCAGTGGGTGAAATTTTAGAGTCTTAAATATATTTTTTAAAGTAATACTTACAGTTAAGCTTATGGCTTTGGGGCTGGGGTATTAGAGCACTGCAGCAGGCTGGCAAGACCTTACTCACCTGCTTCAGCATATGTTGAAGGCCAAAAGGCATCTCCCAGCCTCTTTCAGGTGGCATTTCCTTGACAGGGGCTTCATTAGTGCCATGGTGAGTCTCAAGTGAGTCTCAACTTGCTGGATCTAGGGAGTCCAGGGTTGACCAGATGTTGCTTCCCAGGGCCCTGATGTGCTCCTATGCTTGATGCCTTTGCTTCCAGTGCTCTGCCTGTTGCCTGTCTGCCCTGCTGCCCAGTTCCCTCCAGGTCTGCAGGCTCCTGGGCACACAGACAGGCAAACCTGGCTCCTGCAGCATGTTCCAGCTGAACTCAAGCTTATACTTACTCAGCTCAAGTTTTCAACAGTACCAATTAATACTGAGTGTTGATTTAGCACTTGGTTAGATTAGAAAGCTGAGGCAGTTTAGGAACCTTCCCCACACAGTGTGCATGTCTGCCCTAGAAATCAGTGGATGAGTGCTGGGGCTGGCAGGGCTGGGGCTGTGTGGGTTGTCCTGGTGGCTTTGACTGCAGTGATAGAGCATGTACCAGAACCAGGGTCCCCATGTGTCCGACTGCTCTTATGCCTGTTCTGTTGTGCTGGGGTGGAGCAGGAGCATGTCTGCCCGCACAGCGGCATCAGCACCCCTGGCTCCTGCTGTAAATGTAAGCTGAGCCACAGGCTTAATGTGGGTGGAAAGAACCTATTCCTGTAAAAACCCTTTAAAAAACCCTAAATCTCGTAAGGGGCTTGTACTTAACATGTCTTGTGGAGGGAAGCTGAAACTCAGCAGAGGACCTGAGGAGGCCAGCAGCAGCCTGGGTGCTCTGTTCACTGGGCTGCTGCCTCCCATGTCTGCAATGACTGCAGACACTCGGCATTGCTAAATCCTGACAGTCACCTACTCATTACAGTGCCTTTGGCATTGTCCCCATTCTACCTGAGGCTACCCTGGTCTGGGCTGGTGAGCACTCCTGCAGACTATTGCAGCACATGACTCTCACCTATGTTATCTGTGGACTGCTTTGCTACCCTGAATCTGCCCGTGGCAGTGAACAGACCCAGGAGCATCCCCATTCTCAGTACCACTCCTGGGCTGCTGTGTGACTTCAGGCTGCTTCTCCCAAAGCAACTTGCCTGCCCCTTCATAGCCTTAGGGTGGCATTTCATGTAGAGACAGGTGGCAGAACAGGACACCACAAACTGCAGGTATGGGCCCAATGACAGTGAGTTTGCACATCCTGTAATTCAGGAAATTATTGACATTAATGATATTGCTTGTCAGGTTTAGCGGGGTGCCCAGAGTTGAGCAGGTGAGGACACTGAGCGACTTTACCTGGAAGAATGAATCTTGCAGATCAAACTTAAACTGCAGGAAAGGGCCATGACATGGCTGTTGCCTGTGCACTGTACAAGACTACTGCTTTAATGCCATTCAAATGCTCACCTGCAGTCCTAAAACACACTTGCAATGGAGAAACCTGCATAGTGGTAGTGATCTACCTTGTCTTTCTTGAGTACCTGGTGCTCTGCAAGCTGCTGGTCAACACTTTCTTTCATGGTTCTGGTTGCACATTGAAAGAAATTATTTTCTGCCAGTACTAAGCTGAGATTGTTGTACAAGGCTTCTCAGTGATATCTCTGAGGAATGTGAAATTTTCCTGTTAGAAATGTCTCAAGACATAAAGTAACATCCTCTTGTAAAGTATTTGGTATGACTCCTCAACAGAAAGTAGTACCAAAGCTGTTCAGAGCTTTTATTTTTATTCCTTGCAGTAATTAATTGCACATATCAGAGCCTACACTTGTCCTTTCAAGTATCTGAAGACAGATTATGAGAAAGGTTCAATAAATCAAACATGGAAGTGTTGCCACCAAGTGGTACAAGATGTATTAGGCAATGGCTCATAATTTATAGATCACAGTGTTGTATCTGAGATGCCCTGATATATTTATAAGAAGATTCCTTTTTGCTTTGTTTAGCTATCTTTTTCTGATTCATTTTACTTCCCATGATGTTAAATGATCATGCTAGCACCCATTTCCATGGAGTCATGGAGTGTATGACATGCGTCTTTCAGCTTCTTCTGGAGCTGCAGGCAGTGGAGAGGCAAATATGAAGGGCTTTCTGGATATATGGAACCATTCAGGCAGCCTTTGATGCAGTGCTCTATCTTGTTAGGAGGTGGCATATCCCTCCCTCCTCAGCCTCATGTGTGAGCAGAGAGAGCGGCCCTGCAGTGGAATGTGTCCCACAGGCCCTGAAGACTGGCTGAGGAATGTCCCAGCCCTCCCCTGACATTTCTAGTGCAGCCTTCCTAAGGGACTTAGACACTTTTGAAATCATCTGCAAATTTATATGTTTTTTTTTAGTGACATGTGTGTGCTGAGCTGTTTTGCTTTTCAGTCAAAGTATGCTGTACTTTAGCCACATGTTTTTCATTACTGCGCAGGGCTTAATAATGCCCTTTGTTTTGCTGTTGTTTAGAAAACCTAGAGTATTAAAAAAAAATAAATTGTATTATTCTTGAGAGCTGTCTTTCCCATGGGGACAGGGCTCCCCAGAGCCACTTGGGGCACAAGGCAGCAGAAGGCAGCATAGGGAGGGATGTAGAGACTTACGCACACACACAAATCCCACCTGTGGGCAAGCATATTTAAATCCCAGCATGTGCTGGGGGTGTAAAGGGTCTGCAGGTCTCATGCTTTTTTGCCTCCTGTGCCCTGTGGCTGTCAGCACCAGCAAGCCCACCAGCTGAACAGTCCTTTTCCACTGGTGAGTGGAAAGGTGAGAGTGGTGCAGGAGTTGGGAGAACTGAAAGTCATGGTGGGCCCTTATACGGATGGTGGTGGCAGTGCAGTGCTGGGTTGGCTGCTTGAATAAGTTGAACATCTCGAATAGGAGCCCAACAGGAAAGATTTATGTCAAAAAGATGCTTTTTCAAAGCTGACATCTTTTCTCAGCATTTTTCTCAGCAACCTCTCCCTTTCTCTCTGTCTTTGGAAAACTGTGTTGTGTTTCTTAGAGTGTAAGCCTAAAGTATTGCTCTTTTTTTTTTCCTTTATTTTTTTTTACTATTGTCAATGTTGCCACCATTATCTTCAGACCAAGCAAATGATAGCAAAAGGCAGAATCAGTCACTGAGCTCTTTTTATCCTGGGTTTAGTCTCCGTTAGCTACAAATCACAGCAGAGGAGTTAAATTAATGCAGCTGATCTCCTGAAAGAAACCACTAGAAGGGAATTGGTAAGTGTATGTGTTAGTGAAACCTGACAGGAGAAAAGGTCTCCAAAAATCTTGCTGCATAATTTCCAAAGCTCTTACAAGTGTGAGTGTGAATATATTGCAATTTTATTTTTTGACATTATAAAGAGAAAGAAAAGTAATGCAAAGGGTGATGTTAACCTGAATAACACCTAGCATTGTTACCCAGAGGGAAAAGAATAAAATCTATTTAAAATATGTCTTATCATGAGAAGGGAACTTGCCTATAATGGCTTGTGTTTCTGTCCCTTATACAGAGTAAGTTTAACTCAAACCATTTATGAATAGCTAATTATTTTCCAATATGATTACTGCTCTTTAGACATCACATGTGCATATGATTCTTCCACTTCTTATTTTTACTACTGCTCCTTTAAAAAATGATTAACACAGATAAATCAAGCAGACAATTTAATATAATAAATTCACTAGTAGATGAAGTAATTATTTTGGAAATTACTATAGCAAAATTAGTTTTTCTTTGTTTTCCTGTGAGGTTTTGCAGATAGAAGAGGCCAAATCTTTAGACAGAGTTTGTACATGGCTATATTTGTCACATCTACATTTGTAAAGAGAATATATAATTTTCACCCCTCTATTAAATTCTTTTTCTTACTGAAGAGATAGAAACATAAATAGAAACTGTCATAAAACCATGTAAAAATGAAACACAAGGGAGTCACCAGACAACTATGGCTTCAACTATAATTCTGTCCATCAACAAAGAATAGTTTTAAGCAAGGTATTTGACAACTATTGAGAACCATCTTATTTTTATTGAAATTTTTTCAAATCCAGGAATCTTTCTAGTTGTTTCTACTTTTGCTTATGGTACAGTGTTTGTAACTGAAGCTGTTAAATTTCTAGCGAATACTGTTCTATATCTTGTTGGAAAAAATAGAAACAAAACAAAATAAAGGAAAACAAAAAAGCTCAAGTATATTTGGTTGAGCAGAATGTGTACATTTTGATGATCAAAATGGTAGGCCAAATATTATAGTGACTTGAGAACAAATTTGGAGGCAATTGACCCAAATTAAAATGGCCATGAGCAATAGGCAAATCACTAACAACAAATACATGTGCTGTTTTTTTCAAGGCACTGGGTGGGTGACAGATGTGGCATGCAGCATGCCATGGGCCAGGATCGTTATCTTCTGGATTGTATGGAAGCAGTTGCACACAATCCATCCGGGATGAGGGGGTGAATGAGTGGGTTTGTCGCTGCTCACTGGCATGATGACTGAATTAGGTAAATAATCTCTCTTGGTGTCTGGAAATCAAAGAATGAGAATAATTTAGGTTGGAAAAGACCTCTAAGGTCATCGAGTCCAACTGTTAACTCAGCACCACTGTGTTTGCCACTAAACCATGTCCCTCAGTGATGCACTTATGTGTCCCAGCACCTCCAGATCACAACCCATTTCTTGCCTGGCTTGAATTCGTCTCTGGTGGTGCCAGCTGCTCCCACCAATGAGGCCGTGCAGGCACACAATGAGGGTGCCTATGAAGGCCAGACAGAGAAGTCCTGCACTAACACACAGCCCCAAGTGCTGCTCTGTCACTGCCTGTGGTTTGCTTGTCTTACAGAACTGCAAGTGAGGATTAAAGCTTGGTAATGGGCTTTGAGGAGCAGCAAAGAGAAACAGTTTCTGGCCTTGACCATTTCATTTTATTTATTTGTTTTGCAGCTGTTTTTGAAGGAAGGGGAAAAATTACCATGGGGCATTAAAGGTGAAATACTTAAACTCTCCTCTTTTTGGGGTGTAAGAAGAAGCTTAAGCATTTAAATAATTGAGTTATATGGCTAATCTTCTTTCAGCCCTGAACTTTAAATTAGTTAAAAATATATTCAAGGATTATAAAATAATTGTTATATTAGAATTACAGGGCATGAACATCAGCACAAAGAGACTTTTCCAGACACTATGCATGCACACCCAGTGAAAGCACGCATTGGAGAACTCCTTTTCTCTACTCCTTTTCACCACTGTGGCACCTTCCCCAGACACATTCCTGGGGCAGCACACGGCAGGAGAGGATGCTGTCACACAGTGTTCCTGCTAGTTTTCAAAAATATCTCAAGCACTTGTACTTGGAAGAAGAAAAGACTGAAGTCTTTACATTCCTGAGCTTTCATTTTTCTTTAATTCTCTCATATTAATTTCTTTAGGAAATAGGCCATTTTGATGTCCCCTATGCAGGATTTTCGTTTTCTTACTTTCTCCACTGTCTCTCTGTGTTGTGATCTAAGAAACATCTTTGGGATTTGCTGCTAATTAACTGTGGCCTGGTTAATGGTGTCACAGGGCTGTTTCTCCAGCAATAGCTCCTGGCACGAGCCCACCTTGTAATTTTCCAGATGCAATGTTTCCTCAGTTTGTGTAGAAAAACCCAGGAAAACAAAACAGCACCTGCAAAGAACAAATATAACTGCAGTTCACTGTAACCTTTCGGTACAGGGTTATGAAAACCTTCCTAAACCACATGTAAGCTTCCACTAGATACTGAAGCCTTTCCACTAACAATTTGTCATTGCTGCCATAGCTGTTTTTCACTCTCCCTGTCCACCTCCCTGCTAGCCCATGCCCATGGGTTGCAGAGCTGGTAGGCACTGAGAAACGCTGGGGCTCTCGTTTAAGCATTTTCAGCTGCTCATCTGTCACAGGAAGAAGGGACCTTGTAATGGACTACAGGTGCACCCACTGCAGTGGGGTTAGGCTTTGAAACACTTGTGCTGAAGAAGTGCTGCTGATTTCAGTGGGGTTGTGCCTTGGGATAAGTGCTCTGCAAGGAATAGAGGCATTTTACTTTCCTTCAGGACAATATTGGGTAAGTTTTATCCTGAACAAGGAAAGGACAGTCTGAATGCAGACCCACTTTGGTGCAACTGGGGAGCAGGAGATGATTGTTCCAGGGTAGCACTTTTGCCTCCTTGTCCCATCCCCAAGGACCCTCACAATTGCACAGAGTCTCACTCGCTTCAACCAGGCGTGGTGGGCAAGGAGGTGGTGGAAGGACAGCGGTCATGTACTGAAGAATTTGCTTCTCCCCACTCTCTGCCCACCCTCTGGGCAGTGGGGCCCAGGTTCCTGGCACCTTGTATGGTTCATGTATATGTATATAACCTTTCATTTCATCTCTGGGAGCCATTGATGGGTTGTAAACATGACATAGCACTCACCTGTACACAGGGACGCAACATATATGCCAGCCCAGCAAGGGATGCCATGTGACACTGGGTCTATGCAGCATGTGGGGAGACAAAGGTTGCTGAACAGAGATTAAGTAGATGTAGATAAAATGACTAAAGGTAGATTAAATGCAGACAAATTAGTATGTAAATAAATCAGGAGAAATCTTTCCTCTGTGTAAAAAAAAAAATGAGGTGCAAAGGTGCTGGACTGGGCAGTGGAATGGGGGACATTTATGTTGCCTATGTATGTGACTCTGTTTTATCTCAGAGATAGTTTTGTCGTTACAAAGATTATAAATAGATCACCCAGAGCAGAAAAGTACAGGAAGGAAGAGGAAACCTGTAATAAATTATATCTTTAAAGGATCTGAGAAGAGGGAGTAAAAATGTACCTCCAACAACAGGAAAGTTTAAAAGAAGCTTATATTGAATATTATAAATTAACAGGAAAAAAAAAGTCTTCTCTCAGTGTGGGAAGATACAAAGGTTTCAGTACTTTGTGCTTAAGTGGGGAAAATGTCAAGACTGCTTTTGCCATATTGTGATTAAAAAATCATGCTGTTAAAATTGTATTAAATGGGACTCCTGATTTCTTGCAGCCACAGATTTTAGAGCGATTGCTTCTCATTTAGCTTGTCCAAAGGTTTGTCTCTCAAGAACCTGGCATTACACTAAACAAAATATATTGTTTAACTTATAACAAATATAGCAATCTCATCCCAAATGTGTACAGTAGTGAGTCATGTACAGATCAAGGAGACCAGGTCTGACTTTGTGTGGGGGAAACTCGGGGATGTTTTGGATACCCGGTAGGATTTGGCTTATGGTGAGTTGTTGTGGCAATCCAGATTCCGCATGTCAAGGATGGCAAATACTCCCCCAGCAAGTAAAGTTTTGTGCTGTCACTTGTTGGGGGCTGGGGATGTCCTGCAGAGAGATTCCTAACCAACCCAAGAATTCCTCCACAGGCAGCTGCTGTTGGTAGCCCTGTTTCTACCCGATGGCTTTGCACATGATCTGTGAGAGAAAGCTGTTTGCCTGTCAGTTTGGCTGGTGGACTGTGAAGAAAGAGGCCTGAATTTGAATGGAAGGTGCCACAGTATGAAGACAAAATTGTGGTTTCCACTGTTTCAAAACTCTCCTGCTTCCTGTTCTAGTAAACATGAAGAAAAAAACCCCATGCCATATAAATTCACATGCACACAGAATGAAGGATGATGCAGTTTTTACAGTCAAATTTGAAGATGAATTAGTTTTTGAGATACTGTCTGTTTAAGGATTATATTGTTAATAACCTAAATTTGACACACATTTTTTTCCCCCTTTAGTCACTAACTGCAAAGCCTCTCTGAAAATTATCTCTTATGAAGCAGTGTCATTAATGGTTTCCTGCAAGGTTTCCTTTGGAAGCAGCAGAGGTAAATAAAAATGAATTAATACAGCATTTTGGGTTTGTAGGCAAAATATGCAAATATCTTACTGACAAAGCCTTAGTAGCATTAAAGGCTTTCAGATCCTATCCTCAGAGGCTCTGCTTGTGGAATCAGAAGGCTTTAGGCAACCTTTAACTTAGTTTATGTGTAATACACACACACACACACACACACACACACACACACACTTTCGTTCCCCGTCTCTCTCTCTCTCTTTCCCTAATGTCCTCTTGGACCAATTCCCTCTGGTGCAGTTTCCAGCTTCACAGTTCATGAATTTTATTTGCAATCAATAAATAAACC
Organism: Acropternis orthonyx; assembly: GCA_035583155.1. Taxonomy (NCBI): domain Eukaryota; kingdom Metazoa; phylum Chordata; class Aves; order Passeriformes; family Rhinocryptidae; genus Acropternis; species Acropternis orthonyx. The sequence goes on along the minus strand of JAWWEU010000158.1, from coordinate 38,517,362 downwards.
TATTATGAAGTTTTGTATTCTCATCATATATCCCCATTTCTCATAAACCATTTCACTGTATAGGTCAGCTTCTCTGAGCATGTGCCACTCACCTTTATGGCTCAGCACAGGGTTGTCAGGTATGTGGATGGGTTGTGTATGAAGATCTAATCAGATTTCAGATCTAACAAATACTTATGAATAAGACTATGCAACAATTCATCATTATTATAATTATTATGGATATTATCTTACTGTGTTGAGGTAGTGATCAGCGTTCTGGTACTCTTTGAGCCCTGGTCTATGATATGTTCTTACAGTATGGAGCAGAGGATTGCCTTGCAGTTCCCAAGACCCACCCATATCATCAAAAAAAGTGTTATTTCTGGCATGTAACATCACAGCATTTATCAGCCATTTTAGACAACTAAAAAAAAAACCTTCTTGCATACCTCTTGCAAGGTTGTCAAGTTCCCACTCTAGCAAATTATAAAGTGATTAATTTTAGGAGCCAGTGACCCACCATGATGAACTCCTCCTAATAGCTCATGCAAATTTCTTTAGGCAGCATAAGTTAAGCATGGTGTGAAAAGGCAGGCCATCTTTGTGGTGATCAGGCCTATGGACAGTTACTGATTTGTACCTTGAATTTTATCTGTCAGCCTAGACAGAATATTAAAAGCTGGTGTCATGCAGTTATCAAATGATAGTATTACAAGGTCAACTGACAACTAATATTCTAAAATGAAGACTCCAAATTGCCTACTTTCCTAACCTGTGGCAGTCTGTAATCTTGCACACAAATGTAAAAATGAGTCTATCAGTGATCAAAAAGGGTAGAAGCAAGCAGAGAGGGTCAAGGAAGTTGAAAGCAAACATTCCCAGTTAAGTGTACTTTCATAAGCACAAGAAAATCCAGCGATACTTTGTATTTATCCTGGTAAGACTACCATCACTAGTATGGGATAGTAGAAGTGATACTATTACTACTGTACACCACCATTACTACTGATGCTAATACAGCTGCTACTGCTAACAGCAGCAGCATCACTACTCAGTAGTGCTACGAAGTAGTATCACTACACACTTTTAGATAATTAGAAGTGACTGTTTTGTTAGATCTGTTTATTTATCACTCTCTCAGATGTTTTATCTTCTTTTGGACCTGACCAAAATAGCTGGGGAGAAGATATTTTGAGATGACAAAAGAATCTATCATAGGAGGCATTTTGGGTTTCCCACTTTTTAAGGGGATGTGCGGACTACAGGGATATGTCTTTCTGTCTGCAGCATTAATTCAGTTACAGAGTCTCTGTGAGAAAGGAAGGTTTGTGTTCATGGTCAAAGCAAAGGTTTAGGATATTGTAGTGGTTTAATTTAGTTTGAAAAAAACCCTCTTCTGATCTGCATTGGAATATGAATATAAGTAATGGAAATAAATGTGTGTTTAGGTGACAAAGCCTCTGTCTCATCACAGCACCATGAAGCCAAAGTGGTGCATGTTTGAGATGATGGACACCTCAGCACCATGCCATTAAAACAATGGAAGAGTTTTTGAGCTTTCTATTGTTTTTTTGAGCCTGGTACTAAGCCAGTGGTGAAGTCAATAGTTGTGAGGTTTGGGAAAATTTTTTTCCAGGGTGTGATTTCTAGTCATATGAATTTTAATACTGTAAGCAACTTGATTATAATTTAGATGGCCCCAAATGTCTTTAGAAATTTTTTGCTGTGCCCACACCTACCCAAGTCAGTATATCTCTGACACTGCTAGCCAGGAATGATGTATAGAAGGGGCAGCATGCAGAGTGTGATGGCTGACAGGAAGGCAGGACTGTGGTAGCGTTCTACATCCTGTGCTGTGCTACTTTGACTCCACCACTCAGTGCCCAAGTTGTCTGGTCTGGGGAGCTGGTTCATTTCTGGTGTACGGAGATGTTTTGAGCCATGATCCAAAGAAGCAGAGAAGGCAAATATGCAGACACTTAATGATGAAGTTAAAGAATATATCCTAGCTCAAATGTCAGTTCCCACTCTCTCATCTCATGGATGCTTTCTCAGAAGTGCACTGCTGAGTCCTGTAAGTACAACTCATCTGCTGCAGGACAACATGGAACAAACACAGTAATGAAAAGATATATTTTATCTTTTACATAACTTCACTATCTGCTCACAAAAATGTGCTGGAAATCATAGGCGGAACATTAGAGACATGACAAATTATTTTGATACTGTTTTTGTTTCTCATTTTTGATGCACTTTTATTGTTCCTAATTTGTCTAAGATTTAACTCTACAAATTGCACACATATAGAGCAGACTTCTTACTGGTGTCAGCAAAGTCACTGTTTCAATGGAGTCTTGTCGTCAGAAGGGATGGTGACTGTCATTGACCTGTCACCCATGACCAGATTTGTTCAGAAAAATATTGATACAATTTCTGCTTGAAGGATATGTTATGTAAATTGCTGTATGATGGAACTTTCTATGGTGCATGCTTATTCAATAAGAGATTCTTTAAAGGTGTTAGGTAATTTGGATGGTATGTATAACTTTATATGATGCACTTGATATTAAACCATGTTTCTTTGACTCCATGTAGCTGTGATGTATCTTATGGCAATGACAAGACTACATGTTTTAGCTGCAGATACTAGCAATGTGAGAACTCTAGCAACTAAATTAGATCTTATTTTTTTTTTTTTTTTGCTTTTCTGCCTTTGTATTTGCCTAAGAAATACACAATAGTCTTACTTTCCCTTTACTTTCTCTTCAAAACTCTTTCATCATAAAGCATGTGAGCAATCATTTCTTCCAAACAGGGAAGACATGCTCCAACTATTTCTTTATACCCTTATAACCCTTATCTTTAAGTTATGCTTCTTTGTATTGACCTACTGTTTCTGCAAGTTATTTTTCTGAGCATGTCTGTACTGGCTGTTACAGGGTCAAGGCCTTGAACACATGCCAAAGTGTTTGGGGGGGCCTCTTTCCTTTGTTTCAGGGGATGTTTGCCAGAATATCTAAGTTTGCAGCAGCACTGACTGTGCTGAACTCTCCAAGAACAACATCTCTCCCACCATACATGAACTACCACACTTCTGATTTGAAGACACAAGGGAACTGTATGTGTATATATAGGACTCCATAGGGTGTAGATTAGGAAGCTCGCTTTGTGCACCTTGGGTGTGCTATGAGGCAGAAGGCCAAAGGTTAGTTTCCCAAGAGATGTCTTTGACTTTCTATGGATCTCACTGTGCTTGGTGCATATGTTGTCAAACAAGCTCAAAGCAGACTGTTGGGATCAATTGGCGCTCTACTCCCAAACTGAAGAGACCTCTATTATGCTTACAGCATTGATGAAGATATTTCGAGTCACTGAGATAGAAAAGCTGGCAAGACATACTTAATTTATACCTAAGCTTCTACCAGTATTCACTGCTGAGATCCTCTTTCCTCATCCTGTTTGCGCAGGCTGCCATCTTCATACGCTAGAAAGCAAGCAAGGTGATGTGGTGTGTGATTCACGCAGTGTATCTTGCAGTCCCTGAGCCCACCTGTGGTAGGGGGTGAAAGTTGCTTCTCTGGCATTAGTCAGTAGTGATATATACTCAGAGCAGGCACATGTTTCATGAGAAGAAAGATGTCAAATGTCTTAATGCGATATTGGGAAAATTGTTGTAGTTGACATAGCACACATGCTGTCCAGCACATTGGCCAAGGTGGGAGATTCTCTTGGCATCCTTTGGCAGCATTTGTACAGGAAACAAATGCCAATGCTGCCTTTTGACATACAACTTAGGCAGCGCAGATACAGCTCTACTCAGAAGCTGTGGGGCAACATTCTGTTCAAAATTAGGTTTTTGAAATGTCTTTGTGATTTTGACTTAATCATGGATGAATAAAAGCAGAACCCAGTTCTCATCCTCAGTGATCACATTCACTTCTATAATAGAAACAGGCTTGGCAAATGCAGATAAAAGCTCTTGTTTTCTACAGAGGAGTTCTGGTTGAGACCCTGGGGAGGGGTCTGGCCACTATTAAGTTACTGGCAAACTATCAGACCTGGTACTGCTAACTTCAGTGTATCAGTGATTCCCATCTCTCATCTCCACATGAAGCAACCTTACGTTGCATTTATATAACAGGTCCCCTTTGCATCTGTGTCCTGATTTAATATCAATCTAATATAGATTGGTTAGAAGTAGTCAGCATGGATTTACGAAAAGGAGGCCGTGCTTAACAATCTTGATTCATTTCTCTGAGGAAGTGACAATGAAAGTGGACAGTGATGAAGAAGGAGACATAATTTACTTGGACTTGAAAAGGCTCTCAATACCGTGCCACATAACAGATAAATTTATAAGGTTAGCAAGTATGGGACAGATACTAAAATACTCAATTGGATATAAAATTGGCTTGGTAACAAGGTCCAAGGAGTGGCAGTAATGGTTATAGATTGTGCTGGGGAAACACTATGCACCCTGGGGTGTGTGTTTGAAGACATTCTGAAGATAATAATGATGGGCAAAGCCAAAAACAAATGTGGTGGAAAAAAGAGAAAAAATGGCCATACAGAAAAGATGAAGGCTACAGTCCCATGGGAAGTAAATGATTGTGCCAATGTGTGTGCTGATTTCAGCTGGGGTAGAGTTAATTTCCTTCGCAGTAGCTAGTACAAGGCTATGTTTTGGATCTCTGCTGAACACAGGGTTGATAATACAGAGATGTGTCTGTTATTGCTGAGGAGGGCTTGCCCAGAGCCAAGGCCTTGTCTGCTTTTCAAACTGTCACACTGGCAAGGATGTTGGGGATGCACGGGAGGCTGGGATGTGACACAGCTGGGACAGGTGATCCAAACTAAGCAAAGGGATATTCCATACAATATGACATCATGCTCAGTATTTAAAGGTGGGGGGGGGTGGTGGGGGGAGGGAGAAGAAGGAAGGGGGAGACATTTGGAGTGATGGTGTTTGTCTTCCCAAGTAACCATTTCGCATGGCAGGGCCCTGCTGTCCTGGAGATGGCTGAACATCTGCCTGCTCATGGGAAGCAGTGACTTAATTCTTCATTTTGCTTTGCTTGTGTGCCCAGTTTTTGCTTTCCCTATAAACTGTTTTTATCTCAACACACAAGTTTTCTCGCTTTTACCCCTCTGATTCCCGCCTTTGGTCCTGCTGGTGGAGGTGTGAGTGAGGGACTGTGTGGGCCTTGGTCACTGATTGGGATGAAACCACAACAACATACAATTGGAAATGTCAGGAAATGCTCAGTGAAGAAAACTGTCTAGGAACTTGAAGCGGCCTAGCCAGGCCCATCAGCTGCAGGTCTTTCCACAGCAGCAAAAAGTATACAGAGCAGCAAGGAGCTTTCCTTTTAAGTGGGAAAGAGGCCAAAATTATAGCTTGCTCAAAGTGCCAATGAGCAATAAGTAGAAGGCATGTTTTCAGAAACTGATCTTACCCTGAAAAGTCAAAGATCCCTGGGTCCTTGCTATGAGGATGAACCATGGCATTTAGGTTGTTCTTTGCATTTGCTGTAATCCAAAGAGATTGGACTTCCTGATGATGCCTAAGGATTTTAATGTGTATTTTGTGGATTTTTATGGGGCTATATAAGATGAATGAGTTTTCCTAAGTTTCTCACATTTTAGGTGGTATTTAGAAGTTACTGAGCACTTTCACACACATTTACCAAGGACACATTGTTTTGAAGAACACCTGCAAGAACTCTAACTGAGACAATAAGATACCTGGTAGCCAAAACAAGAGAGTAAGCTCAGAGCCCTTGGAGGGGCTCCAGGGGACAGTTCTGAGGAGTTCTGAGAGTGGGCATTAGAGGAAATTGGTACCACAGGTTGCCTGTAGATATCACATATGTTAATTACTGAAACTTATAAAAACTGTAACATTTGGCCAACACGGGCGCATGCTTTTAGTGTGCACTTAGAATCTTCTAATAAAGGAACTACTCTATCTATCTATCTATCTATCTATCTATCTATCTATCTATCTATCTATCTATCTATCTATCTATCTCAACTGATGCTGTTTTGAAAGTCTTTTGCAGGATTTTTAGGCATCACTGAACTGAAACAATTTTTTGTCACTACCCTGCAAGATGCTATCTTAAATGCTGTAGTAAAGCAGAGAACTGGTCAGAAGAAAGAAATGAGGTACAGGAAAGACAACCGAGGCTGCTAAGAGACCTCAGAGATTCACAGTACTGAACAGAAATTGGAAACTGGTTTCAGTGAATACTCACCTCCTTAAAATGTGAACCTTTCCATCTGTTGAATGATATTCAGAGGGGGTCTGGGAAAGCTGTACTGGTGATTCTGGTGCTGCCATCAGGTAGCACTGCTGGTAGTTAAAGAAAATACAAGCTTTGACACCCAGCAGAGTTTCCACCTTGGAGTCCTTTGCTTTCATATTAAAGACCCAGGCAGACAGGCCTGCTCCCACAGAACATGGATGAGAAGGCAGTCTTCGCAGTCCTATCTGTCTTTGACTCACTACCCACCTGTTTTAAAGATAGGAATCTCTGAAAGGACCAGACCATACAGCTTGGGAAAAGTGGGAAAGATTTTTTAACTAAACAGAAAGGAGCTGCTCTCTTAGTATGTGACTGGTGTGGTACAGGATTTGGAAGGAAACTTGATGCAGTGTAACAATTAATCTGACTCATTTGTCTATGGTTCATGCTATAGACTCTGCTTTGTTATTTGATTATTTATGAGTATTGGCTCAAAACTTTGGTCCTGAAGCCATTAAAGTCTTTAGTCAAGCTCTCATTGATTTGAGCTGGTCCAAGGCTGGACCTTTTGTGGCTGTTCTGAGGACAGAGACAGTTTTATATCAATCAAGGGTGTAGACTCATTCTGCTGGGGTCATATGGTTAATACATCCTGTTCCTGTCATTTCCACTATAAATCTGTGAATGCTTTTAAAGCAAGAGGAAAACCTGATTCCTTACCTTTTGCCAGGAAATATTATGTTCACTTTTATTACAAACAAGACAAGGGGTCCTTCTTCTCATGAAAACTTGTAATGGGAAAGGTAATCTCAATATTTTCCATGTCTCTGAAGTCAGTGAAAGGTAATTTGAGACAAAGTACTGGGTAATAAAGTCTCCTGTCTGCAAAGCATGCAAACCTTTTCCCACTGACTTCCCATAAGCCTTTATTAGGTCCTGATGATGTTTTTGCCCAGGCATTAAGTCAGTACTTATTGTACTGTTGGTGTCTACTAAAAGGTCCTTTATTTTCTACACAGCTCCTACAAGACGGAAAAAAATTTGTAACTTCCTACAAATGTAATCCAACTCAGTATTAATTGACTCATTTATATGCCTTTGGATCTGAGTCACTAAGCTCTCTATTTTCACATGTAGAGTACTATACTTCTAGAAATGCAGTTATTTATATGAAAAAATTCTGAACTACTCTGGGTTTTTGTTTAGTTGAAAGACCTGTCTCATGGTGATTATGGAAATAAAAGCTGTTATTCCACTCTCTCTTGCTGACTTTAGGATTCTGAACAAAACTATAGTGGAGAATATCCATCCTGATCCAGGTCAATTAAGAGAAGAAGTCTGCGTCTTTGGCTTATCTCAAGTCCTGTTGCTTTCAGAAAGATCCTGTTTGGTCCTGTTAGGTCCATGATGATCAGAGGGCTGGAGCACCTTTCCTATGAAGACAGGCTGAGACAGTTAGGGTTGTTCAACATGGAGAAGAGAAGGGTTTGGGGAGACTTTTTAGCATCTTCCAGTATCTTAGGGGGCTTATAAAGAGGAGGGAGGGGGACTTTTTATATGGGCAGATAGTTAAAGGACAAAGGGCAATGGTTTTAAACTGAAAGAGAACAGGTATAGATTAGACGTTCGGAAGAAATTCTTTACTCACACAGTGGTGAAGCACTGGAACAGGTTGCCCCAAGAAGTTATGGGTGTCCCATCCCTGGAAATGTTCAAGGCCAGGTTGGCTGGGCCCCTGAGCAACCTGATCTAATATGTGGCATCCCTGTCCATGGCAGAGGCGTTGGAATTAGATGACCTTTAAGGTTCCTTCCAACTCAAACTACTCTATGGTTTTGTGATTTGCTGAAGAAAAGTATGGATGTGATTTGATATGTTTTATGAAAACAGCTTCCAGCACTCACTTATGAAAAGATGAAGGAATAAGTGAAAGAGGGGAAGAAGGGACCTTTATTATGTATACATACATAGGTACCACCGTGCCCAGTTTGAAAGCCCAACTGGCTTTCAGAGCTAGCAGATCTAAGTGTCTGTGTGCCTGCATGTGCATATTTTATAAATGGTTTGATCTTACCTGAGCATCTGTGGCTCTGGTGGCATCCCAGTTTTTCACATTTCTGTAGGCTCTTCAGTAAACTCACTGAATAGATGACAGTTCATTAATTTAGTTGACAATGCACATCCAGTCTTTCCACCCTCCTCCCCCAGACCTAAAATGAAAATAAAGAAATTACAATGGTAAGAAGGGAAAATACTATGCAAATAGCTCTGAAAGCACTGACACATTTAAACTAATGCAGTTCCTAGAATTATAACAATAAATATGCTGTCAGGGGCATCACAGTTACTCCAGTGACATGACCAACTTGTCAGAGCACCAGTGCAAGCTGTCAGAGCTGATTATCTAAATACTTCTGAAACGTTTTTCTTTCACTGTAACTTTTCAGGTCATGAGGCTTCGAAAGAGCCTTTTTTCTCTTGCAGCCCTTCAGGTGGCTTTTAAATACCTGTGTATATCACCTTGCAAAACAAGTGGTTCAGAAACAAATTTTCTAGAGATGGCAGTTACTGAGATCAGTTGTTTTAGGAAATACTCTTTGATGAAATGATTTGACAAAGTTTTCCCACCTTTCTGCATGGAAATCAGTTTTTCCTCAAATATTACAAAGACAGCAGTTAAGCCTACCCCAAAGAACCCTTTTCAAAGGGCTCAGCCCTTTCAAGCAGTTGTTTTTGTTTATTAAAATTGCTGCAGATAATAATTTACAAAATCTATTCCCCAGAGATAAACCATTGCAATAACATCACTATGAAACCCCCCCATGAAATGACCATTCCATAATTTTCTTTAATGCACAAACTTCCTCATTCAACTGTGAGTCTTAGAGCAGTCTATTCATTTTGACCATCAACTCCATGCTCTGATGCAGTGTATAGGTAGTATGACTGAGATTTAATAAGCCTTTATAACAGCTCAGAAATGCCTCTCTCAAGGCCCTTCTTGGAATTACTGGCTTTAGTTAGTATTGGTTAACACTTATTTGGAACAGGCATGTTATTCTTCCATTAAGTTTTATTCTGGTCATTCTTCCAATCTCCATTTAAATTCTGTTTTCTTCTCAGTTGGCATCCGCACCCTTAGCTACCTCATAAACAAGATGCATTGCCAACTGGAACATGCAAGCAGAGCTGAAAGCAGCATCGCTAACCTCTGCTCCTTTCTACCCCCTGCAAGTTGGAGATGTGGCAAACTCAATGCTTGGAGCCTGGGAAGTTGGAATCCTGAACTGCTTGGAAGCTCAAAGAGCCAGACTTTGGCCTCTTAAGGGACTGGGCTGGCTCACTGATCTATAACTGCATGCATTTCTCTTTATTTTTTTTTTTAAATTTCATTGGCCCAGTCAATCAGATTCATATGCTCTTACTTCAGCTGAGTGTAACTTTCATTGTAAAGAGGTGTGTTGAAAACTGTGAATAGACAGTTTTACTCAGTGTTAATAAGGCAACCAGAGTCTGACCCAGAATGACTAGCCCAGGAGTGTTAATTTCTAAGTGGACATACAGATGAGAAAAGATTTAGGCACTCAAAGTTGCTTAGGGAATTTGGCTATAGGCAGCACTATCTTGATTGCCCCAAATTTACTTAGAGACTGCATGCTTAGCAATAACAGAGTAAAATATGAAATTTTTAAATCTTTGTCCCAGGTGGGGGAGGTACTGTAAAGAAAGTCAACGAATGAAGAAGAAATGCAGAGACTGCGTAAGTGGTGGGTGAAAACGCTCCCACTCCCCTCTTCTCCCACTACCCACCCCCTCCTCCGTGTATGCAGCAGCCACCACCAGAGCCAGCACACAGCGATGGGTAGCTGGGGTGGCATCTGCTGTACCATAGCTTCTCTCTGCTTTTCATTGCAGAGGCTAAACCCACTTGCCCTCGGCCTTTTTTTCCCAGAATTTATGCAGGTTGTTCCCTTTTTGGCCACTCTGTGTGGATATCTGTGTAATCAAAACTGTTTTTGACTTTCCCTCCCCTCTTCATTTGTGGGGTCAAGGCTTTTTGCCTTGTCACTTCTGCACTGATAAATGTTTCTGTCCTCAGTTGATATGTTTAGAATGTTTAGCCGCACGACACCGACAACTTACGGGTTGCCATTCTGGGGAAAGAAAGTACACGTTTAAAAGAATCAGCAGCCTAGGTAGGATATAATGTGACTTGAGAGTTTCACTGTAACATCGTAGAGTACAAAAATGAAAATATAAAGTGCATTTTAAATGATTAATGTACAAAAGCTGACCTTCCCCAGTGTGCATTAATCAAGAAAAAATGCACACTTTCTATAGTGGTTAATGTTGCAGGTCCATTATTCAGCTTTGATAATGTGCATAAAAATGCTCAATATGACAATGAGTTGGGGTAGCTGAAAATTTAGAATGGTGGCAAGTTTGTTGTAGTATTTGGATTAGCATTCTTAACCTAGATCTTGACAGCTTCTTTTCTTCATTTCACAAGTGTTAATAAAAATCTAGCTTTATCCTCTTTGATTTTTGTATTTTTTTCTTGTATTTTAGGTTTTTATTTATTTATTTCTTTTTTTTACTAAACAATTAAAAAATACCTGCTCAAACAAATACTACCAGCATTCATTAGTCAGGATGGTTATATGTAAAAGAAATGATGCCAGATAGTAACAAATCCAAGAGAAGTTTATTATGAAAATGGCACCTGCGGGATGAAAAAAAATTAAGTTACATAAAGACAACCATGTATGACATGTATGAGAATCTACAAAAGTATAAAAAGAACCCTGTTGTAAATGAAGTATGTACATTTCTGATTTGCAGCATTATCAATGATCAATGAAAAAAATGTTTCAAATAAGCCAGGCACTCAAGAAGTTAGATTCGGTTAGCTTAACACAAAATAAATGTACCATAGCTGTCACTTTTTAACATTTTAATTTTTTTTATATTGTAGAGTTGGTAACACTGCTAAGATTTATACGAACAGAATCCCTTTCCCCATTATTCAGCTACTTGGCACCAGTCTCCTCATAAAAGATTTCATATATTTGTACAAGAAATAGTTAAAAACACAGACACAGTCTTCACAGGTAATGAAGTTTTTTTTTCATTTTGTAATTTTAAACACTATGGATTTAGACAGCAGCTGTGATTATCTGTTAGTTTAAATCACCAGAAATCATTTTGACACAACACAGTAACATTTATAAAAAAAACCCAAAACAACAACAGCTGTCTAGCTGTTCTTTGTAGCTGATAGGTGCACTCCTTTGATTGTTCCATAGCAGGAGCAGAGCTTACGAAATTAAAATTTGAATTTCCCAATCAGCTTTCTTGCCTTTTTAAGACCTACTTAAAACCTTCCTATGGAACCTTTAAAAGCTCATTAATTAAATTTCTGGCATCCAAATCCTTTTTCACTATGACTCCTCTGTGGCTTGGACCTACTTCTCAAATTCAAAGCTACTGCAGAAATTGACACAACGCTGTGAGTGATCAAAAATTCAAAGGACAGCTGAGTTAATACATTAGCTTTGCACACATAAGCGAATATATATGACAATTCTAAGCTCAGTTTCCTTTTTAAACAATGCCAGTCGGCCTTTGAAAGAATTTCGTATCTCACTGGTTATTGTTCTACGTATTGCTCCACCAGTCTACCTAGGAGAAAACCAAAGAAATGCACCCTCTGCTTACAGTTCGAGCACAAGGACTCTGGGAATGTTAACAACTGAGGCTATATGGCGTCAATTTGCTTAATATATCTGAGCATTACTCTGTAGTGCATTGTGGGGTACACTGGAAGAGTAAGTCATACCCAGAATTCCTCTGTGGGAAAAATGGCTCCATTAACCTTGAGCTAGTTAAGAGTCTTTTATCTCTGAGAGTGAAGAAGAGAAAACGAGAGAGCGAGAGAAAGAGAGACGGGAAAAGTGTGGAGGAGGTGGGGAGAGAGGAGAGCGGAGAGAGAGGTTTGAGAATACACAACAGCAAAGCAACAGCAGAAATTAAAAGGTATACAGACAGTGGAAGCAGCATAAGGTGACATTACAGAGGAAGGCCACCACACAAAAACCACTAACCCCCAAGAATCACTGGTTCACTAGGACTGCAGGAATGGGACTTTACCACTCCAGACTAGAGATAAAGCACAGAGAAGACAAAGGACAAAACAACTACATTAGCTTAGTATATACTGCATATAGTAACACACATTGAAACTGCAATGGGACTGACAGCCAAGGACACTTACACATTGTACACATTACAGTTCTCACATCTGTTATTAGATGCCTTAACAAACAGCTGCCAAAGATGGAGTGGAAGAAGAATTTATATTTGACAGTCATTTGGAGTGTTTGACACTACACTGTGATTTCTGGCAACAAAGACAAAATAGGAGATTTCTTTTCTTTTACTTAATGTGCAGTTTTCAGTTGTAGTTATCTATTTCAAGCTTATTAACCCATTCTTTAGTTTTAAAACATATTGGTTTCAATTCTAGCAAAAAGGAAAAAAATCAACAAAAAAATACCCAAATCAAGGAAAATAAAAAAGAAATTTACAACCTTCCCTCTATAATATTAAATGAAAACCAAAACAAAACATGTTAAATAGTACTGTTGGGTTTTTTTACTCTGAAGTGTTATTTGACGTTGTAAAATTAGCCTCAGTTACACTGAGGAAAAAATAAAGCAAAACAATATGCACCTAAGAAACTGCTCCTCGCGTCAATTAAATTGAGTTTTTTGTTTTTAAGCACTTTTTGAAAAAGGCTTCCTGACCCATTTAAATTTGATGTGAGGCTATGCTTGTTAGTTTGGAGGTAAAAAATTTTAAGTCCTGCAGCAAATGTTAATGAGGGCTTTTGTCTTAACTAACCAAGGAGACTGCAGCACCCCACTATAAACCAGTACGGAACACATTCTTTCCAAAAAACCCAGCCCACAAGCTGCATATTTTATGAAGACATTACAGATTAATAAATGATAGCACCATGGTTTTAGAAATTAAGTTAAAGTTTCAGTAATTAACATTTAGTCCAACTTTTTAACATTCTAGTCACAGGCCAGAAATTAACTTTTTAAGAACCCAAATTATTTTATGTGCAAGTAAGAAAATCTTAACCATAAAAAGAGAATTAAACTCTGCATAAAATTCTAAAATACTATCCCCTATTTTAAAGGAATTAGGAACAAAACCCCCTTTTCATTTGACTTAGTCAAACAGGGCACAATTCTTATGCTTGTCTCTTTTAATCTTGATCATATCAAGATAATTTTGAAGTAAAACCAATGGTTGTCACTTTAAAATCTCTTTACCACAACTCTGAGTATTCTATGGCAGAGGCATACACATATTAAAGGCATCTTAATAAAGATGCAAAGGAAAAAACACACATCTTAGAAGAAGACAAAATGGCAGGCAACTGGTACTTCGACTCTCTGAAGGCAAAAATAAAAAAATATCTTTACATTAAAGAATAAGTCAAGTTAAAGAGAAAGGGAATGAAATGGGGACCATCATATTGAGATAATAAGCTGACCTGCTCAAATTCAAAGTGCTAGAATTAAAGGTCTAAATTAAAACATAGTCTATGCCTCAGAGTATAACACTGAACACAGTATGTGGTCATATTTCAATCCTCTTTCCGTTCCAGAGTCTGTGTAGTGTGAATGCCATTGCTGTACACAGGAAATGGAAGAGTGGAAAAAAGTCCTTCGGCAGTCGTGAACACATTCCCTGCAGGCATTTGGGTCAGACTGGCCCCGCTCACAGCACTTCCAAAGGGTCCTGACATATTGAGTCGGTGAACGTGGTGGTAGAGCATTTCCATCGGTGTTTTAGGATCTAGCCCAAAGCTGGGGCTGTTAACATCAACAAAGTTAACAGCATGGGTGTTGGGGAGGAGGTTGCCCTGCATGGCTAAAGTAACTTCAGCTGGAGCATACCGAATAGTGCCAGTGGTGTAGACCCTCTGAGCAGCAGTGCTGGTTGCAGCAAGGGTTCCTGTTACCCTGTGAACCAAAGGAAGCACCACATTGCCTGCTTGTAACCTCTGAAGGGCTTCCAGATCCCCAGTGTACAACAAAGAGTTGGAAGTTGTGGGACCTCCTGGATGTTTGTCCCTTGGAGATGCTGAAAGTGGGGGTGACAAAGGGTCAGAGGACACAGGAGCCAAGGCTGAGTTGGATGAGGTGCTGAACTGAGTTTTACGGCTGGCAGTATTTTCAGTCCCCGGTGGGGTGAGAACAGAGTCTGGAATGGAGACATGTAAACTACTGCTGGCTTGGGGGGAAGGGAAGTGCTCGGAGCTGGGGGGCTTGGTCATACTGTAGGGTGATTCATTCCTTGAGATTTCCCTGTTGGGTGGGTAATTCCAAATACTGCTATCATTATCAAAATTTATAGGTTCTGAGATTTCTGTTTTAATTTTGAGCACTGAGGCACTGTTTGGTGATGAGAGCAGCTGGGGCTGGTCCACCAAAGCTGAGTCAAGCCCATTTGGACTTGAGGTGCTTGACAGCCTTCTCCGGGTCATGCTGCCTCCCTTTTGCTTTTTTCTCCTTTTCTTCCTCTTCTGATGTTTGCTGGAAGACTGGGCATTTACTTCACCTGCACTGTCTGAGTCCTTGGCACTGTCAGAGGTCAGTGATTCACAGTTCTGCAACCGCAAGTCTGACTCACTCTCAACATAGCGCTCCACCTTGATCTGCATAGAGCCAAGAGTGCCAAAACTGTCCTCAGGAGCCTTTTGATTCTCGAAGTCAGAGTTTTCAAAGCTGTCATCACTGTCCCTGCTGTCCTGGTTGCTGGAGCTGTTCCCATCATCATTACAGTTCATTTCATTATCTGACTGATTTCCTGACTTTTTCCTGTCGGATTCAGGGTCTTCACTGTTTTCTGACTGGTTTCCTTTCTCATCTGACTTTGAATTCTCATTGTCCTCTGGAGCAAAATGAAAGTGAAACAAACTGTTAGCAACAGGAACATAATATTAGAATCCAAGTCCAGATTTCTACCTACCAATGAGATTTGATTTCCTTTAAACTTTTTTTTGGTAAAAGGTGTTCTTTTCTGTAGGGCAACGTTATGCTGGGAGAGTTTTGATCACCATGAATGTCTCTGACTCAGGACTGTTAATGCACTAAAAGCCTATGCTATATGACTGCACCTTGATTGAGGGCGGCCGTTTAATCTACCCTCGGGACAAGAATAATTTTGACAACTGTGAGCGCAACAGTATTGTAGCTGTGCCATCCAAAGAGGAGTCAGTGAACAATCCCATTATCACCATTATGTTCTGGTGATTGTTCTTTCACATTCATGTTCTCCTGCAGTGGGCAGGCAGGCATCCAAGTATAGCACTATTTACTAATGAAGATTCTAGTCCTCTCATTTCATTTTCCTCTGACCATTGGCACTTTTGAAGTGGCATAGTGTCTCTGGCTGCAGTGGAATTACTGCTGATTTCCTCCCGTGTGAGAGGAGAAGCAGGTCATATGTGTATAAATTTGAATGAATAAACCAGTTAAAACAATTTTGCTTTGTTGCTAGACTGTCTTCTCATATTCTACTGAAGGGCAAGAAACAAACAAAAAAAAAAACCAGAAAAAAATCATCCAGTGAATTAAATTCTTGATTGATCCAAATCATCTAAGGACCATTGAAAATAGCCCATCTACAGCACTGAGAAGCCATCACTCTTCTTGCCTGAATTCATTTAATTATAATTCTAATACGGGTGAGATAAACACTCTAGCTCACTGGGCTCAGAGACCCAAAGCAGCTTTGAGAATGAATACACTCCATTATCATACTATGTTCAAAAGGGTCATGAAAGGCTTCAGGAGACCTCGTCTTTTACAGACTAGCCAGAAATCTTTTGTTGGCTAATAAAAGATGTTTTTCACTCATCAGAGCCAAGTACTACCCTTTTCAGTATGCTTATTTAAGGGGTACAGGAGAAGGGCCAGTTTTCTTCTAAAGATTGGTTACTCCTGGAGCCATGTCAATATCAAACAATTTCCCAGAAGTGCTGGAGGAGATGGGTTTGACAGGAAAGCTGCCTGAGCATTCGGGGCAATGCACTTCACAAGTCCACTTAGTGGGGCTTTGGCTTGTGTCAGCAGCAGCAGAGAGACCCTTCCTTTTGAAAAATAAAAGCCACAGAAGCAAATTAAGATCCATAAACTCCTAAGTCTCATCAAGCTTTTTGTTCCACCTAGGACTGAATTTCTCTTACACTTTTTTTTCCTTTTTTTTTTTTTTTTTTTTTTTAAATTTTTTATTTGAAAATGCTTTCTTTTAAGGCTGTGGTTTTTAGCTGGTGAAGAGTGGGCTTAGGGTACGGTGGTTTAAAACTGCACAATATTTGCCCAGGACTTTATCAGAGCTTGAACTGAACTTGGTTTCGTCCAAGATGATCCAATTTCAGGTCCTTTGGCATTTCTATTTATTTTCTTTGTAACAAACAAGCCCCTGTCTCTGCTATCTTCCAAGACTCCCAGACATCTCCTTCTGAGATGCGGACATCTGTGCATCCCTGCAATGTTCTCTTGCTCTGCATCAGCCTTAGAAGTACTCATGCACTTCTAACCTTCTCACCTGGAGAAACTTCCAGTGAACATGGGAAATGCAGACTGTTCTCCACATATGTGTTATGTGGCTATTTAAGAACAAGACAGCATAAAGGAAGCACTGGGAATGGGTGAAGAGATTCCCAGTGATGGTGGTCAACAAGACTGCGTGTTGACTTAAACCATCAAACCAAGCTGTCAAAGGAGAACAAATAAAAGCAAAAGATGAAAGAGAACAGCCGTGTTGTATAATATAACATTAATTCCTAAGCTTCTCCTTGCTTTTGCTTGATTTATGTCACCATGATCCATTTTTTCCAGACTTTTTTTTTTGGTTGTTATCATAGACACAAGAGAAAAAACATCTATCTATCTATCTATCTATCTATCTATCTATCTATCTATCTATCTATCTATCTATCTATCTATC
>JAWWEU010000158.1:38416655-38500001 GCA_035583155.1 Acropternis orthonyx | reverse complement strand
ATCTATCTATCTATCTATCTATCTATCTATCTATCTATCTATCTATCTATCTATCTATCTATCTATCCATCTCGCCTACTACAGCAGAGTAACAGCCTTACTTCTTGGGGCACAGGAAACCAAGCTCCTTTCAAGACCAGATGATCTGTACCTGTGCCTAGGTAAGCACTATTAAAACTAAGAAAATGTGTGAACCATCTGTGCACTGGACCATCTGTAGGACTAATCTACGCATTGAGTTTCACAAGTACACTCAGCTTTTAAAAAACAGCGGAAGTTCCAGACTTAAAGAGTGCTGAAACCCATACCTTATAAGTAAATATAATTTTTTACCCAAGAAAACGCTCAATTTTTTTCGATCTTCACTGCCCCCTAGCGAGACTCTTCAAGAATGTATTTATACAGGAAAAAGGGTCATAAATATTGACAGTAGAGACTTTCCTGCAGAACATCTGCCTACTTTGGAAAGAGAAGAACTGGAATTATGTTCAACAGTCACAATCTCAAGTCCTCTGCACAAGGCACAATACCTTTTCATAAGCACAGCTGGGAAATAAAATATTTAGTTTGGTGCTATGTAGGCAAGAATGAATGGAGAGAGTAAAGAGAAATTCTGAGGAAATGGAGATACTGTGGAAGTGGTAAGTTCATGAAAAGATTTTTCTAGTGATTTTCAGTTTAATTTTACTTTTTTTTTTTGTTATAATGGAACAATACTTGCAAAGTAAAACAATGAAAGCCAGCCACGTGGCTCTCATGTTATGAACCTTTTGTGGGTGTAAAGGCACACCATGTGTATTACCTGAGTTGTCCTTTGAGTCTGATTCAGAGTCAGAGGTCTCTGAGGATTCTGAGGTTTTCTCCGGCAGATGAGGAAGTTGTGCAATATCCATTGGAGTGTCCTTGTACTCTGGGTTACTGAAGAGAAGGCAGAAAATATAAAAACAATTGAATGATTTGCAGTTTCATGATTTTTCCCTCTTTTCATATCAAAGTTCAGGAACAAAGAACATAAATAGGAAGAACAGCAGAGTAAACACAGAAACAGATATTTTTGACTCCTCAGAGCTTCACAGCAGGAATTTTATGAAGGTTTATTATAATGCTGGTGTCAAATGTTTATATTGACCAGGTACTAAACCTCGTTTGATTCTAGTGAAGTTGTAGAGCTATCAAAGCATTCTTACTGAAATGGGACATCATGGCTTGTGTGATATCTAGCAGTAAATTTACACTGTGTAATCATCCAACAACAAAATATCTCGATTTTGATCCCATTACTGTGCCTGGGAGGACAGAGAGAGTGTTTTAACTTTTCCAATCTGTTTCTCTCCCACTGTAATGTCTATTGCAGTTATCTCTGTAACAGTATTCTCTATCAACCTTGCCAGAACCTTTTCACTACCTGTCTTTCGCAACTTTCCAGTTTTCCACACTTTAATCAAGCAGACCTTACATATAGTTAATGAGAAGGTGCTCAGTTAGGGCTAAAGAAAGTGACCACTGCTCCAAAGAATCTGGGCAAAAATTAGATAGAAAAAAGGTTAAATGTTTTTTAAACACTGCACACATGCTCACATCGTCAAGAAACCAAAAGCAACCACTCTAACTATATGACAGATGCACATGTGCATGTTAAGATGCATATGTTAGGGATAAAGAACTGTCAACACACCCATTATAATCATATCTTCATCTGCTCATGTGGTGCTCACCTGTGACTTGTTAGCAATGAACATGACTGCAATCTAAAAAAGCTACATTACCAGAGAAATGGAAAAAAATAACCCTCCAACCCTATGCTTTTTCTTGCTTTCTACATTTTAAAATGTGTTCCTTTCCTAAATCCATTCAAAGGCAGAGGAACAGACACAGCTAGACATAAGTGACATAGAAATATTAACAATAACAAAGTCTTTAATAATTCTTGAATAGATGAGCATTTCCATGCAGTTCAAATTCCAGTCTGGTGATAGAGGAGAAAATCCACAGTCCTGCATAGAACAATGTGAGGCAGCACTGGGGGTGCCTGATACACTATCACAATGACAGTGTGCCCATATTCAGCCTGCTAGAGTGTGCTGTGAAAATTCAGAGTTCACACAGTTCACATTGAAATGACATCTTATGATTATCATCTTTATGGTTTTGTCCTGACAAAGTGACTTTATTCTGTTGCATCCCAGGGCAGTCCCCAAATTTGCCCCCTCCAAGCAAAAGATGTTTGAGGGCTTTCACACTGTGAATAACAAGTTGCTAGAACAAGAACAGCATTAATCTTCCCTGTCACTATAATTAGTCTATCCTTTTACAGACAGCTGAATCATACTTTCTAATGCATGGAAATGTATACAGACCAGTACTCCTGCTAAGAGTAGACCTAATTATGCATTGATCTGTCATTAAAATATTATTTGGACATTTGGATCTTTTGGAGATTCCAATACTAGGAGAAATCTAAATTAAAAATACAAATTCAGTGAAGATGTTAATCTTTCTCTGACAGACTTGTGAACAGAATGCCGCAGAAAAGTCAGGTTCTGGGAAGAGACCTGGGGAAGACCAGTATCTTTTTTTGTTAGGTATATTCTGCTTGTAGAGAAAACTATTTTTTGGGACATTTGTGGACTAGGTTCACCTATTGTCTGGAAAGTGGCAAAGGGGATGAAGGCAACTGTTCATAATTCTTGTGGACCACTTTTACAGCTGGAGCTAGAAATATGAGATCATTTCTGGGCATTTTGAAGCCCTGTTAAGGACTGGGGCAGCGAAGCTTTACTTCCAGTTCAGAATTGTGAGACTTAAGATGACCCCTTGAAATGCTGCATTCTGCCTCACGCTTGCAAAAAAGAGACAGAAACGTAGCAGGATAAGGATACACTCAGAAAAGCCTCTGCTAAATCATATCAGGCCAGAAACACACAAGCCCCAGTGAAAACTCCACAGCTGTGGAAGGCTTCCCACAGTACTCCTTCAGTGCTCTCCTGCCATGGGTTGCTTCCTTCGCTTCCCCAAAAGGGGAATCAAAAGCATTTCAACATGCAAGTTTAGGCAGGCACAGTCTCTTCAGGGCTTGCTGGACTTGGCATAATAAGTCACAATCTAACCCCTAGACATCACTTTGAACTCTCATGGCATCAAAGGGAATGTAACAAACCATGACAAGCAACTTAGAAGGAGAACAGGCCAGAAAATGACAATTGCATTTCATGACAATCTCAAGGTTTCAAATTTTATTTGTTTGGTTTGTTTTTTTCCTGCTCTGGAATGAAATAGAAAATCTCCCAATCTTATTGAACATTTTCACAAAACAGAATGTGTTGAAAGGTATTTTCAGATGAGAAAGGTCAAGTTTATAATTCACTGTCCCTCAGTGAATGTTTGTTTTCCCCTGAGCTCAGAAACCACTCCTTTCAAAATACTTTAGTAAAACAGAATTTCTCAGGGAAGAGCCTTTCATTCAAGACATTTCTACTATTTCTGTTTAAAGTAGTTCTTATAGTTTAAAATAGATCTAATAGTTTAAAGCAGTTTTAAATGCTAATTTTATTTTTAAATCCTATTTTTGCATTTTTCAGTGTGAATATTATCTGATGGTTACAGGAACAACACAGTAGTTCGAAGCTTTTTCTCCTGAGAAAGTTCCTCTCTCTGAAGTGAACTGGCAAATGTCTTTTAGAGAAACCTTTTTTTAGCATACCAGAAGTTTGCTTCCACGCATTTTTAATATCCAAATAAAGCAGTGCCAAACACTTCACACCAGATTTTATAACTACTGAAAGATGGTGTGGATAGTTTTTATCTTTGAGCTCAGGTTGAGTAGTTTCAGGGTAGTGAGGCAGGCAATAAAATGGTAGAACATTTATTTCAAGATTTAGGCAGCATAAAAATTCAGGAATATTCCAGTGTACTGAGATATGACAGATGCCTCAATAATGATAATGAAATGGCACTGCTTTTGAGATGGACAATATGAAAAGTTCTTCCCCTTAACTTTCTCTAGTAGGCTGTTGTTTTTTCCCTAAAACTTTCAGCAACAGAGGAAAGTCACAGACACAGCAGTCCAAGTGAGGGAAGCAACTGGTAGTCCCACCTGAGAAGGTAATTGACCCAGATGATGTTCTTCTCACTTGCGTTCTTGGCATTGACAGCTATGGTTGCACTAGACTGTATCCAGATATAACCTCCATTCTTCTGCATCCAGCGGTAATACTTCGTTACACATTGACCCTTATTCAGCACTGACAAGGAAATACAAACAAAACATAGGCACGATATAGCGCTTGTTAGAATTGTGGTGAAATGATCTTCATTTTACAACATGCCACAAGTATAAGGAGAAGATACTTGGCTTCCTGTAGGTTTAATGCAGGTGAGATGACAAACAGGATCTGAAGTTCAATATAACTAGCTGTATGTTTGCATAAGTTTTTAAAGTATAATTTTACCTGCTTTTGGAAACTCTAGTGGAAGAAGAAAAGTAAAAAAACCCTACAAATCTCTATGGTTCACAGAATACTTATTGCTGTGTGGACATTTCCAATGCACTCAATGTCAAACTGTAAAAAAAAGAAAAGGAAAAAAAGAGGCAAATTTATATGTGATTTATTCATAGCTCCTAGGTAGACCTCTTTGAGATTCTGGATATTTGAAAGGTTTGGGAAGATACTCTACCCCTGCTGCTTTGATCATTTCTCCTTATTGCAGGCGATATCAACCACTGAACTTATACATCTGTTTCTTTGATCTTGTCAAACAGAATTTACAGTTCTCAGATGAACCAAATCTCCACTGGTCAGTGGGGGAAAAGTCTTTGGAGAATTTACTTTCTACCAGAGCAAAGTAAATCCACCAACAGACTGAGAAAGAGGCCTAAGGGAGGCACAGAATGGCTTGGTTAGAGCCAAAGAGTGACAGCTCTCTCCGATGTTTGAAATATGCTACGAAACAGAGAAAAAAAGCAAAAGCAATCAGTAATGTGAAACGGTGCTATTAAATGCTCATAGCAAGGAGGCTGAAAAATACAGATGTTTAAAGTAATAAAAAATGTTTAAAGTAATACTTCAGCCAAAATATTGCCAAATTGAAACGGATTTGGTTTGTATCTGATTGTTTGGTGTCAGGAGAAGGGCATGAAATGCAAATCTTTCAGTGGAAGGGAGCAGCGTGGTTTTATAAAAACCTTAAACTATACAAAATCTGAGTACGGTTGTTACTGGAGCCCTTTCTCTCCCCTGCTCTTCTCACTACTCCCACAGAGCTTTGTGCACTAGAGGGCAGTGTGCATTCACATACACCTTCTGCTTTTGTCATGTCCTTGTCTCCGTCTGCTAAAATGAAAAACCTCTAACTGCTGTAATAAATTTGGCTAAATTAGCTGCTAAATGGTTATCTCAAGTAATATGTATTTGCATTAATCATCTTGCTCTAAACCAGAACAAGCCAGAGTCCTAAAGACGTAGTAAATTCATATTGTCCATTTAATTACGGCTAATAAGTGCTTCATATACAATAGTTTCATGAAGTACATTTTCTTTTTTTTTTTTTTAATTCCTTTTTTTTTTTTTCTTGTAGAGGGAAAAGAAAAAAGTCACTTTGGAAAAGAATAAGTATATAAGGCAGTTAAAGTTCCTACCAAAAATGTGACAAATGACACTTTGGAGCCTTCAAGTTAACCAAATGTCTATACCCCTAATTATACATATGAATGTATCTATATCTAAATCCATGTACAGCAGATATTTACAGAAAAAGATATTTACAAAGGCAGCCATACAAAAAGTGATGTTTTCTTACCTTGGAGGGATCCCCCAGTCCCCCCTGTCATTTTTCAACTACAAAATAAAAAATATGCAAGTAAAATAGTGCAATGTAAAGTGAATGTGAAGTGTAAATTAGATTTGGCTCTAATATAAATAAATATTTGTAATCAGGGTCCTGTTGCTTTTCAGCAACTTCTAGTGAAGTAGTTAGTTTCTAGCAGATATCTGTCTTTTCCTAAACTTTTACTTTTGTATTCCAAGCTCTAAATATTCTACTGTGATAATTCCTTGGCTTCAAGACCTCATTATACAGCAGAATAAAGATAAAATAAAACAACTGCCTACCCAGCATTTCTGTCAAACCAATGTTGTATGCCACTTTAGAAAACAATCTCACATAAATTAGTCCAGCTTTATCAGTTATGAAGAATAAGAGAAGTACTGGTGTAAATTTTGATTATGGTAGACATTTCCATTTCAGTACAATATGACATTTAAAATACTCTGCCTGCATCTGAGTGTAAACTTGATACACATGCAAGTGTGGAGTGATATTATCTGTTTTCTGGAAATCCAAATCCCCCCAGTTCTGTGCAAAAAGTAGTAACATCTATCTGCACTTGTATCTACTAAATATACAGTTGCCTTCTTTGGAATAGATTTTTTTTTTTCTGGGGAGTTTAACATGCTATACAAATGCCAAAGGACAACTGCCCACATACACATTTGAAAGTCAAGAGACCAGGCAAGTCACTAGCCTGTGACCGAGGAGCACACTGCAGTTCTGCATAGGGATAAGCTATAAGGACCCAGAACCTCCAGCTCTTTTGGTCATCCTAGACATGTCCTTCAACCTTCAGTACCTTTTATATTGGTTGTTGCACAACTGGAAAAGTCTGTAATGAACTTAACAGAGCATTCATTTCAGAACTATGTAAAAGAGGAAAAGGTGCTTGCTATTCCAACAATGAGAATTCAGTGCATCAGGGTGATATACAAACCATCTACTCTCTGAGTCCGGACTCCCAAATTACTGTACATCCAAAGAATGTCTGAAGTACTGTATTAAAAATGAGATTTCCGTGAAGTTCATCTACCTGCAAATACCTGTTCTCTATTTGGCCAGCTCACGTATATTACCAGATACACAGGATGTTCCTTCCTGCATCTGTCTAAAGTACATTTCATATAAGAGATTTGTGGACCACACTCTGAAGGAAGTCCCATGATTCAATATAAAAATTCTCTCTGTAAAGAGATTCTGTGGCAGGCCAGCTGTGCTGTGCTGCTAAACCTGGTTCTTATGTCCCTTGAGAGTGCACGAGGAACCCCCAAGTCAGTTCTGAAAGCTCATAGTGTACCTTGGGAAGAAATTTCTCAATGTAATGAAAGAAAAGAATGAAAACCATTGGAAATGTTTTCTAATTTACAGTATTTTTAAACTGTTGGCATTGCCAAGCCACAACAGAGAAATTAGAAGAGAATTTTGAGGGAAAAAAGCAATTAGAAGGACCAAACAGGGTGGGAAATCTATCTGGTTTATTGATAGCTTAGTGTTGCTGAGTAAAGTCCAGTTTCATTTTGAGGATCTTCAGTTTGCAGGTACAGAGAATCTATTAATAAATTTACTGATTTTGAGAAGAAATGGAAGCAAAGAACTAGTCTATCCTAAACTTTGCTTGTGAAGTTCTGTTTTGTAACTAGAAACAGACCACACATTTCAGTTTGACATAAACTTGTGAAAAGGTAATGCCTTGTAGACCACATCCTGAAGGAATTCAGGCAAATCCCTCACCGAGCAATGCAAATACTTTTATATTTCTATTTGTATTATACATCTGTATTATACAGTCTGGCAGACGATGCAGTACTGGGAAAGGTGATACTTGTTACCACATTGGTGGAATGGCTCATGTGACTGAAGTTACATGGGATTATGCAGGATTGAGCTACATAATTTTATATAGATATAAAAAATTATAAATTTATATTATAGATGCTTAAATTTATATTCAACTGAAAAAATATATAAAATATAAACAAATGGATTAACTGGGGGTGAGTGCTTTTAAACTGGTGACCTTTACGTTTGCTGCACATATATATTCCCTATAATGGTGGATGCTAAACTTGACTAAAATTTGCTGAAATGTTACCTAGTTATTCAATTTGAGTTCAGTGGAGAAGTGCACAGTATGTCATGCTAAGAAGTGAAAAAAAAACAACCTCCCTTATTTCTCAAAGTATGAATATATTGCTGTGTACACAGTTCCCAACAGAGGGATTTCAGTTTTCCTTGGTAGCTTCGTGCACAGCAATATTCTTGTAGCAGTGGAATGAAGGAGGAGGAAAAAGAAGAAACAGTCAGTGTTCTTCGCAGGAACCTATTTCTGTTAGAAAATCAAAATAAATCAGTAGAAGTTTGTCTTCAGAAATATGGTTACAAAAAGAAAAAGAACATGTTTCTTCCTGAAAGGCTGTTCTGAGAAATCAAAGCCAAAGCTTCTAAATAGTGAGTTGTGTTTTAAAAGAAGGAAGTAGCTTAATTCAGTTTGAAGAGGAGATGAAGAAATTGTGTATCAAAAGCAGTCTTTTAGTGAGGTCTCTTACAAAAGGACATTTTACTCATGTGCATATGCATTTAAAAGCTACACTATATTGCGTATTCAGGTAAGTATTGAGTAAATAGGAAATGATGAGATCATCTTACATATTCACACAGCTTCACAAAGGGGCTCTTTATAATTGGTGAAAATATTGAGGTTACATCTGCTGTGCTATTCACTCTTCTCCTTGAAATACCTTTATCAATGACTGGGTGGTATTGATACTGAATTTCTTTCCCAATAAACTTATAAGAATATTTTTAATTTACTGCATGTGGATGAAAATGCCATACTTAATACCACAGTCGGATACTTAGCTGCAGCCACAAGTACCCTTTCTACATTCACAAAACTGGCAGATGAAACATGAAAAGGAATACTGACTCTTTAATCTCCTCTTCTCCACCTAAGGCCCAAGGCAAGCTGACAGGGTAACTTCGTTCTGGAAACAGAGGGGTTTTTATTTTTTTAATTCTGGATTACTTTTTCTTCTGCTTTTGAAAACTGTGGGCTATAGGGGAATGAACCTGGCATAAACTTAAAACAAGAACAAGTTTTTTATCTGAAAAGTTACAGTCCTTGATGCTTACAGGAAGGTCATTTTCAAAACCCTTAGGAAAAATAGCATCACAGCCAGAAAGAGTGCATTAAGTGCCTTATTTGCTTGTAACAGAGACAGTTTTCCATTTATAATAGCTCCAAGGATCAAGTGAGTCTTTGAAGTTGTAAGGACTTTTCCATAGATTTTGCAATTAGCGAGCTGGATGTTTTAAATAGTAGGTATCCACAAATTGGATTTTAGCAATGAAAAATATTTAGCAATGTTAAATGATGCTTGTTACTTAAACAGAATTAGGAGTTAGATGATAGGAGACTTGTAGATATTTGGTGAGCAATCGTGTGCCACCTCTATACTTATCCACAAACACTTCGATTTTGGATCTGCTGCACAGGACAGGGTGAGGAGGAGGGGATATAAGCCACGACAGTGTGCAAATGCATACTCTGCCCACCAGGCCAAAAGTATGGCCATCACAGCAGATAGCTTAGGCAAGAATGCCACCTTTGCATCACAAAAGTCCCCAGGGGCCATAATTCTCTATCTTTCCTCATTGCATGCACTCACTTACCAGCCCTGTGTGACTTACTGCACCTCAACAGAGCTCTTTTATGAAAAATAGAAAGATGGTAATGGTTTAGGAAAAAAAAAAAACCTGTTTCTGTGAGGCTTTAGAAAGCTGCATTTTACTCACAGTATATGACAGGAGAAAGCCCTAAGCGCTGGACAGAGAACATGCGTTTTTTAGGGCAGGATAGAACAGTTTATTGTGTCAATGCCACTGACTGAAACTTGGCTGCTATTGTGTTATGAATATCAGACAGTAATAATTGTTTATAGACATAAATTCATCTTTTCCTAAGTTAAGCAGAAAGTAGCAGATCAGGTTCATGAAAGAAACCTGTACCTTATTGATAGTCAAACTCCCACCTAACTTCTTCATTCACGTGGGATAATTCTTTTAAGCATATACAGTCACTCTAAAAATGCCAAGTATGGCAAATGATTCATTGCTTACTTCTGCAATATGAAATACTGTTTAATCTCCCAGTGTAGGGATATTACATACATAAATACCTGATAAATTAGACAAAATTAAGTATAAAAAACCCTGCAGAAAAAAATGAAGAGCCTTAGTTAAGCATTTAGAAAAAATTGAAACCTTAAGAATCTTTATAAAGCAAGTAATATTTTTCCTCCTCACCTAACAGAAAAACATATGTTAAAAGTGGTCTGAGTCAAACTGTTAAAAAATGTGGATTCATATAAGGATCAAAGTTTGTAACTTGCCAAGTGAGGAAAATGAGGAAAGCCTTGCATGCTGCATGTCTAACTAGGGAAGAAAACTGAGTAAATTGTGAAAACAGTTTGGAAAAACATCATTGGATTTTAACCTATCCTAATGTCAGGACATTGGTACTCTAGCTCTCTGAAATTTCCAAGCCTCTGCTAGAGATTCTATCTTCATTTGTTTACAAATTATCTCCGATAAGGACCAGGAAGATGTTCTTTTTTTAAAAAAGCAATCCTGTTACCAGTTTACATGACATCAGTCCACAGCAGCAGTACAAATTTATTAAAACCCAGCAAAACCATAAAAAAAGCATTTCCCACCACTAAGAACAAATAATCATATCAGACTTGAACACAGATACACTTTTCTTCTCCTTCCCTTTCACAATGGCTGTAACGTACCATTTACCCATGGCCCATCATTTCAAATGACAATTTTATAATTATGTATAACCATAACTATCAAAAGAATATACAATTCTAGGTAGGATGTTTATTTCAAAACATTATGTAGGTATTGATCAAACGTAATGACAGAATTATAATACATAATTCAATGTATCACTGGATGCACTATTCAATGGAAGCTTATGGCATGCGTTATCAGAAAACTTTTCTGTTGTTTCTATAGATAAAATTGATGTAAATTAACTATATAAGATTATTTTATGACAAATTGGATTGAAAAATGAACAGTAGATTTTTCTACCCAGGAGTTTCTACATTTTCTTCTTTCTTTCTTAACTTTTTCTTTCCCTCATGATTTGTCTTTCTCCCCATGACTTCAATGCTGCCATAAAGTGATTTCCTTCTGCTAATATTGAAACGGTCATTTAGAAGCCCAAGTCTGCTTTGAACACCAACTTCAGACAGAACTTCCATTATCATTAATGAACTCTCTGTTCAAACTGTAGGGGAAAATGAAATCCCAGATCCAAATTTTGCCCTTAGCTACTAAAACTCAACATCAGAAGAGAAATTTGGCCCTGCTTGCTCAAGAAACTTAAATCTGTACTCCATCTCTTCCCTAACATTAATGCCCATCATATGACAACCTGTGTAAGATTAATAACTTTAGAATATAACCCTTTCCATGCTAAATATATCAGCAGACTATACATAAATATATCTCCTACAAATAGGAAAAGAGATGGAAGATTCACAGAAGCAGATTGACAACAATATTATTTTTGAATTGCTTAGCTTAAAGATGGTCCATTTCAAGGGACAGGATCCCTTTAAGCATATTTTCATTTCTGGTGTAAGAGTTCCTGTTTGGATGCTTGGGCTGAGTTAAATGATTGGTTTGCTCAGCCTAATCTCACAGCACATGGTGGCATGGCACAACTGAATGTTTTTCAAAAACCCTCCAACCATCACAGAGATTTATCATTATCTCACATCTGGTAGTAAACGACATTCGAAGCATACTGTCCCTTTATACCAGATGATTTGTAAAAACTAAAGAAAAGGAAACAAAACAAAACTTTCCACCTTTCTTCACAAGCCTTAAAAAGATATATTAGCACTGACAAAACCCCCCAAAACAAAACTTTTTAAAATAAAACAACTTCGCATCTCAGAGCCAACACTTTGCAATCTGCAAACATTGTGGACAAAGGCTTCAGGTGCTTGGCAGGGCATTCTTCAAAGCCCACTGAGCCAGAAGTCTCACACCAGCACACTCACTTTAGAAGTTATTAGGCATGAAAACCAACATGGACCCACCACTGGCCAGATGACTCACAGACGGCAAAGCCACAGGTGATTTATGCAGGTTCTTTCAAACAAGTGCTAATAAGACCTATTGCCACACTGTCACACATTTGATATATGCTACACAGTTTACTGACACTATTTTCATATCCTTCTCACTTTGACAACTGTCTCCCTCAGAGACACAAGGTCAACTGTCCAGACCTTTGGAAAAGAAAAAGAAGCGAAAAAGCCCACAGCATAAACGTGTTTGTAAAACCCTGGAAAGATCTACAACAGTTTAATCATACCTTCACATAGTGACATTTTAGGATGCGGCATTTCACAGCCTAGTAAGATACAAACAAAATCCTTAATACATCCTTGGATTTTCAATGGAGCAACACACTTTCTCATTTAGACTACAAGGTGATGGACAATTCTGTTCTCAGCAATCTTGGAGCAAACCTCAGCAATGAAGGTAAAAAGCTATGTGACTGAAATAGTTTTCGCCTTTTTAAAAACAAAATTAATTTACATCCTGTAGTAAAAAGGCAGCACAGAAATAGTTTAGTAGACAAACTGAAGATGAAGTTGCTGGAGGTGTACAATAAAATCCTTTATTCCCATGGCTTTGCAATTTAACATATGCTTCTGCATTTTACTACAAGAATAATACCAAAGTATAGATTCATCTTTCATGTCAGAAATTTTGAGCGCAAAGAGACTTCAAAAAATAAAGAAAATTATTAATGGAGTAACAGGGAAACCCAGAGGTTAGGAGCAGATGTCAGAGCTCAATCTTTAGTCTATAACCCCTTACTGCAGTAGCTGTACTTATACAGCTGGTATTGCACACACTTCCAAAGTGAAAATGGAAGAGTTTAGTTGCAAGTTTCAGCAGACTGTGAGCTACGGAAGACTTAAAACCAAAAGCCTACAAACCAAGATGTGAATGTACTAAAACCAAAATGTGAATGTACTAAATCAGCATTGCATTAGATTTAATTTGAAGATGAAATAACGTCAGGAATTAAGTTAAAGTGTTATAGATGCAAATTATATCTGAGGCATCCTGCAAAATAACTATATATAGGTAATCTACAGAAGGCAAAATTCTACAATTAGGCTCAGCAGTTAGTGATTTAAATATTTAGAGATCTGACTTTGTAGAGTTTTCTGGTTTGTTTACTATCCAAAAGATCTGATGCTTCTGGTAATTTTTTATCAACTTTTCATACAGAAAATATTTGTCCAATAGCACACAATTTGCCTTTGAAAAAAACTGAGGCACAAAATATCACGAAGATTAGAAAATTATTGGGATTGAAAATGATATCTGAGTATTTATATGGATAATTAGAACACCAAATGTAAGCTGCGGTATAAATTCTTATCTTTCAAGGAATGAACCAGCCATGAGCTAACAGTGTATTACAGAGAAAACAAGGGTGCAAAGTGTGTATAATTGCATACTGCAGAGTGTTTTCCCCGTCTTCTAAAGTATCTTTGGCTTTGGCCCTTTGGCTCCCAGTACCTCTGGCTTTGGTCAACAAGTAGACAGAAAAATTACACTAGACATGCCAACATCTTCTGTAACCCAAAGAAACATTTGCAGGAGCAAATACAGCCTCTCCAGGATTTCAGAGCATGACTAAAAGGCGTGACACATACACATGCACAGGTGCACATCTCTTGGGATTCATTATGACTAGAAAACAAACACTAAGCATCTGCTAAAAACAAAGCCCGTGATTCTTTCCCCCCTTGTATGAATCAAAAAATGTTTTCTTTACATGCGTCCATTTCTTCTAATTTCTTATCTCATGTTCCCTCATCTTGCTCTGTCATCACTACTTCCAGTCAAAAGGACTTAAGGATGCCAGTGTCCAACACAGAAATCTTTGCTGGCCTGTCCTACGGACGGAGAGAAAGACTGCAGAGGGTCAGACCACCACTTCTGCAACACTTTCAATACAATACACCCTAGGTTGTCATCAGGATGCCAGGTGGACTCGGTCTAAGAAATAGCTAAACCCCTGACATTCTATCAGCCTAATTTAGAATCAATCTTGCTTTTTAGTGATGATAATAAACTTGTACAAACATAAGATTCATTTGTATATTTTAGCATTTTATTTCATTCCCAGAATGTAAAACCAGACATTGGAATCAGTTGGATTTTTTTGGTTATTGAAGATATTAAGCACTACAAGAGCATTGAAATTTCGATCTGATTAGGATAAAAATTCCTCAGGATCAAAACACTTCTTTTTTTCCCCCTACAGTTTTACTAATTGTGAGCTACTTGACATTGCAGAGTTATTCCACAGCATGATAGCAAAATATGTGAAGTATTTTACTGTTAGAAATTATCAACTCGTTCTATTTGTTTTTCATGTGTTTGAGGTTATTAAGAGAATAAAAAATTATAACTCGTGCATAAGTTAAAAGGGTTACTTCAACTACAGCTGGTAGGCTAAACCACTAAGCAATATTTTGTACAGCAATATAATTTTTCTACTGAACATACATAAAAGAAATCATGAATACATAACTGATTTAAAAGCAGACGGAGGGGGTAATATTCCTTGAAAAATAGGGGAGCCATGAAAAAGGTGAATGTGGAATAGTTTATTTTCAGAAAGACTGGATTATTATAACCACTGGAAACCAGATAAAGTAGATCAGAGGGATTGCTACCAAACATACTCATCAGAGACCTTTGCTTTATGGGAAATGAACTGCCCTGGCTCACTATTCCTGAGGAATTGTATTTCTTATAGCTGTAAATCAAATCCTGAAGAAAGAGGATGATATTTTCTAAGCAATAGCTGAGGACAACAGTATCTTTCTTGTCAGTACCAGGTTTCTGAATTTAGACCTCAATTAGGATTCCAAAATGAAAAAGCACACATCATATACCAAAACCAATTGGTATATACTGGTGACAATGTTCTTACAAGAAATGTATTAATTTTGAAATGGTGGCACATTATCCTATATTTGCTCAAAAACATGTATATGGTTGCCTTCAGAGGTCTTGACTTTTATCCTTCCTTGCTGCTCTTAATGACCTTCACTGAACAGTAACATCAAGTACTCGAGTCCAATGAAGACCATTAATTTTTTCCAATTAAATGGAAGATGTACACTCCTACAGCATATAGCATCCACTCATTTTAACATGAAATGTACTTCTTAAAAAGAGCTGTTACAGTCGTCTGAATGATAGCAGTGTCAACAAAAGGGAAGCACATATGGACAGCACAGTACTTTAGAGAGCAGCATCAATTGCCCTTGCCGAGTTCTACAGACAGTGCTGAGACCTGATACAACAGTAATTTTATTAATCCTCTTGATTTCTGATATTGATTTGACATCAAATGTATCGTGCTAGCTGTAAGATCAGGGATATTTGTCATTGATGTCATTGGACCAAGGGCAGTTCTACTTGTGCAGGGACTCATGGCTTGGTGAAAGTGTATGAACTGCCCTATGCTTGACACGCAGTTAAATCCTCCAATGCTTCTATGCAGAGATAAGTAAAAAGAGGGGATCCTATAACCTTCCCCATTCTTACAAGTGGTAAACTAGAACAGGAGGCATGAGGAGTCCTTCTAGGGTGTTAGTTCTAGATGCATAACATAAATGCATGAAACAAAACATTCAATTACAGCTCTTTCATGCCACATGTCCTAATGAAGAGCTCTATAACACAGAGGTAGGATTAGAGACTGTGTCTGAGCCAGGGTACTGCCGGACCTGTAATTTTTGAGAGTTAGGATTCAAACACAAGTTGTTGGCAGTTAAGTCAGTTTCTGTGTGTTAGCTGAGCTATTGGATGGGCCATGATGCTGGGTGGTGTCCTGGCTGTTAGAAGAGAGAACATTTTAACTATAATCTCTGTGAGAGAGACTTGATTTATGGCAAGCGCTATCTGTCATGATTCTACCAGCAATTTGTTCAGCAAACACAGTGAAGACATTCATCTTATGAGAAGTTTCCCAAACTTCTGAAACCATGAAGCATTATAAAATAGGAAACAGATTAATAAGGTAGAAGTTGTAACACCAAACAATTGGCTGAGGGATTTGTGAAAAAGCACGATCAACGTTTGAATGAAACAAGATAAAAGCAAGAGCCATAAACTTTTTATTTCTGTTTGAAAAAAAAATAATGTTTCAATAGCTTGTGGTATCCTGCCATGTATGATTGTGTTGCTATAAGTGTAGGCATATATACACGTAGAGTATGAATGTTGTTTTATTAATTCACAAGGGCATCAAGGTATAACTAACATGAATCTCTAAGTAGAAATCTTGACCCCACTGAACCTAATGGAATTTTTGCTATTTACTTTACCCAGGTCAGAATTTTAGTCCGTAACAAATTGCTTTTTTAGGGTATAATCCCCATGTACATTGAAGCCAGTGAAAGCTTTTCCACTGACCATATCTGACCTTTCATTAGGGCAGTAGTTCCCTCACAAAAGACTGCTATAGTCTTGCAGACCTTCTTCACCATTATACTTGTTATGGTCACATTCCTGAAACTGCTTTTGTCTTCTTTTATCTGAGATAGATTTAACAAGGCCTGTTTTTCAAAGTTTCTAATGGGCTGCTATGATCTGAAGCCATCAACAGCCCTCTTGATTTTTTTTCTGTGCGATTTTGTGCAACATTTTCTTCTTTGCTTGTTTTCCTCTTTGATGTCTCTGAATATCCTGGATGAGACGGCAGGATGTAGTGGTCTTACTTTTTCCTTATTTTTTTATAATATATTGCCAGTGAATAGGCAGAGCAGTGTTTTTTCTGTGTTTCTTTTTACCCTTAAATCTACCACTGCAATTTGGGTTTCTTCTTGTTTTAATCATTAAAAATTAATTTATCTCCTGTAAAAATGAACCAAGATGTTTAGTTGCATTCTGCAGTCCTCCATCAAATACAACCTTTACAGTTTGCTGCTTTCCCAAGTCCTGCTTCTATTTTCCACTAGTGCTTTCAAACCAATACTTTAGTTTCCAGCTCCTTTTTAAAATATTGCATAATACTACTTTTTTTGTTGGTTTGTTTTTTTGCATTGTGATCTCAATCAATTATTTCCTGTATTGTACTGGCTAATATCCTGTGCTGTATATTTTGGGGAACTGTGATTCTGCTGGGTTTTACCTTCTAGAGCCAATATCTGCCAGTTCATGAATTTTAGCTCTAATTTTGATTTTTACTAGACCAGGAGGATTTTCTCTTTCTAATTTGGTTTGAATTTGATTTTCTTGGATCAACAAGTTGCTATGAAGATTCTGAGGTTTTAGGATTTCTTTCTTTTGGTTTTTAGACATTGTTTTTTAAATGCTAGAAAATTGAACATCTCTTTGGGCAAAGATATGCACCACTTCAGCTTCTGCAGGACTTATATTGGGCAGGTGTTCTTCCTCAGTTATTCCCAAGACTAATTTAAACTAGAAGATCTTTCATACAGAGCACGAGTTTGAACACAAAAAGACAAATGCAAAGTCCTGTATCTGGGATGGACTGATTCCTTGCAATGTTACAGGCTCAGGACTGACTGGCTGGGTTGTTTACCTTGTGGAAAAGGATGCAGGGGTCAGGGCAGACAGTGCTAAGCATGAATCAGCAGGGTTGTACTAAAAAGTGTCTAGCCAGTAGAGCACAGAAAATCATTATCCCTCTTCACACTTTCGATTGCATCTGAAATCTAATTTTAGGCTCCTACCATAGGAAATGTATTGACAAACTTCAGTAAGCTCAGTAGAGGTCTATCAAAATACCTAAAGGCTGGTGTACTTGCCCTGTGAGGAAAGGTTGTGGAACCAGACTTGTTCAGCCTGAAGAAGAAGTGACTTCAGGGGAACCCAGCAGCATACCTGCAAGGAGGTTACTGCAAATATGGACCCATGAGCTGCACAATCCAAACAGGGAAATTACAGCTGGATAGAAGGGAAAAAAAACCCACTAAGAGGATTAACTAAGCCTTCATTAAGATATCAGAACAGGTCACTCAGAGAAGTTGTGGAAAGTCGGACCTTAAAGTTTTTCAACATCAACTAGAAAAAGTACTAAAAATTTTGCTTTGAATCAGTGTTGATCCAGTTTTGAGCATTCGGTGGGACTAGATAATATCCCAGAATTCCTTCCAACCTAATGATTCTATGAGTATCTTGTTCCTATGAACCAAGAGAAAAACTACACATAAAAGATGTAACCAGCCTCATCTATTGAAAAAAAAATTTAGCTCAGCAAGAATAATTATGCTATAGCCACACAGTCACGTTTGGAACCCCACTGCTAGATGTTGATAGCAGGAGAAAGTCCCTGTGTTTATAAAGTTTGCAATCCAATCAGCTAAACTGGAAACAGAGAGCTGGAACATGGTAAGGTGAAGTGATTTTCTAGAAGTCATTCCCATCTCCAGGGTCTCTTGAGTCCTAGTCCAGTGCTTTATACACTGGATCACACTGCACTCATACTGTCTGCATAATCTCTAATTTTTCTGAAGATGAATGTTTCATAAAGCATATTCTATTTCAGAGAGAAGTGGTCATTCAGAAGATTAAGGTCTTTTTTAAATGGGATGTTCATCTATGCCAGGTGATACGTTAAGTCTGAGTCATAAATATCTTTTATTTCCTTGGTCAGATAGTGCAGTGGAAGTGCAACTTGTCATTTTTGACTTCCAGTTTCAAGAGCACCAAGTAAGTTTTTGAATTTGTTACTTCTTTTCTCAGCAACTGAAATATCCTCCTGGATATTAAATGCTCAAAATGTACATGATGCAAAATTACTTTGTTTATCCTTTTGGATAGTTGACTTTATTTTTTTTTTTTTTTGCAGAAATATATCTAACCTAACCTCCTTATGCTGAATGGACTTTGCATTCTAGAAACTTCAGGGACTATTTGAAAGGTTTAAGAGCTTTGGTACTGCTGTTGGCTGCCATAGGCTATCCTAGAAGTTGTCCTTGTTCTCCTGCTTTCCAGTTGCAGTTATCCTCCTATCTTCCCTTGCAGATCAAGCAAGATAATTTGGGACTAAACATTCAATACTGCCTTCTATTGGAGTCATATGGTCTTGTAAAAGCTAATTAAATGTGGCTGCATTTGGGCTGATGCCCTTTTATTAGGAAATGCTAGTAGGACATGGTGCAGGGGGAGCAGAGTTGTTCAAATCTGTGACTCTGAATTTAAGAAGCAGTTTACAGATAGTCTTCTACATTAAGAAAAACACAAAAGTCAATCATAAAAAACACAGTCAGTCACTGAAACTTCCAAAGAATTGTCTGGCTTCACTGCACGCACAGATAAATTAGTCTTTTTTCGCACCAGGGTAAATCAGGAGCCCTATCACTGAAGTCAACAGATCTCAACAAGAAAAGGATTAGGCCCTATGGCTTTTAATAAGAGGCATACAAAGAATTTAATTACAAGGAATAAAACTGAACCTCTCTTTCTCCATAGACAGACGTTGCACATGTTCTCTGGTAAGTTTGTCTCTCGTAATATTTTTGTACTCCTGTTATCCTTATCCTAATCAGATACTACCTGTGTGCAAATAACAGGGACTTTGATGCTGTAAGAATGAGGGTCATTTAGATGTTAACACATAGGGTGCTTAAAGCATTAGCAGAGCTGCAGCTCATTTCTGTATTGAAAAACGTAGTGAAATCCCAATTATGCTGCAGTTTTTGTCCTCCATGTTATGACTCAGAAAAAAACCAAAACACCTCAAAGGAGGAGTTCATATTCCGTACCAGTGAGGGAGTTTCTTGCCTAAGCAATACCTCCTTGAAGGATTAAAGTAATATACAGCACATGTAAATGAACAGCTGCCAGAAACTCTGGCAATACAAATATAATGCTTTTTTTCCACATATGCAAATGATCTTATATGTTTATAAAACGACCTCAAAATAAATCATACAAAAAGTTATACTTGAGAAAACCTCTATGAAAACCTATGACAAAAAAAAGCAGGTGCAAGATGAAGACACCATTTGTGGAATATAAATAATAGCTCAGGAACAATCAAGTGTTGTACCAGATTATTTTGACAAAAATGGAAGTACTTACAGTCTAAGTGACTATGTCTGATGCCTTCCACATCTTCAGCATGAATGAAATGGTAACATCTCTTTCCTACAATATCTACAGGAGTCAGATCCATGTAATCACTAATCCTAAAAAGGAAAAAGAATATACAGCCTATAATTCAAGAAGGAAAAGAATAAAAGAACTGTCAAATGACAGAAAGTGAAATCTGCTAAAAAGTTTTTTCACCACTATAGTCATTTGAATAGAATATCTCTACAAATGAGACATGAACTTAAAGGGAGGAAAAAAAAGATTTTTTTTAAAGAAACCTGGAAATTATTTTATCAATTTAAATAAGTGGAAAATAAAATTCTAGTGCATATTCTCCCAGTAGCATAACACCAAGACAATATAATTCCATGGAATTGTAGAACATTAGTGACAATCCAAAATCCTCATTAAAAGACTAAGATGATTCAAGGTTACATAATAAAGTAGAAACGTTATGTTTATACCAAATGATTAGAGACACATTTCATTTCAACAGATTGGTCTTCTAGTGGGTATATTCATGAAAAAGCTCTTCAACCATTTCTTGGCACCAAGTCCAAACTGATATTTCAAGGGATATAATTTAAATGCTGAGACACACAGATGCCTCAGGGTGTTATCTTTTTTTGTCTAATTCATTGGGGGGCTCAGCTTTCACTCTGGGCCCTTTCAACTGGGACTTTGTTGTTTATTGCACATAGAAACTTCAAAACTTATTCTGCAGACCTTTGTGTGCATTAGTCTGTGTGCGTGCCTATGTGCTTGTGTCTGTGTGTGT
Organism: Acropternis orthonyx; assembly: GCA_035583155.1. NCBI lineage: Eukaryota > Metazoa > Chordata > Aves > Passeriformes > Rhinocryptidae > Acropternis > Acropternis orthonyx. The sequence goes on along the minus strand of JAWWEU010000158.1, from coordinate 38,479,207 downwards.
GTAAACTTGTATCATGGAGAGTCAAGGTGTCAATGTCCTTAAATGCAACACAGAAACTGAAAAGAAAATTGGAAAATGTTTTGCTCACACAAACATTTAAAAATATGTCTGTTTTCTACACATAGAATAATTTTTTTAGGGTTTGAATTAATCTGTAATGATTCATGTTAAGCCCGCTTTGCAATTTTGAGATATAACTGTCATCCATTTAAGGGAGTGTAAAAAAAACTAAACATCTTGATATGACCAGATAGCTGAAATAACTGGAGTGTGATCCTGGGGCATGCCTAAAGCAGAAACTGAACTGTGTGGGTCTGAGGGGTTTGCATCAGGCAGAGGGGGTGAACACAGCCACTGATGCACTGATTAGCAGAGCTGTTTTTGCCTGTGTGTCTGAAGGGAGAATGCAGGCCAGAAAGACTGAAGGAGAATAGATGCATCTGACAATACCACAGCAGCACTGGTGGTTAAAACCCAACTAAAACAATCCCTGAAACAACAAACATGAAAAACTTCACAGGTCATGCTTGTAAATTTGTCAAATCAAGTTTAACACAAACAGCCTTCTCCCAGTTTCATGAAAGAGCATGCTGAAGGATGTGCACCTTCAAACAACTGCCTAGTAGTTATAGCACTTAACGAAATACGGGATACCCATCTGGGGATATCTGTCTAATGTTTATCACACAGGGAGGACACAATTCACCAGTCTAAAGACATATCTGGAACTTTGGCAGTAGGACTCCCCATCCCTCCTGCTGAGCTCCTCCACTTTGGTTGCACAGTGAATTATTTGCCAGGAAGAAAAGGACCTGTGATCTCTTCCCGGTGATAAGAAACCCCAGCAGAGGGAAGGGAACCTGAGATTTAAACATTCTTGTCCCTTGTATGTTATCTTTTTATACTAAAGTAAGTGTATAAACAGTTCATGGTGCAGGAACCAGAACTCAGGTTTCTCCTCTCATGTCTACACTCACCTCACTGGCACAATTTGCTGTCTCTTCTCTGGCCCAAGAATTGTGTGCTTTTTAGTTGAAGGTGGCTCTGCTTCAAGATACTGGAAGAGGCTCCCCAGGGAAGTGGTCATTGCACCAAGCCTGTCTGAGTTCTAGAACCGTTTGGACAATGCTCTCAGGCACATGGTGTGATTCTTGGGGTGTCCTGCATAGGGCTAAGAGTTGGACTTTGTGATCCCAGTGGGTCCCTTCCAACTCAGTGTATTCTATTGTAAGATCAGGGAGAGAAAATGCCCCCCCTGCCAGTCTAGTAGAAAGACACAATCTCTAGGCAGGCCACTGCCCTGTGGTGTTCCCAGGCTGTGAGTGCTACAGCTCATGGGGCTAACACTGAAGATGATCATTCTGCTTCTCACTCTGGTAAATTTTGCTCAGCTGGATTTTGTTTCTCTGCAGCAGCATGTTTATGTAAAGTCTTCACAGAAAAAAATTAACAAACACAGCAAGGCAACTGGGGAAGCAGATTCACAATCCTTCAAGTTAAGATTGCGCCAGGGGAGGTTTAGGTTAGATACTAGGAAAATAATTTTCACCAGAAGAATTATTAAGCATTGAATGGGCTTCACAGGGAAGTGGTTGAGTCACCAGCCCTGGAGCTATTTAAAGGATGTGTAGATGTGCCACTTAGGGACATGGTTTAGTGGTGGACTTGGCAGTGTTTGATTTATAGTTGGACTTGAGGATCTTAAAGGTCTTTTCCAAACTAAATGACTCTATGATTCTATAATATTACAGAAAAGATGTTTCAGACATATGAAGGACAGAATTTTTTTAATGAAAAATGTGGAAGAACAAAGAGAGAGAATATCCAGACGTTAGTGATGTTCCATGGTAAGCAGTGACACCAAAACCAGAAGCAAAATAAATTACATCAAATAGGACACTCATGCTTATATCAAAGGTACTAAAGATGGAAAAAAAATATTTTGTATGGAGAAAGTAAAGTATATATGGTATATCTTAGAGCACTTGTTAGAAGACAGATCTTGTGGCACCCAAGTCCTTTGACAAAATGGAGTAATAGAATGATGAGTAAGAACTTGGTTGTACTGAATACACAGACCTCATCCTGTAAAACATAAGCATAGGCTTATGTTTGAGCAGATCAGTGGTTCCACTGACTTGCAGGACTGTTAAGATGATTCAAATTTAAAGGTAAGTATACAGTACAGTGCTCTGTTGAATTAGGAACAAATTGTGCACACATTTGTAGATTTGAGGCTCTCTACACAAGACTGTTTCTGCATATCTGCGGGAACTACTGACAACCACTGTATGGCGAACAAGGCAAACCTCCTCCATGTGCTGATTTTCTTTTGGGCACATAGCAGCAGATGTGGCTATAGCAGTCCACATTAAGCTGGGCTATTGGCTCTCTCCAGATGGTCTCCATTCCTTAGCAGTTGACTCTGAAAACACACAGACTGATAGTGTACTCTAGCAGCACTCTCTTTATTTTGCTTTTAGTTATTTATCACCAAGTGATGTGATTTGCCCTCTTCAAGTGCTTTTCACACTCCACTGACAAATAAAAAAATTTTAGACTATTTTAGACTAGATGGTGAAACTCAGATGACATGGATCCTACATTTGCAAAATAGACATAGGTTAATATACCACAGTTTAGGCAACAAAATTGTACATCCATGTTTTACACTCTGAAGCAAAATATTAATTGTCAGAAATAGCCAATGTAGTAGCTAAGAGATCTTGTCTCAAAGGGAAGCTGACTGTTGACCTGTTTGTACACTGAGTCCAGGATTCTGATGCAGATCTCTTCATTCAGAGGAAAGTAACAAGATGCACCCAAAGACTTGACTAATGTCACTCCTGCTCACCGCTGTTGCAAGCAGGCAACCACTTGGAAAACTAGGAGTACTATTGATCTCACCCCTGCTGATCCAATGGTCCACTGTGAGCATTCATTTCAGTTAAGTGGCATGGCTTCTGCTCCATACTCCCTGCAGCTGCCAGTAACTCCCCATTGCTCCATAAATAGTGCTTACAGCTTGCCCAGCATGAATCCATTTTTCTCTGTTTTCATCAATGTTGTGCTTGCTTTACTGTGGCACCACAAAGAATCTCCTGGCTGCCTGCAAGTGCCAGGATTCAAGCCCGTATATTCAGGATGGGATACTTATCTCTTTTTCTACAGTCCCAGAAGAGAGATCCCAACTTCCCTTACTCAGAGAATGGCCTTGGCAAACGCCCAGATAATTAATCTGACAGCTTCAGTCAGCTGTTCAGTTAATGCATTCCTATCTTCTGATTTTTATCATTCTCCCAGCTTTTAGCATCATATTCTGCTTTGTACCTGCTATGAAATCCAAGTCCTGTCAGCCATGACTGTCCATTTGCCATGACTGGAAATCCAGCTGCCTCAGTGAGCTCATGTTCACCTCCCAGCACTGGCAGAAGTGTTTCTATTACTTTTATAACAGTGACACAGGGGCTTAAAGTGGAACTATTGCAACATAAATTCAAGTACCATCACATGCATTCTACATTAGCATATGAGATAAAATCTATCACAAACAAGGAAAAGTAGCTTTATAATATTGCCTTTACCTTAACAAATGAAAAACATTAATAAGCTCAATACTTTTTTGCTGGCTTACTACAGTTTACGCTGTGATATCAGCCTTTTCTATGTGATTACCAATCAGTGCAACTCATCTGATGCATTTTACAGTTTTCAGTGATGTCTTTCTCAGGCATTTGAAAGTTTTATAGCTGCAGGAATGTAAAGGGAAGGTTTAAGAAAAATGTTTAATTAAAAGAAACCCATATAAAATTTAGGGCTGATAAAAATGCCAAACTGATAGCAGAGAAAGCATAAATGTTTTTAACTTTGCCTAAAAATTTCATGTCATGCTTGACCTGATGGGACAGTTCATTTTTCACATGCATTTGATTCCTGCGTTTTTTTATGAAGGTTGCCAATGAAGGTAACAGTAATTGAAGGTGATTTTGTGAAAAGAAAATCTGTTCATTAGGAACTAGTTAGATACCAGCAAATCATGCCACACAGGCCTTTGGAAAACTCTGCAGTGGTAGCAGCTTTCCATTACTGCCTAGGCAGGTTACAGTGAAATCAAAGAGTAAGGCAAAAGTTTTCCTCTAGATCCTACTCCTAATCCCTAGAGCTCTTTCCGCAGATGCCAGATTGTACAGAATCTGGATTCTCACAGGGTAGACTCAGAGGCAAAAAGCCCAAACTTTAATACTGTTATCCACTTTCTCTGTAACCTTTTGCAAACCACTTTCCATGGAGCAGTTTTTCCAAGCTTAAAAATGAGAATAATGTATTCACTTTTAGATAATGCTTTGGAAGTTTAGATGAAGTGTTCTCTCTAATAGTCAAGTAATATTGCAGCAGTTCAGCAGTGTGACAGCAAAGACAACCTCATAACTGAAATCTAAGATTATTTTAAATTGTTTAAGACCCAGATTCAACAAAATATTTGAGTTTATCCTTTTTTATAAAAGTTTATATTGATGTGCTATCCTGATCATAGGTATTCCACTATGATTGAGCAATTATGATTGCTCATATCAGAGAACTTCCACTCAACTTATGCCATGGTTGCTGTCACAAGAAAACCTTGCAGTAGTAATGTTGTTTGTTCCACTTTTTGATGGTAAGTCCCCTAGGCAAAATTTCTTTTGGCTATATTACCTTCCTTCTTCCTTTCCAACCTTTCTGCCAAACCTCAGATTTCCATCAATGGACCCAAACTTCTTTACTACTTATCTCTTCCTTCTCAGATATCTTCACTCTGCCCTAAATACCCATTCCCTGGATTTTATATTTATTTTTCAGGGCCCTGAGGCCTTAATGGTCTTGACCAGCCTCCCTCCCTTGGGTCTTCACACACCCTGCCCAAAGCCCAGAACCCTATATCAGCCCCCTGGGGCTCCCCCCATCCCACCCACAGCCCAGACCCCCATGTCAGCCCCCGAGGCTGTCAGGCCCTGACAGTCTCCAGCTGCTCACAGCCCTTCCTGTCCATGTATCCCACTGGCCCAACCCCAGCCCATGCCACTGCCTGTTCCCCGGAAGGTTCCCAGTGCCCGGGGCTGGGGCTGCCCTTGGCCCCCCACAGCTCCACTGTGCCCTCGGGGGTGGTGGGATGGGTCCTGGCTGCCAGGTCCTGTCCTGACAGACCACCACGGGGAGCCCCTGATGCTACTGGCATCCAGCCCCCAGGGAGCAGGCAGCTGAATTTAAATCCCATCTTTCACCTTCGGAGATCGCTTGTCGCTATCACATTGAACGTGGCCCCTCCTCAACCAGTTCTTCATCACCTGTTTCCATTTCACTGCTGTCTTTCCCAGTATGCCCTTAACCAATTTTATCCTACAGTTTTCCCACCTCTAACTGTAACAGATCCCACCTCTCTAGCCTACTATCTAGGCCATCTGTGCTTCTGTTCCATTAAACACTGAGTGTGATGTGCAGTAATCTGCAAATTAGTTCAAAAATGGAAAACTTTAAAACTTCAGACAGAAAAACTTGTGGAGAGGAGGATGGGGGAGCATAAGGACAGGCATACAGGTCAGACCAACGTCTGTCTAGTCCCAAATCTTGACTCTGAGAAGGACAGTGAAGGATTGTAAAAACCATGAAAAGCTTAGAGGAATCTTTTCTGGTCTATCTTCCCCTATTCCAGCAAGACATCCTGCAAATTATAGTTTTCAATTTACTTTATCCTCTTAGAATGTAATGAAAATGAAGGTGGTGATGATGAGAGTGAAGTCAATGCTCTCATACAACACTGCAGGAGTCACAAATTTCAAAACTTCTTGCCAAGCTCATGGAACAAAGAATACACACAACTAAAACAAATTAAAAAGGAGCTAAAAGCTGTACCTATTTTCACAGTAAATGATATTGAGGTCCATATTCACACGAGTGACAAACATGTGGCAGTCAATCCTGACTTCATTAATTGTAGGAGGTGGCAAAGCGTGAGCAACGACAACAAGTCCCATGATTTGGCTGGGTACTGTCCGTCCATGTGACAGTGACACTCTCAGACGTAACCGGCCCGTTATATGAATCACCTGCAAAATAAAAACAATAAAAAATACCCAGTGAATTCTGAATGCAACTGTGACATCAGTTTCTTTTAAAGGATAGCATTACCATTCCCTACAGATCACTTAACACAGCCTAAAATTCTATGAAGTAACTGCCCATATCAGTGTTAAGCTTGTTAACATTGCCTGTCAATACGCCCCATATCTCCTCATGGCAAAAAGAAGAACATAACAGGCAAATGCTTCACATTCACCAAATAAAAACCTAGAAATTTCTGTGGTATTGATTTTTTGCTGTGGTGATCATTACAGAAGGAAAGAAGACCACAGCAACAAAGTAGAAATTCAACAAGAGAGAGAGTGGGATAAAACTGAAATAATAAAGTTGGAAATTAATAAAAAAAATAATTTTATAGTATTCGGAAATTGATTATGAGACAAAAAGATCAGCAATTTTGAAACTTTTTCAGAATGGATTTCATTGAATTGCTAGTCACCTACACCATGGAGGCACTGTTCACTGCCTGAAACTTCTTTGTGGTTGGCAATTTGAGAAGAAACAGCCTACAAGTGATCTATGAGCTCAGCTACAGGTTGGTCTTCTTGCATCCACAAAAAAGGTTTTAAAGAGCTTTTCCTAGTGCACTATGTATGTATGGAGATCTCCAGGGGTGGTAGTTTCTTTCCATATTCACAAGATAATGCCAGAAGATGACTGGGAGATCCAATTGTACCCCTGAGAATTTCACCCTCATTCTAAGAATGCTGCCTGAAATGGAGTAAATTGAAACTCTGTGAAAAGAATAACCCACCACTTCCAGTTTCACTCCTTAAGGAGTTCTGTGGATAAATTAAGGGGTTGTTTTTCCAATAAAAGAATATAAATACATATCAAAATGAAAATGGAAACTGCAGTTCCTGTACCGATGGATAAGAAAGCCATAAGAACTGGCAGTTACAGGGTCTGCCAGATTTTCACCCAGTTGCACTATAATACCAACATTAACAGAAGGCTTCCAGGAGATGAGGGCCCCTTTCATTTGCATCCCAGACTCTACCCAGAGGTCAACAGAGATGCTGGTTGATACCAGGGGCACTGGAGAAGGTGACAGAAATGGGATATAGTTATAAGTGCACTGATACTCATCTCACTAAGGTAGCAGACAAACTTTTTGCTTCTGTTCCGAGATTGATTGTTTATAAAAAGTGAGAGAGAAGAAAATTTTTCATTTATAGGACTGCAAATCAAAAAGTGCATCCAAATTCAAATCTAATTCATGCTAGCAAATCTGTGATCTAAGCCTTGAAGTTTGTTTCTCTTTTTTTAATCTAATCATCATAATGTCTCCTTTCACCACTATTTTACATTTTGACCCCAGCCAGTGGGGTGAATCTGAACGAGGAAAGTTATTAGCTGCTGCATTTGTCCATTTCAGTTGCAGGTTTCTGACCACCCATGTTTCGTGTTTGAAGTAGTTATTGCTTAAACTCACACTTAATGCACCTTCCAAGGGCAAACCATCTTATGAATATTTGAAAAAGTTCCTAAAGGCAAGGATGCAAAAACACCATTTCAAATCCACTTTAATTTTTCTTAAGACCTCATTAACTAATGAAGAAATAGCTAAAAGAAATAGGATTAACTTCACAGGAGGGGCAGTAATAGTATATTTTGCTCCTTCTAGCTAGGCTTGCATATACATCTGCTTTTTATCATTATCTGTCTCTTTTTATCATGCAGTTTCGACTTACTGCAAAACTCAAAATCTGTAAATGCTTGGAAAAATGCTGATGGATAACTAGTAAAAATGTGAAAAATTATCTTATATGGAACGTGCTATGCAAAAGTATTGTTGTTCTGTTGTTTTTTTCATAAGATTTCTTACGCTAATATGTTTGAAGTTGGCACTATCACTTGAGGGAATTTTTAAGATACATCATGTTTATCTCTTCTTTGTAATTTTTTTAAACCTTCATGTCATTTTCAGCTAGATATCAACACGACTTGTTTTTGAACAACTCTCTATTCAGGCAATACTTCACTTTTTTTCTGATTTTTCATCTGAAATACACCTCAGATGTAGTATTGCCCCAAGAGACAATTCCGAACATGCTAGACCCACCATACAGAAATATTGCTGAATTTCAAGAGAATTTGCTCCCAAATTCAAATTATTTAGCTTGTTCTGAGCTCTACCGTGGATCCAAACATGTTCTAAATCCCCCCATGAATTCAAATTTTAGGGGTCAGCACTCAAAAAAAAAAAATTGCATTTTGATTCTATACACTTGGAAATGTACAGAAAACTGCCCATCACTTCCAGTGCTTGTTTGGTTCTAAAGAAACTGTATTTCCATGCCTGAAACCCCTTTCTATGACAACATTAGTCAAATGCACCAAGTGGGAAATCTAATTGGTAGTAAAAAACAATTCTAACTGTCATGACCTTGTTCTATATTGTGAGTATTGCCACTTTTAACACTGGTTCATTTGAACTGGGATTAAGTGTGATAGGAGTTATAGGGTCAATTATCTCCCATAGCTAAAATTAATCTCTTTATAATTCAATCCCACAGCACTAGCCTATCATGTCCTAAAACAGTATTATGAATTTAATGAGGCTAAATTGCCAGAATAAACTGTTTTATGAAGGAAAATACTTGACTCCAGATGTAAATATTTAATAAAAATCTGCTAGGAATATACTGAAAATCAAAAATAAATCCAATTCTTCTGTGCAGCTTTCTTTATAAATGCTTCCTTCTGAAAAGTATGCAACAATCAAAATCCATCCTTAAACTATAACTGTCTTCTTTCTAATAATGCTGTATCAATAGACTGGCACATTTATTTAGATGTCGCAGCAAGAGAAGACAGTAATACTGTGTTCTGTCGGTTATAAAAAGGTGATCTGATCCCAGAATCATCAGAAACTTCCTATGTCAAGAGCTGTACAGATTGCCCCAGCGTTTCTTCATCTACCTCCTAAGTTAAAACATTAGCAAGACTCCTCTTTCACTTTACCAGGACTAGGTTAACAGTTCAGACACTTTTTTGCTTACAAACTGTTTATTTAGTGTTCTAACTATGATTTTATGATTCATCCTATAGAAACAGAGGGAAATCTTAAGCTCAAAATAAACCTCGTAACCTGATCGAGACCAGGATTTAGCACAGGTCATTCTGATCTGTGTTGTTGCTTGTAGTGTAACCTGGTTGTATAATAATTACTCTTGCATAGACAGGTGGAAGAACAAAAAAGCATTCTGCAAAAATAAAACTTCTAACACTGTGAAATGAAAATAACACATATACTGCTGTAAAGATGTCATGCTGAAGCAAAACAACTACTGTACAAATCTTCTGTACTGTTTAATTGATTTGTTAAAAATGGTCTAAATCAACTTTGCCTGACACTCTCATACTGGAAAAAAGAATTATTTGGCTTTTATTTTTAGCTGATTAGAAAACGGATTTGCAAAATATTGTAAGTACATGTAAACACAGTTTATGAGTGTGGGAGTGTTAACAAACCACACTAGTTGGGCAAATACATATTTCTTTTCCTTGCCATATGCTCTCTTTAGTCATCTGTTAGTGATATGTGCTTAGATGTGCTCTACTAATGTCTACTCATTATAAACAAGCATATCACAAAGACCTTGATAAAACCTTCCCTCTGTCAATACTTAAGGAAAGCCTGGTGATTGAAAAACACATCTGGAACCTGCCCATCAGCCTTTAAAGCTAAATCTCACCTCTGGAAATGGAAATACTATCTTTGTCAAAATACATCTTTAAATAGTACATCCATTTTTTCACATACATGTGATGTCAGAGTAAGGACATGCATTACCAGAGGCTATAAAAACCTGCAAGCATGAAAAATCTGTCAATTTCACCTTTCAGATGTCTCTGCATTCTTCAAAACTTAAACTTCAATTCAAAATAAATTTCTAAACTATTTCTTTTGTTCTCTGTGCAAATCACTATGCCAATTTATTGTGTGTGTGAGAAACCACAGCACTGGCAGAAGTTGTCCCTCCAGCTCATTTCTCTTAATGAGATATTAAATTTGAAGTCTTAAAATTATTGCTTAGAACCAATTTTTTTAACAGACAGTCACATATGAAAGCATCCTAATTTAGTTTGTGTGCCTAGAGATTTACATAGCGATTTTACAAACAACTCACACACACATTTATCCCCCTTTACAGAAACAACTGTGATTCTAACAGACATATATATTTGTTTAGGTCTCTCAAAGATGTTATTTTATATTTCCAAAACCAACACATAAATCTTTAAAACATAATTAATTTAAACTGCTAAAATTGACTAAAGAAATATATTACAAACTATAGCATTGTTCTTACATTTTTCTTTTGAAGAGTTGTGTGCTCCTTCACTCACTGATGCAGGGACATATATCTCAAAACCTGACTGGGACACCAGTGAGATAAATGTTTTGCCACACCACAAGGTGAAAGAGTTCTTACATGGTTTCAAGTGATTTCTATGGTAAGACTGAACATTGGAAGCAGGCTATCCTGTGGACTTTTAAAAGAAATGAGAGTCCACTGTCACATCTGGAATTCACACAGTGATATCTGAAAGTTGTTCCTTTTCTGACATCAAAATATATCCATGTCTATCAACCTAAAGTTCAGCAGAGGTTTCTTTTTCTACCAAAGTTGTCTTTTTTCCTCCCTGTGCCCCACTGTTATGGCTACAACATTTCTACTTGCTTATATTTTCTCATGGTCAGAAACCTTTTATTTCTGGGGTTCCACAGCCCCATCCTCACTGAGATTAAAGCCTGCTTTCCTTGTCTCTGGGAAAGCTTTGGGAAAAGACATCACTGGCCTACATTTCTCATTCAGCAGTAGCTGGGATCCAAGAGGTCCAGTAAGGCCTTATGTTTGCATTTCCAGTGTGTATCCCATTCTCAGACTTACTGCATTTTCATAAACACTGCAGTATTCCTAACAGGAGATCCTATGGAACATGACACTGGTGTTGAAAAGGAACGAGGCGCTACAGCTGCAATATGTTGGATCATCCCACATGTGCAGCAAGTCTGAAGTGTCCCAGATGCATTCAGCTTGCTGTACACACATAGATCAATTCTCCAGCCTGTGTACAGTTAGCTTAACACACAGAGGACACACTGGGCTTGCATGTGCACTTTACATGATGAGTTTGCATCCATCATGTAGTGTCAAGTTTGTAGACGCCCGCTCCTGTTGTATTAAAGTTGTCTCTTTTATTCTATAAAATAACCATTTTATCATCTTTTCCCTTGTTAATATCAGCCATCTCCAACTTCATAAGCATCACCAATCTTTTCTCTCGGACGGCAGAACAGAATAACACTTACAGTAACTATTATCAACACTTATTTGATTCATTTTTTACTTCAATTTTAGCCTTGAAGAAGTTGTATGCTGAAAAACCTATATTTTGTTGTTGTTGTTGTTTTTGTTTTCTGACTACAGTCGTCCATCTAATAAAAGTCATTACTTCTACACACAAACCTTGTACAAGTTTGCACCAGAAAAAAGGGAAGTAGCATTTAGTGCAGCTGCCAGTGAGTCATTTGGAACCATGGCAGATGAAAAAAAGAGGAGGCAATAATCTATGAATCCTGAGAAACAGCCTTGCAGTCAGTCTTGATTGAGTGATGCACTGAATGCCACCACTGTTCAGAGTTGTGGTCTTAAGCACCCATTCAAAGAGTATGAGTCTGATTTCAAGGAGGGCGAACATTATTCCTAACACATACATAGTTTCAAGGTCAATAGCCTCTTTTCCATCTACAAGTACATTTCAAATCCGTTCAAATACACCTGCAAAAGACAGTCTGAAAATGGAAATGGTATTTACATTTAAACAGCATATTTCGTCTCAGGATGTATTTTATTGTTAAAAAGTCAATACTAGTTTTTGAAGATACTCTAGGCTTTTCCCATCTTTCCTCTGTTATGACTCTTTCCAAATAATAAGATTCAAAGGCTATTCAACTACTTAAAATAGTCAGAGGCAGAATTTAGGCTAATCCTAAGGGGTTTAAAAAAAGTATCCTTATGAGACCTCAAACTCATCGGTGCTTAAAGACAAGCATCCTACGAGAAACACCTCAGTGCGGCAGGCTCAGTTCATAGCACTTGTTCTATCCCTAAAGTGACCTGAGTACTATTGATTGCATATGAGGAATGTGGAGATTAGCAGCAAGCACAATAGCCACAGTCACTTTCATTCCAGTACACCACAGGGAACAGCTGCTCTTCTGTGCTAAATTTACAGTTTTAACCACACATGCAAAAAATGCTAGTTCCTCAATTTCAGGATGCAGAACCTCTTATCTCCCACTTGCCCCATGACTAGATGATAAACTAGAGGGAAGGGAATGGGGACAGCTTTCCAGCTCACCAAAAGGGTGAAGACAAAACAAGAACCTGGATGTTGCTGATGTTACATTGGCTAAGTTAGAGCTACCTTAAGAATACTCTGTGGGAGTAACAGAATACTGTTGTATGATAAACAATTCCTAAAGCTGCCATAACAAAGGCAAAAAAACAGGAAAAAAAAAAAAAAAGCAAGCATGTTCAGAGTGCACAAATGTTTTTCCAAGAGTTATCAGATCTTAATAGCCTGGGAAAGGAAGATCGGACCAGAGATTGCTCAAGAATAATTAGTAAAAATATATTTACTATCAGCATTTATAGTTCCTTTAGATTAACATTATTAGATCCTAAATTTATGGCTGATTTTTCATTCTGTTACATAACAGCATTTACATTTTTTACTTAGGGTAATAGATTAGCAGTTACTGTTTAGTATAGCATAGCACAGTGTCCTGTGCTGTGTATGGACACATATCTATCTTTATTGCCATGATGACTTTCATGTCAGAATTCTGAGGTCCAGTCTTGCATTAGTATACACGGAAGTAGTAAAAGTTGCATGATCAAGAGTGCCCATTCAAAAGCATATTTGCATTGTAAAATATGTTCACAATAACATATTCTTTCCTGTGTTGTGATTTTTCATTAGTTGCATTGCATTAGCAAGCTATTTTTCTCTAAACAAAAGACATTGTAGACCTGACACTCCTGAAATCAGCATTATAAAATAAACTTAAGAAATACTGTGCTGAGTCATTACAAATTAAAATTTTTCATTTATTTTGCTTTATACAACTCCAAAGGTTTCCATTTTCGTAATCAGCTCAAGCAATAATAGCTCCAAACTTTTCATTATTAAATGGTATCCTTTAAATATATGCAGTGCTAGTCATTCAAGTTATTAGGTTTTATTTTCATACCTTTGAACCTTTATAAAATGTCTTATTAACAACTCTATTTATCAACACTGCATTGTTTTTTCATAATCCAAAATTTAGAAGCATTTGAAGAAGATCAACATTAAAAAAAAAAAATGGAAAAAGAAGAAACTAAATGAAATCAACATGCTGCAACCTGAAAAAGTAGCCATAAAAATTGGGTTTATAACAGAATACTTTTTGAAGTAATTGACACAAAGGCTGTTCTAGTGCAGATTGCTGCAAGAGCGCTCTTGGCAAGAACATCATAAGCACTAGCAAAACTTTAATATGCTCAAACAGCCAAATACAAACTGACACCAGGAACCCAAGTGTGACAACAAACAGGAAAAAAATAGAGTATCTCAATTTAATACAAACCTACATACAAAGGGATCAATTTTTACAATTCGTGGTTTAGCATACAATACAGCTGTCCTCAGAGTGAATATAGAGTAGCTATACATAAGAAATTAGAATTATCAATTCAGGGGAATTTCTCAAGAGTCCTTTTGATATGTAATACAGCAAATATAATGTCTAAGAAACCAGACATCAATGCATTAAATGAGATCAGGTTGAGATCTATTTAGAAAAGACAGGTTTAAGCTGGAAAAAGAATCTCTTTGATATGACCTCCAGAGCAGACCATTTGCAGAAGGATTCAAGATGAGCAGATTTACCCTTGAATATCTGTTTGCTTCATGGCTGCTTTTAAATATAAACTCTAAAATTTTTAATATTGAGTTATTGCAGAATTAAGTCTAGTAGTAAAAAAGATTAAGAACCTTGGATTTTCTTACACTTCTTGCAAATGTTATAATGGATTTTTTACGTTGAATTCAGAGGAATAAATGAAACATAGTTAATTTAAAACCTAGCTAACATAACTAATTTATTTATAAATTACAGAATATGCGGAGTTGGAAGGGACCTTTAAGGATCATCAAATCCAGTGTTGATCTGTTATACAATATGGCTACTGCTGGTCAAGCTAGGAATTTGGAATGTCTCAGAATTTCTATTAGTCTGCATCCCTGATTTATGGCCAATACTCATTTAACTCCAAAATTCAAAAGATAGGTTCACTTTAACAGATTTGTCACTGCAAAATCCCTCGGTGTTCAAATATGTTGCATTTTTTTTTCCTCACAGAATGTTTGAAGTCCCTTTTAAAAATAATGCCTTGAGGATATTTTTTCCTTAATACTATTTAAAGAAAGTTGAAAGCATTTAGCTATTGAAGTGTGCGGGGTTCCAATAAAGGAATTGTCGTCCCTCCCCATGAGCAAATTCTCTTGAAGCTCACTGTTCCAGAATTCTGGTGCTCCTACCAGCAGTGAAAGTTAAACCTGAAAAAAGGACTTTTGTTTCATCAGTTCCAAAGCAGTTTATCAGAGTATTGGGGTGTGTTGGAAAATGGCTACATCATTCTGCAACGGAAAAGGTGAAAGCGTTGTTTAAAAAAAGTTAGCTTCAATCCTCTATGCCAGGGTAACCAAATGTTGTTGCACTAAAGGCAACCAATAATAAGTATTCAGATGTAGTGTCTTTATTTCTGTCTTTGGAGGGAGAAATAAAGGGGGTTTTTCAGTTCCCTCCCCCCCCACCCTGCCACTGTTTTGTTTGATGTAGTTCTTAGCAGTCCAACAATTACCTTAGGTGATTCTCTGCAAGGACTTGATAAGTGAGAAAGGACTAGATAAAACAAAATATCTGATATTAATGTATTTTTCCCACACACACAGAAAAAAAATATTGAAAATGCTGTTGTCTGTAAAGACAGAAATGGATTCCTCAACTCAGCCTTGATTAGGACAGGAGTGTTTATGTTCCACTCAAGCTCTCCCCCTGTGGTTGCAACCCTGGAATTCTTTCTGAAGTTAGTAAAGAAAAATTACATTCACTCCTTCAGATTTTGTGGCTGGGTTTTTCACATAGTAAAGAAGGGACACACAATGAAAAGGGCTGAGAATTATTATTTGAATGTCATTAATACTAAGGTTACTCTGCTTGTGCTAATGGTGTCTGGTATATACTCCTACAGTAAAAAGCACCCATTTTGTTTGTTTTGATGCTTGCATGCTTTCCCCTAGCATGGCCCAATTTTTGCTGGCTGTATACAAGCACACAAGGTCTACAGAATGTGTGAGCTTTCCTGCAGAACACCACAACTTGACAAAAACAAAGGCAAAAAAGATTCATTTTAGTAATTATTAATATGCTTTCACTTCTCTCCCATCAGTGACACTTATATGGATCTAAAATATAAATTTTCAATTTAAAAGGGGAAAACAGACAGCAAGGTATATGAGATGATTTTATGAAAAACACAACTGCAAATTTCTGAAAAGCTATTGCAGGCGGCTAGTAATGCCTCCACATCCAGATGGTAAAAAGGAATGATCATAGGGAGGCAAAAGTCTTCAGGTATGTCTGCCAAGATCTAATGTCAGAAGTCTCTGACTGTGCACAGTGTTATATTTGAACAGTTTTGAATACATCTCACGTGATCCTGATAAAGAAACCAGCTGGCACTGAAACTGCAAACCCCAAGCCCTGAAGTGCCTTTAAAGAGACTCTGGCTGTAGCAGAAGGCTCGGGCACACCATGACAGTCTTCCAGAGAAGCAGTCACATGTACTGTCATTACTAGCTGAAGTCTACCCAAACAAGGGATGCAATTTCTCTTTGAGGAAAAGACTTCTTCCACTTGGAGATGGATGGTCTTTGCAAAGCTGTGACCTTCTCCTTGACAGCTACAAATGGACTACTGTTTGGGATTTCTTTCTATAATCCACTTAATTTAGGAAGCTATGTTATAGATGATATTTATTTGTAAAAAATCATAATGAAACAGCATTGTTTTAAATGTTATATGTGGATAAATGGGGAGGAAAAACTGATGAGACAAGATTCGTGTTCTTGAATGTACACTGAACAATTATGGCGGCCTCTTGCTTTATCTGCATTGGAATCAATTTAGTAATTTTTAATTCACTGATTTTCTGTTGTTTGCTTAACATTTATTAATTGATTGTCATTCTTATGCAATTAATTCAAAAGTTGGCAAGATTAACATGCAGAGATTAATTTTCTTTTACCAACCCACCACTTCGACTACTTTTTCTTTTTTAAAAAAAACACACACAGGTTACTAAGAAATTACCTCCATATCAATCATATTTATACATGAAATACAGTAGGGGTGTTGCATGCCATATTTCAATTCACACTGAACCTTTGCATGTACTTAAGTTTTTCTATGTAATCCAATAAAATAACAAGAAAAATATTAGAGCAGCTCTGTCTTTCACACACTGCAGTCCCAACCAAAAGTCAGTTTGAACACCTAGGACTTACTCTCTGTATGGCTGGGAATCTCTCATTTAAGAGTCTGGTGCATCTTAGGTCATATGGATATAAATGGTATTCCTGCCCCACCATCCACTGGTCATATGATCTGCACCTTTACAACAACCTACAGTTTGCTCAGCTGTCAAGTGTTTCTCATTCCGAATGAGAGCCATTCATTTGCCCTTCATGTCACACTCATTTACAATGGCTGAAATGTTTATTCAGGAGGGGAGTAGAGATAATGAGCAAGGTTTCTTTGCTCTTAGTTACCAGGGGCTATTCACAAGACTTCAGACTCACTCACTGTATTCCTCATTGCAACACAAAACAGCAGAGGGTGAAAGGAAAAATAGCATTCCCAACCCTCATTATTTTATTACGACTTTCACCATATTTGGTGTTTAACTGAAAGCCTCAGTTTCTGTATCTTTTTAGCTCTGTGTGTCACTCAGGCTGCTGATGTAAAGTGGACAAACTGACAAAATAGACTTTTTTTGTAGAGAGAGGCAAGGAATATGCCTTAGACAACAAGTTTCTTTGTGACCTATATAAGGCTAGAATGGACTCAAGCATTTTGATCTCAAAATGAGGATTTAATATCTCTCACAGACAACATGAGTTCAGAAATATATGCAATAAGAAGACATACAGAATGAATTCAGCACAGTGCAGACTGTAAGATGCACAAGTGTGCAAGCTGTGATGCAGGGCTTGTAGGAACCCAACACAGACATTTATTTTTGCACAGAAAATAAAACATGACCTTTCTTCTCTTTCTTGTAATGTTGGTAAAAAAGCTATGTAGAAGAAAACTAGTCTTTTTTTTTTTTTTTCATTTGAGTTAAAATCTAAAGTTAGCTCTTCATGTAACAACTAAGGGTAGCACTTATATGGACATTCATATATGCTTTCATCTCATAGCCAGCCCACTGATTTAGTGGGACTAGATCTATGGTCTATTTGTAAAATAAGACTCTAAATGATCTAAAAGACTGTGAGAAATGTATACAATATTTAACAAATCAAGATCAGTGTGTTTCCTATAGAAAACTAATGTAAAAAGCCTTAGAATGGCATCTTTTTGATGGATTTTAAAACCTTCCTAGAGGAATCTTTAGTAAGCACATAAATTCTCTGTTAAAATCTATGGGATTGTTAAAGGTACCTGGAAAAAAGATATCACATAATTTATGTTAACCTGGTAGAACTTTTCAGTAAAGAAAGGGAAATAGTCTAGAAACATACATAAATTTTGGAGACTTCAGTACACTTTGATGTGGTGAGTCATCAGTAGCTCACCACATCAATCTGCACTCCTATGAAATTCACTGCTGCCTTGTATTGTTTAGGCCATGTAAGACAGCTCAGGATTTGGCTCATTATCCTGTTTAAGTCACTTCTATTATAATTTCTCCACTTTAATCGACTTATGCTGAGCACTTTCCTTAAATCTCAGGTGAAATCCCCAGGACACTTTGTACAAACATGTACTTTGGATAATTGACTGTTTGGTTTAGCTGCTAAATTTAAAGCAAGCCAGGGTTATGGCACTGTATATTTTGTTAGATATATTTTTCTGGCTTTGTGGGGTATTTGCTGTATGATTTGATAAAAACTGAGGCTAAATGAACTCTACAATTTGTATTCCTACAGCCACAAGTTTATTGGCTTGTTTTTTTTATCTTGGCTCTGTCTGTAGGGTTCATTACTTACAGTTACTGCAGAATCAATTTGAAATGGCCAAAATCAGTGATGGAATTTATAGCACAATAAACGTACTGCCATATAAGTGCTGTTACACATGAAAGGGCCTCAGAATATTTTCAGCAATCCTTCTACATAGCAGAGTGTTCTGTTTTTATCAATTTAACGGAATCACCACAGGTATATTCTGAGAGGTGTAATCCTGACAGCTACACAGCAGATTTTCTCTGAGGCAGATATTTTTACAGGAAAACAATATTATTGATAAAATCTTAGCATATCAGAACACAGAAAAGGAACTGAACACATCCTTTTCATTCTCCACATCAGGCATTTGCAGTTCCATTTCACAACACCCACATACAAACCCCCAAAAACCTGAACTAGAAAGAGTTTATAAAGGAAATATTTTTACACTCCTTTAGATACATATTAATTAGTTATCAGTTTAGCAACCATGAAATCTAGAGTAAGAGTATGTGTTGGGAACTATGGCAGTGGAGAATGTGGAGGGCACTTGAAGCTAAAACATAAAGCATAGCATATGTAGTTGGCTGTTTATTAAGTCTATAAAGATTTACATTTCTACTTAGCACATTTTTCTTTCCAAGTGTCTCTATTGTAGACATATCATATTTTACATCGTTTTGAAGCACAGAAAATTTTAACTTAGAATGATGCATTGTGAAAAAAATACAGAAAAGACAGATGGCAGGCTGTCCTCCCCAAAACTCAATTTCATAATATGCATGTGATTGCTAATAGGCAGGCACTAAAAAACAATTTTCCTTGATGGAGAAGAGCTGATAAATTGTCAACATAAACTGTGCCTGTGGTTGCTCCAGTGATCTAAAGCTCTTCTGTGAGTTTTGTACCATCAAAGTCTGTATCTTCCAACCATATAAAAATTCATGAATGCATATGACTATAAAGTGACTGAAAAGAACCCATAATACATGTTTGTGTATCAAGAATCACCTCCTTGCTTCCTTGGGAAAAACTGTGTCCAGTGCCCCATTCCTAACACTGGGCATATGACTGTGGGAGGCCCAGGCTGTGTCCACTGATGCTCCGTGAACCAATTGAAACAGGGCTCTGCTTTTAGATATCTCTTAAGCACAGTCCTAAATCTAGTGGTGGACTGACTTAACCAACATAGTCTTTGTAACAATGTAACAATACAACAATGCAAAGGATCACAAGAACTGAAAGCAGGGGATTTGTCAGAACATAAGTATGCATTTCTGAGCACTTGAACAAGGAGAAATTAATAAAAAAACTAATAAGAAACTAATAAGAGAACAACTTTTAAGAAGAGAAATATTTATGTAATACTTCAGAGAAGAAACATGCCTGGACCTTCTAAAATATGTCAAAAGGGAAACAGGCCACTGAGTTCACATGAAACAAAATTGAGCATTCAGCTCCTGCACACACAAATTCTTGGGGAAAATGTCCAAACTATTTGCGCAGAGAATGAGACTTGCTTACACTGAAAAAGCAGAGTTCATTTCATATTTAAATATGTCACTGTAACTGGTAACTAACTATTAATTTTTATTTTTAAAAAGCTCATAACCATTAAATATTTGCACATCTCAAAGAATTCAGATATTTTTTCTGAGGATAACTGAGAAGCAGTAACTCAACAGCAGATGAGCTGTGACCGCTCTGTTATCAACATATTTGCCTGGAATAAAATAGCATGATGGTCCCACCACATATTTAATTGCAAGAATTCCTTAAGTTTGCTTGTTAAAAGACTGCAAAACATTTTGACTGGGCTTTTCTTGCTATGCAGAGGAAGCACTACTTGCAAGTATGTGACCAACTCTGTACAATCAAGCTGTATTTCTTGAACTTTCAAGAATCCATATTTCTTGAATTGCCTTTTAACGGGAGCAATGCTGTCAGTTTTAAAGACACCAGACTTGCATCCTATTGCTCTAATTGTATGCAGTCTATACTACTCTTTATATGTCCCCTAAATAAAACAAACAAACAAACCAACAGTAGACCAAGAATAGATCTCAACCTTAGGAAATATTGTCAAATATCAGGAAGACACACTCTTTTCCATGTGTATTTGGACAGTCACTGAAGTGCTATATTGTTTGGTTTAGGATGGAAAACATACAAAGACTGGAATTATACTCAATATGTCTGTAAACAGGAAAGGAGAACAGGAGATTCTAATGTGCTGTCAGAAACAAAAGTGGAAAACATATTTTTTACCACTGACGAAATAGACCTTGGCTGTGTCCTTTTAACAGCAAGCAGTTCACACAGCAGTGAGCACAAGAAGTTCAGAGAGAATACAATACTTATCAATAAGAAGTGAAATACAACTTGTAACCTTCCTCTGCAGAGCTCAGACCTCTTTGTGCAATCTGTATGAATTTGCAGTAAAGACTCCAATATGAAGTTAGTAAGAAATTATAACTTCTTGTAATATACTTAGTGTTTTAATTTGTTTGGGGTATTTTGTATGAATTTTAACTAATGGAGAAAATTAAGATCATTGTGTTCTCCCAAGTTTATTTTCAGATACTGATTATTTTCCTTTAAGCAGGCACAAAATTCTTGGTTCTAAGGAGGGAGAGCCAAAAAAAATAGCAGTAACAATTAAAATTTCTTATTTCATACTGGTTAGAGATGTATTAAGGTATATAGGCTCCAGGGTCAGTATAAGCCTTGCTCAGCTTCCTTTAGAAGCATTGGGAGTAATAAAGACTTCCATTTTATCTTCAGTGAAATAATACTGCTGAAATATCACCTCATTTTTGATGTCAGGAGTGATTTCTTTCTACGTCCATGATGTCAAATGGGAATTATTATTATTAGAATGACGGCTTCCTAACGATGCTGTAAAAAGGAGAAACTAACTCTGTCCACTAAACATCTATATTCTGCCTTCTCCACAGGGTAAAGCAGATGAGCTCAACTATACACCCTTCCTCAGACAAATCAAGAGGCATGCTTAAACATTCAGAACAGAAGCACAATGGCTTACTTTGTTATATAGTGGTGAATATGCCCTTCAGAGAGTAAAGAAAAAGGACATTTACACTATAGTAACTCTTTCTAGGAAACATGGCCCGAAACACTCAGGATCAGTTTTCTGTTCTGGAAGGTAAAACCAGCAAATCAGTGTTTGGGTTACTGTCCAGAAGTCATTGCACCAGGTAAAGTTAGAGAATGAAAGTCTCATGTGGTGGTTCCCATTCAACTATTGGCTTTAGCCACACTGGTGACGGGCACTGAAATGCTCTGTGCCTTTTTTCTCCCAATTTGTCAAATGAGCAAGTACAGAGGAACATTGTTTTATATGACAGCAAATTATATTAATAAATTGACCTTTTGAGAAAATGATGAGCCTTGAACTATATACAACCACCTATTCTTGTAGAAAGTGAATAGCAGATGCAAAGTGGTACTATGTGCGCAAGCAAATGGAGCATTTTGATTTTCTAATCACACTTTGATCAAATGTAACGAGCTACAGTGAATAATGATTCCCTACCAATTTTACATTTATTTATTACATGTATTACTTCACAGTAGTTAGCAATGTTTGGAGGTCTTTACCATGGAGAAACCTATAGTGGATGTGAAAAAATACTAATCAAATTAGAAAAAAATGTCTGTCTCTCTATAAACTTTTGTTTGTTTTGAAATAGGAACAGCAAAGTTTGCAAGAAGCCAAGCCAGCTGCCAGATGAGGAGATGGCAGGAATGTCAGGCCCAGGAAGCTCTCCTGGACTAAATCCAAGGAGCAGGAAAAAGCTGGTACATTGTTTCATTTTCTTTCTGAAGAAAAGAGTTTTTGAGTAGCTCTACTACAGTCAGTGGCAGACCAATTGAGAGCAGAAGTTCGTCTTTTTCTGTTTTCTTTTTGTTGTTGTTGATGTTTTTAAAGTTTTGCTAAACTTCACCTTATCTGATCTGAGTACTTTTTTCTTCGGCATCTCATTCTGGCTATTCAGGGAAACCATCAAAACAAAGGAAGTACCAGCCTGAGAAAATGAACTGTGATGTGCTGGAACACAGAGCTGATTTGACAATATTCATGCACTGGGAAGAAAGACCGAGGATGAAGTACAGCATGTAATCACAGTTGGCTTTGACACAAATAGTCATTGTTATCTTTGGCAAGTTACTTGATCTCCTGGTGTGTCAGCATTTTCCAGTCTCAGAGAAGTGTTGCAAAAGTACATTCATTAATATAAATGACATGATAAACAACAGTAAAAAGCCAATAAAACATCATGCTTTGCACAGGTAGGAATTGGTCAAAAGGTAAATGTTTAAAAAATATGTGGAAATCAATGTATGAGTCTATTGTCTACTCTTAGACACTTTGGACAAAAACTGTGAACTGCTGTAAGTGGTAGAGAAAGTTAATAGTGTCTACATTTGCACATTTAAAACAATCTTTAAATTATGAAAAGGAGGTGGGCCAAAATATCCACTGGTAGCAGTTATAAAGTGGCCAGGTGAAGCAGAGATGTGGGCAGCAGCATATGTCTGTCCTAGAGCAAACTCTGGCTGGTGATTCTTCGCAGAGCACTGTGTGCTTTTCCTTGCCCCTGTGGAAGGCATATTCTCAATCATTAACAGTAAGCAGTGGCAAACAACATTGGTGGATAAACTAAGGAAACAGTGTGGACTGAAGACTTCTATTTTTCAGTAGGCCTTGGAGTATGATACCTTTCTCCCAAAATGTAGTAAGAGTATTTTCTGGTTCCTTCTCTGGTGAGATCTCACTGTTCTCATCCTACTCACAGATCTCTGTCTATTAACACCACAGTGGGACTCACACTGCACTTTGAGTTTACATGTCTAGATAATAAGTGCTACTTATGAAAGTGTATCAAACATTTTATATCTCTATGACTCAATAACACTTTGTTCTTAAAAGAATACCAGTTTTGGTTTGGAACTAATCTCTGTCTATTTTCAATATTTTATTATATACCAGAGCAAATCTTGATCTCTCAGTTCTCTCTCTCACTGTTATATCCACTGACTTTTAAGAAAGGAGGCTTCAGAATTATACTTCCGAAAAACCAGAATCAAAGGGAATTGCTGCTAATTTGGTGCTAATATTATCTTTTCATATGCCTGATACTTTGATAACTGCATTTACGAAAATAAAAAATCTTCCAGAAAGTAATCTGTCTTTACTCAATTTTTTTTTTTTTTTTGCGCTTCCAGAATCCAGTTTTTGATTTCCCATTTACCCAGTTTGGAACAAAACCACAACTCTGAGGCCATATGAACATTTAAAACAATATTTGAAGAGAAACACATCCTGATACAGATGTCAGGAATACTACAGCTGCAGCCGTCATGAGGAATGATCAAAGCTTGAATCTTTCTTTTAAAGAAGACTGCTATTAGAAAGGCCTTTTATATAATACTAACTGGTTAATTTCATTAGTGCTACTGCAATAGTAAATGCCTAATATATTCATGTCTCCAGATGGTAGAACAGTACTATAAATCCCTTTGAAAAGATGTTCAGCCCTGAAAATGTTTTTGAGAAGGTGGAGTTAGTAGTTAGTGAACACTTAAAAAAATTGGTTAATGTATTTAGATGCTGAGTGTGAACCAAGCTTTTCCAGACAGCTCTCCTAATAGAATCACACAGTTCTATGGCAAGGCATAAAATGAACTCTAGTCTTCTTAATCCTGTTGCAGACCATTATTTCTTGAACCATATCTTTATATCTACAAGTATATACTTCATAAGACTCAGATTGGCCCATTAGTATTTTGTTCTTTTATAAGTAATGCTGCATCTTTACTAGCTAAGAGACTTCCTTTTGACTAAAAGGTCATCGATTTACATGGGTGAATTCTCGATCAGTTCTTTCTCTCTGACAAATTACCTTTAAGTCTTCCTAGTGCTGAAAAGTCTGGGGAATGCATGTGCTGACATTTAGAAAACTCTTCACATAATACTTCCTGATGTTGGTTTCTTATTTCTTCTTCACTCAATTAAGGAGGTGTGGCAGTAGCCATGTGATGAAATACTAAATTCTGTAGTTTTCTTTCTTCCTA
This sequence comes from Acropternis orthonyx, assembly GCA_035583155.1. Lineage (NCBI taxonomy): Eukaryota > Metazoa > Chordata > Aves > Passeriformes > Rhinocryptidae > Acropternis > Acropternis orthonyx. The sequence continues at coordinate 38,454,697 of JAWWEU010000158.1, read as the reverse complement.
CAGAGAAAGGTCAGGACACCTTTCAAGGACAGAGCAAAATCCTTGACAGAAAAGGTTTCAAGGGGGAAAAAATATTAGAGGAGGAGAAAAAAATTTAGGCTAAGCTGAAGAGTGGGATATGTGAATTCCCTCAGGCAAAAAAGGGAATTAAATCTGACTCTAACATAGCCTACATCCGAAAAATGTACTAAGCATTAGACTATTATGCAAAAACCCACTGCCTTCTCTTTTCCCCTCCTTCCTATTCCCCTGAAATGAAAGGTGGTTTTCTGCCATGATATATTGGGACCTTAAAGTCATTTTGAAATAGGGACATCTTGTTTCTGAATTCCAGGTGAATCTTTCACTTGAATGAGAAACAATAATTACAGTTTTGGATTGAACCAAGAGAACAGTATCACAAGGTGAGTGCAACGGCATAATTTTGTCTCTCTAACAGTGTTTTTGACTCTGTTGGCCTCTTGGACTAATGAATCTAGATTTTGCCTAAACCCACACTTAATTCAAGTGCACAGCTGAGATTTACAAATCTTGCCCAACTCTTCAAGTTCTTCTAAAACAAATTAATTTCAACGGTGAATAAAGGCAGGAATATAATGAAAAATACTCAGAATTGTGACAGGCATAAATTTCAACAAGAAATTTAGAATTCCATCCTCAGAACTGGCATTCAAAGAATTCTAACATTATGATTTTAAATATGAAACCTGAGAGTACAGTCTCAGAGAATGTTTAATTTTAAACAAGTTGGTAGGAAAATACCACTGCACAAAACAAGAAGATGAATTCAGGTGAACTACAAAGACTAATTTGTGAAAACACTTTTCTGGGGATTTAAATATTAGTTAAAATATTTTGATATACAGCAACTGATATATGAGGTATAGCTAACCAAACTTGCAGCCTCCATTACTGAAATGCAGACATTAGACGTGCAATAAAACATCAAAATTTCTAAGCTAAGCTTGTCAAACCATTTTTTTTGCTATATATAGAAATTTCCTCATTGTTATGCAGTATGTCCACTAGAAGGGACAGCCTGAAGGTTTTTTAAGATGTCTTTAACTCTGGTGATGGGTCTCCAAGAAGTGTGGTTGCCAACTTCATGGAAGAGGGCAAGAAAACAGATGCTGGTTATCCCAAATTCAGAGACTGCCACAGTGACAGTAAAAGTACAAGGGAATCTCCTCATGTTTGCTTATCCACTTCTGTAACAGCTTATTGTGAGAGATCTACTCCATAAAACAGCAGAGGAGTATGTATGGTTATATACTAACACATCTGATGAGTAGATGAACTGGAAATACTGGCAACTACTGGCTTCGATGATGCTCAATGCTTTGACTACTTCTTGATCTTATTAGTTATGCTTTGCTCGAGGGACTGCTATCAGGTCCTAAAGTTTGAACAAAGAAAATTCTAGCACAATCTGACATGCAAGTAAATGTGACAAGACAATAATAGGATACTACAGAGGACTAGGAAATGTATTACTGGACCTGAACAAAGTAATTTTGAATTAAAACTGGCTTTGACATATGCCTGAGTAAGTCAGACAATAGACAAATTGAAGACGGGATAACTGTTAAGAGGATGGAATTGTGAGCCTCAAATGGAGGAAAAGAAATGGAAAAGGAGATAAAATGGAGATGAAATCCAAATTAAATACAAAACTGCCTCTCACCAATGAAAAAAAATTGAAAAAATGTAGAGGTGTGATACATTTTCAGCAGTGAAAAAACAGTAAGTCTCTCCAGTACATACCTTAGACAACAGATGTAATATATTCTGAATTTTGTAGGTTTTTTTATGTGTAAGTTTATCTGTCTGATTTCTGTCTCAATATTTCTTTTGATAGAAAATTAGTCTTGACTAGATCAACTTGAATGATTAATCAATTTCATTCTCTGAGTCTTTTCACTTTTATGTGATTTTCGTAAGGCAGGGATCACTTGTTCTGAAAACTGGCTAAGCACCTTGTGGAGTACCTCATTCATTTGCTGTTTACAGAAGACATGGAAAGCAAGGAAAAATGGTGAAGTGGATCTGAGCTCAGTAAAAGTTTGGATCAAGACACAACTACTTCACAAAAATGAAAAAAAAAAAAATTATGACTTGTGGAGAACTGAATCCAAAGGGAGCTGAATATCTTTGACAGAGCTAAAATATGACTCCTAACATAGAGAGTTCCTAGCACACTGTCACCAGTGAATGGTTGTATGCTGATTACCCACCCACAATGACAGAAGAGCTCAAACAAAGGTGTTAGCCAAGAGCCCTTGCCTTTTGCAGATGGAAAATTCAGTGCTCTATTGTATTCTGAAGGGGTGGAGAGAGTGAGTCCTGAGTCAGCCTGCCCTGTAAGGATTTCCTGCAGGAACTCTGCTGCACATGATCCGAACTGGTATAAGGTTTCCTGAGTAAGTGTTGGAGTCCTTCCAGGGACCTCTGATGCAGAACTTTGCCAGCTTTTCCCATGATCTTTGTCAATATTATATAACCATTCTTCCTTTGATAAATTCTTATAGATGTACATCCATAAGGCTCATGGATCTTTTATAATTTTGGTAAAATACATACCTTAATAAATTCAAGAAACCTTAAGTTTATTCTAGCACTGGACTTTTAGAAACCAATGATTAAATTGGTAACATTCCTAAAAGTGTGAGTGGCATTCACCGTAGCAGTTGAGTTTTATTATTCTTGCTGATACACTGAGAATGATGTTTAAGCAAAGCAGTTCTTAATGCTCAGTTAAAATGATGTTCACTTGATCCAACTCTTGTAAAATGAATGCACCACTTTTTGAGGGGCTTGCTGAGGCTGTGGATAACGATCCTTCCATCAAATACAGAAGGCCAATAACCATGCTTTTGAAAAACACTCAAAGTACAGTTCATGTGGCTGGACACAGCTGAATTCAGCCAAACACTGTCGGATAGGAAATCCTTAAGACCATCAAAAATCAGAGGAACTACACATATATTTTCACACCTGCCTAGGGCTTGTAGATTATTTATGCAATTTTGCTCAAGCTGACTTGCCACATGAAAACATTTGGAAAGACCCAAACATTTTATTTACAGACTGTTTTGTTGACTATCATAGTTTTTCTTTTTATCCATTCATTGTGTCCAGGAAAACTGGCTAAAAATGATATGTGATCTTTCAAAACTAATTTTGCTATACTTGTGATATCTTAGTCATGGTTTTTAAGTGTTTCCATCAGCAGTTCTAAGAGAAATTAAATTATATTTACTGTGCCTTTTGAGTAAAGGATCTACTGTGAATTTCAGAAACGGTATTGTAATGAGTGAAAACCCCATCTTGTGAAGTCAGCCTATTCTAGATATGTCCTATTCTGATTCTGGACTAACATTGGATTGTCAGGAGTCCAAGAGAGAATGACAGAGTCACTCACTTCCTTTTGTTCTCACCTACATCTGGCAAAAAATGTCACACTACAAAATCCACAGACAAATTCCCTATGTTTACCCATTACTATTGCATCAAAAATACTCAGCAAAGCAAGTTCTCCATCAGTCTAACTTTGGCCTAGCCTGGGTAGACCATGCCATGATATGAATTATTATAACTTCAATGACCTGAATAAACAGTGTGGTGCTATTCACAGGCTGCAGGGAAGGGAGAGACCTGACAGGTTTGAGAGGTGGGCCCATGCAGACCTCATGAAATTCAACAAGGACAAGTGCAAGTTCCTTGGGTCAGGGCAATCCCAAGCACGAATACAGGCTGGGCAGAGAATGGATTGAGAGCAGCCCTGAGGAGAAGGACTGTGGGATGCTGAGGGATCAGAGGCTGGATGTGAGCTGGCAATGTGTGCTTGCAGGCCAGAAAACCAACTGTATCCTGGGCTGCATCAAAAGCAGTGTGGGTAGCAAATCAAGGGAGGTGGCTCTTCCTCTATTCCATTCTGGTGAGACCTCACCTGGTGTACTGTGTTCAGCTCTGGGGCCCACAACACAGGACCAGATGAAGGCCATGAAGGTGTTTAAGAAGGATGGAACATCTATCCTGTGAGGATAGGCTGAGAGAATTGGGATCGTTCAACCTGGACAGTACCCAAAAGGGGCCTACAGGAGAGCTGGAGAGAGACTTTTTAGGAGTGTGTGTAGTGATAGGACAAGGAGAATGGCTTTAAACTGAAATGTGGTAGGTTTAGGTTTAGCTATGAGGAAGAAATTCTTTATTGTGAGGGAGTTGAGACACTGGAAGAGGTTGTCCAGAGAAGTGGTGGATGTCCTATCCCTAGAATTGTTCAGAGCCAGGCTGGATGGTGCTTTAGGCAACCTGGTCTAGTGAAAGGTGTCCCTGCCCACACTAGGGAGGTTGGAACTACAGGATCTTTAAGGTCCCTTCCAAATCCAACCATTCTATGATTCCATGACCTGCCAATTGATTGATTCATTCACTCATTTGCCTTCTGCCTCCTTAGACTGCCAGTACACTTCCTGTCTTGACACCTCCCAAGACTTGTAAACTGGTCAGCATGACCAATTACTCAGTACATTCTTTTGGGCGTTGACAATTAAGCAGGACAAGGATCAAAATTTGTAGTGCCTTAAGAAACCAGTGTTTTGGACTTAAAACTTACTAGCAACTCCTTTAATTGTCTTGACCCAGAAACCATCCAACAGAAAGACTACCAGTCATTTGCTTGCAAAGAAGACATTTCTACCAGATTTTTACTGCTCAGGTATGACAATGCTATCTTCACAGAGAATTTTTTGGGAAAATGAGTTGTGAAATTTGACTTTAAAGCTCCTCTAAATCTTCATCTGAAAACTGAAAAAAGATGCTTGTGAAAGTTTTTAAATGAACATTGACAAGCAACTTCTTTAAATACACACACATTCTCAGACTTACTTTCTTGCACCACTCTTTTATCTTGTATAAAACTTAATGGATGACATATTTCATTCCACAAGTTGACAATGTTAAAAATGTGCTGTTCTTTCTAGTTTTAGTATACCGCAAAGCCACTGATAGCTACAGGCACTATGAGCGATATATGACTGAAGAAAAATGAGATTACCACTGATAAGGAACAAGAGACTTTCATATCTTAAAAGAGTCTGAAATACAGCAAATATGATCCCCAACAGTAGATGCCCCTCAGACAGACAATGAAAGAAAAATGGTGGAAAAGTATGCATTGCGGCTTGCTGTTTCCTTGAGCTGGAATGGCAGCAAAATGAAATTGCTCTAGCATACTGTCTGCATGGAGAAATCCTGCCTTCTCTGGAAAAAACATAACCCAAAGATGAAATGAGCAGTAATTTTCCACTATGGGAAAAGTGATGTTACTATGACTCACCTCTTTTAGTAAAAGATACCTTTATTTTAGAAGCGTTGCTCTTTTGAAGGTTATCATGCTGTTATCATCAATGTTTATCATAATAACAATCAATTTAATCGAGGTGCAGTACCAAAGTCAAACCTCAGGCTGAAAGTATTAATGATTCTTTAACAAAAGGAATGAGACATATGCAAATGTGAAATAGCTCCTTTCTCTCTCTATTAAGGTGTTCCTGGAACATGAATGAACATAATTTTAAGAGGTCAATATTTCATGCTACAGTGCAGCCCTTACCTTGTATCCTGATGATTTGATGTGCACTCCTCGCTTGGTCAGTGTAGATTTCATTCGGATGAAAAAAGAGCGCTCTAGAGTGTTGTCAGTGGTTAGTAAACTGGGGCTTGTAGATTCCACTAGGGAATAGAAAAAATACATATACACATAATTTAGATTTTATACATCACCTCTAAGCTATTTTTCAGGTGCAATCCTTGAACTCACTAAAAATAAATGACTGATGGTTGCTGAGAGTGTTGTAATCAATCTACCTCATTTAGAAAATGTTTATTTAACAAAAAAAAAAAATTTGAAAAATATACATATACTCAGTAAATCTCATTTTCAAGTTACTTTTCCCAGAGAATTTTTAAGATTTTTGTCTTGTTAACTGTTTCTTGCACAATTTTGTTATGAGTGGAATTCTTTTCTTAAGGTATGACATTGTTTTAAAAACTGTTCTTCAGGATTTTGTGAAAGGCAAAGTCTCACTGAGATAGCAATTCTGACTCCTGAAATAGGATGCAAATTCTGCAAGCTTTTATTCCGTGCTCTCTACTCATCCACTGCAATGATACGTAAGGTCCATCACTACTGGATTTGAGTGCCTTGGTTTCCCCATTACTGAGGGGAAACTAGGGACTTTATTTTCAATAAACCACAAAACAGGTTTAAGGCAAAAATTCTCAACCAAGTGTCACATATTATTATTATTGTTATAATCATCATCAATTATTGGTGATTAATTAGTCATTAATGAAATACCTTTTTAGTCCATCTGAAGAGATATTTCTAGCTCACAACTAACTATATCTCTCATCTATGCTTCTCACTCCCTCAAATGCAACCACTTAACATAGTAAATACTTTTAGTTTAAATAAACTACAATAAAATATCATGTACAACCGCAGTCAACACCGAGATATTCTTTATACAATCTTTGTTATTGCTGTTTTTCAGGCCTGATAAACAACCTTTCCCCACAATATTGTTAATGGGAAAATTCTGGAGCAGCTTACAACAAACAAGCATTATTGGAGATGAACTAACTTTCAGTCTGAGTGAGGAAATAACATGGAATCAACAAATGATTTTGAAATTATTCTGCTATTGTTTAGGAAAACCATGCAAACTACTAGTAGAAAGTGTTCAAGTATTTAAAAAGCATTTGTTGTGCAGTCAACAGAAACACACAAACCTGTTTGTGAGCTAAGGTTTATATTGAATTGTCCTTGGTTTAATGTGGTCGTCTTGTGTTTGTGACATTTCAGCTCTATTGTGATAACTGACAAGAGTGTCCCTTTCTTTAGTGTCTCTCTTAAGATTTTTTTGTTTCAGAGAGCATGAATTTGATGTCATTTTAAATGTACAGCTCTTTATCACTCGAGGGAAAAGCAGAGCCATGTTATATTTAGTACTTTCATTTCTTCTGATTAAATATGAATTACTATGAAATTTTTCTCATCATCTAACACACCATAATACGCCAACAGCTTTTTAATACACTATATAAGCACAAACTTCTGCTCTAAGAGTTTAATTTGCCCCTCTAATCCAATCACATCAACCTTATTTCTCTTATCAGAGATTCCCATTTTGAATTAAATGAGCTCATTAGTTTTAATCAAAAGCAGAGAGATCAAAACTTAAACGTAAATGCTTTAGATCAGAACTGTCAGTCAGCCGTGCAGTTCTATTTTACTAAAACACAAGATCAGAGACCCTTAGAACCAATTTTTCCTCATAAGGGATGCCAAGAGCCTGAAGATGCTATATCCTTTTTCTTTTTTTGCTCCCAAGGACAGATTATACATTTAAGGTTAGACTTAATTTAGAGTATTTTTTTTTCATTCTGGTGGAAGTGGGAAAGTATGGCACTCTACCATTGTTTCACATTCATTGGTGTGGGTCGTTGGAGACCTGAAAAAATCTGAAGCCATCACAATCCATGCAACAAAAACCTGTCCTCAAAAAATTCAGCTCTGTTCAGCAATATAATATAAGAAATAAAACCCTGAAAGGAAAGATATGTGTTTCAGGGTATGGGATAGTGAAACTCCGAAACAGCAGCCAGAGTCACCGGGATAGAGGGAGAACTGGTATGATAAGGATCATGATTAATTATTATTTTTATGGTACAGTACAGTGCAGTAGTTAAAGAGTACATTAAGAAACCACAGCATGGGTGCTTCCCGCTGTGTGAAGAAATGCTAAATTCAGCTTAACAAGTGTAGTTGTTGTAGTCCACCACATTATGCTCTACCATAGGCAATACATACAATATATCCTCTTGTGTTCTAATGGTAATTACCTAAACACACAGAAGCAATGTTAAACACACAATACTTCATACTTTAAAAAAGATCAGGTTGTAATACATATGTATCATTCTCAAGCAATTGCAATTAAAATTTCTCTTTCATACACAGTTTTATGAAAGAAAGGAAAACATCTGTCATATAGTAAGTATTGGCATTCACATTTTTGGGGCTCATGTAACCATATATCATAAGCTTAACATAATTTTGCTGTTATTATAATATGTACAAATGTATACATCTCTGTAAGTGTATGTTATAACAGACTGGAACAGTGTCTGTCATATAAATATGTATTCTGAAGTGTTTGATTTTCTTTAACAAAAAGTACCTGAGAGTGTATGTGTGCGAAGGGATTAGTTACCAAAAAGTCCAGAACAGCTTATGAATAGCATTTTGAATTTCTCTCAGGAGAGAAACATTATGGCTGACAGTACAAATCTGCATTCAGAGTTGCACCCACCCACAGCAGATACTATAACAATGTTAACGGTGATTATGCATGCAGGACTTTAAAAATAGGATGTGTACAGAACACATCCATCGATGTCAGTGAGATTTGCACAGGAATATATGGAATATGGTCCATTATGAGTTTCTCAGGGGTTGATTTTAAATGCCTATCACTCAGCCTTTTCAATTTTTTTTCCAATTATGTCAAAGAAGGCTTGCAATATGAGGAACATCAGAATGAAACTCTAGCAATTCATTTTTGATTTTTTTTTTAATTTGTAATCTAAGACCTTTAAAAAAGCCTGAAATAAACAAGGTCTGCTTGGCTTCATACTGTAGAAACTAAAGATGTCTTTTGCACTGAAAAATAGGGTGCCTGGCCTGAGATTACTGAATTTAAACCTACTGTTGAGTTATAAACTTCTGAAATTGTGACTTCAAAATGCTAATTATGTGACAAAAGTCAATGCTTACTGTATGTGAATGAAAATATTTTATACTGTCACATTTAGAAGTATAAAAAGTAAGTCTGGATTGTCTATGCAAAGCAGGTAACTGTGTACCCTGTTGGGAAAGCACTCGCCTTTGTGTATCCTTAAATATCTTCGGCAGATACTACTAAAGGAATAAACCTCTTTTTTCCATTCCCAAAGCTGATAATACAGGATGAGATTTCTAGGTTTCTAGACACCAGGAATGCATTGTCCATTTCAAAAGGCATGAAGCTGCAATCTACTGTACCCATATGAAAGTGTCACAAATGTTAAAAAGGTTACCTAAGAGGTACAGAACCAAATGAGGGGATAGTATGAACCAGTACCCAAATCACAAAATTATTTAATTATCTTCTAAGTATTTCTTTGTGAACAAGCCTGGTAGTTCTGAGCCTTCAATGGGTTTTGCCTGCGGAACAATATTGGGCTCAGACCCCACAAACCAGTCATGCATTGTTTAACTTCACATGCTGGAAGAGTTCTGATATTCTGATGAGACAGGAACATCCCCATAACTGTTTGGAGGACTGAGGTCCATGACTCTAATCTTGCAGTGATTTGCACAGGTACTGTGCATCTCTGTGAAGTCTGACTACCTTAAAGCTATAGAGCAAAACAATGAAAAACAATGCAAATAATTGCTCTTACACAGCAATAACATACATATTATCCCTATGACTGATTCACAAGCATATTCACATTCAGATAAACAATTTGTACCCCATGAAAAAAGAAGTTCCTAATTTAATTTATGCCTTAAATAATAAAAAGCTGCCACTGTAGGCTGAATAAATGTTCACCAGTTTCTGGGTTTTTTTCTTTCTTTTCTCTGACACCCATAAAAATAATTGAGAGGAGAAAACTGCATTTTCACATGCCAAACAGATAAAAGATAGGCTTCTCATTCTTGAGAGAACCAGAAGTGGTAGAGGGAAACCAAACACCAACAAGGAATTTCAGGGTGTTGACGGAAAGAAATCTTAGGGTTCAACATATAGGATTTTCTCGATTTTGTAGCACTTAAGGAAGTTTTCACCTGACTTTACTTTCACTTCCTTGAAAACATATATCCAAACAGCTTTTAAGAGACATTCTCAAACACCAACTGTACAGTCAGCTCCTAAGAGAAACAAACTAGAACACATAAAACAGTAAGAAAAAGGGACCTCTCTTTTTGTATTATCTTCTACACTTGCAAACCTCTTCTCACATTTTCTTAATGTCTTATAAACCTTTGCATAGGCAACTGAGAATAATTATGTTCAGATGAATAATTAGGTAATACAAATCTATCATTGTCAGTTGGACTAGATACATCTTAGTAAATGTTTCTATTGCTTCTGTGCAGTTTGTTTTCTGTAATCAGACCTCAAAAGACTTTCTAGGAAAATTTAACCTTGAATACTCAACTGCCTTCAATCAGAAAAGTGACTCTCAAAAAAGCACTATTTGCCAGGATCATTCTCTCTCAGTATCTTACATATCAAATTTGATCAATTTATAAGATAAAAGATAGATTTTCACAACTACTAGCCCAGCAAATACAATTTGAAAGCTACAAGTTAAGAAAATTTATTTTCAGTAAGTGCAAGTTACTATACTTAGCACTTGTGCAAATGCATGGTTTTAAGTGGAGTGGGTTCAGGGTGATTGCAGGCTGAACATAGACAAGTGCTGGAAGCTAAAACTTGGTCTAGAAAACTGTTGACGATCCTTGGACTATCTGGATGAACCACTTAAACCTATTTATGGATACTGGGAGCCTGCCTGGGAACCAACTGGCGAGCACAGAGTTAGCAAATTCCATAGCTCCTTTCTTGGTCTTGCTGGTGTGCTCAGTAGCTTCCAAAATCAAGGACTATCTGAACTGTTTAACACTGCGTGTGGCAGAGGCTCACTCATTCTACGAAGGTGATACTGTTTCTAAAAGGAACTACTTTTGCTAAAAGCTGTCCCAGTTATAAACAGGAACTTGAAATTCTAATAACCATATTAGGACCCGAAATTCATGGTACTGGTAGGTAACTTGGTAAGACTCTTAAAATTTCTATTTTGCTACTTACTGAAAAGGTAAGGAAGTTAAGAATTGACCCCCAGGTTTTTGGTGACTTAGTTCTATTCTTTCCTTTACTCAGGGGGAATAATGCTGGGTTTTGACCAAGGCCTCACTTAAAAGGGGAAGACTCAGGGTAGCTCTTCCAAAAGAAATGGAAAGAAGGATGACTTCCTCTAAAGAATTTTTTCTGGGTAATGTTTTTGGACAAGATAATAAACTGTTCTTTTTTGGCATCCTACCTCCAAGATGAAGACAATTCACTTTTCATGACCTATAAGCCTGTTAGAAATTCAGAGGCATAAAACCTTTAAATCCCATCAGACTCCTGCTGAAACCTAGTTCTTTTAATGTTTTTTTGTATTTGCTGTTTAGTTCCCCCCTTCCCCTAACTCTTATCTCTCCAAATTTTCCAGATCCAACAACTGATAATATGGCCTGTCACCCCAGTTACAGTTAGGTTGTCTTATATAAAATTCTTATTTCTTTACAAGTAATTTGATGTTGAAACCTTGTGTGTATATTTATTTAAGTTTTCATAATTAAAAAAATGCCATATATATTTTACATATAAAGATATGATTATTTTTATAATCACTGTAATTACTGGGCTACGGTCCAGATGTGGCAGCACACGCTGTTAAGCTTAGATGTTTGAAACGGAGAGAACAAGTGACTAACTCAGATATACACATCTTTTTAATGTGATAAAAGTACAAGTGTTTAGGCAGAAGCCAAATCAGTGAAGTAGCAGCAAATTTAGATACAACAGCCAAAAAGTGGGAGAACATGTTTAATATCTGATCTGCTTTATACACTGTGGATTTACAAGAACTTGGATATTGTACAGAAATCTGTTGACTCGAACTGTTTGGCCACAACATAGTGTAGTTAATATTTTTAATTTGCATAGTTAATCCCAACTTTTTATTTGTTGAAAATTGCCTCCAAAGAAAGTAGTGAAAAACCTAGTGCTTAATGATATGAAATTTCATGGGACAAACTATTAGAAATGTATTAAGAATGACAGTTCCTTAATTAACGGGATGAATTCTAAGTGACAGAAGGCTTAATTCAGTTGCCCACACATAGGTCTATAGCATTCCTATATCTGAGATGTGTATATGAATGGCAGTGTCACACAGGACCTCCAGAGGTCCAAGTCTTTCTGGAGCAGATGATAGATGCCAGATGTGTCTCAAGTAGCACTGGTTCCCTGTCTTTGGGAAATTTGTGCCACCAGAGCTTGATCCCATTTAAGTAAGTAGGAATACTGTGGAAACACTTGGATCAAGTTAATGTAATCAGAGAGTCACAAAATATACTGAATTGAAAAGGACCCACACGGATCGTTGAGTTCAACTCCTGACCTTGCACAGGACCATCCCCAAGAGTCACACCATGTGCCTGAGAGTATTGTCCAAACAGTTCTTGAACTCTGTCAGGCTTGGTGCTGTGACCACTTCCCCAGGGAGCCTGTTCCGGTGCCCAACCACCCTCTGGGTGAAGAACCTTTTTCTAATATCCAACCTAAACCTCCCTTGACACAGTCCTCTAATTTGACGAGGTCTCTCTGGAGGGCCTTTCTTCCTTTGAGGGAGTCAAGAGCTCCTCCCAGTTCTGTGACATCTGCAAACTTGCTTAGCATCCCTTCCAGTTCTGCATCCAAGTCATTTATGAAGATGTTGAAGAGCACGGGGCCCAAGATGGAGCCTTGTGGAACCCCACCAGTGACAGGTCACCAGTCTGATGTTACCCCATTCACTATTACCCTCTGTGCTCGACCTGTGAGCCAATTGCTCACCCACCACATGATGTGTTTATCCAGCTGTGCTGGACATTTTGTTCAGAAGGATCCTGTGAGAGACAGTATTGAAAGCTTTACAGAAATCCAAAAAGATTACAGACTGGCTTCCCTTGGTTGGCTAGGTGGGTTACCCTATCATAAAAGGATTATCAGGTTTGTTAAGCAGGACTTTCCTTTCATGAAGCCATGCTGGCTGTGACCAATGACTGTGTGGTCTTTCATGTGTTTTTCAACACCTTCCAGAATAATCTTCTCCATAACTTTACTGAAGTGAGACTGACAGGCCTGTAGTTTCTAGGGTCCTGCTTCTTACCCTTCCTAAAAATCAGAACAGTGTTTGCCAGCTTCCAGTCAACTGGGACCTCTCTGGATTCCCAAGACCACTCAAAAGTCATTGAGAAAGGTTTTGTGATGACATCAGCTAGGCCTTTGAGGATTCTGGGATGAATCCCATCAGGCTCCATAGATTTGCAGGCATCCAGCTGGACCAGCAGATCCCACACAATTCCAAGGTGGACTGGGAGTTGATCATTCTCATAGTCATGGTCCTCCAGCTCAGGGCACTGAGACTCCCTTGGTCTGCCATTTGTGTTGAAGACAGAGGCAAAGAAAGGGTTAAACACCTCTGTCTTGTCTCTATTCCTATTTTTGAGGTGACCATTCTCATCCTGTAATGGGCCAATGATATTTCTATACTGCCTGTTGCCGTTAATGTATTTGAAAGTACTCTTTTTATCGTCCCCTACATTTCTGTCCAGTTTCAACTCCAGCTGAGCTTTGGCTGCACGAATTTTCTCCCTACAGTGACAAGCAGCATCTTTGAATTCTTCCCATGTCACTTGATCTTGCTTCCACAGGGCATACACCTTTCTTTTTTTGCCTTGTTTTCAAGAGAAGATCCCAGCTTAGTCAAGCTGGCCTTCTGTCTCACCTACCTGATTTCTGACATTGGGAATTGCCTGCTCCTGTGCCCTTAGGAGGTGATGTTTGAAAAGTGACCAGCACTGATGGACCCCAGCACATGCACATTTTCCCAGGGGACCTTGCTTACTAATTCCCTCACCAGCCTAAATTCTGCTCTCCCTATTTCCAGAACTGAGGTTTTGCCAGCACTTTTCCTCCTGTCAACAGAGATTTTAAACTTGATCACTTCATTGTCACTGTTGCCAAGATGGCCACCAATCTCCACTTCACTCACAAGATCCACTCTGTTGACAAACAGCATATCAAGGAGGGCATCTTTCCAAGTTGGCTTCCTTAGGGCCTGTTCCATAAAGTTGTCATCCAGGTCTTTTAGGAATCTTCTGGCCTGGGTTATACCAGCTGTGTGATACTCCCAGTTAATTTCTGGCAAGTTGAAATCCCCCATAAGGACAAGGTCAGTTGACTTGGAAGTGTCCCTTTGTTCCTCAAAGAATAATTTGTTGGCATCACCATCCTGGCTGGGAGGTCTATAGCAGACTCCCATGATGACATCCAAGTTATTTGTTTGCTCCTTGATTCTCATCTAGAGGGTCTCAACTGGGCCCCTGCCAACTGTGAACTCCACACATTCTAACCCTTCTTTTAAGTACAGTGCCACTCCTTTGCCTCTTCTGCTCTGCCTATCCCTCCTGAAGAGCCTGCAATCATAGTTTCTGATTATTATTTTATAATTTCTAGTGTCCTTTATGGCCTGTTTTTTAGGGATTTAGTTACACATGCCTACATTCCATCTGGTGTATATGGTTACACCAACCTTTGAAATGTGCTTGTGCTCTTCCACAAAATACACCAGACTTAACATTAACTATGGGCAAAAGTAATCCAGAATTCTCTAAGGGAACTTAATGCTGTTTGAACAATGTATAAGCAAAACTGTATGTGCAGTTACTGGCAAAATAAGTTACAGTCTCACACAACTACTATACATATACAAACAACAAAATTTTAATGTCCAAACTATACTAGTCTATATTGTTAATGCCTAGTTCACAGATTTAACAAATGCAAACACTACTACATACATGCTATAGTTTGGGCACATAAATGGCTGGATCTGCAGAGAAACAAGCCCTGCTTTCAAAAGTTATCCTGTAGTATTACATATAATGAACTTACCCAGTTTGCTTTTTAATTCAGATTACGCCCATGTACTGGCTGTACTTACGTAAGAGAAACTAAAGTAAAAATTCATTGACAGGCATTCCCTAGTATGATACAGTGTATTTTTTGAGTGTTCTATTATCCCTGAAGAATCAAAATAATCTGAACTACTCTATTGGACAAAGAATCATAGAAACACAGAATTATAGAATGGGTTGGGCTGGAAGGGACCTTAAAGATCATCTAGTTCCCACCTCCCTGCCATGGACAGTAACACCTTTCTCTAGGCCAGGTTGCTCACAGTCTCATCCAATCCAGCCTGGAACACTTCCCAGGGATAGGGCATCCACAACTTCTTGGGTGAACATTTACAGTGTCTCCCCATTCTCATGGTGAAAATTTTTTTCCTCATATCTAATCTAAACCAACTCTCCTCCATCTTATGGCCATTCCCCCTTGTCCTATCTACACACTCTTGTAAAAAGTCCCTCTCCAGCTGTCTTGTAACTCCCTTTAGATACTGGAAGAGTGCTATAAATTCTCCCTAGAGCCTTCTCTTCTTCAGGCTGAACAATCAAATTCTCTCAGCCTTTCCTAGTGTGAGAGGCATTTTATTCCTCTGATCATCTTGGTGTCCCTCCTCTGAACTTGCTCTAACAGGTCAATGTCCTTCCTGTGCTGGGGACAGCAGAGCTGGACACAGCACTACAGGTAGGGTCTCACAAGAGCAGAGGGGCAGAATCACCTCTCTGAACTTGCTGGCTGTGCTGCTTTTGATGCAGCTCAGGGTAAGGTCAAGTATTACTTTATTTAATGCCTCTCAAAGCTTCCCTTCTTCTGCATCTCCTTATATTTCTTCTTCTTCTAAGAAACATGTCTTATCAGGCTATTAATTCCCAACATAAGCAATTTACTTCCCATATAAACTTTATCCCACAGAACTCTTTATATATATGGTAAAATAAAGAATGAGTTAAGAGCCAGGATAGAGCTATAAATAAAGTATTACCAAGATGAAGCTATGAATAAGATTTCTGATACCCTATAATGTTGAAAGACAGATTTTACAACAAATTTTGGTAGGTCAGTGATCTATGAAATACATAAAGCTTTTTTGTCTGTTTGAAAACAACATAATAAAGATTTGTTATTAACAGAACTAATCATGGTAGGAAACTTTAGCTCTGAAAAGCCTTTGGAAATGTTACAGTCTACTGGGTTTCAATCCATTATCTAAACACTCACAAATGCATCCATACTTATCCAATAGACCAGAACAACTCTTGAAGAGCTGTTATGGTCTAGTGAGTGAGTGGTACATAAACCATACTGCCTATGAAGCTCAAACTTCCTTTTACATTTTTACATTTAAAGTTAATTTACTTTAAGCAATGGAATAAATAAACTGACCTGACCTGTCGACTTGGTTTCATGTGAAATCAGCAACACTCATAAAATTTCAAGGTTCAGTGAAAGTCCCAAAGAAAATTAACACAGTGGTATCATTTCCTTACTGTTTACTTTCGTTGCAGCAATTCTAATAAAGTTTGAAACAGGACACATCCAATGAATAGGAGAGATCCTGATATTAGGAGAGTACAGGATCATAAACAATAGTACATCTATCCTCTGTTAAGGAAAGAGACTGGGAAATGAGGAAACAGTAAAGGAAAAAAAAAAAGGACACTAACTACTTTTGAGGGTAAAAATTTCACTGAATTACCCAAGGGTTTATGGGCCTGTGAGGAATACAGGACAAGGTGTTTAATCTCCTCTGAGATGTGGCTGGTTTCCATAACTTAAATGATCCTTATCCTTATTGAGGAACTTCTTATAAACAACTTTGAGTGTTTGATTTCAGCACAAAACTGCCATCAAATGCTGATGTTGTTCCCCCTCTTTCATACACTAGAAGGATCAGCTGAGGGTATTTTTTCTATCTTCCTAGTTTTCTGTTCTTGCTTAGTAACTTGTGAATCATTAACTGACACTACAGAGCATAGCTGTGAAAATAACTGTGGTTTAGAGCTGCCAATAATGGCCCACTAAAGTTCCTTCTCAGCACATGGCATAAAAACCCTCCAACAAACATTAAAAAGTCCCTTCTGATGTTGCTTAACATTGCCAGCCTGCTTGGGCTTAAAAAGCACAATAAAGAGGTTGCTTTCCAGATTTTCATATGCCAAATGGGAGGTGCCTTTTGGTGAAGCTTTTCCCTGAGGGAAAGAAGAGCAGCTGAGTTACCTCATGCTGCAAAGTCGATGTTTGGATGATCCCACTCCGGGGAAACATACACAAGTGCCACAGTCAAGCTGCTACTAGTGGATGTGTCTGTACTCAGCAAAAAAAGCAGTAGGAAAGTTCAAGAGAAAAAACAGAGTATCATAAAGATAGTCTTTGAGAGCACATGATATCCAGCAAAAGCCATTATGCAGCAGCCTAAGTATGCCAAGGAACAAACAGTATGAATGCAAAACCCAAGTATTTTAAATCTTAGTGGAATACCCTGAAAATATAGCCACTCAAGGAATCTATTTCTTCAGAAAATACCTTTTGTGCTGCTGGGATATTTGGGGGATTCTATTTTCAATACCTGTGTTCTGAATCTAGTGGAGCAATGCTTTTATCATGACTATAAAATGGTTATGAGCCAATTCCTCATATGAAACAGTCAGTAACAGTGGGGCTTTTTTATGACAAGCATGATGTCAGACAAAGGGCATCAGGACTCAGTCTTTGTACTACAATACAAAATAACAATACATAAACACCTTTGTGAAAGCAGCTTGAAACCCCATGTTTTCTATTAAAAAGTCATGTTCAATCTTCACTGTTGATAGAACAGAATAGCTAACATAGAGAACATTGTATATCAGAAAGGTCAATAGTTATTATGAGCTACAAATATATTTTTTTCCATCCTTCAGGCTGTTTAGCGCATATCACAGCAGGAGCAGCTGTCTCCTTTAATGCTTTTAAAATTAGAATCGCAAAGAGGAAGAAAAAAAATTACATTTGCAATGATTGCTCTTTGCTTTTGTAAGTTTACTGTAATACACTATTTTATATACATGAGTCTTCCATGCAGCCTAACCAAGGGGCAGTAACTGGTTGCTAGTATCTGCTGGATTGCTGTATCAATGTGTATAGAATCCTGACCAAAAAAAAAAAATCACTTTGCACAAATTGTGCAATCTTGTTGAATAACTTGTCTAGGAAATATGTAGCTACTGGGCATATGTTTAAACCAGGCAAGCATACGTGTGCAAACACACACTGATCATTACTAACAGGAAATGCTTACTGGTTTAGCAGCAATAAACACAGAGAGCCACCTGACCTATCGCTTTCTGTTCACATTTTTCAAACACAGCAAGTATCTGGGTTCATTTTGCCAAGAGTGAACTGCTAAAAATTGCAAACAAGTTTCCATTCTGTTCTTTGGATTTCAATCATATTGGCTCTTCCAAACTCTTCCAATTTCCAAGTTTGAACCTTAACTGGATGTGTATTTGCGCGTCAAATGCAAACCAGCATTCTGTAAATATTTTGAGGTATAGGAGGCAAGGAATAATTTCCTTTATAAAACAACTTTTTAGCTAATTTAAAGTGGTTCAGTTACTAAAAAACACCCCCAAAAACATACAAGCTGGAGTTAAATACATTATGTTGTCAAGGGAAAATAAGTATAATTGTCTAGAAGAATGTTTTTATCATACGGTTTAGTGTTTGGCTCACAGATAACTTCGTTACTGGACAGTGGCAATAGGTATGGTGCTAAGCATCATGACATGGCTTCATAGTTCAGAACACAATCAAGTGACACTTTTAAAATGTAAGAAAACCTATAATTTCACATACTCAGACAGAATCTACTTATCCATATCAAAAATATGTTTGACTAACACTTTTATTTTCAAAGAAAAATAATGGAAAAAAATGAAGAAATGCAGCCTTTTGCCTACCTTGACAAAAAGGTAACACTTAAAAATATCCTGTGAATAGAACTCTTACTTAACCATGAAAATACTTATGTTCTGTGAATCCAAACATATTTCAGAATGCTATTAACATTTCCATCATCACAAGATTCTCTGTGCGATTGTTCCCTGTCCTCTGTCACACAGAGACTCCATGACCCGGTCCAAGCTAAACTGAATTCAGGCAGGCTGCTAATCCTGCTGCTGCTGAGGAATTTGCTAGCACAGCTGGCATTGCAGATAGCTCACGCTATTGGGATCTACTGCTCATCTGGTAGTGCTTCCAGCACCAGTCCTCACCTCCAACACTCATGTTCCTGGCTGAAGAAGAGGTAAGAGACCCACACATCTGACCAGATTTCTCTATATCTTTGTCCGTTATTGGTACTGCTTCCTTGTTCCCGTTACAGTATTTTCTCCTCAGGGCAGCATATTAATTTAAAATATGGCAACAACACTCCTAAGGTACAACAAAACAGTTCTTGTACAGGTAAGTTAGTATTTATAGTTTTCTTTGCTTACGCAGAATTTACAAAAAAGCTGAAAATAATGACAAGTGCTATGCCATTGAAATTCAAAAAGAGTTGAGTACAATGTATCCAAAAATTATAGCTGCTGAAAACCCCCCCAACCTAATGGTAGTTTTAGTGAGCTGCAACCATGCATATTATTCTTAGGAAACAATTCAATCATATTATTTGGTAAAATCAAATGTCAAATGGACTGGACATCTTACTTTTGTTATGTTTTCTGCCTTTATCTATTTATTTTGCACTGTGGAATTAAGAAGGTTTTTGACAGACACAATCAGAACCTGTCATATTACACAGGAAAGAGCATTTTTAAAAATCAGCCCACAGTGCAGATATTTTGGCATGTTTATCACAAAGCTTGAATGGTAAACACTTAACAGAAGAAATTCTAGAGGGTTTTTTGGCTTTATTTTAACAATGGGAACAATGACTATTTTTCCCCATAATGCCCCTTCAGTTCAAGCTTTAAGTAAAACAAAGCCAGACCCAAGATAATAGGAATAAGACGATCAATAATAATTTCTCTTCCATTTTTTGGTAACCAATTTTTCTACCTTCAGTATTGGCAAACTGCGCAACTCGGAGAATGATCGTTTAGGCACAGTCATAGCATCGTGTGGTTGATGAAATTTCCATGGTACAGCATTTCCTGAGTTTTTCTTAGTTAAAATTTTTCTACATTGTATTTTCAAAATCCTGGAGCTTGCACTGTTTCTTTTTCCTCCAAGTCTGAAGATCACCCCATGGATTAACAAATGATTGAGGATTGTCTCTTAAAAGACTCTTTAAAAAAACTGTCAGAATCAACCTGAGACAAAGATTTATTATGAACTATTTAAAGGGCTTAATATATGTATCCCCAAAGAGCCCTTGGAGCAAACTAAAAAGGAAGAATGGAAATCTCAAAGAATGAGAAAAATCTCCAATGCTCCACTTTCTTCACACCATGATTACTGTTTACTCAAAGGATAAAATGCCTAACCTGTCACATGAAGTCTTCAGAAGCTATATTACTGCTGATACACAGTAAAAATCCCAAACAATGAGCCTCAACAGTAATATGCCTAAGAAAGGCAGCTGTAATTTGCCTTCTAACCTGTCCACCAACACACTAATGTGGATACATCTTGTACAAAGCACTGATCTCCTGACCCAGACAGCAATCAAACAACTGCCAGAGTGTTTGCTGTCACATAAGCTGTGACCATTACCTTAATTATATGTTACCACATAACAAACCTTCCCTAATGAGCAACTCTTCTCCCACCCGCGTGCCAGCTAACCCTTCTGTCCTTGAAGAGTATCACTGCAGATGATTTCAATTTGAAATTTGAAAAGCATATTCATATGCAGTACTTCCAATAGATAAAGATATTATGCATTTTAACAAGGTTACTTGTTTTACTAGACAATAAAACATGTAGGCTTATACTGAAGAAAGAGAATTAGAAAGAAATATACTATATACCACTGGTAAACTTTAAGCAAAGCTGTATATGACTTTTGACTGTATGTTCATACATAAATATATCCATCTTTGCATATTTCTGTGTGTTTAGAGAAGTATACAAAACACTTCCATATTGATATCTTCACTTTGTGCCTAAAACCAGGAATGGTACCTGGGGGCATGGTTCTCAAAAATGCTTGCTTTACTTCTCTGGTACCAACTTCCAGCAGGTTACATACTTTCTTTTCTTCTAGTTTTTCTCTCTCTCTTCTTCTTCTTTTTTTTTTTTTTTTTTTTTTAAAAAGCATTTTATTTTTTTCTGTTGTCATATGTTTAGGAAATTTCCATTCACATTACAATTTACAGGTCACCATATCCTTATGAACAAAAGAAATACATCTTCTCTCTCTCTCCACTGAAGTTATCCATGTTCTACCTCAGATAAAGTACTGGAAAAAAGAGGGAAGGAGTGAGGTGCAGGAATCTGATTTTGTCCATTCATGCTAAATACATATCTAACCTAAGTAACTCAGTGGGAAGAACCTGCAGACTTCCCATCTGCTATGTGTTTTACTTGAATACTGAGTGTCAGTGTCAAAACAGTTAAAAATCCAGCTATTACATCAGAAGATCAGAAGGAATGTGAGCACAGACAATTGAACAATAGAGCAACAGATGAAATTTCATGCAAACAAGCACAAGATTGTAGCACACGTTTGAAGAAACTACTCCTGTATATTCAGGAGCTTTAAATAACTCTAAATAGGCAATAAACGGAAATGGAAATATCTCAGTGAAAACACCTGTTCTGTATAGAGCCCATTACAGCTGAAGACTTTAAATGAGATGTTAGAACACAATAAAAATGAATATAAAATTAATAAATTTATAAAGAAAATATTAATATGCCATTATGCAACTTTATAGACCAAGCTTTACACTCAGTATGGTGTTTAGTTTTGGTTATCTGTTACTAAAAAAAAAAAAAAAAAGAGAGAATAATGGAAACAGGAAAATTTCAATAGGACATCTGAAGAGATATTAATGAGATTATAAATATTTAGTTTTGAGAGCAGATAAATTTGACAAAACATACATAAAATAATGAATGATATATAGAAGATAGAATAAAACCAAGGATATTTCCAATACATTGAACAGAAAACACATTTTGAGCTGATAAAAACAAAATTATTAAAATAAATAATTTTCCCCTCACAACATGTAATTTCTACAATTATCTATCTATCTATCTATCTATCTGAACTTCAAAAGAAGGACTAAATATCTATGAGAATAATCAGAATAACCACATCACACTATGTATAATAAAATTTACATGACATATCAAGTATCATAATTCAACCTATAAGGCATAGTTACCATACTGTAGATTTTACATGTGGTTTGGAGTATTTGGTACCAGCTACTCTAAATGATAAAACAATAGACTAGATAAACAGTATTCATGCATATACTATATGAGTTCCTGTATTCTTAAGACATTCCTCTTCCATATAAAGATCTGTAGAATGGACATGCTGCTTTTGTTTACTCAGTTTGTAAGTATTCAGTAGCAGAGAAAAAAAAATTGAGTCCCTACAGAAAGAATACATAACTCCTTGGTCTTCTCTTTTCTTTGTTTGCTGGCTTTGAATTGGAACATTCTTATGCACTTACTTTCTCTCAAAGTTAAAGGCAGCAATGTAAGGCTGATTAGTATTAAGGTAGGAGTAAATTCAGAAGCTAAGGAGATCTGCAGTGAATCTCTTGCCAGTGGTTCTCTTCCTTGAGTATTGAAAAATTCAAGTACTTTCAGCTGAACTCATTACAGATTCTTGGATGGATTCAAGATTAAGTGAATATCTTGTTAAGGCTTCTACAGGTGTGTTAACCAGAAAAGGAAGGTCAGAGAAGGTGCACTCCCCTGATAAACAGTGTTGAAAAACTGTTAACAGTGGATGAGGAGAAGGCTGAGATACTTAACTTTTTTGGCTCAGTCTTCACTTCCCGCACCTCTTGAGTGGATGGACAGTATGATGGAGACTGGAGAAACAAAATGCTTCCCACTATAAGTGAAGATCATGCCCACCTGAAGAACCTGAATGTATGTAAGTCTATTGGACCCAATAAGCTGCATTTCAGAGTCCTGAGAGAATTGGCTGATGTAGTTGCCAAGCCACTCTTCATGGTATTTAAAAAGTGATGGCAGTCAGGTGAAATCCCAGGTGACTGGAAAAAGGAAAATATTGTACCCATCTTTCAAAAGGGTAGAAAGGAGGACCCAGGGATCCACTGACCTCTCAGCCTCACCTCATGGAACAGATCCTCCCAGAAGCTCGGGAGGATCATGGAGGACAGGATGGTCATTCAAGACAGCCAGCATGGCTTCATCAAGGGCAAGTCCTGCCTGACCAACCTAGTGGCCTTCTATGATGGAGTGGCTGCATGAGTGGATGAGGGAAGGGCTATGGACATCATTTATCTGCAGTTCTGTAAAGCCCTTGAGAGGGTCCACCCCAACATCCTTCTGTCTAAATTGGAGAGAGATATATTTGATGGGTGGATAAGGAATTGGCTGGATGTTCAATGGCTCAGAGTTGCTCTGGACATCAGTGACAAGTGGTGTATCTCATGGATCTGTACTGGGACCAGTGGTATTTAGTATCTTCATTCATGACATAGATGAGGGGAGGACGCTCAGCAAATTTGCGGATGACAACAGGGTGACAGGATGCCACCCAGAAGGATTTGGACAAGCTTAAGAAGTGAGCCCATGGAAATTTCATGAGGTTTAACAAGAGCAAGTGCAAGGTGCTGCAACTGGGTGGGAGCAACCCTCAGTCAATACAGGCTGGTTTACAGCAAGTGAAGGGAGGTGATTCTGACCCTCCACTCTGCTCTGGTGAGACACTGCCTGGAGCACTGCATCCAGTTTTTGGGGTCCCCAGCACAGGAATGACATCAACCTGATGGAGAGAGTCCAAAGGAGGGTCACCAAGGTGATTAGAGGTATGGAAGATCTCTTCTATGAGGAAAAGCTGAAAGAATGGGGATTTTTCAGCCTGCAGCAGAGAAGGCTTTGGGGTGACCTAATTGCAGCCTTGCAGTACCAGAAGGGAGCCTACCTACAAAAGAGCTGGAAAGAGACTTTTTACAAGGTCATGTAGTGAAAGGACCAGGGGAAATGGCTTCAACCTGAAAGAGAGTAGGTTAAGATTAGATATGAGGAAGAAATTCTTTACTATGAGGGTGGTGAGGCACCGGAACAGGTTGCTCAGGGAAGTTGTGGATGACCTATCCCTGAAGTATTTCAGACCAGGTTGGATGGGACTGTGAGCAACCTGGTCTAGTGGAAGATGTTCCTGTCCATGGCAGTGGGATTGGAACTAGATGATCAAGGTCCCTTACAACCCAAACCATTCTATGATTCTGTGATGATCTCCTCATAACTGGGAAGCTCCATCCTCCAGCTGGCCTAAGATGTCTGCTTTTGCTGCATATACATTATATATTCCATGTGTTCTCTGTTTCTCCCACTCTGATACTTACATGGCAGAAAGCAGCTTGCAAAGCTTGCCCATTGCCATTATGGGATTGTTTATGAAGACACTATGCTGAAGTTCATCTCCTCAATCATTACAGATGATCTTTAAAGATAAAAGTCTGTTATTACATAGCTTGTATAAGAATTAAGGGTTTGTAGAGAATAATAATAGTAATAATCAGACTGTTTTCCAAGAAATTATAATAGTGATGTAACATATTACATGTTGTAATCAAAGATTTTTGCAGTTAGAGTATATTGTGTATATTAAAAATATTATTGTAAGAATTTTAATCACAGCATATTTTTAATGAACAGTTATAAGGTAATCAGAGAAGACCATAAATATTATATGCAAATATATTCTACAATACTATATT
The DNA here is from genome assembly GCA_035583155.1 of Acropternis orthonyx. Classification (NCBI taxonomy): domain Eukaryota; kingdom Metazoa; phylum Chordata; class Aves; order Passeriformes; family Rhinocryptidae; genus Acropternis; species Acropternis orthonyx. The sequence goes on along the minus strand of JAWWEU010000158.1, from coordinate 38,430,000 downwards.
TGGGTTCTGTGGCCAGATTTTTGGTGGCAGGAGGTGGCTACAGGGGTGGCTTCTGTTTGAAGCTGATAGAAGCTTCCCCTGTGTCTGATGGAGCCAATGCCAGCCGGCTCCAGGATGAGCTTCCTGCCACTGGCCAAGGCCGAGCCAATTAGGAATGATAGTAATGCCTCCAGGATAACACATTTAAGAATGGAAAGCAAGTTATTGCGGAAATGAAAACTGGGAAGAGAGGGGTGAGAACATGTGAACAACAATGTGGACACCAAGGCCAGTGCAGAAGGAGAGGCAGAGGAGATGCTCCTGGCACTGGAGCTGAGGCCCCTGCAGCCCATGGAGGACCACGGGGGTGCAGAGATCTGCCTGCAACCTGTGGGGGAGCCCACGCCAGAGCAGGTGGATGCACGAAGGAGGCTGTGACCCCACAGGAGGCCCATGATGGAGCAGGGTCCTGGCAGGGACCCGCAGCCCATGGAGAGAGGAGCCCATGTTGGAGCAGGTTTTTCCTGGTAGGACCTGTGGGGGACTGATGCTGGAGCAGTTTGTTTGTGAAGGACCGCACCCCATGGAGAAGGGACCCACAGGACAGCAGTTTTGTGAAGAACTGTTGCCCGTGGGATGGGCTGATGCCTGAGAGGTTTGTGCAGGACTGTCTCCCGTGGGAGGGACCCAGGGGAGCAGGAGAAGGACTCCTCTCCCTGACAGCGGCAGGAAAAACAACTGACCATAACCCCCATTCCCTGTCTCCCTGCACTGCTGAGGGGGAGGATGTAGAACTTGGGAGGAAGGAGGGGTGGGGGAAGGTGTTTGTAAGATTATTTTACCACTCACTCTTTTGCTCTGATCCTGTTAGTAATTAATTAATACCCCGACTTTGAGTCTGTTTTGCCTGTGATGGTGATCAGTAAGCGACCTCTCCCAGCTCTTGTCTAAACCCATGAATCCTTTGTTAGTTTTTTTTTTTTCTCTGCTCTGTCCTGCTGCAGAGTGGAGGGAGAGAGCAGCTTTAGTGTGTACCTGGTGTCCAGCCAGGGTCAACCCACTCCAAATACATGTGTGTCTTGCTACAAAAAATACAAATTTTAACAGTGAATTAACATGTTTTAATGAAATATTTCGTAAGTAATTTCTTGTGTACCATGAAATATGACTTGTAATGTGAAATTACTTTTCAAAACCAAAAGGTGATAAAAACCCAACAGTGATCCATGCTCTCTTTATACTCTCTTAGTCACAAAATAGCTCATTATATGGTTTACTCTTCTATGGAAAAAGAGTTTTCTAGGTCAAGAAATTTAATTTCAGAATGACTTTGATTAAGTGATATTTATATCACAATACAAAAGGAAACCCCTATCTCTAAAAAGCTTTTGGTTTTTCCTATTTAGGAACTCCAAATTCTCCTAGAAAATCCCAGCACAGTGCAAATAGTGATTTCATATAAAAAATGTTAGTAGCTGCTTAATACAATCAGATGTTAGAATAATGATAATGATTACCTCATCATATTGGTAATTTTTGCATTCTGTTAGCAAATTTTGCTTTTGCTAACATGATGCAAAAGTTGTTAATATAATGAGTGTCATTGTATTAGCAACTTTATATCACATTAACAAAGATTAAATTTGCTAATGTAATATGACAGTCACTAACGTAAGATTAGTGTAAACAGAGACCACAATCTCTGCAGACCACCTAAAGGCAGTGCTGAACATGTAAGAAATGCTCATTTGTTCCTCCTTTGCTAGCTATACCTTGAGTTCCCTTATTGTTACATCTACCTATGCTCACTGAACATTCTCCAGAAAGGTCCATTTTATTGAACACTAGCAGCCATTAGACAATTATTAACTTTTGAAGCAAAATCGTGCACCATACTTGTTACACTACTTGTTAAAAGATAAGTGACTCATAAAATGGGTCAGCTGATATTTATCCAACATAGAGATATGTTCATGAAAACTGATGTTAGTAATATTGCTGATTAATTTACATAGGACCTTCCATGATGAGTATACTGATGTCTCCACAAATATTGAACAGAGACAGCAAGCATCCTTGGACTACATTGCTCATGGGGGTCTCCCAAAAGAGACTTCACACGTTAGAAATTTTGGGCATAAATGCCACAACATTAACAAATGACAAACAGCCTGAATACAATGATCTTTGTGCTTATATATCCAAATGGCTGCATAACCCCATCCACACCTGCACAAGTGACTTGGAAGTAAGATATGCTTAGCCATGTACGCATCAAGGAAGATTAAGGGGCTTTAGCTGGGTCAATACTTCCTGACTCCTGCTGCAACACTGGCACCATTCGTGTTCCGGGGGTAATGCCTCTACTTGCTTTCGTCTCCCTGTCCCAGACTTCAAAGGAGACTCCCAGGCTTGAGGAGCCAAAAGGAAGCTGCAGCACTTTGTGATTATGGAAATATAGGTCGCTCTTCTCAGAGGAAGCCTAACTTTGCCTAAATGGTTTGACTTTAATGAGCAGCTGAGTAACATGCTAAGTTAAAGAAGAGTTGCGATGGACTGTTGCTCTAAGAGAGGTTTAGAAGTGGAGCTTGCTCTCACCTTCCATTTTGAGACTTAAGTCACATATCAAATCTGGGCAGTATTATTCTTGTCATGTCCTGTCTCAGAACAACCTACAAAATATAAATGCTCCTTCCTGAAGTCCAGATGCACCCAGTGTTGGGATTTATGAGACTACAACATGCAGGTGCCTGAATGCAATTCTGATTTGAAAAAAAGTGAAAATTAAATGCAGCAGTTAGTCAACAAAACTACTATCTACAGTAGCAAGCAATTAAACACCACTAAAGTATTCTGAGGAGAAAGAACTGCTGCTTGTCTGCAGTCTAGGGTGGAAAACCATGGTATCAGAAAGGCAGGAGATGTAGACTTCCAATGAATAACCTCAACAGAGCCTCACACAAAGAATGGCAAATATATGGTATAAGTATCTGTCTTCCTTTCAGAAAGAACACCAGTAAATTCATCCCATATGATGTAGTAACAAAAACTAAAAGCAAGCAGTATTCCTGCAGAAAAGAGCTGCTGAGCTAACCAAGGACCCAGTAAGTAAACTAGAGAACTGCACAGATAAATAAAACATGGCTCCAAAATTTCATTTGCTTTGTGCTTGATTTGCTTTTACAGCCAATGATTCAGTTTTGTGGTTAAGCATTAAAAAGTTAGAATTAGTACATAAGAATTATCTGAGCTGCAAAGTCCTAGATACAGTGGCACAACTGCAGATACTGTAATGAGGTACCTAAGTAAAGGAAGGTGCTGAAGGGGGAGCTACATATTTAAGAAGGCTCATCTGTTGAACATGAAGGGCCTTTTGACATCAGAAGAAGTTAAAACTGGATTCACATCTTTATGTTAATATGTATTTTTCTTTTATTATAAACAGTAGGCTGAACTGAGAAAAAAATGTACTTTTGTGATAAACTATATTTCAGTTCATAGTACTAAAATATAAAAAGGAACAATCATCAGTTGTCCATTTCTTTTTCCCCAATTCTTAGAATGTGATTTTTGTGAACAATTGTTTAATTAGAAGATCATTTCTTTCAGTGAAGTATATAAGTGAAGCCCTAACCACTTATTGTTATGAACAGCATGTGGCTTTTTTTCTTTGCTAGAGCAGTATTTCTGGAGCTGATTCATGGCTGAATTCTAATATGGAAAACTGTATTCTGCTCATCTAAATTTCACTGGCACAATTTGGGGTGGTTTTTCGTTGTGTTTCTTTTTTCCTTTTTTTTTTTTTCTTTTTTCTTTTTCTTTCTTTTTTATCCAGGAATCCTATTCTGTCTTGCCCAGTTTTATTTACCCTGACAGTTCACAACTGAGCAGTTCAGAGCAATACACAGCTTCTTTAATGCACGTCACTTGACAATAGCTGGACCTGATCCTGCAAGTCAGCTTTAAAACTGCATTTCGAAGCTGCCAGGGAAATCACATGAGAGACAAACTGTTTCTCACCATTTCTGAAAATTAGGTCACTTATTTAGGACATTGAAAAGAACTTAGGAGCTATGACTTGAGGCACACATTACATTTTTTTTTTTTTTGTGTCAGTGTAGTCCCTTTACCTAATGTATAGAAAGAAATTCATAATAATGTAATTTATAACAAGCCAATTTGCCCTAAAAAGTTCCTTTAGAGACATATTTTATGACACAACTCTTTATGTTTACCTTGAACCCTTTGAATGATAATGGGCCTGTTTTCACAAAGCTGCCATAATGCCAGAGATCTTTGGACTGAGCACAAGGAAATTTAGGTCATACAGGTATAGAACCATGAAGCAATAAAAGCCTAAACCAGGGCAGAAACCCTAAATGACATGTGCCATGGCAACTGGGACAGGTGTTTGAGGAATATATTATATTCTCCTAAGGCACAGAGGCAGAGGGGGGTAAGTGACATGAGAAGCAGGAAAAACAAAGTAATTTGCTGGTATTTTTTTCCTTGTGTGTTTTGTCCCACATAATCTCAGCATGCACTGCACATAATTCTACTCTGCCATTTTCAGTCTAAGCTTAGCCTTGTTTGTATAATTTCCCTGTCTCACTGACAGCCCTCATGCATATCTGTGGATTAGTAGAGGACTGTGTTAACAGAGATGACCAGGTCTTTCTGGTCCAGCACCACATGCTGCCCTTGACACTTGAACCATTGGAGAAACCCTGTCAGGGGCAGTAGTTCCAGGACAGGTCTTTTGCAGGCCATTCACTAGAAGTCAGCAGTCATATACACTCTTACAAACAGCTCACAAGCTCTCACCAAAAAAACAAAAACAAAAACAAACCCCACAAAACCAAACAAACAAAAAAATCCCCATTCCTATAGGAAAAGCATCTTGCAAACTGCAACCTACATACAGAACCCTGGGTTCTGCTGGAGCACCTCAGAGTGCCAAGAGCTACCCAAACACACACCCCTCTAAGCATGAGCAAGGTGTGTATTTTCAAGAGTTTGTATCTAATATCTTCATGAAAACAGACAACTGAGCTGCCATTTAATCAGCTCTCCTGGGTTCCCTGTATCTGGAAGGGAAGTACAGTTTGTGGGGAGGAAGGACAACGTGGTGCACAGGCCTGTGTGACTGAATAGCATCAAGCAAATGCAGAAACTACCATAAAGGCTCTTGGGGTTGGATACTTCCATAGAAAAGCCTTACCACCCCGTCCTTAGACAACACATTATTATTTTTAGTGTCATGTGCTGTATTACATTGTCTGATAAAAGTAAAGTACAAGAATTTGCTAGATGACTTGATTTCTGCCCTTGTCAGATTATTTTGTTTCATTTCTGATGAAAATGTAAGACAAGCTTTGCAAAATTTTTTTAGTGGATTTTCTTTTCAGCTTCCTTTCCCTTACTATTGCCACATCTAATCTATTCATCTATGGCTCAATTATTGATTTATGTCCACCAGGATGCTAGATACATATCCTGTAAGTGATATCACCTTATTTTTGTTGCATTACATACAGTGAATGGGTACTCTGAATTGCAGTTGTGAATAAAAGCATTGCAAATTGTTATTAATTATACTCTAAGGAAGATATATTCCACTGTTGAACTTTCCAGGAAAGGTAACGTTATAATAATTCTTGTCTTCACTGAACAATTTTTTCTTTGTTATGGGACAGTTGATGAATGTAATATTGCTTTTAATATGCAGTCCTAAAAGTACCAGTTGGGCGAAAACATATTTTTGGATACTTAAAATAAAAATACCGAAAAGTAACAAGAGCTTGCATGGAAGCTCCATGTATGTCTGCTTAACAAAAATAGCCTTTGAACTGCAAAGAAATTTGGTGATGATCACTCTTCACTGAAAAAATAATTACAAAATGTTATTCATCTATTTCTTTTCCTGACCATGTGTTTATCTATCATTTTGCAGTTTCAGCAGAGCAGATGTGCTATGACAGAAACACCAGCTACAGTATTTGCTCCACATATAGCAACAACAAGCAAATGTGACTCATATCCTGGATTACATTAAACAAAATGGAAAAGTGACAAAAAAAAAATCTGTTAGTCTAACAACAGATTTTAATTGCAAACTAAATTGAAATCCATTTGTTTAAAAAAGTGTTTTCAAATGTTAACTCGCAGATTTATACTGTAGTATTTGCCAAAAGTGTTCATGTTGTGAGGTGAAATCCTGTATCTAATGAGGTCACTAGAGCTTTGACACTGCATCTGGGGCAAGAGTCCATCTTGGTCCTTTATTTGGTTCCCCCCGATAATTTTATGTACACCACAGAAGCACTAAGCTTTAACTTGTCTTTAAAAAAAATAAAAATAAAAAATCTTTAAGCCTGCAAAGGATTAAATGCAATTAAGGATTTATCCATGAAAGATGTAATAATTATCATTCAATGATTGGCAACAGAGACCTGGGCTTCAAATATGAGCTATTTGAGGGCAAAATCAAATGTCTTTTGCTTTAACACAAGCAGGTCCTCTGCTCTTGACCTATTAAAACTTTGTTTGCTATTATACTTGTTGGTGAACGAGTCATGCGGAAAGGTGTTGAGGAAATGAGCCAGTGTGTTCCCCAGGTGATATAAATGCTTTATCAAACTGATCCCTGCCTTGTTATGTAAACTATACCAGGCACCGTTCATTTTAAACAGAGAGATAAACAGATCTAATATGCTTCAGGGCGTCATGCTTTATGCATGAACTGCTTTTTATTTTTATATTAAAGATTTTCTTGACACAACCCTTTGCAATGAAGGGAAGCTCCAATATAATGTCTTAACTACAACCACTGCAGCACCTGCAAATTCAAAGTACTGAGACTGATATTCCCTGATCAGATAGTCCCATGCTAACCTATTTAATTAATTCGTAATAAACAATTAATTTTTTAGTGAAATACCACTTGCAATGAGAAAGTATCTCCCAAAAGATAAATGAAGTAATCCTCTGAGAAGGAATTTATAAAGAACTTGGTCTATCTGTCTATTTACAATATTTAGCTACCTACCCTTTGCTTTTGGTTGTCTGATCTATCACTTGTTTTCTTATTTATTATATAGTTTTCAACCTGAAGTGATATCAGATAGAACATTTTTAACCTTCCCAGGAGTAACATCCAGTTTCTTTTTACAGCAATGGGATTAAATTCTACTTTCAGTTTTCATGGGAACAGATACAGAATATCACAAAATATTTCAGTTACTTAAGATTTATATCCATAAACAAGATCAGAATTTAGTCAGCTGTCTTAAATTTGAGGCATACAAGATGCAAGTGAACACATTTATTCTCTCATTAAAAAAAAACGGACCTACAGAGTGTTACAAGGATCTTTGAGAACTGTATACCCTTTTAATATAAAGATTATTAAAAATTTCCTTATTCTGTATTTTATATTAAATATCGTCATCCAAAATTTTAAGGACAGCTATAGAACTCTATTTTCTTAGAACTGCATAAGAAGAAAGAGGAAAAAAAGTCATGTATATTGTCATATACACAGAAATATTCAGTTGTCCTACCTAAAGCAAGATTTGAAGTACATTTTGCAATCTCAGGACAATCTTAACCATGGAGTCACTTGTATGAATGTCTATGTATGTATGAACTAGCATGTACATACTAATGCAGATATACATACATGTATTCAAATGGCTTTTGCATGTCCTCCTTATAAGTTTCCACTGAATAATTAATTAAAAATAATTGGTCAAAATGGCTTTTAGAGCAGTATTTGTATTATAGTCAATACAACAAGTGTAATTACTTTCAGATTGATAAGACTAGTAGGTTTAGTCTGTCTTAGTTCACATTTTCAATGCTGAAAAAAATTCACTAACTGATAAAAGCCTTTGTTTTTGCAAGCACATATGCACAGAGATAGCATAAAGAGCATGATTTTAATATTGAAGGTATCTGATTAACATGTGAAAACTGGATAAAATAACATGCTTCACTAAAAGGCAGATTTGTTTTTATTCATAATGTAATGTTTACTTTTCTGGAGACATGATGCCTTCCTTCCCTTCATTTCACGTGCAACTCAAAATAGAAAAACTAATGAAATTTAACTATCCATAAGTCTTTGTTGTGGAAGGACTGAATTATAACTTTTTAATTTAGTCAAGTAAAGAATCATTACAGTAGGACTCTAGGGCAGGAATGTGTTAATAAAATCATACTCTCTGCCTTTTCATTTAAAATAATCCCCTTGAGCTGATTAAATGAAATATCACTTGTTTAATAACTGACAGAACATTATTTTTAAGCAGAAATGTTTTGCATATCTTCGTATCCTGTTTTTAATTCTAGGCACAAAGTAGTGAAGGCATTGACATCACACAAAGGGAGTAGAGTTTAGCACTTGGATATAGTTTGTCCTGTCATAGTGGCATCTATAATTTAGTGTGAAGCAGTGAGGTAGACAGAGCATTATCATTAGAAATCATCCTGAAGAGGGATATAAAACACAGTTGCAATAACACTTGTCAGAAAGGTGACTGCAGTCAAAACTAATATCCAAGAGTTTCAAGATAAATGCTGACACTGCAGCCATCTTACAAAGACTATTATTGCTCAAAAAAACCCCAACAAAACCCAAACAAAAAATGAAAAAAACCCCAAACCCAAACTGTGAACCTCCCTCAGAGCAAACAAGTTAGTGTGAAGTTTGTATCAGAGGTGGCATAAACTTAGTGAGATTTATAAAGCCCTGCTTTACCTGAATAAGATACTCTGTGTTGCTACACAGAAAGAATGTTTGTCTTTCTGGCTTAATGACTTCAAGCTAGTCTAAATTTCTCCCTCCACCCTCCCGCTTATCTGGAGTGTATGAGTGCAATACTCAGGCAAATAGCTGCCGCTTCCAGATTTACTCCCTCTCCCTGCTGCCCACTACCTCAATCTTTTGTATTCTTCAAAAAACACTTGATTTTCTTTGTCTTTATACTCATTTCTGTCTTGGAATGCAGAAGTGATTTTACAGTCTTTTACTGATAATTTTGTAACTGCAAAACCACAAGTAAACTCCCAAATCTCGAAACTTGAAAGTAAGTATAGTAACTTCATTGTGTTTGTTTATTTAGCAGTGATAATGCATATCTCCATATAAACACAAACAAATGCACAAGAATGCTGCCTCTTTAGTGCACTGATTCATAGCACAATGTCTTCACAGAAGTACTGCAGGACAAGATACAGGTGCTGTGTGCTAGGTATTTCTTCTGCTACAGGAATCCTGTCCTGATCAGAGACAGAGAACACACAGTGGTTTGAGTGTGTACAGAGCCTTGTATTCCAGGCAAGATGGGTTTCCAACAGTGGCCATCACTGCTGCAAAATGGGAGAAAAGTCTGCTAATAATCTTTAGGTTCTGTTCCAGACCCCAGCAATTTTCAGTACATAACATACTCTGAGTCTAATGTGCATTTACTAACCACCACTTTCCAAGGTCTACATCCATTTGCCTGAACAAAGCAAGGAGGAGATTCTGCAGAGGAGATGTAAGTGTAATATGTGAAGTGATCAGCTAGTAGAAGTTTCTGAGCTCAAAGAAAAACAGAATGAGACTGATTTTGTGTTGGTCTGATGTTATACTTAATGAAAAACAGAGGACAGTATGAGTCCTTGTCACTAAAGGACTTGAGAAGACTGCTTGTTCAACAATTTCTGTCTGATTACAGCTAATAACAAACATCTCTGAAAAAAGTGCCAGAAGACCTGTTGTGCACTATTAGACAGTGTGCATATAGACCTTTCTTCCTAAATCACCAACTGGTTTATAAATTGACTTGAAGCACAATACACTTCTCTATAAAAATATTTTAGCTGAAATTAGAAGGGAATGCTGTCACTGTATATACATGCCCACATATGCTCTGCTCTTGACTGCAAGGTTGGTTAGTGGAAATGAGTTCCACACATACACAGCACTTGATAAACATGCTTCCTGAATAATTCTGCCTACACTATGATATTGAAAATAAACATATCCGAGACTCAACTGTAACTGTTTTTGAAATAACTCCTTTTATAATATGAAAGATCAAGGCAGAAAACAGACCCATCGCTTTTGTGTGCCAAGAAACACAAATGTTTCAAGTATCAGGAACTGTTCTTGAAGTCTTGTCAGGATATGAAATTTTTGAGTAGTCAAATGCATCCACCATTATTCTTCTGTTAGATTCTGTGACTCTTTTATGTCCTTCAATACCGCTCACTCATTATCCTTTTCCTGGCCAACATGTCTGAATATGCACCACATGCATTCCTGCATGCTTCAGGATTGGTATTTCTACACATATACATATGTAGAGAAGAAATAATTTTGAATACTTCACTCTAATACCAAATTACCCTATAAAGATGTCATGATCAGTAAGATCTAACATTATCCATGGTCTCCAACTGGTGGTATATTCTTCTAACAATGCCTGGTTCCATAAAATTTAAGATAAACATAACATAGATTTGAAATTATGCAGCTCAGAGCACAAATAATAAAGTGTGCAATTTCTTTTTTTGGATGTATGATCACTGTTAGTCAGTAATCACAAAGACGTAACAAACATAAGGTGTCAAAACCTGACTGCTTTATTTGCAGCACACATATTGCGCATTGTAAGAGCATTCACATGCAGATATTGGCAGGGGACAATTACAGAAGGTTAAAAAAATATATTTTCCTAATGTGGAGGTACAGATCTGCCTGCACACTGTAGAGACAAGCATAACTTCTGAGTTTGTTCCTGAGATAAGAAATCCTGCAGTTCAAAAGTAGGATATGTTAGATATATTAAATGGGAGTTATAAAGCAAGCATATACTGAATTTTTTTGCTAGCAAAAAAAGAGTCCAGATTTACAGTAAATTTACTTTCCTTCATAGCTTGAAAACTACATTAAATAAAAAAATTAAGTTAGATGGAGAGGAATAAATTTAATCAAAACACTGTTGGATAAAATAACTTGGATTTAGGAGTCTGCAGCAGCTACTGCCAAAACAAAGCTGTTGTGATTTACCAAAGCTAACAATATTCATTGCTTAAAAATCCAAAGGTAAAAGAACTAACAAAAATTTACTAAATTATCTATAGTATTTAATGTGGCAAACTACTTTGTTGCAATGAATTTATCTAATGTGTTCCTTATAGTTGCATTTCACATACGAAATGCTAGCACAGATATATTTCAAACTGTGTTTTTACTGTCTAAAAAAATCCTGAAAATTAAAAAAATTACCATGGATATGTAAGATGTCATGAAGTTAAGTGCTCATCCTCAGTGCAACTCTATAGCATTAAGCACAATACTGGAACAACTTTGCTACACAAGTTGGAAATTTGCATTGTTTATAATGGGAGCAGGATTTGGCTGATCAACTTCTACATGATTTGGATTTTGGACTAAGAACTGCCACCACAAAACATTTGAGAATATCACAGAGTGGAAGGATATTTCATTTGGGCATTACAGTTGATAATTGTAAAACTATGACTACATGGAATCAAAGATGCTACAGTTTCTCTTGACATATCCTAAAATTATCATTGTTCAAAAAAAATCACATTCAGAACCAGTTTGATCTGTTTCTTGTGCCATATAGAAGAATAAACAGCAAAGCACTCTAGGTGATTTTACAAGTATTCAAAGAGAAAGCTGTGCTAATCAATTCCTTTTATTTGTTCTTTCTTTTGCCTTTATCTTGAACATAGGAATAGAAAACAAATCATAGCAACTATACTTCTCACAAGTCAGTCTCATTTACTTTCAATAGACTCAGTTGCACTGTTTAAACCTTGAAAGCTAATAAACATGGATTTGGAGAATTAAAAATATCGAACAATTGGAGAAATAGCTAGTCACAAAATTAAAGTTTTATAGCCCAAAGTTGAAGATTGTGTTTCACAGTTTAAATATTTCATATCTGACATTTTCAGACTCTACTACTAGTGTGAAGTCTGATTTTGATTTTTCAATCCAATCCAACTGTTTGAGTTTGGTTTCAAAATCAAGATACTACTAGCTTAGATTCATCTTTGTATTAAAAGGCTATCCAATGTCTACCTGCAATCTTTGACACAATTAACACTAGCTTTCTGTATGACATGCATTAAAGAAAGCTTGAATTTGAAAACACAGGCTGATATTACAGCACAAAGTCTGCAGAGGTGACTGTCTAAAATTAAAATCAGCATAGTTTCTAGATAGCAACTCTGCCATACAAGTCAACTAATATTTGAGTCATCTCCACCTCCCCAGCTATGGGGTGCCAGAAGGTTGTTTCTGATTATTATTAGAATTCCTGCTTTGAATTTATACTCAAATGCAGAAGTAAGTCTTTACATCTGCAAGCCAAAATATCAGCATTGGGGTTTTTTTGTTGGTTTTTTGGTTTTGGATTTTTTTTTTTGGTCCAATTAAGGCAAATGTATTTTGTCAGGGCTATCAGAAGTAGCAATTATGAGTACATTTATGACTAGGAGCAGTTTCTATTAAAATACATCAACTGAATAAGCTGTAGCAGTAATTGCAGAGAACTAAGTTCACATCTGAAACTTGTCATTTGAGTTAACACATTGTTTTGTTGTTATGGGTGGACTGAACTGCCCTAAATTAATAATTAGACCTGATGATTTCAAAAGGTCCTTGGCCAAGCCCACAATTGACTCCACACCTTTAAAACCAGGATGGCTATGCTGATTTATACCAATTAATTATCAAGGCTATTGTGTACTGTTTTCATTTATATCAAAGGGACTACTTGTCTAATAACACACTTAGTAAATACAGGTTAATAAAACCATACAAGACAAAAATGCACAGCATGTGTTAAAGAGAGGCAAAGATATTACTCAGTGTCTATATACATTTCATCTAGAATCATGGACTATTAAAACATAAGCATATTAGAATACAAGGATATCAGTCCCATCAGCGAAGACAAAATGAACCCAAGCAGCTTGCACTGCAAATACTTTCATAAGTACTTAAAGAATGGTGACTCAAATCCATGACTATTAACTGTAAGACAGCAATACTATAGGGAACTCTCCTGCTCTGGCAGGGGGATAGATAAGTTGACCTAATGGTCCTTTTGCATTTCTAATTTCTCTGATTCTATTAAGTCTTGGTATTTCCAAAAGTATACAACTGCTTTCCAGGGCCCCTGAGACATGGGAATTTAGGCAACTCCTTCCTGTAAATAACACTACTTTCCAAACAGTAAAAATACAGACTAGGAGAGGACATTAAGCCCAGTTTAATAACTTCTAAGCACGGGTAGAGCAGAAATGCTTTTTTCACCCTCCACTTTTCCCACTGGAGTTT
>JAWWEU010000158.1:38404155-38414155 GCA_035583155.1 Acropternis orthonyx | reverse complement strand
ACAGCTAAGTATTGCTTAAACTAAAGAGAATCTTAATTCTGAAATAGAGTGAATATCACCCAGTACATGTCTTTCATGTCCCCTCACAGTCACTTTATTTACTTATTCAGGTCAAATGACAGCTTCTGCAAAATATCTTGCTTTGAATGTGTAACCTATGTCAATGTTGCTAATTTTTTGCTGTGTGATACTTCCATGTACATTCTATTTCTGAGTAGATAATGAAGGTAATGACCAAATAAACTTAACACAAAGGTATGACACATACTTTGTTAGTGTACTGTGAAACTGGAATGCAAATTAAAATATAACTTATGTTAATATTTTCAGAAAAATGCATCCCATTAGGTTAGAAGTTGCTCATTTTTAAGCTGAAGTTGATATTTTCCTGATATGCATTCTGATTTTATTCTAAGCAAGTTCTAGTGAATGGCAGAAAATTATAACTCTAGCAGAAGCCTGAAAACATTGTTCATTCCACTTTAAAATTTTATTAGCAGCAGGTGCATTAGAAACATATCCTAATGAATAACTTTTAAATGGGACAGAACTTCAACTGGATTGACAACTGTCTGATTGTTTATGTTTTTTAAATGTGCTTATCAAAATCACATAGGATTGATGGGTGTTTTTAGACTAAGTTATGTTTTAGCAAGAGACTTAATTTAGGACTAAGGTTAAGGCTGAGGATAAATGAGTGCATTAGATGATTAAAGAACATTTGTCTTGTTGGACGCTTAGGTAATTTGTTTATGACACTTTCAAAACAGGCTGTAAAATAAGAACAAAAAGCACAGGTTTTAGCCAACCTCTCTCAAACATAAGCCCTGAAGTAAAATTAATTGTTTTTACCCAGAATTACAAAATTTATCAGCTTAATAAAAATATGATTCTAGGACAAATGGTTTAAGTGCATTTGATAAAAATATTCAAGGTATTATTTTCTAACTTTTCTTTTTTTTTTTTTTTTTCCTGTTTGAAATCTCTCAATTTATTCTTGGTTGAAGAGGGGTGGGGCTGCAGAGGGGAAGAATGAGTTTTCTCACCCCTTTGCAAAGAATCCTATTAAAGATTACTTTGCTTTTTTTTTTTTTTTTTAATAGTACTAGAATTATTCCAATGTTCTTGCTAGGAGAAAAGCATTATTATAAAAAAGGCATGCCTCAGAAGAAATCCAATAGGAAACCTTAAACTAAAGCCTTTTATCTCTTGTTCGTAGGTAACCAATTAAAATTTTATTTTAGCACTTAGTATTATTATCATTTGGTGGCTTATTTGGACTGGATTGGGGCACCAACACACTTCCCATGCCAAAAAAAATTCATAAAATTAATGCTGATTGGCACTACTGCATATATTCACAGGAAAGCACCTGGAGTTTGGGCAGGGCCTGGGCTATGAACTGTCTTCCCACCTTTAGAGAATATCACTGGAGGACAATGCTGGAGAACAGCAATGCAATAGCATGGGAAAGACTACACTGCTGCTGCCCATGCTGTACGTGTTCTGTGGATAAACAAACAGTTTCATTCCCCAGGGCTGTCTCCATCTGGCACCTATCATCAGAATGCAATTCATTTAAAAAAAAAAAAAGAAAAAAGGAAGCTCTATGTTACTCATGATAGCACAACTACATCTTTTCAATGTTCTACAAAACCTTTAAGGGTAATGCACTTTGGTAAGCTGCAGTTAATGAAATAATTAATCACTAATCACCTATGCTGGACTGTACTAGTACTGTGTTTCAGTCCTGCCACATTATCACCCACTTAGTGTCTGGTCCTGGAAGGGAGTAGCCAGCACGAACAGTGGCTGCACAGCATTTGTTGCCACAGACAGCTTACGGGCCAGCCCAACAGCCCGACTGCAAAAAGCCTTATCTCTGTGACTGGCGTAGATGAATATCACCGTCACCATTCAGGTGACACTGCCGAGCCCCTGGGCTACAACCTCGCTGTGCAGGCACAGAAGAGACAGCTCTCTGACAGCTGACCTGCTGCTGATGGAGGGGTGACAAATTCAGACTTGAAACATCAGGATTCAGTGGCACAGAGGACTCGGGGAACAAACAAGGGAGTGGATTTTTAAAATGCCCTGCAGCTAGTTGAGCAATTTACCCTGGTAAAAAAAGGAAAACATAATAAAATCAGAGAGACAGCATATCTACTTACCTGGTGATAAACAAATAGAGATGATAAAGTAATGATGTTAGATGACTTACTCAGAGTGCTCATACACTATTCACAGCTGAAAAGCAAGCAGTATCTGAGACAAACTACTTGGGAAAGAACTGGAAGAAGTAAACCTTCCACAGAGGAGCAATATTTTCAGGCTTTTCCCAGTATGACCATGAGTAAAATTGTTCACTAGATGCAGACATTCCTTTTGGCCAGTTCTACCTTTTGTGATCTCTGCCCCCCACAGAGCTGAATCGATACCAGGTAATATCATCCTGTATATCTCTGCTGTTTTGTGTATATAAAGAAGATAGAATTGTGTAATTTTGACAAGAACAAGGTTTTAGTCTGCAGTATGATGAATTAAACATAACTGGCTTACAAAAAGCCAAGAGCTTTAAGCAGTCAAGTCTGATCTTCTTGAAATCTCAGATTATTAAGCATTGGTACTGTTCTACTCTACTCTAAAAAGAAACAGCTTATCCAGCTCCAATTAGAAGTATAATATTTGAAAGACAAGTTAATATCAACATAGATTGGTAAGTACAAGCTGTAGTGCAATTTTCTGTTAGAGAAGAACACACACACAAAAACAAATCTTAAAATGATTTGCTTAAATATAATAATTTCTGGGTTTATGACTCAAAATTTAAAAAGAGAAATAAACAAAATTTGTAGATTGCAAAATAATTTTGTGACCTACATTTCATCTAAAGTGGCCATCAACAAGTCTGTCAAATGAAAAAAAAAAGATTCCCTATAGTTAGAAAAAAGATATAATGAATATGGTGAATGGTAATTACTTTGGAAAGATACACAATGTCAGAGAGCAATATTTAGAAGGAATAAATAGAAGGAGATTGTAAAGACAAGGCAAGTGGTGGGGGCAAGAGCGTATGAGATATGAATTTTTAACAACAGGATGGAGAAAAAAACAGTGGAATTTAAGGCTACATAGGTGAATACGGTGACAGATTAAAATTGTTCTTTTGTTTGGGAAAATGCAGCCTTCACATGAAACTAAGAGACAAGACCAAAAGAGCTAAGAGAAGGGCACAAAATAAAAACTCTGAAATATTAAAGAACAAAGCACTTCAGATGGAAAAATGAAATGAACATTATGTCTGTCTAAAAAAATGAATGAAATGTACTCTAAATGTACATGTAGACTCAATATCACAAGTAACTGGGAGAAGATGGAAGCACAATTACTCTGATTTTTCCAGCCTAAGCTGTATGACTGAGAACAATCCCACATAAGACTGGGGATATCCAGGAAGATCAGTTAGTCTTATTTCTAACAACCCTTCAGCTGACATAGGAACACACTCCATTGGTACTGCTACAGACATGTGATCAATGAAACAAAAATCTTGACCTCAGAGCCCAAATCAAATAGATCTGAAAGAAGCAGTTGAGGAAATCAATACAGGCAAGTAGACACTCTCCAGTCCACTTCACCTATGTATTTCTCTTTATTAAGGAAGAGAAGGAGTACAGTGGAAGGAAGGTTCATGCATTCTCCAATCCTCCTGCCATATTTTTATGTTCTACTTGCATGTTCCCTAAGAGCTTACAGATCATATTAAATACTGGTCTGTCCAGAGTGCAACAGAGATTCTACTTGTTAGTCTTCCTGTAGCCATGGAAGAGTTAATAGAATCTGTGCTTAAAAATCAAGTATGTGTTTATCACAGTACATGGGGACAAATGAAAGCAAAGGTAGATTATTCTACTGTTTATACTGATTTGAAATTTCATAATATAATAAATATACTTACCTAATTTTGCAATAAAATAAATACATTTGCAATAGTTGATCTCACAACTTACCATGTACATCTTGCATGTACATAAATATTTACATATATACACACACATATAGATACACTGTATTTAGGCACTTGTATGTGTATATATTTCTGTCTAGTGGACCTACTCTATGGTCTAGCTGTGGCAGAGCAAATTTCATGTTCGATCCAGCAGATAACTGTTCCAAGTTTTCTGCTGGATTTACCTCTATTTACCTTGTATAAACATGGAAAGGAACTATATGAATATTTGCTACACATTGAACACTAATTCCACATTTTACTTTCATTTATTAATTACTGGCTAAGGACATCAGAGGTTCTTCTTGTATAGAATGCCATAAGATTGCAAAATCTGGTTGAAGGAAGAAGGCATGCACTTATTCTAAGAACCTATTTCTATTTTAGAACAAAATACTCTAAGTTAATCCTGAAAGATTAACTATGGCAAAGGAGAACCTAAAAGAATATAAACTCAGAGTCAAATTTAGCTCTGTGGTAAACAGAGGCAGCTGAGCTATGATTGTTATAATTAGGAAAAATCCACCCTCCTGCAATAGCAGTTACACACATTGCAGGTTAACAGACAGACGAAATGACAATGTTAGGAGGAGTCAAATCCAGATATCTCAACCTCACCAGTA
Organism: Acropternis orthonyx; assembly: GCA_035583155.1. Lineage (NCBI taxonomy): Eukaryota > Metazoa > Chordata > Aves > Passeriformes > Rhinocryptidae > Acropternis > Acropternis orthonyx. The sequence goes on along the minus strand of JAWWEU010000158.1, from coordinate 38,409,523 downwards.
CATGATCACAGAATGAATAAAATTTCTCTACAGCTGAAGATTTGTATTAATATTGTTGCCATTACTATTGTACCTTTTAAAGCTGACTTGTGGCGGAAGTGAAAGCAAGTTTTAACATTAGCATGCATACAGGTCACGCTGATATTATCCTACCACATAATGATTCCAAAAATCTCTCAAAGATTAATGATGATCACATAATTCCAGAAAGTCAGCACTCTATATGTAGAAATATATTGGTAATAAAAACCAGTCACTGTTGTGCCTTTCCCCAGTTGGGGATCTCTCACTTTTCTTTGATTTCTAAAGGCTTCAGATCAATAACTGGAGTGACATTATTAACAGCTCCCTCAACACCTTGGCCAGCACTAATATTAAATCCATTATACCTTCTGTTTGACATTTGCAGTACAGCAGAAAGTGCTGTAGATACAGTCAAACTGCCTTGGGAATGGGGTTGGATGCAGGGTTAGTGAGATGGTTTCCCTTGCCTGACTCTAAATTCATCTCATTGATAGAAAATTTCAGCTATTCAGAAAACTACAGTAGGCAGTAAATAATTCACCTGTCAACATGAGTGAAAAAAATCACTTTCATGCTATTTTTGAAATACATTACCAAAGGGTCTTCAAAAAATATTTGACATTCCTTATTGTCATCATGTTTACAGAATTTAATAGGTATCACAACACACATCACAGTGTTTCCAAATGAATGCTTTACTAGTGAATGATGTTGGAAACAACACAATACACAGTTGTTTGGTTTGTAGTTTCATTGCAAGTTTTTTAAGGCATTTATTGTACATTGTAGGCACCATGCAATAATATAACTCAATCAATCTGAACAAAATTCCCAGACAAATTAACTGGCAATTCTCAGGGTATTTACTGGCACAGCTTATATCTATATTCAGTTCCTCAGCATACCCACTCACTGCAGCATTCTCTGGACTCAAGCTCTGATGATGTGGCTGAGCTGCATTCTGGACAGAACATGACGTGTATAGATACCCTTAGATTTCTACTTATGAGTACTTCAGGGCAGCTTAGAGTAGCTCACAGAACAATGCTGTTTTATAGCAGGTACCCTTCCTGGCTTTACCTCTATCTAAAAACAGGAGCTGTGAACCTGAGATGTTCAGGGATGACTCTTCTAGGACTGCGAAAATCAGTCAGAGAGAAACTGAAAATTCTACTATTAGACTGTCATTGCTGGTGCACTATAACGGATAGAAAATATATGTAGTGGCTGATGTGCTTTTACCTCAGATTCAATCAGCACACTCTCTGACACCATAATTCCAGTAGCCTGTTTGCATTTGCTGTAAATGCTTCTCCTAACTACATTTCCAGTATCTGTCCAACGAAAAGCTGCAGACAGCAGGAAACTCTACGTTCTGCAAATGCAAATGAAAGAAGCAGAAGCTGGTGGCACTAAGTGGGGCTCATCAAAATGTTTTGACCTCATGGAAGATGCTGACATGAAGTTTAGGAAAAAACTTTGCTTAATAGAAGAAATAAGGCAACAGGACCAACAGGTTATGTAGGGTATTCTCAAATGCTGTGACTGCATGAGAAATGAAGCTTTGGTGACAGCACTTGTGATGAAACCTTGCTGTCATGGGAGGCAGCTATCCCTGTGATGGAACTAATACTATCACAGAGCAAGGCTGCAGATTCATTTCCCTAGGCTTACCTTCCCTGTTACTTTTACAGATAGGGGACTCTGACACAAAAATCTCTGAAGATTCCTGCTGAGATGATTTCAAAGGCATCTACTTGGTATCACTGTGATCTTTCTGTGCAAGATTGCCAAGCATTGTGTGTCTGCTTCTTAGCAGCTGCAATTTACAGTTCAGTTTAGCCACTAGTGAAAACACCACTGATTTTGTCTTGTATTAATATCCTACCTGCGAATGTGACAACTGACAAGTGAACAAGCTGCCCATGCTCTTGCCTCCCCTTTGGTGGCATGAATCTGTGGCAGAGATCACAGCGTGTAAATGTGGTGGTAACATCTTAAGCGACTTTAACAAACTCCAGAATCATAGTGACATTCTTGCCTGAATGTGTGATTAAAGAGAAAAGTATAACAAAAATTGAGGTGGATGTCTCCAGGGTTCGGGGGCCTATTTTGCTCTTTTGGTTTTTTTTTTACACATGCCTACATTAATCCCTTTCCCTACCAAAAGGACTATTGTAACATAGAGAAGAGTATCTATTTTTTTAAACACAGACAAGTCTGAGCGATCATAATAGCTGTTTCCAGCTGATTCCTCTGGATATTTATCCAGATTTGAGGTAAATTTTGCAACATAGGTGAGATCCAAGCTGCTTAACACTGCTGCTGGGAATACCCAAATTAACAAATCTGAAACTGGTTTGGGTGCGTCAACAGGAGCTGCTGCATGGGAGGCACTTGGCACATAGGCACATGTGAAGACCCAGGAATAGTCAAAAAACCACAACCTTTCAGCAAATATAATAATTCCAGCCACAAAGTGAACTGTTCATATTATATGACTTGAATAAGATTATATAAATAATTGGAAAATACTTAAAAGAAATGATCAATTCCTTCATACTTTCACTGAGGGCCACAGAGAATGGCAAATGAATGAATTTGGAACTCTCATACCTTAACTGAAGGTGGATGGGGCTTTAAAACTTTATAAGAAATACAATTTCCCACAGCCAAACTCAGTTTGAGGGCAGGACTGTGTGGAAATTCAGTGTTCAGTGAGGTGTTAATGTAATTTTATGTTTTTAATTTCCTTGGTTTAGAAACCGCCCAAAGAAACAATTTAATTGCTATGCATGCTATAGTTTGAATACTTCTGACTGGGCTTTTAAAAGTCACACTTTACTGAAATGAATGGGGTGGGAAAGGAGTGACTCTCCTCTAAATTTTACTTGCAGTATTTGACTGGTAACAGCATCATTTTACTGGCCATTTACTTACTCTCTTGACAGGCTTTTACCATTTTTGTCATTTCAATAGGAAAAAGGTTTTTAAAGTGAAAATCTAGAATTCTAAAATTAACAGAGTATTACTGAGGCTTCAAAATCAAGCTTTAGTTCTGTCCCTATGGGCAGCTATCCTTGTGTTTGATGTCAATCCAAGCACAGGAAATGCTGTTACCAAAAGTATGTTCTGCTAAGATCTGAGAAAATACAGTTGCAGTGACAGATGTTGCATATTAATCTCCTTCACTCAAACAAGTACAGTCATTCAGCTCTACCAAGACTTGTCCCAAGAAAGTATTTTAGTCTTTTTAGTATTGCCTAATAATGACTATCAGAAAAGTACTTTTTCTACTAGTAACTCAGAATAGTAACTCAGAAATAATAACTAATAGTAACTCAGAAAAAAATGTACATTTTCTTCACTTGTGAGCAATTTTGCTTAATGGAGCAATTCTTTAATTGCTCATGTCTAACATGAGGTTAGGTGTGAAAAATCACATAGGTAATGTGCAAAGAGATTTTGGGTAACACATGTGAGAACAAGACCTTTTAAGGGAATGAATTTGCAACCTTTACTATACTTTCAGTCCCTTGTTAGAGTAACCAATGTTCTTTTCAACTAAGAGTTTAAGTGAAATGCTGTAGACCTACTTCAGGCATTCCATGTGTTAACTTGCTACTGTAGTTATTCTTTGACCAAAGTTCTGTCTGATATATTTTGTTAAGTTGTCTAAATCCTGCTGTAGTATTGATTTCTGCCTCTAAAAGCTCTCACCCATTCAGTAAGCTCCCAGGATTCCTTGTCCCAGCTCAATTCATTCTAAAATGTAGCTGGGATATGTTATTCCTGACACCACTATTACAGTTGCTAACTGATGTTAGTGATACAAGATGATTTTAAAATCAGAAAGTGAAATGTTTCTTTACCACAGAGAAATATACAGTAGTTGTACCATCGGATAACTGTTTTGCCCACAGACTTTGTTTCCTTATTCTGTTTCTCTTTGAACACAGCTGGTTTTCCATTTATTGGGCACTTAAGAGTAGCTACATTGAATTCATTAAAAGGACAGTATTGCAGTTGTAATCCCAAACCTGCAGAACTATTACAACTAATGAAAAGACACGAGTAGATGTATAGAAAAAGTAAATTAGCCATCCAGGCAGCATGGTCCAGAGGTTCCCTTCTCACAACAGGAGCCTGCAAGATAGATTCTACAACAAGTCTTTCAAATTACCTTAAAATCTGCACTGTTAATATTAAGCTGAATTGAAGGTTTCAGGAATTTCAGTCAAATAACATACCCACCGAGAGCCAGTCTTGAAAACAGCTACTCACTTCTAAAACTGTATCCTTAAACACACTTTTTTTTTTTTTTTTTGGTGTGTGTGTGTGCTTTGCTGTCCAGTAAGTATATATCCTTAATTATCTCCATTTTCTTCAGTCTAATTTCAGAGAAGAAAGTCTGCTGCTTCAAGAAAAACATTTATTATGGTGCAGTATTACTGCTGCTTAGGCTAGCTTAGTCAGTTATTTTCTTCTATTATAATGCCAAATGTTATTTAGATTTCAGTCATTTAGTAATGGTACACTGAACTCATCAAGGATTCTGCAAAATTCCATACCTAGTAGCTGCCTCTTCATTTTCATAATAATCACATATTGATATCCTTTTTTCCCCAAAATTACACACACTGTTATTTAAAAAATATCTTAGTGTCTTAACACAGTTAAAGAGATTATGGTGCAATGAACAGCAGTCTTCAAAAACATTCTTTCGTGTTATTAAGATACAGCAAATCTAGTTAAAATTCTTTCAGCTTTTAAGGAACCATAAGGAGCTTTGAGATGTAGAGCTTGACACTAACTTTTTAACAAACTCCCTTGGAGCTATCATCTGCATTAGTGAAGATATTTAGTTAAGGGTAGCACCCTACCCTGCTTTATAGAAATATATCAGTCAATTTAAATGTTGTTATTAGCCACAGTTTGACATAACTGCAACCAAGGATTTACATAACAAGAAGAGTATATAATTTATTTATTCAGGAGTTGGACTTCGATGATCTCTGTGAGTCCCTTGCAACTCAGGGTGTTCTATGATTCTATTTAAGTAACAATTCATTCCTCTCAGCCATGTACAAAGAACAGAGGCTGAATCTCTCCAGCCTGAATATTATAAGCTTATAGTGGAATCAAATGCAAATGGTAGTGTTGAAAAACCTGTGTTCAGCGTAAAATGTTAAAATATCCAAACCAAATCTGCATTTCTTGTTTATAAGCAATGGCCCTTGAGTTTAAGACTAAAAACAATTAGAGAAAAAAAAAAGGTCACTAGTAATATGAAGTAAGTGTCAAATGGGAAAAAAAAAAACAAACTGAAGCAAATATTTTTATC
>JAWWEU010000158.1:38381655-38399155 GCA_035583155.1 Acropternis orthonyx | reverse complement strand
TGGCAATAACAACAGAAATGCCTGAGAAAATAATTTCAACCTCAGGTGACAAAAATAGAGAGAAACCATGAACAACCTGCAAGTGGCAGTTTAATAGTGTGCTTCATTTCAGACTGTAGCCTCAAAAATACAGACTCTAAAAGGAAATCCTAGACTTTCAGAAAACTCTATATAATTGCACAGGTTGGGTCTTTTCATTAGCAAATTTACTCTTCTCACATTTACAACTCTGAGCGCAACAAAATCTTTGGCACATGGTGCAGACTTGAGAGATTGTTTTCACCATGTAAATTAATTTCTTTTTACTCAGCGGAAACCAATTCAATAGCACCCGCTGAATTTTAGACTTCCATTTGCTGCTGGGAGGGATGCCTTTTCAGGGTCTTAGAGCTCAACAAAACACTAAGCATGTGTCTAACATTAAACCTGTGCTGCAGTTTCCTCAAGGTAAATGGGATGCAAATGAACGTTTGGTTGTTTTGTTTAATATGGATGATCTCGCGCACCTTTGAACTGTTCTGTTGCCAGCTGCCAGCTGCCACTTACCACTTATGAGAGTAGTCAGTTTTATAGGCTATGGATTGGATCATTTTAAAATAATCCCTGCAAAAACCCCAATTCACTGGGAGGAGGGAAAAGTGTCTGATAATGTCACCTCTGCAAGTTGCTTGAATGGGTGGAAGAAAATGAGAGAAAAGCCCAAGATACTCAACTGACAGTGTAGCCACACAGCTTATATTTTACCTCCATAATCATTTATAAAAACACAGCAAAATGAACAGCACTGAGAAGCTTGTGCTCCTATCATAATGTACAACCTCTCAGTACCTCATGTACGCATGTACACCTCCATGAAAATCAAGCTGTATTGCTTCTGCTTCTTTGTACAACATTTTGCGTCACTAAGAGCAGCAAGTACCAACACATTCTCCAGTAACTGAGATTGATTATTGGTGCTTCAGCACATCCATAATCATGATGCATGCAGCATGGAGAGATGGAATTATTTTCTTATACTGACCTGATTAGTAGAAAAACCTTCTTTTCTATCTGAGCTAAATATGTATATGATGCATGCAATATGCTCTAGAGGAATGAATATTATGCCAGCTGTCAAAAGGTCTCTAGCTATACTCATGCCTTGCATGACTCTGAGCAAGAGGAGTCGTGCATGCCTACTGCATTTGCTACTCTTCAGTCACAGTGGTCACCACTATAAAGAACATAAATTTACCAGTGGTTATGACTCTGTAGTATCTGAGATACCATTGTTTTACTATTAACAACACCCAACGTGAAAAAAGCTTGAGAAATGAGTGTGGTACATAGCGGAAAGTATGGCAGTTGTAGGTCTAGATTTTATTGCAGTTACGTTGGTTTTACAGATGGTTAACTGTACTGACTTCAAAAGAATTGCTGCAGATTGTTACTAATGAAGTGACTGTGGAGTGTGAACCTCTGTATCTGCTTACAGCAACAGGAAACTGAAGATTCTTTTGCAGAAAAATGGGTTAGCAATTTTTTTTCCTTTTCTTTTACAGTGTATTAGATGAGTTTTTTTTAAAAATGTAATTTCCAAAAATCTCAAAGGACTTAATATTTTAAAGAAGTCACTGTTATGCCATAAAATCCTGGCAGTCATAAAAATATCTCAGATAGTGGCAATTCATATTTGGTAACTTTGCAGTTTGATGAATAGCAAAACTATTCTGAAGTTCAGATGACTTTTCTAAATCAGAATTATCACATCATGCTAGAGGACATGATTCCTGGGAAACCAGGAAGAATTTCCCTTTTCAAGCAGGCATAGCAACACCCTTTGCTGTACTGAGGAATACTGTCTAACTGTGGTATTATTGTAACAACAAAAGTTAGTGCTGTGGTAAATCTCATTTGGTTAAATGGATTAAACAGCACTTTGAGGTTGTGGAAATGTACAGTGCACTGTAAACTCCTTAATGACTAAGAAATGACTAATTAAATGCTTTTTAAGGTTAAATACAGTTACAAAGACCTCAGCAACAGAAAAAAAAGCAGTAATATATCTATGCAATAATGAATTTTCTGTATTTGGAGTAACACACCAAATTGCAGACAGTTGAATAACCATTTATATTATCATTTTCTGGTATTTCAGTTTCTCTAGATACTAAGCTACATGTAACCCAACAAGGAAATTTAGAGATGAAACACAAGTGACAATCACCATGCTGTATTACAGTTTATGAAATAATACACAAAAAAGAAAGTGAAATGCAAAGCAATGTGGTATTAACATTAGAATAGGTTTTCCTCTGGACTAATGCATATGATAACTCCCTCTCCATAACTTTTACATATAACAGGACTTCTGAATATTGAACTGCTTTGGCAGAAATGCTGCATTCTTTCCCAATCCATCTTTAAATTTTAGTTAATGTATCTCAAGGACAGACACAGAAATTGAAAAGCCTTCTGAATAAAGTTTTGTATGTACTAGTAGAAAGAGGAGAAAGAAAAACTTATCTTCAATAGTGAATCTGATAGAATAAAAAGTCTTTCAATTGCTGTACACACATATATATACACACTGCAGCATGTAAATCATTTAGCATAGGTTACCAAAAAAATCCATGAAATTACAGCAATTTTCATTAAACTGTTGACATCAGTGGAGGCACTTTCAATTTAGTCCAATGTGGGACTACAGAATGAGATTCAAATTACCCTTTCAGGAAACATTATAAGAAAAGTCTTTGCAGTGTCTCCCCAAAGGCCAGGGTCAACTTTTCAAAAGCAGCCTTTGATTCCGGATGCTCAGCCTGAGACAGTTCTTTGGAAAATTTTGCCACGGATATAAAATCCTTAATACCTTTATGTTAGGCAGCTATCAGCTAGAGAGTTTTCCTACTGGGGCAGAGTGGGGGCTTGTAGACTTCTGCAGCTGACATAAAGTGGCACCTAGTCTGTCAGGAGCAAGAATATGCAAGGCAGCTAACACTAGCGCTGGGTATTAAACAGATATCTTTGGACACCTGCTTTTGCTCCCATTTTCTCTCATGTCTTTGGTTTTATTTTCTCTTCATCTTGTACAGAGATTGCCCAAGGCAGTTCTTTGCAATGCTCTCTAACCTGAGAATGAAGGAATTAAAGATCTTTGCACAAGTCTCTGCGACCCTGTGCCAGGCTAGAAGGGCAACCCTTCCAAGGTTCTAAGAAACTTGCAGGCTAAATCCTGAGTGAGACTATGGTTTTGTGGGAGGAAGCCTCTAAATTAAGTTAGATACTCCTATAGTTTCAGTCTTTAAGAGTCTATCAGAATGGATTTGATCAGATACTTAGAAGGAAATTGGGGTACTGGCTAAAAGATCAAATTTCACAGCTTTCTCAAACTCTTTTCTAGAACATATTTGTGTTTCACAAAACTGAGTAACAGAAGAATAGATTCTACTGTTCCTTTGGGAAAGAGGAGAGATTTTTCATTCACTTTTCCTTGATCACTGTGGAAGATATTCCCAGAAACTCTCTTTTGTTTAAATGATTATTCTTGCATTTCAAGCCAGCCCATCTCTTTCCCAAATCATTCACTGGTCTTCTGTACTTTCCATCTCGAATATTCTTTCTTTCCTTCAGTCTCTTTTTGTGTCCCTCTGGAAAATTCCATCCCTTTTTATTGCTACCCAGAACTGGAGGACACTCTAAGGTTTGAAAGCCACAAAAGCCTTATATTACTGTATTCAAACGTAACAGCTGAAAGGTGAGAGCAAAACATAGCTGCCAAGATGTTTAGCTTCTGTTTTATCAACTATGAGGAAGACAGGAAAATAAGAGTACATAGAAAAACAAAGCCTGAAGCTGCAGAGAAAAGTTATATGCAAACAGATACTATCTTCAAATAAATGCCCTCCTCTTGAAAGTAATTAGTCATATTGATCACTTACAGTAATACTTTCCACAGTCAGATTATTTCAGGATTCATAAATGCGTTGGTGTAGTGGGACATGCTGGCTGTTCTGGCTGTCTTTACAGCTGCTTTTGTGCTCTTCCTTCTATGTGAAATTGCTGCCTGCCCACAGCTCTAGATCCTAAATGCTACAACCTGCATAAATATGTTAGGTTGAGTCTTTTTAATTCTTTCAGTTGGTTTACATTGGTCTTAGCTCTGAAATATTCCCTTCTGTGAATACTTGTACATCTATATGACAAATGGAATGGAGACAGATGATTCAGCATCTTGGGGTGTCCTCTGGATACCCTGTATCCTGCTACATTAAGGACAAGCCTAACAGTTCGCATGCCACACATTTTAATCACAACAGTAATGTTACATCATTAGAATTGACAGTAAGATTTATTGACCCTCGATTTGTCACTTGGTTTTGTCAAGGCACACTGATATTATAAAAGGTTTCAAGCTTGATACCAGACTTACTACAGTATTATCCTATTGTCAGCAATCAGTGACCCTTTTGCAAAAATCCTAGAGCATCCTTTTCTCATCATAGCTCTTGTCCTAAACTACAGTCACAATGTTTGGAAGTGGAAATAACCTGTTAGCTTCTGCTGTGGAATAAATTTCCTTCTTCCTGCACAAAAATCTGTTATTCTTGAAGAAGGCGTAAATCTAGCCTAGTACTCCATTTGTTTTCCAGCAGCAACATGAATGACCTTGTTTCAATTACATTTACAGTAAAAAGTATAGCATTTACAGTATTTGAGTAAAGTGACTTTCGTTGTTTTATTTATGAATATCGATTTCTGCATAAAGATACCATTTCTGCTTTACTCTTACTTTTTTTGGTGAATGAGCACTAATATTGGCTCTTAGATGAGCCACAGCAGGCACTGCATAAAATACTGCTGAGACTGTAAGAAAGCTCTTGTCATACTATTTAGCAACACAATGCCAACACGGATGAGAACGGAATATTTCTCTGCGAGGGTTAGTTTTGACGTACATTGATATCTGCAAAAGTTTTATCATCAGAAATCAGCAAGCTTTCAATCAGACTTTTTGGAGTTCTAAACTCACTGTAAGAAAAAAGTCCTCTAAACCTTATTGACATGCAAGGGTTGTGACTCCTTTCTTCTTGACAACTTTCAGTTACTTCAAGTGTTTTACTCTGCATTTCTTCAAAAATGAAAGAATAAAAATGGCTCCAAAGCATCAGTATATTAGGTGCCCCAACACTAAACCTGAAAGAGGCATTCCTAGGGTAGATCTAATGTTTTGTTCCTGTGGTTTGCAGCTGCCAGTGAGATGCCAAGAGGTACTATAGGGGCTGTTTTCCCTCTATTGATCATATCTGTCCACTGGAGACAGAGTGGAAATCACTGATCACACTTCAACTACCTCCCTGAGCTCCAACATCCACAGACATTTTTCCCTCAAAAAATCCCAACCAACCAACCAAACAACCAAAAAACACAACAGCAAAACAAACAAAAACTCCACAAACCCGTGGGGATTTTAATTTGATCAGTTTTACACATTCTAATAAAAATATTGCACTTACTACTTTCCAAAATTGATAGGATCAAGGTTAAATATGAAGTTAAATCAAGTTACTTTTGTTGGGGGAACAAATGCTCAAGGAATAAAGTAGCCAAAAATCCAAACTTCAAATACATAAGTCAAGCAGAGATACAAATAGTCCAAGATGCATAGATGGTTTTGACTGTAATGGAACAGAATACAGAGAGCTTTTCATATTCAAAGCACTCTATAGACTAAATGTACTAATTCTATTCAAATGTGACATCTATTAGGCATTCAGAAATAACCCAAACATTGCATTGGATAATGGATATTTTTAAGATGGGATATGTTTTAAAGGGCGTATGTTATTTTATTTTTTAATTTCACTTTATTTTATTTATTATGTAATAATATCAGAATGCCCTGGGAAGGAAATATCTAGAGAGAAATGAAATACACGGGCCTCAGTTTTGTCTTGTCCAGCACTGGCACTGGTTTGAATTGTCTCACTGGTTTAGAATGTTTTTAGATATGTAACAAGATAGAGCAAGAATTATCCAAGAATATGTATATCTACTTCCGTTGTAGTGTTTGAGTTCTGAAGCCAATTTAGCATGATCATGAATGTAAATAAAGAAACAAACAAACCTGTCTGGAGTAAGTTTTATCAAGTACTCTACAGACTGTGATAGATTGGTTTGGGTTGTACAAGAAAACTGTAGATCCATCTGCTGTGCCATCAGTTAAAGAATGAAGATCCACAAATGTGATGCAGCTGATTGCTTCCTATTAAATGCTCAACTTTTAGAGATTCACACAATGACCTGGGAGCGTGTATATCCTCCCAACTCTGACATTTCTACTTGGCAGCCATGTTATTTTATTAGCAAAGTGTCAGCAAACTGGATGTGTTGCTTTGAATTTCATCCATTATCCACTCTATTATGAGTGCAGTATCTCACAGACCATTTAGAGTACTGACTTGACCTAGTTAGAGAAAAGTAAGGAAAGCAAAAAGCAACCAAGCATGAGTAAATATCTGCAGAAAGTCTTGGGGTGTTAGAAAAGGCCCAGTCACCACAGAGTTGGTGTAAGACACATCACTGGTAGTTATGATGCTGCACTTAATTAATCTGGTTCAGTAGCTCATTTTCTAATTTCTATCAGCAAATATATAATGATTAGTGATTTACCACACCCTTTCACTTAGGTTTAAAAATCTACATCAAGTCAAAATTACTACCAAAAAAAAGATGAAAACTTATCAAATGTAAAATTAGATTAAGAGTCAATCAAAATCCAACTGTGAATTCATCATTTCAATGAATTTCAATGAATGGTTTAAAATCTGTTTGAAATCTATTTGAAAATGAATATGTAAAAATACAGACATATCTCTTTTTCAAAGCTAGTATTGTCAGATGTATTCTGTGCATTATAATTCATGAACAGGGTAGATGACTATTTGAGAAGTATTAAAATGAGCTGACTTTTCAATACAAGTGTCTGGACAATAAGTTTTTCTATTCTTGGCAATTCAGAAATGTAGACCATTGTGCTAGAAAAATAATATGTATTGTAATATTCATTGTACAGTAGTAGTATAGTAAGTGGCAATTCCGGACATTACAAGAGACACAAGGATTATTTTCTGTGATTGCACAGAGAATACTTGAATTTCTTGTGAAGCTTTTGCATTGGAAATGAGATTCATCAGTCTGAACAGGGCAGGGTTAGAGCCCTTAGCAACATGCTTATTTTGTAGAAGGTCACTCAATAATAACTTCCTCTGCCCTCCAAGCTTATTAAGACTGACTGGCATATATTAATGAAAACACCTGATTCTCCAACCATAAAACCCAGACAAAGACTTTATTTTAATATTAAGGAAGGAACCCTTAATTAGCAGGGTTTCAAAAATGTCAGCTTCTTCTATTAGCTGTTCTGGCCCATCAAAGCCATAATCCCTACTGTCAAATTTCATCACATGATAGACAGTTTGCTGGCTATCTTTTTTTTTTAACCGATCACACTGACTGAAGCTTTATATTTTGCCATCACGTTTAACAAGTTTGCTTGCATTTCGTTGTTACATTGCTGATTTTACTCCTTTCAAAGGATGCCTGTGTCAGCTAAAAGAAGAAAAAATCTGGGGAAACATAAAATATTACATATTGATACACAGACATATAATTAAAGACTTTTGGGGAGAGTTCTCATTCATAATATTGATTCTTTTCTGGGGCATGCAAATGTGCTTCTGTAAAAACATGGATAAAAAACACCATTCACAGATGAATTTCGATTTCAAGCATGTTAAGAGAAAAAAAAAAAAAGAACAAATGCTTGAAACATTGTGGAGACCTTTGGAGATGTACGTTCTTTAGAATTAACCCACAATACATCTTCATGCTGCATGAAATTTGTTCAAGTAGATATTGCTTGCACTGCCCTTCAAAAGAGGGATTGTGTCAATTTTAACCAAAATAAACATATCAATTTAAAAGAATTTATATTCTAACTCCATTCAGTCTTTTCTGGTTTATAAAACTTCCACATTCACAGGAAACCCAATCTGTTTCTTTTCCTTAAAAGAAAGCAATAGAAAATTACTATCCTGTCAGAGATTTCTAAACTTCCCATCTATACTCTCTCAAACATGGTCTGTGGATTTGATAAAGCTGTATTTTCAAAACCAGCACACAGGTATTTAGCTCACCTATGCACATTTTCTCTTCTTTAACCAGAAAAGGAAAAATTATATAGAAGTTGTAGGATTACACTGTAGTTAGATGAAGTACACTCCTATGTTCTTTTTGTGCCTGTTTTTTCCCCAAATATTTCCTTTTAACATTTTAGATTTCCTTATTAGTAACTTATGCAACACTGCACATATAATAAATGATACATTAAAAAAAAGGAGTCTTGGTATTGAACATATAACTGAATCCAGGTAAGAAAAACAAATTCCCAGTATTCTGGAAAAAGAAATTTTTTTTTGAGTAGAAGAGTATGGGTAACATTTGTATTTTAAAGTAGTAGAGAAAGTCTGAAAAAGAAGAGCAAGGTATGCTACAGCTAAAAAAAGGAGATGTATAAGCTTCTCCCAAGAACTGGAGGAAGCATGAGAAACACCAGAAAGCCAAAATCAGTAAAGGAAATGGAGGCAATCTGAGAGATTACTGTGAGAACCTAAAGGAAGTGAAGAAGAGTTATCAAAAACTTAAAAATGTTGGGATGTTTATAGGTTCATAAGAAAAAACCATAACAGTCAGTTTACTCAGACCAAAGCAAAAAATGAGACTGAGGTTGGATCAAGAGGGGAAGATTAGAGCAATGTAGGTAATCAAAAGACTAAGAAAAATATAGAGATGAATGGACCAATTTTGGATGATTTCAGACCAAAACTGCCAATAGATGAAGTTCAGTTGTCTCTCCATCATCACTCATAACACCTACTGACTGAAAAATAGTTAAATGGGAAAGCTATATTAGTTTTAGACTCCAAGCAATCTTTATCTTGTGAGGTATATGAAAACCAACCTTACTTTAGAAAACAGTATTTCCTCTAATTACATCCATTTAGAGTTGTTTGTATGTTCAAAAAATCCATGACCCAGTCACTGCTGAGACTCCACTGCCTCTGTGACGGGGCAACCCCAGACGTTTGTACAGACTGGGGAATGAGATGCTGGAAAGCAGTGCCATGGAAAGGGACCTGGGGGTCCTGGTCAACAGAAAATTGAATATGAGTCAGCAGTGCCCTGGCAGCCAGGAGGGCCAACCCTGTCCTTGGGGGCATGAGGCACAGCATCACCAGCTGGGAAAGGGAGGGGATTGTCCTGCTCTGCTCTGCACTGGAGCAGCCTCACCTTGGATATTGTGGGCAGTTTTGGGCACTGCAATATAAGAAAGATATTAAGGTATTAGAAAGCACCCAGAGGAGGCCAATGAAGATGGTGAAGGGCCTTGAGGGGAAGCCGTATGAGGAGTGGCTGAGGTCACTTGGTTTGTTCATCCTGGAGAAGAGGGGAGTGAGGGGAGACCTCATTGTAGTTACAACTTCCTTGTGAGGGGAAGAGGAGGGGTAGGCACTGTTCTCTTCTCTGTGGTGACCAGTAACAGAACCTGAGGGAATGGCCTGAAGCTGTCTCAGGGGAGGTTTAGATTGGATATCAGGAAAAGGTTCTTCACCCAGAGTGTGGTTGGGCACTGGAACAGGCTCCCCAGGGCAGTGGTCACAGCACTAAGCCTGACAGAGTTCAAGAAGCCTTTGGATGATACTCTCAGGCACATGGTGTGACTCCTGGGGATGGTCCTGTGCAGGGCTTAGAGTTGGACTCCATGATCCTTGTGGGTCCCTTCCAACTCAGCAGATTCTGTAGATAAAAATACATAAAACATGGTCCCTGCTTCAAGTATTTGTAACAAGTAAGCATATATTTTTAGGCTTTTCCCTTTCTCTCATTCATTGTATTTTTTTCATATTTTTTCATATGAAATTGTTCTTCTGTTTTCATTTTTATTCACCTCCCCCAGCTAATGCATGCCAGCATCTGTCTTACACAACAAATCACAGTGAGGGTCTTTTTGTTACTTCTTTGAACAGTCCTGCTGTTCTGCCAGCACACAGGGTGTATGGGAGTCCAGTATCAATCGTGTACTGCTCCCATTCTGAACATAAGGTTGATTCCATTGGTATCATACAGGAACATAAACAGGGGAAGAAGGAAAAAAGAGCAAGAGAGGCTTTTCTGATTGACAGGGTTCAGATGTTATGTTTATGGCCAAGGCTATGATCTGAGAATGTCCAAGGACTACTATGTCTTGCTAGCCATCACTGTGCAGTCATATAGCAAACACGTAGAAGGGGAAGTCTCAGGGTACCTAACATATCAATAATTACAAAATTCTCCAACACTTCATGGTTGCTCTGGAAAAAAATTAATGTCAGGCCTCAATTGAACTTTATGTTCATGATATTCTTAATGTTCTTTCTCACAACGCTCAATATTTGGGGCTCTTTTTCACATTCAGTTGACAACTTCAAAGATCTGTCTACCCATAGTCACTCAAAGACCTTTTCCTGAGGTGTAACTACTGCTCTAGTTGAACATGTTAACAGTAGTCTCTGATATCCATAGAGCTGCCTCTGATCCAAAAGGCAGAAACAAGAACACAATGACATTACAAATGATTTCTGTCCTATTTTAGATATGGCAGTGTCTTAAAACTCGGGTATTTTGTAGCCATGTTTTCAATCTCTGCTTAGAAAACTGAATGGTTCTGCCTTGCTGCTGGAATCCAGATGGTGTATCAGGACATGGCAACTTGTATGCCTGAGTGGCACTTCCAAAGCCTGTATTAGCTTGATGATAGCATTTCACTGTAAGTTGTTGCAAATCATACTGGGTGTATAATACGTGTGTTTTATATCTGATGCAGCCAGAATAGTGTATTTATGGACTAATGATCCCTGGATACTGCAAGGGACAGTGATGCCTAGTTGAGGAAAAGAAGGGAGAAAAAGGTAAAAGAACAGAAGGATAGCATAAGGATGCAGACAAATGAATATAACTGATTTTTTTCAGTTGCAACAGTTTTGGGTGGGTGAGAAATTCTGTGTTGCCTTCTTTAGAGCAAAATACTTCTGTGGGTTGGTATGATCAGTTTTTCACTGTCAGGCAAGAAAATTCAAAACTCTTCAGTTGGAAAAGAGTATTATAATCACTGACTGGAAAGTTTGCCTGCTGGCAAAGTAAGCTATTATTTTTGCATATAGTGTGCACAATTAATACTAGGGTATTTGGACCAATTTGTGCCGCAAATAAAGCTGTGGTCTTTCCTTGCCAAAAAGAGTGTAATATCAAGCCATCAGGACTTGCATCTTGGGAAAGGATGAAAAAATGAATATGCCAAAGATAAAAGGAAAAATATACTGCTTTAAAGAAATGGTAAATCATGGAATTTAAGAGATAGGGAATTAGGTTGAACGATAGTTCAGTATGACATTTTGTTCCTTGCCTTTTCTATTACTGTAGGAAAGAACTAAAGAGAGCTAAATGAGATCTTGATGTAAATACCTAATTAGCCTTTTGCAGTCCAAAAATTGCCATAAACCATATTTTCCTATGTGTACAGACTCTACTCAAAGTGTAATAAAGTTCTTACATTTCAGACTTTATAGGGGTTTAGATGTACATATTGCACTGACTGTAGCACATGGTATGTAGCCTAAAATATTAAACACATTGCTAAGGATGTACAAATCTTCAATTTTCTTTTTCAAAGTTGGTTTACATTTTTACACTTCTCTGCAAAAGGCTCTTCACTAAACTGTAAAATTGTCCTGTAAGTATTTTTACACATTAAACTGACTTTTCAAAAAAAGGTAGAAGCTTGGCGACAGAAGCTGTACAACACATGTGCAGCCCTATCTGTGATTTAATTCTCTTTCCTGCACATAAGGCTCTCTTAATGGATTTTTTTTAAAGCATTTGGAAGCCTACAGACACACCTACACAGATTCTGGTTTGAAGATAATTTTGTAAATGAAAGAATCATCTGCATTGTTATCAATTAAATTGCCAACAGTACTGCAGGCACCTCTGGCAGGTTCCAGGTTCCAAAGAGGTTGTATTGACTCACAGTCCTAGAAATAAGGGTCAAACTGACTCTCACCTTTGTAGTACTGATAGAAGCCCTATATAAACCACTGGATATATAAATATTTATTTAGCAACAGTTGGCTAGTCAACAGCATGATTTGGTCTGCACATATTTCATAAAGCAGATGGTTTACATTTTCTGAACTCAAGGCTAAAGTCAACATTATGTGATGCTCCCTATTTAACAGGGTTTTTTGACTACTGATACATCATAATTGCCAGAGTTTCCACAAAGCAAACAGGTTAAGTCCTGTTTGGGGGACTGTTCTTACTTTCTTATACTCAGCTAAAGAAAAAATGATCTGAAATGAACTACACAACAGTTCACCATACTGACATATTGTGATGTATCCCAAATTTGAGAACACTTTCCTAGCATTGTATTATCTGTATCAACTTCACAAAACTATTACAGTTTCACTTTTTCCTTGTGCCTGTAACAGTTCCCCATCATCCTGATCAGTGGGCAGCCATTTCATTTCTCTCTGTATAGACAGAGCTGTGAAGGAGAATTAGATTTCAACATTTATGTAACAGAGATTAATTGATTGATTAGATTATTAATTAATGTTTCCATTAAATTCTCTTTTTAAAAAGCAGAGCATCATGGATCCCCAGGGTTTTTTCTAACCCTTGAAATCATAAACAAGAGAATGCATAACTAAACATTGTACCTTATCTTGTGAAGAATAATTAAGTCAGTGGATGCATTGTTATGAAGTAAAATATTTTTTCTTTCAAAATAATTATTTTTTCTTTTTTTTCTATAAACCTTAGGACAGAGAAAGGGTGTTTGGGATTCTCCCCAATGCAGTAGAGGAACAGCCACCAAAAGTGGTGTTTTAAACACAGAGCTACACTTAGGTATGCCTGTTTGGTGCACACATGAATCTCTGTTTGGTGTTTATATGCTATACATTTTTAAAAAAAGAAAAAGAAGTGAAAATATTACTTATGTTGTTTTAGATTTGAACTGATATGGTCTACCTAGAAGTTCCAGCCATATGACGTTTGAGAGATCTGTGGAAAAATAAAAACAGCAAGTGGCCTTTTAGGTAACCCATAATTAAAAGCAATTTTGAGCTGTCTTTTCAGGGAAACTACCCAGGGGAACTATTTGCTACCTGTTTGACCTTCACAATTGTGAGTCCTTGGCAGTGTCAGCGACCTTCTGAACTGAATTCAAAACTAATCTCTAACAGAAAAAAGAGAAACAGAATTCATGTAAATCATATTAATTCCAACATTTCCCCAGTGAGCTGGGTATAAACTACAGCCTAATTAAATATTTTTTAACGATGTGAGTAATTTTTGCCAAGGGGCGGATTCAGGCGAAAATTTAATATGAGATCACAAAAGCTGTTCCCAGCGTTGATTCTGTAAATTAATGACTATCTGCCTTATGATAAAAACATGCTGCCAAGAATGAAAATGAAGTCAGCAAAGCTTGCTCTATTTGTCTAACAACCAAATATACAGAATGCAAAACTTTAAAGGATATGGAAAATTTCCATTGTGTGTATGATGTATTCCTGATAAAGATGCATGACAGTGACAGCATAAAGCTGCTTTATATTATAGAAGACTATCAACTCTTACTGGTTATCACTAATATAGTGTTAGCTAGTGCTATGAATTTTAGCAAGACAGTGCCAAGCACCAACATCAAGATCCTGAGAGGTATTTATTTACGTGTGGGTAGGACAATGTGCTGTGACCATTTCATAAACTGTGTATCTTTAAGACACACTGAATGCTGCACAATTTCTCAGACTTGCTCACAAATATCCATCCATCTTCCCTAACATTTAAAAAGACCTTATCATTGAAGTATCTGGGCACCAATCTGAAGTGTTTGTCATAAAGAAAATCTCATTAAACAAGTATTATTAGTGCTTTCATATAATAGATGCACAAACATTAAAACTATGATCAAGAAAAACTATATAAAGAGACAGGAATTCCTGATGCATCAGTCTGGCCAGCTTTTTATCATGATTTGAAAATTAAACAATAAGCCCTATGTGACTAACAGGCTGCTTTATAAAGTATAGTATTAGATCAGATATTGAAGATATTCAAATGCAAAATCCTCTGTTTAACCAATAAAAGACTGCTTGCTCTTTGTTCTTCTCATGCTAACCTAACTCGTAACAAGAGACAGTTAACACCAAGAGTTACAAAGCATTGCCAGATGACAGGTGACTAGGACTTTGGTAGCACCCTGGTCAAGAGGCCAGCCCATTGTAAGGACTTTGTAGCCTTATTTATTTAAATTTCTGCCAGTGCTGGCCACTGAGACTGAATTTACAGCATTTCAATTAGAAGGTCATTCTGTGCTAACTAGCATGCCATTGCCTCATTATAATCATAAAATTAGTGAGAAAAGACTAGCATGAATAATATGAAGGAGCCAATCTGAAAGGTGAAGAGGTGCAAATTTTTTGCTTCATCAGAGATGGGAATAGCTTGCTGTTTAGAAACAAATATTTTGCTTATCGTGCATGAGTCTCTCATGAAATATATACTTTACCATTTTTCTCTACTTTGGAACTAGGAACTTGGTCATTTTCTGTAAGTTAACCTTGACAGATGAAAGGATGGTTTACAACTCCTGAAAAGTATGACTTAGGCCACAGCTTTATATGATATGAAATGTGTGTGGGAGATTTTAGGTTTCAAAGTATTGCAATAGGACTTTTATATTTCTTAACTTGGACTTAGTCATACTACCTCTATTTGTAAGCATAATATTAAAGTTTTTAAATAAAAACAGTAAATCAGAGAATCAGTTAATATCAAATATATCTTAAGATATTAATTAATTTGTTATTGAAAACTGAGAATGTCATTGAGCCTTCAATATGCCTGTGAACGTGCCACAAATTATGAGTCATTGTTGTACAGAAATGTAAACTACACAAAGGATGAAAACTGTTGCAATTCCCCTCAAAACACTGGGAAACTCCTCAATCTATCATATACAAGCCACAGAATGTGCAGTCTTCTAAGCAGCCATGAAGCTCCACAAAACGCACAAGTAGAGCAAAGAAGACCAACAAGACAAAAATGTGATACACTATAGGATTACAAAAATTTTTCAAATTCACTATTTAAAATACATTCTATTTAAGGAAAACCTGGAAGTCATCCTAATTTCAGTCTGAAAAGCATGGATCATCATTAAGAAAAAGTTAATTATTTTTGCTTAACACTGGTAATAAGTTGTAAGCCACTAGAACAGGAAAAGTAAGGAAAACATGAAACAGTTTTTGGGGAGGGGGGCGACACAGTTAGAGATTACAGTCAAAGTTTAACGCCCACTGTTCTCTGTAGTAACCTGCTCTATGTTCACACCACATTCCACTCCCCAAGAACTTCACTATTTACTAAGTGACATCCTGTAATCAGCAGCCACTGAAGAACACACACAGAGACATATCCAGTTACAGGCAGCCCTGACCTGCTGTTTTGGCTGACCTGCTTGAGTGGTTTAAAGAGGATGCTGTCATGCAAATTGAGAGGCTGAGGTCCTTTTCTAACACAGTCCAACTGAGCATGTTTCTTATACTCTCACCTGTTTTATTTGTCAGAAATGGAGACAATCTTCACGGGTATTTGTTGAACATGTGAAAGAGTCAGAAACATCCATGGCTTTCCCCACATCACAAAAGCAAAAAAAAAGCTCAAAACATGAAATTCAAGCTTCCAAGACCCCACTACTGAACCTCCTCCAGAAGGTAAACAAAAAGAAAGTCTAATAATTTATTTCCTGTATCATACAGGATCTTACAGAGACATTTAGTCTATAATAGGCAGCATACAAAATGAAAGTTGATGATATACAGAAGGAAAGGAAGAAATCTCATGTCTATCTACAGTTTTTATATTATGCAGCTGTAGCTGAGACATCTTGTGATAAAAGCATTCCAATACCTACTGCTCTGTGCATCACAAATCCCAAAATATATGATTAAATAGAAGAAAATTTGATAAAAACAATAAAAACATTCAAAAACTAGTCTAAGTCAGGTGTCTACAGACCTCTGAAAATTAATCAGGGGATCATAAAGCCCTGAGTAACTAAAGATACACAGCAGACAATTTCAGTTGTACAGTTCAGTTTAGGGATAGAAAAATACAGATGCATAATTTCAAAAAAGAAAGATAAATCAGGCCTAAGTCCTTTAGGAATACTAACTCTAGAAGAAATAACTTCACCAAGTAACAGAAAACAATGCATGAAAGAGTAGGGGAGAAAATGATGCTGTGTAGAGAGAGCACAAAAAAACCTGAACAACTATGCTTAAACTCCTATTTCTTGATTCTCATAAAACCTAGGAATTTTGAGAAGAGTTTGCTTAAATCAACCTTTTGCATCTTTAATTTTTGGATACTTATTAATTTACAGAGGTGTTCATAGTTCTGTGAACATCTAATCTTTGCAGGGTTGGCAACATGCATAATTTAACTGCGAGATTTGCAGTAACTGGAATCACACAAATAGTACAGAATTTTTTACCTCTAAAGAAGGAGAAAGTTTTTAGCCCATGAAGCAAAGAACTTCAAAATTCAGAAAGTGAAAAAAAAATTGTATTTCTGATGCTTAAGGCAAGACCTTTTTTTCCTGCTTAATAGGTTATCTTTTAATGCTTCAAGTTATTGACAACACTTTGGCAACAGCCCTGTTTTGTATATATCTTAAAGGGTCTGATCTGCTCCTCACTGATGCTAGCAGATGTCATTTTTTGATTTACTTAGATTGTGAATGACATTCACAGACCACACTACAATGAGGTTGATAATAAAGAGCATAGAGATTGTATAATTTTTACTGGAATTTTGTTCCATAATAAAGCTTTATAAAGCTTATGTTGTGGAGTTGGAACAAATAATAAACATTTGCTAGATTTTCTGTGTGCAAGGCTGAATATTGCTGTGAAATATTTGGATCCCTCCACTTTTGACTTGTTTACGGAATGAGATTTTTAGACATTACCAGCAGGTTTCTTGATACACCAGAGTGTAATGCTGCAGTGTCCAGGAAGCATAAAAAGCCTTTTCAAAGATTCAGAGCTGAGCTGTGCACTATTGTGTCGAGGCTGTAGATTTCACTCTCAGTTCTAGACACCAAACACTTCCTTTTTCCATTGTTTATTAGGCAGAGTTTGGCTTCTTGATGGGTGGGTAAAATCTACAACAGCTGTAGTAACAACCAGTCTCGAATGCTGAATATTTAAAGAGGGTTTTGCACATTCTACTAAATGCAGCCATTTATTATGGTTAAGAAAAGAGCATGCTGGTGATGTCTCAAAGTCCTTCCTGATTAGTTTCTTCTTCATGAGGAAGAAACTCCACTTCTCACAGTTTCAAC
>JAWWEU010000158.1:38279155-38376655 GCA_035583155.1 Acropternis orthonyx | reverse complement strand
CTGTGTGTGTATTAAGATGTGTCCCTCAGTATTGATACACGAAGGATACTATTTTTGTTCCCTGAGAGATAAAAATAAGCTCTTTTAGTTCCATAGTTCCAACTAAGTAGACCTATGGCATAAAAAGTAAATTACAGCTGTAAAGCTTTTATCGTGTGTGGATAGACCAGGCAGGAAGGGAAGCCTCCCTTCCTTTGGTGTTGCCCTAGTACATGGCATGCAGTTCTATTTAAGGAGTGTGAATGGCCATGCACTCCCTCTTGCCCTCCCTTTCCTGAACTGTGTTGTGTGAACTCTTTTCGCTTGTCAGCATATTATTGTTCCACATAAAAAGCCTTCACTAAGGCCACCGTGTAATTTGAGTTTAAACAAAGAATTCCAAGTGTAATAAGTTGTACTTGTTACATGTTATAAGGAGTCATATCTTATCTGGAAGAGCATTTTAACTTATTTTCATTGACTTACTATACCTTTCATTTCTAACGTGCATTTTTTTCCAAAAGAAACAGGATTTTAAAGCACATTTTGTATGCTAAAGATAGAAGTAGAGAAAAATTAATTCATTTTAGGTCAAAAGGGGTAGGGGTGGGTGGGATGGGTGGGAAATTGGCTGTTTCTCTTTCATGTTGGTAGGAAATATCTATGTATAAACATTTGCATGTGCATGCAAGGACATGCACTTTTCTTAAGATCAGTAATGGAGAGAGAGTCATTAAGAGACCTCCATGCAGGTCTATTGATGAAGTGCAGAAAGTAAAATCTCTCTGTCACTTTCCCAGGGATTCTTAGTGACAGGGGAGCTTATGTGCTCTCTGCCCTACAATTGAACTGTAGTTCAAAATACATTGCCAGAATGCTGTATATTCTTTAAGATTTTTCTTTTCTGAATATATTTCTGAAATCTTCTGATAGATTTTACCTTTCTCGATGATGAAATCTCAGTTTTACACTAGCAATGAAAAAGTCATTAATTTAGAAGTCAAAGTATTCATAGATTTTATTAAAATACCAGCTTGCCTCTGGTGTCCAGTGCAAACATGAGGCTCAATGCAATGAGCTGCTAGAATAAAATGTAATTGAAAGATCTGAGATGGCTCATGAACCATGACAGCATAAAAGGGAAGGAGAAATTGTATGCACTCCCCATGATATGTCCTGTCTTGTAGTGGCAGGAAAAGAATCAGGAGGGTTGGGGAAAAGATGTCAAACACTGAGTTGGAATAAAGATGGCCAATGCTGACTAATGTTTATAGATCAGAGGAAGTAATTTAAGGCACTGGACAAGAATAAGTGACTCATATTTCAGAGATGAGGAAGAGAGAAAATATACCCCTTTCCTCAATGAGGCTATAAAGTTCCCACTATGCCCTTGTTTCCATTCTGTATGTCATTGCTTATAACTGCATGAAGTTACAGCCTTTGCTAACAGGCAGAGAATGTTTGAGAGTAAGGCTTGAGAGAATGAAATCCAGTCTACTAAGTTATTACATTGATTAGCAAGGTTATCAAGATGTTTTCTTTTAAGTTGAAAGTTTTAATAATTTACTGACAACAGATGACAAGTTTTTATTTTCCCCTGCTGTTGAGTCACTAAAAAGTATCTGTGAAGAAATTTGCTTTCAAGTTTGAACTCAGGCAAAGGTCAAACATGGCAAAATTTCAGTCAAAATACATTATTCCAAAAACCTAAGAAGACATTATATAGGATATCTTGACTGATTTACCTAAGTATCAATAAAGATAAAAGGTCTACTACAATTTCCCTCCACTCTTGACGTAAACATACACAGAAACACTTGGATACAATTAAATCAGAAAAAGATATAGCCCCAAATCATGGAGTCATATTCTCATAGGCCTATTCTATAGCAAATACTGAGACACATATAAACCACCTTTTGTGTATTTTTCTGTAATTTGTCCAGGTATCTGATTTTTTTCGGACCACAGAATCACAGACTGTGTGAGGTTGGAAGGGACCACAGTGGGTCATCTGATCCAACCTCCCTGCTCAAGCAGGGTCATCCTTGAGCACATGGCACAGGATTGTGTCCATATAATTCTTGAACATCTCCAGTGAGCAAGACTCCACAACCTATTTGGGCAATCTACTCCAATGTTCAGTTACCTGCACAGTAAAGAAGTTCCTCACAGTCAGGTGAAACTTCCTGTGCATCAGTTTCTGCCTGTTGTCTCTTGTCCTATTGCTTGGCACTACCAAGAAAAGTCTGGCTACATCATCATAACACCCTCCCTGCAAATACTTACAAACACTGATAAGGTCCCCTCGCAGTTGTCTCTTCTCAAGGCTGAAGAGGCCAAACTCCCTTGGCTTTTCCTCATGAGAGAGATGCTCCAGTCTCTTAATCATCTTTGTAGCCCTCCACTGGACCAGGAGCTCCATGCCTCTCTTTCACTGAGGAGTCCAGAACTAGACAGTGCACGCTAGATGTGGCCTCACTAGGGCTGAGTAGAGGGGCAGGATCACCTCCCTCAGCCTGCTGGCAATGCTGTTCCTACTGCACCCCAGAATACCATTGGCCTTCTTGGCCACAGGGCACATTGCTGGCTCACGGGCAGCTTGCTGTCCACCAGGACCCCCAAGTCCCTCTCTGCAGAGCTGCTTTCCAGCAGTTCAGCCCCCAGCCTGTACTGCTGCAGGGGGTTATTCTTCCCCAGGTGCAGGACCCTGCAATTGCCTTTGCTGAATTTCAGTCTGTCCCTCTCTGTCCATCTCTCCAGACTGCTGAGGTCCTTCTGAAGGGTTGCACAGCCCTCTGGGGTATTGGTCACTCCTCCAGCTTTGTGTTGTCAGTGAACTTGCTGAGGAGGCATCTGCCCCTTCATCCAAGTCACTGATGAATAAGGTAAATAATGTGGGCCCTGTATTGAATGGAGGGGGACACCAGTAGTTACAGGCCTCCAGCTAGACCCTGTGCCATTGATTACAACCCTGTGAGTTCTGCTATTCAGCCAGTTCTGAATCCACCTCACTGTCCACTCATCCAGTCCACACACACTGAGTTTGTCTATGAGGATGTTGTGAGACAGTGTAGACAGGCTTGCTGAAGTCAAGGTAAACAACATCCACTGCTCTCCCCTCATCCATCCAGGTAGTTAATCATAGAAGGCACTCAGTTTGGTCAAACATGATTTACCTTTAGTTAACAGATGCTGATTACTCCTGATCACCTTCTTGTCTTTTATGTGGACAGAGATGTCCTCCAGAATGAGGTGCTCCATCACTTTTCCAGGGATTGAGGTGAGGACTGGCTGATAGTTCCCTAGGTCCTCTTTCTTGCCCTTTTTGAAGACTGGGGTGACATTTACTTTCTTCCAGTCCTCAGGCACCTCTCCTGATCACTATGACCTTTAAAAGATGACCCTGAGTGACCTTGCTATGATGCCCACTAGCTCTGTCAGCATTCTTGGATATATCCTATCAAGGCCCATGGATTTGTGGAGGTCAAGTTTGCCTAGGTGTTCTCTAACCCAAAACCTCATTGACGAAGGGAAAATCTTCCTTCCAGTGTTCCTTTACCTTGGTGTCCTGGGTCAGAGATCAGGTATAGCATTGGTTGAACAACTAGAACTAAATCAAGGTTAAATGGTTATCATTGGCTTTTAAAAAGGTCAAATAACTTCAAGAAATTAATCACATATGGGTTATTTGGTGTAGACAGTGAGGTGAAAAACAGTACTAGAAAACATTTTTTTATTCCCTTCTATGGATTTAGGACAGTTATATTACAGCAAAATGTATCTATGTCAGAATATATCTGGGTATCCAAAGAATCCTAACAAAATCCATACATTTGTCATATGTATTACCAGTCTAATGAATTGCTCTGGAACACCTGATCTCACTGTCATATACTCTCTACTTCCTCACTTCAGTCTAACACAGTTCCACTTTTGTGCTGAAATATCTTTGTGTTCGTAAGGAAGACGCTGATATAGTGATTCCTAGTTAAAAAGTTTTGTTAGAAGTTGGCCATGCAGTAACAAATATTTATGATTCTGGTAGAACAAGTTAAAATCCCATTTGGGTCTGAGAGTAGCTTATCTGTTTGTCAGTGTTAACTAACTGGAATGGTTCTGGAGTTAATGCCCTGAAATGCAGCAGACTAAGCATGCATAAAGAGATGGGAATGCCTAAGTGGAAGAAATGGGATCCTGTAATGCACTGAATTACAGTAGAACCCTAGAGATTTTATTGCTAAGTTGAATACAACCTTTCCAAATATATATTTGAAAAAAAAAAAGCAAAAAAGCAACCTCCATCTACATTTTACATTTTCAGTTAATATTTGCAAAAAGAGTATCCTCCTTTTCACATTTATGCATCTCTGAACAATAACATCCAGCACATGAAAGTTAGCTGCACTGCAGAATGGGCACATGTGAATTGTGGTCCAACTGAAACTATTCTCAACCAAAAACCTGCCCCGTATAAGACTCAAAAATTTGTCTTGGTATTTGTATCTATCCTAAGTAATTATACATAATTTCCAAATTGCAATGTTTTTAAGTGTCTGGGTATTTTACTTAATTTCTCAGTTACTTGTTTCTTTAAGACCAATGACGGCATTAATTTCCTTCATACTATTTCTGTTTATTCAGATAATAAAACCATTACAGGAGAGATTTTCAGTTAGAACATGAACATATATTGCCAGGCATGAAGATGTCCAAGAGTATTTGGAGCCTGTATGTGCTGTTGGAAAATAATCAAAAATACAATAATAGAAAATACATTGTGTCTTCCAAGGTGGGAGCCAGAGAAGCTTGATTCTATTGTGTCAAATTCTTTTAAGGTACAGTTTCCATTTTTATTTGTTCATACACCTGGACTTAAAAAAAAAATTATAATGACATCACAGTTCTTGTGGTTTGTGTTACAATGGGAGGATAAAATTGTAGCAATTCACGAGAACAAAAGCTAAAAAGAAAAACAACAAACAGAAAAGGAAAGTAATTAGGTGTAAGAACCTACAAATAAATTAAACCTTGCTTAAGATGTATTGATTTTCTGTGGTCTTGCCTATAGAATAATGTCAGGCATGCCTGACAATCCATTAGATTCAGAAGGCAAAAACTCTTTTGCTTTCATCTTAAGAAATATGCTGATATCTGACCTAATTCTGATTTTCATCTGCCATTGTGTAAGTCAGAAACAATTTCCCAAAACTCCCCAAAATGGATTTATAAGCATAAGGATTAAAATCAAAGTACATTTTACTGTAAGGTGTGAATTAAATTAAAATGAACAAGACCTGCATTTTGTATGAATCAGAATTTTCTGACTTTTTTTATCATGTCAACATCTTAATCAAAATAGGCAGTTCCAGGAATGAAATTAAATAATCATCACTGTAATAAATCATGTGCTTAGATTGTAAGAATATGATTTTGCTTAATACTTCCTAAATTAACAAAGTGCAATACTTATAACTCTTAGTAGACACATAAGCAAGAGACTTTCAGAAAATATAGATGATTAAGAAAAAAAACCTGATAGCAATTACTGCTGTCAATGCTAAAAAGCTATCAAAACAACAACCATAAATTCTCAATAATTTTCTATTAAAAATTCTCATTATATCATTTAAAATTCTTACCTAAATTCTTTTCTGTTTTGATTTTTCAATACAAAAAATATTTCAACGGTACAAGCAGTTTTACATCAGCTTCCCCCTTGATTTACAGGTGCTTGATTCAAGTCTATAATCAAAATAATTATTTTACCACAAAAGGATCTCTCTTGCCTACACTGCAGGCAGAAAAACAAAAGTGGGCAAAGAAAAATGAAAAACGGGCAGAAAACTTTTGGCAGAAAAAGAGATCAGATGCAACAACATAGTTTATTCTTAAATGTGTTTAGTTTAAACTTTTCTGTAAACTGTCACTAAGTGACTTCTGTCTAACTTTACCAATGACAATACAGTTGCAGACAGAAAAATCACCTCTGAATGCTTCTAACTTTTTAGAGTTAATAGTTTTATAATTTTCTATGATTTGAAAATAGCTATCTGCATACATAAAATGTGGAGAGCCATGAGCCAGATTTGAATTTCTGTGTGATGAAGTCTCTGTTGAGATTTTGCGAGTTGTGTGGATTTTTGAGATTTTCAGTGCTTCACCAATACGAGATCATAATTTTTGGTTGTTTGCACTACCTTGTTTGCATACATAAATTTGCTTACAGGGTTAAGTATTCAATCTTAGATGTTTAGATTTCATATCATAAAATGAGATAGTTGTACCTGCTTGGTGGAGGGAGACTAGAGACAACTATTCACAGGTGCTCAAGGCAAGAGGAGTGAATTGCCTTCCCTCTTTGACTACATAGCAATTTAGATTTAGACTTGAACTAGGTGACTACTTCAGACATCTGGAGCTGAGAGTTTAATTCTCTCTCTGCTGTTCAACAATGGCTCAACCTCTCCTGACCTGTTAGAAGAAAATATGGAAGGGCTTCCTGATGAAACTTGTCTGTAGGTAAATTCCACACTAGAGACCACAGGATAACAAATACTTCCTACATACACTTGCATAATTCAGTATCAATTTAAAGCAGTAAATGAAAATACTTCACATTTACGAGCATGATATTTTTTCTTGCTCTGACTGAC
This sequence comes from Acropternis orthonyx, assembly GCA_035583155.1. Lineage (NCBI taxonomy): Eukaryota > Metazoa > Chordata > Aves > Passeriformes > Rhinocryptidae > Acropternis > Acropternis orthonyx. The sequence goes on along the minus strand of JAWWEU010000158.1, from coordinate 38,370,020 downwards.
ATGACTTATAAAACTACTGAAAATTTCAATTTTGGGATGTATGTGGCAATATTCATCTCAGTTGAATAATTACATGATGCCATTTGGTTGAGAGACAGGGGGAAGGAAATAAGCAGAGGGAAGAATGTTGCTTGAGAATTTGCTTGAGAATTTGTTTCCAAAATCAAATTCCTTTACATAACTTGTTACTACAGTGGCAAAATACAAGAAAGTTTGCAATATTACATAGTAGTCAGTACAACAAGTGAATCAATTGAAGACAAGCATTAAAAGAGTTATTTGCTAATGGGCACCATGCCAGGGTTACTCAGGCAATGTTGCCTGCAGAATTCCTAAGCTGAGTTCAGAAGATACAGATCGATGCACCTCCAAAGAGAGTCTATATCAATCTCCATTTCATTCATTAGCTTCCACTCTGAGCTGGTAGGCTGCTAGTTAACTCTTTAATGTGGGAGAAACTGTCAGTATAAAGGCCACTGGGACACACATTGTTCTCTGCTGTACTTGACCTGTCGATATTTCTTGCGGCACACTGTTTAAACTGGTACATCTAATGGCAAAATGGAGACCTGTGAGGCTTGGGAAGGCTTTCCTAGCTTTACATTGGCTTATCATTCTACAGTAAACATTAGTAAATGCATCCTGATGAAGTATTCCTATTTGTGTCCTCTTGCATATGAATAACAGGCCTCAGATGAAATAACTCAAACAACTCTGTCCCTGAAATCAAAGACAGCTTAAATAATAAATTATGTTAATTTGAAAAATTAGCACATTAGGATATCATGCAAATGAACTGGAGGCAACTGACATTTGGTTACTAATTAATTTGTTCTAATGTCCCAGACAGACAGAATGAGATAGCTACAGCTGTAAAGTTAAAGCTCAGTTTCACTTTGAATTAGTTTGGCTGTAAGTTCATTGTAAAATTGTGTAGAAATCCAGCAGGTCCAGGACATGATTGATGCATAAGCCATTTAGAATACTTCTGAAAGTGCAAATATGAGATCTAACATATAAAGGTATAATTACTAAAACAAAGAACAATCTCAAACCACCCAGACTTGTGGGCTTTGCTATTTTCTTTCTACAAATATTGAATGTACTAATTTCCCTTGCCTTACTGTTGAATAAAATCAATTTCCTCAGTAGAGCTGAACTCTCCTTTGTTTAAGGTTAGATGCAAAGCTGATACGCATCCTTAGATATAATGGTAATGTAAAATCCTTGAATATTTAGAACTACGTCACTGTGTGAATCCACAGCTGTTACAGATTCATTATCTGACAATCAGTGCTTTCCATACAATAGCTAACATGCTTGGAATTAGCTGAAGGTGAAAAAAGCTTCACATTATTTTAAAACTCTAGTCAAATTATTTGTACACAAATTTTGATAACAACACCTGTTTTTTCTCTGTTGGCCAATATAATCCACGGAGAATCCTAGCTTCAACAGTTTCCCTGCAGAATTGTCAAACATATGTATTTGTATTTCATTACTTGGGTAATAGCTGATTTGCCAAGTTCATTTACTACTAGTTGCTCCTCAAACATCTCAGTGGGATAATTAAGGAATACTAAGAACTGAAACTGTAGTATGTTAGGTGGAGGCTAGAGCAATTGCCCAAATCCCACTTCTGATTAAACTGCTGTCCAGAATTAAATATTCAATAACTGAAATTCTGTTTTCTTCCCTGACTCTGGGCAAGTTATTATCAAGGAGAGAGAACAACTCCCTCTTTTGTGCAATAGAGACAAAAAAGCTCGCTGCACCACTCAAAACAATTCTATTCCCTCATGAGCCTACAAGAATGGTATTTAAACTGAAAATTGACTGCGTAATGGACTAAGTGGTGCCTTCTGTTCTAATGGTTCAATATGTTGGCATTAAAACAAACAAAAGCACATTGATGCCCAATGCCTGAACTGGGGAGACTAAACAAGTGGGGGATAAGGTTAAACAGCAGAAAGGCAACTAAAAGTCCTTTCTGTCTGAGAGTCTACCGGAAATATAAAGCTGGTGACAGTGAAATGGATGCCTCCTTTAATTCTGCAGAAAATAGGGGTGTGTTCTTGGCCTTGCTTTGTTCTCTTTACACTGCACAGGGACTGGACAAGAAAAAAGTCTTTTCAGCCAGGGATTCTCATAGTGAAGACTCCAGTAGGACTATTCTGGTTCAACTTCATAGCTCAAAATTCTGTCTGGCATTTGTTCCATTACTACCTGCTGTGGGCACATTCTGGTGTGACACCCACAGGCAAAATTTCTTCTCCTGCTCTCATGTCTGTTCCCTCATGTCATTAGCCACAGGAGAAAATCTGGCTTCTAGGTTTTATTATGATTATGTGAGTGGCAAAAATCTCCAAACTATTATGGGCATCACAAAAATCACTTCTTTTAATTCAGGCTGTCTAACACGTGCCATTGTCCAATTTTGTGCTCCAGTACATATTACTTTGCTAAATTCTAATCATTTGGACTGATGTTTTTCCTGCCAAGGGGAGTTGCATTTCTAAACTGCCAGAGGAAAGGTGCCATGCCATATGAATTACTCATCTGATATGATAATTTCTGTATTACATTTTGGAAAACTCACACAAAACTGCACTAAAAGTACTTTTCTATTTCTTTTTGAGATTCATATCAGAGATAACCATAATGTTTCCTAAAAAACAGAAGGACTACAAGCCTTGTGACACTAAACAGAAGGCAACACCCTTTCAAATACTAAATAAGTGTCCACAGAGAGCATCTAAATTAACGTCTCACTTACTTCCTAATCACATACGTTCATATACACAAGGAAATGCGACGATAAACTACAATCTGCTTGAAAGCTGATGGGTATACGGCCATACAGGTGTTTTGTACACCTGAATTTGAGTATTCAGAACACAAGAATAGTTAGAATTTGGAATTCTTAGTCCAGTGAAGTTGCTGGTTACAATAGATATTGAGCATGGCAGCTGACATGTATGGGAACTGTGTGTAGGAAATATAAAGTGGATGGAGGACTTAGTGGTTGGGGCTTCAGGGATTACAAAGATAATTGTGGATCAATTCTGCCAAATGATTTGAAGTAACTTAAGCCTGCCATCAGTACTTTAATTGTTTTTACAACAGAACTTGATAGTGCACTTAGTACAATGAGTGATTTGATAACACCTGATTGAAATGCCTTGTCCACTAGTGGCATATCATCTCTCTTTATTAAGCTGGTTAGTCTACTTCTCCACTCATTTAAGACAAAAGATTTATGCTAGAAAGAGGTTTCTACAAGTGTCTGTTGAAATAAATATCTCTTAGCAGGGTTAGAATGGTAATTGTATAACAAGTGTGGCCTTTCTATCTGAATCTTTCCATATTTATGTTTGTAAGCAATTGCAATATTAATAAGAAATATCATGGTATTCATTTACACCAAGTTGTGCTAATCTTTGTATACAGGAAAGACAACTAACTAAATAAAAACTGAATTCTTTATCCCTTCACAAAACATCAAGAATAAACTGGTTCCTAGTAGACCAACCAGCCACAACTCCATGAACTTTCATTGCACTTGAAGTAAGACCACCTACATGACTGCTGGCAATTATGAAGGCTAGCTGCAAATTCAGTAAGAAAACCCTGCCTGGACAGTTTTCTCTGTTTTTTGCAGTCTGTGAAGAAATACAGGAGCACAGCTACATCTAACCATCTCTGTCTCCCTTCCTGTAAGATAGGACCTATGAAAATTCCACAGTGTTTCAAACTGATGAACAAAAGCACAATAAGTTTTAATGCACAGTCTCAAAACTTAGGATGTTGCCTATGGTGAAGAATTGGAGAGATAATTAATCAATGAAAATTCCAAAATGCAATCAATCTCACTGACAACTTCTCCAAAAAGTAGTTCCAGTCTGTAGCTGGAATGCTGCCAGGCATATCCAAGACTTGGATACCTCTGGGCTAAAATTGCTGTAACACCTGCTTGCCATGGTACCATACAGGTTGGGTGAAAGCCTCTGTACCCAATGCAGGCCAATATGGAAAATAAATTAATTAGCAATGATATGCTTTCTTAACTCACTCAACACATAACCTGATGTCTTCCACTAATATAAACTGCCAGGGCTGCTGTATGGAGAAGCATTGTTTGATGAGACTTATCAGTGGTTGCTTCTGTAGAGCAAAAAAGAAACAACTGTGAACTGCCCATTGTTGCAAAATGTCTACAAAATCATTTTTCTAATATGCACTCAGAATAATTTCTCTTTTAAAATAAGCAGCAGACCCTAGCTGGAGTAAATTAGTCTAGCTTCATTGGCTTCAAAACAGGCATGAAAATTCATACTAGCTAAACATCAAGTTCTATGTTCCCATGAATGACATTAAAAAGATGGTACACAGTAAGAGATCTGTTTATTCCAGAACGCATTTTATTAAATGTTACTTATTTACAATGATGACTTACAAAATAATACATTTTGGAAAGAATGAAAGCCACACAATATTTGGTTAATGTTGGTGGCAGGAAACAGAACATTGTTGGAGATTAAAAATTAACAATGGTCAAAGCATGTTTTTTTTCCAGACATCTCGAGTGAAAAAACCCCTGAGACTAGAAGCTCAAGTATCCTTGGAAGAATAGATAGGATGGAAGACACAGGACAAGTCTGAGGAGAAGAAAAGCACAGAGTCCTAATGTTGAATGCTTCACTTTGAATTATTCTTTCTTGCCTCAATCTTCCCTGTTGATGGCATCTGGAATACTGCAGTGCTGCAGAAAATTTAAGCTTTTCTTCTTCATGTGGAGGAGAAGAACACTGCATTGAAAAACATCCCATGCTGATAGATCCCCTCTCAGCTTAATGAAAGTCTTCAAAATGGCTTTGCAAGTCTACCCGTAACCATGTGAGCAGATAAACCTTTACTTAAGCATAGACAAAATAAGTCATAGGTAAGGGAAATTAACCTCAGAAAGTTGCGAAGAGATAAAAGTCTGAATTCCTTGAGCCATGTATGGTAGGAGAAACTGTTGACCTCTCCAGTAACCAACTGTGAGGTCTGCAATAAATGACAGAAAGGAATTAGTAACATATAAAGCCCTGTACTGAGTGGATGGATGGTCAACACTTCAGATTCCATTCTGCAGTCTGCGATAGCTACTTGCTGCCATTCCAGCCATCATGAAGTATCCCACAAAAAGTCATTTAGCCAGTTTTTTAAGCTGTATTTTCTTTGATTGTTGTTTTCTTCATCCGTAACTGTTTTGAAAAACTTGAAGAAGATAGCAAGAAGAAATAGACTTACTGATATAAGCACATATTTCTATTAAATACTATTTGTTTACTGAAGAGATCCAGCTTTATTTCTCTGAAGCAGGATCTTCAGAGTATGTCTTCATTTTAGAAAAGCCTGTTTTATCTCTTCAAATGAATATGAGATTGAGTTATAAGATGTTGGAAACTCATTTGCACACACTCTCAAGAATTCAGTAAAGTCTCAGCATTAATATCTACATTAAAGATCTTTCTGTATCATTGTGTGACCCTGAGATTAGCTCAGTTGGTTAGAGTCTGGTGCTGATAATGCCAAGGTGGTAGGTTTGATCCCTCTACATGCCATTCAAAAGCTGGACTCAATGATCCTTGTGGGCCCTTTCCAACTCAGGGTATTCTGTGATCTGTGATCTGATACACCAAATGTGTTGAGCCCAAACTCAATCACTTCCTTCCACAGGCCACATATCTAGCACTTCTGAGAAACCAAACAATGCAGAGAAGTGCAACTTTTCATTTTGAAAAGAGGCACTAGCTTCACTCCATGCAGAAGTTAAAATGCAAGTGAAACAGATTATTGCAAGAAAAGAATATGGGTTCTGTACCTTAACTAAAACCCATGAATAATTCACTCAATTCTTTATTTTGTTTTACCACAAGTATGACACTGAGGAAGAATGCCAAAATGTGTATTCAGAAGGATGGCAAATGAATATTGCACTGGCCAACTTAATTCTAAGACTAAGTTTTGAGTGCTTGGTTTTTTTACTTTATTATTCTAATAACGTATGGTGTTACCTAAGCTTTACATCTGAAGACAGAGTCCTACACAGATAAATAGACATTGATTGATACCAGTCCTCAGCAGTTTTCTTGGCAACACTGTTGAGTGACATTCATTTATTTATTTATTATCATTCATTGCCTGATAGGCCAGCTTGCTTATCAGTCATCCCATGCTCCTTTCCCTTAATTAGAGAGATCAAATACACCACCACAAATTCCCTCCTTGACCATCCACAGCCACCACTCAGCAGCAATGCCTCAACACAGCAGGAAAAAGAGTGGATTGGCTGATAAGAGAGAGGCTCAGATCCTGCAATGGTCTCCTTACAGGTTTACCAATCAAGCACAACAGGAATGAGTGAAGAGATCAAAGACACTGACTGTGGTTGATCAGGACAGGTGTTTGTGGTGATGTTTTCAACAGATGGAGGTTCCTGTGAGAGAAGAAAAGAGACCCAGGTTATACCAGCCAAATGTGATGACTCCTCAACCAGAACCAGTGCAATCAGTTACATTTTTCTCTCTGTTGTAAAGTGAAGTGCATGCACACACATAGTTTTATTTGTTTGCATCTTAAAGAGAAGAAATGTTATCCCTTCTGAGAAGAAGAACAGATGCAAAAAGGATGAGAGACCTTTACAGTGCCACTTTCGTAACAGAATTCAGTTGTTCTGGAGTGATTTATTTCTGAAGAGGAAAAAAAGGCAAAGAACTTGGAACACAAAAGTACCTTCTCATCAGGGGTTGTCTATCATTTCATGAATCACATGTGATGGATGAGATTTATGAATTAGAATCTGCGTCAAAAGATTTACAGCATTCTAAATTAGTTATGGCATCTTCTCCTCTGTGAGCATAAACTTCCAACAAAATATCTATATCACCATCACAGAAGCATGGCCAACCCAGTTCTTTTGTTTCACTGCAGCACACCCAGATCCTGTCACAGTGTTTGATGAATTCTTGAAGGAATGGACTTCAGATCAATTAAAATAAACACCACAAGCTGATTTATCAAATCTTTTCTGAATGCTCTCAGAAAATGTCAAAAATCTGATCCATTGACAGAGAAGAGTCAGAGAATCGTGGCAGCCTATGGGATCACAAGACCTTTTCAAAACTATCATAAATCACTACAGAAAACAAATGGGGCACCATGTGATAAGATTTTGTCTGACAGCTTTGCTTCAACAAGATGTATATGAGATAAATGGATACCTTTGTCTGTGCCCAATTGTCAGTTTACAAAGTTCCAACTTGTCAAATTGTGAAATACACTGCATCCAAAATAATATACCTTTTTGGATATCCAATAGCATGATTTAAGAAACCTCTCACTCTGTTTCTTTGTTGCAATTTTAAAAGTACTTCTCCAGGCAACAATACTTCAGAAAAGACAGACAGGTAGAAAGATAGGAAGGCTGGCAGACAGACAGGTCAAATATTACCTAGAACAGTAGTTCTAGTACTGCAGCCTATCTAAAATAATTAAATACCTTTTATCCCATTAAAAAAAACCAAAACACAAAAACAACCCAACTTTAAAGTAACTTTAATCACAATAACCTTTGATATTGCTGTGGAATTGTTCTGTCTCATACAGATTCTGAACATATTCAAAACAATGAAGTAATACATAAATATTTCTCCAATATTAGTTAGGCTCATGGAAATGCCTTTGCTAGCGAGCTATGATGTTACACAAATCAACACAAACACTCAGGTAGCAGAAAACATGCATTTGGTACTGAATTAGTAATGTGTGCAGCAATCCATGTTGGTGGTCAGAACTCTATTGCCAGTGCTAATGATAATGATTTGGGCCTGATTTTAATTTATTAATGCATTAAATAAATAAATGATATAATTTACAAGTGGTTATGGACACAGAAGCTTTTGTAAGACCATTTCAAAATTTTTAGAACTTAGTATAGTAAAAAAACAGGTAGTTACAACATTTTGGATATAGTCTCTGGTACCAGCTTTTAAAACACATTTAGCTTTTCTCAACATGTAAGAAAACTGTGATCATTATCACACAGAGCATGAAGAAATTTGGAAATACAATACAAGCTAGACACCGTGTTTTTAATGTTTATCTTTTAAACATTATTTCTGTGCATTATTGAAATTGCCTCTACTTTTTGCAGAAGAAAGTTTACAAATTCAAATTCTGAAGGAAGTTCCAATTTAAAAAAAAAATATTTCTGAGAGATACATAATGCTTCCTGTGTCAAGTGTTCATTGCAGGGAGAAAGCAGAATCAAAACCCCCTTAGAACTTTTTTGTTGAAACTGTAATATTGATAGTTTACTTAATGGGCTTGTGATCTTCAAGATGTCATGAATGAAAACCAGTCCCAAGAGTCCTTCCAGGGGCTCTAGCTTGGACTAATAGAATTAGGAGCAGAGACAAGTTTGAAAACTCTTGTTAACCAAGGCCAATGCCTCTTCAGTCTTCCTATACAATGGACTGATAATCAGATAGAGACAGTCATCACAACCTAGGCCCTTTCAAATATGATTCCAGACCTTAGCATGAAAACGGAATAGTGTTGGCTTGGTGATGAATGACCTCCCTCACAAGGATGATACACCAGAGTCTAGTGCCATGCTTTCACCATTGCATTTATTAGAGGACATAACCAGAGTCTAGATGAGGTCTCCAGCAGGAGTTGTAATAAATTGATTCTACTCCTTCCTCTTCAATCCCACATTAAATACATGTTTCAGTATCTGTAAGAACGTTCTGGAAGAGGAGTAATGTGAACACCAATTTATGAATAGAAGTACCAACAGAAGTGGGAAAAGGAAAGCAATTTCAGGAACTAGATGTGCTCACAATGCATGGGCTAGCTCTGGTGAAGGACACTTCATTTATTAAGCTCAATGCACCTCTAACTTTTCAGCACCACTCAGAAAGAAAATCAGAAGAATTACTTTCACCTTTTTTGCTCCAGGACAGAGTGCCTACAGGAAGGAGTTAAATTTCCTACCTGTCCTACCCTGCTACATGTCTGCGTTTTGCAAGTTTTGAGTGCTAGATAAGCCCGACTTTGCTGTCAGCCTTTAAGTTATGAAATCATTTACCTCACATTTGGTATCACTAAGCATATATAATGGTATACATGCACATAAATAAAGGTAAAAGAGTATTTGTCCTCTCTCTTGTTCTCTATTGTTTCTCTTAATTGCTGCATTTGTGCCCAAATGTTCATATAAGAAATAGTCTACTAAATTTTAATTAAAGTTTCAGTACTAAAACATGATAAAAATGTATTTCTATTTGGCGTTGCTTAAAATAAAATTGATTTCATTTATGAAAACCTGTAATCTGGAATTTCCTGCATCTTGTACTTTTAATGAAAATTTGTAATATATAGATAAAAGAACAGAATATATATTTGTGTTTATCAACCTTGTCTCTATTTCCTTCATCTGCAGAAAAAGTATCTGGATCATTCTGTGGCCTTCAATTGTTGTACTTTGCTAATTGCAGAACTATAACTGAAAATTAACACAGGGCTGTAAATCAGCAAGTGGAGTACTTGAGTACTTGGTCTTATGGCAAACTCCATAATTTCATCATGTTCACTTTAACAATGGTTTTGAATTCATGTATTTAGTAAAAGTACACCACAGGACTTTTAATTCTCAGAACAACATCCCTAAAAGCATTATTCAGACTTTTGAGGTGCATGGAGCAGTAGTACCTGAGTTTAGGCAAAGCTCTTGGCAAATCCCAGTGAAATTTTTTGACAGATGCATCTTTTAGCCTTTGGAAAAGAGAAGGTGCTTCAGGCAAGATATTTGATTAATGCTGCAAAATATAGCGTTGCTGGCACAGCTGGTATGTTGGGAGAAAAATTCATCACTAAGTCTGAAACTGCCATGCAATTTTCTCTCAACAGTTCTTTTCTGTATTTGACAGAAGATTTGCACAGGACAAACTAGCTTGACGGAGGACAAGTCAGCCAGCTGTTGAGGTATCTCTAAACATGACAGATCACTATGTTTTAACTCAGATTAATTCACTTATTGCAGGTAGACCTGAATCACTGGTCATTGTCAAACCAGTTGTCACAACTAGCAAATCATGTCAGATTTCTGAACAAAAATATTTCAAATCTTAAACAGTTCTTATCACCTCAGCCTGTCTGCTTTTCACACAGCCAAACAAAGAATTGCAAAATAACCAATGTTGCTCCAGCAGTACCTGTGTTGTTTGTCTGGTATTTAAAAGGACAAGAAGGACTTGGAAATTGAGTGCAGACTCTGGTAACTGGCAAAAATTAAAGTACTTTTTCCAAGTTGCTTTCCTGCATCCCACCCCAACTTTTGTCTGTTTTCTGTTGCTTTTAAAATGTTAATTGCTGCCTCAAACTCTTATCCATTTTTGTCCCTATATATTCAAAGGTACAATAAACAAAAAACAACAGGGCAAATTTTAAATATATGATAAAAGAATCACCTCTCCAGCGTTACAAGACTAGAATGAAAAATCACTTTCAAAATATGATAGCAGAAATGAAGTCCGTATTTAGCACTGTATTTCAATTAGTGTTCTCAGATTGATTAGATAGTAAAATCAGTAATTCAGATACATCCAACAGACATTAGATGCTACAGAGCCTGAAGCATATTTGCAATATCAGAATTATAGGTTGGCCTAAATTTGTGCTATTGGATCCAAACCTTCTAGATCATGGGGACTTTTGGAAACAATTTGAACCTTGCCAGTGGAGCTCAGGGCTAATCAGAAACTTACTTAGCCCAAAACATGCACTGGCAGCACAAAACATTTTCCAAAATGAATTCCCTTCTCAGGGTTTTCATGAATTATCCTGATGTTTTCATGGAAATAGAAGGACTGACCTCCAAAAAAATCACATCTAAACTCTGAGGGAAAGTGCTGCATCTCAGCACCAGCAATGAAGTGTGTCATGTGAGCCAAAGAAGTTCTTTTGTAAAGAAAAATAAATAAATTTTTTCATCATTGTTAATTAAGTGGGGAAAAGAACGTCTCAAGATGTGATATATGAGGTTTGCAAGACAAGATTGGAAAAAATGTCAAATAACTTGGTGTGATCTCATAGGTGACCATACTTTGAGGGTCAACTAGAGATCTTCTTGAAGTTCTTTCTAGTCTGCATTGCCCTATGATCCTAGCAATATAACTTTATTATATCTGTGTGCATATAAAGTACATAGGTGTCTTCACTACCTACTCTAGAAATGTATATCATGTGGTGAAAATTGCCAATCTCACCGTTGTCATTGTATAACATACACAGCACATCATGCCTACAAATCCTCAAAAAGTCCAGTAACCAAATACAGCTTATACTTCTTCCCTCTGCCAATTTATGTAGGATTGGTTCTTTCTGATCTAGTATCTCCTCTCTGCCAGATCAACCACTAAACAATGTTACCTTTTATTTGTTACTTTCTTCTGACATTGAAGCTAGGTATGTAACACGGATTTTAAGGATGAGAAATACATTTCCTAAGAAGCAACAAGGAGATTCAATACAGTTTAAACCAACAAAGGATTATATATTTTAAAGGCACAGAAGGGGAGAAACATAGTCAAGTTAAAGACTCTATAGGGTTTATGTGTACTGATGGGATTGCTAAAAGGATTTTAGTTAGAAAGATGAAGTTTCTATGTGTTTTAGTTAGGGACTTCTTTCATTAGGGCTTCTTTCTATCCAGAGATACATGGCTTTAGTGCTGGAAATACTTCACTCTCTCCTCACAGAATGGAGCTCTCCTCTCCCATGATACCTTATGTCCAATTATAGTTATGACAGGGTATAAAGATGCTCCAACACAAAAGTCCTCCTACTTATCATGTGTCCAATCATAGCTGAAAAGCTTGTGTGAAGGAGGCCTTCAAGGGGAAAGGAGTGTCCTCTCTCTTTGCTGCTCCTTGACAGTGCTCCAGGAAGGGGTTGGTTGTTATTAGTCATTTATGTAAATGGATTTGTTCTGGCTTGGGGTTCTCACTTTGCTGCTGATAGAAGCAAACCTGGAAAAGTGGATGTGAAAGGACTTGTTAGATGACTTTTTTTAGATGACTTGGGTATGCTTGGACTGCTACACATGCATATTTTGTTTTGCAGACTTTCAGATCTGCATCATGCTTGTAGTTAAAAAATTATTTCCTTAGAATGCTGGAGAACCCCAATCAGATCTCTGGCTCACAAACATCTAGATCTCCATATATTTAGGACAGTGTAATGACACAGAATACAAGGTGTGAGAAGATGGACATGTCTTTTAAAATCTAGGCATGTTATCTGAAAGGCTGCTTCTTCCATCTGCTTCTCTCCCTCCTTACCCTATTCCAGCCAAAATTATTCTCCTGTCATGCTAGAAAAATGAATGAACTTTCCCTAAAAAGCATTTAAGTTAAATTAAGGAGAGATGGCAAAAAATTACCATTGCCACTTTTCAAGTGACCAAGCTCATATTAAACAAAATTCAGTTGGGAATGCTCGTATCTGTGATTGACTGGTAGGTTGAGTTGAGGTAGTTCTGGCAAGATGCTGGCGCTGGCTGTCGGCTGAGGTGGCAGCCTATTTAACTGACACGATCAAAGAACTGAAGAGGATGTATGTCCAGAGACCAAGTGATGCAACAGAAGATTATAGCCCACAATAGATTGACTTTTCTAACTGTAACACACTCTACAGTCCTTAGCAGAAAAAGGCTTTGGTTTTGTGCTGGGAAAATGTATTATCTTGGAGGCCTATACAACATCAGAAACTGTCCCTTGTGTTTCTGCTAAGTGAATCAAGGTCTTAATGTTACCCTTCATTACAGTCATCTTCCTTTATTGTTGACTAAAGTAAAGAATATTAAAAGAAAACAAACAACCAACCAAAAACCACACCAAAACCCCAACCAACCAACCAACTAAAAAAAAGGCAGGAGAAGACTGTCTCCAGACATTTTTCTCTTATTTCTCAAACTTCCACTGTTTTTGGAGACAAAAATTAAATGAGACTGTGGCACTCTTGAACTCAGGGTGGACAGCGGGAACTGGCACTGAGCTGCAATGACATAGATACATACAGCATACATAGATTTGAGTTAACCTATTTGTAGGTATAATGTGTAACTTTTTCAACTGATATGAGAGTTGATTTAATTTCACTCATATTTTGCTATATTTTAATTTCAAAGTGCACAAGACAACAAGCACTTGTAGGTGTGGGTTGTTTTTTTTTTTAAGTTTTGTTTTTGTTTTTAAGTTAAGGTATCTTCTTAAAACAGATGAACCAAAACCCTCCAAGGAAGAAATCAGTTAATTAAAAATTATGTAAGAACATCTGCTTGCAAGCTGATCAAACTAGAAAGGTGAAAACAATGCCTGCTCTAGTGGAGGGAAGAAAGACGGCAGTTTGGGGAATGGTGAAAAGCCAAAATGTGGGGTAAATGATAAAGAAACTGCCAGATTCCATGTCTTGAGTCATGTTAAAATTTGAACTTAAACACAAAGTTCAGTTCAGTGAAGCAGAAGGACAATTCTCTTCCCTAGATAGAAAAAGATCTTTTTTTATCTGTAGCAGGTGACATATGATTCGCGCAGATGAGCCACTAGCCACTTCAATCTCTATAACTTGAGAAATTCATCAAGATCCAGGAACACTGACTTGGATTATTCACATGAGTTTGGCAAATGTCATGTAGTATAGTCATGCATAAAAAATCAAGAAGCATTTAGCCAATTGAGATGATGCTCTGTATAGGAGGACCCATGTAGCACCACACAATCAATGCCACAGAGAATAATCACAGGAATGAGCCCTGCTTACATATTATATTTATTAAATTATATGCACTTAATGACTCAAAAATAACTTTTTAGAAGACAAAATGCCATGTATTTTCAATTAATGTATTCTTTGTTAAAGCTTTTAATGATGTTATTTTCTCTCATATTCCATGAAGCTAAGTGAATTCATTAAAACATATTTTGACTTTTAAAAGGGAATATTTTTAGGGCTGATTTTTTTTTTTCTTTTACTTCATTTGATCAAATCCTTGGGTTTTCTGGAAAGAGTAAATTTACTCACATACAGAATTGTTTGAAGGATATTTTCTTATATGGAGACATTATTTCATGACCATATGAGAAGCTTTGTGAAACTCCATCTCACTGGCCCGTATTTATCATGAACATTGTTTTAATAGCAAGGCCTAAAAATACTTTTAAAATGAGAAATGCAATAATGTTGAGCTATTTGACATTTCTTAAGTCAATGGCACTGGAGGCTTTGTTAACCAAGGCAGCTCATGGTGTCTCTTGCAAAGTGACATATGTCTCCTGTATACACAGGCATCAGACGAGCCTAACTGAAAATAACACAGATTCAGCAGCTGACAGCTTACTGCGGCTGAGAGAGGAACATTTCTTCCCATTTTAAACTATTCTCTCTTGTATTCTTCCCCCCTTTGGTAAAATCACTACTCAAAATAATATTTTAGTACATTTTTTGAGACAAAACTGCTGCTATTTTCATTTAGTTGTGCTACATTACCTTTACATTATCAAACAGGACCCAACTAAATGACAAAAAGGCGCCTCCTATGTGACAACTTTACAAAATGTGCACCTGATTTCTGCTGCAAATGCCATTATCAGTTGAGAAAGACACTGTTCTGAAATGAAATATAGGATAATGCTCTGTAAGTGGCAAGTGGGCACTTTCCTTCAATGCCCAAAGACTTGACACCTGTGGCTTCTGTAAGAGAGAGATGAATCTGAACAAGGCTTATGAGTGACTTTTGAGCTTCCATTTAATATTCTCCATCTCTCATATGACAGCAGGAAGACTCAGGCTTGTCATTGTCACTGGAGGGACAGGGCAGACAATTTTTAGTAGACAAGTACCTGTGTACATTGGGATGTTTGTTTACAGTGAGCACAAGTGCAAATTCTCAGTATGCTACCTATTTTGCTGTAAGACCCTAAGGATGTCTGAAGAGCGGTATTTATTATACTGACTAACATAAATATCAGATTTTAAGTATCAGAGTTAGGCATCTCAGCTCCCTAGGCTTTACGAGTGGACAGAGAGGGAAGATGGAAAGACCACAAGATGCTTCTGCTCTTAATCCTGTAGAGTACCTTCCTCTGTTCTTGATAATCCTGCTTCATATACCAGAAGTTAAATGCCAAAATATGCAAATGTTAACCCAAGGAAAGGCTTACAAGAATATCCACCCAAGGAACTGTTGAGAATTGAAGTTTATCTGACTCTCCGTGGATGCCCAAGGAGAAACACTGGGAATGTTACAACCTGGCAACAGAATATCACAATCATCTTTATTAACTTAATACCAAGGTATTTTTGACCTAGTTAGTGAGACATTAATTAGGTTCCATTGCAAAGAGTAGTAACAAAAGTTATTGGAAAATCACTACAGCTCCGGAATATTGTATTTATGGCCAGATAAAGCCATGTAGAAATGAAACTATTAGGAAAGTATGTCAAGTACTCTAAGCTGGAGTAACTCTGCTACATGTCACTGGAGACACTCTCCCTTTGCTCAGCAATTTTTCGTGGCTATCTGGCTGACACATTGTTCCATGCAAGGAAGTTTATATACCATCACTAACAGCACAGGTGGAGGTAAATGGCTGCTGTAAACAACACTAATTAGGCAACCTTGGAAAAGACCTGACACTCAGGGAGGGCACTGGTATAGTGCTTAACCATGTTCGGTGGTTAACTTGGTCAGGAAAACAGTCACCAATCTATGCATGTTCAGCAGGTTTTCAAAGTCACGCCCTAAACAAAATCTTAGGCTTTTTTTATTTTTTTTCTCAATAGAACCAGACAGACAAAATATCATAGAACATGTTACACTGATCTCAGGTCAGAACCAGTATTACTATTGCCTAAACACATCAAAATTTTTTCAGAGGAGAAATGCACTTAAATATTTCCTTCTGACTTATGAGGTATGTCAGAAATCAGATTTTCCTATTGAAATAGAAAATGGCTTGTACTTGTATGTTCTCACAGCACAGTATAGACTAAAACCAGAAAAATAACATAATGCAAGGAAACACAAATAACATCACAAAAAACTCCCTCCCAAAATTAGGTGAAGACCAAAGAGAAACAAATGACAACAAAAGAGAAAAAGAAAATTATACTAAATTTTGGGGTGTTTTCCATTACTGCCTATAAAAAGATCTAAAAAATGTTGAAACTCCTCAAAATTCACACATACCGAATGACATGCACAAGCTACCGTACAGAATCACAGAATCACAGAATCTGTTGAGTTGGAAGGGACCCACAAGGATCATCAAGTTCAGCCCTTAGCCCTGCACAGGACCATCTCCAAGAGTCACACCATGTGTCTGAGAGCATTGTCCAAATGCTTCTTGAACTCTGTCAGGCTTGGTGCTGCAACCACTCCCCTGCAGAGACTGTTCAGCACCCAACTAACCTCTCAGTGAAGAACGTCTCTCTGATATCAAACCTAAACCTTCCCTGACACAACCTCAGGTCATTTGCTCGGGCTCTGTCACTGGTCACCACAGAGAAGAGATCGGTGTCTGCCCCTCCTCTTCCCCTCACAAGGAAGCTGTAACTGCAATGAAGTCTCCTCTCAGTCTCCTCTTCTCCAAACTGAACAAACCAAGTGACCTCAGCCACTCCTCACATGGCTTTCCCTCAAGGCTCTTCAACATCTTCACTGGCCTCCTTTGGGTGCTCTCTAAGATCTTAATATCTTTCTATATTACAGTTACCAAAACTGCCTACAATATTCAAGGTGAGGCCGCCCCAGTGCAGAGCAGAGCAGGACAATCCCCTCCCTCGCCCAGCTGGCGATGCTGTGCCTGCTGTCCCCCAGGACAGGGTTGGCCCTCCTGGCTGCCAGGGCACTGCTGACTCATATTCAATTTTCTGTTGACCAGGACCACCAGGCACCTTTTTGCAGCACTGGTTTCCAGCATCTCATTCCCCAGTCTGTAGGTACATCCATGGTTGTCCCATCCCAGCGACAGAATCCAGCACTTTCCCTTGTTGAACTTCATATGGTTGGTGATTGCCTTCCATTTGTCAAGATCTCTCTGTAGTGACTCCCTGCTTTCAAGGCAATCAACAGCTCCTCATAGAGCTGGAATGGACTCTGATTGTAGTAGATGAAATTCACTTTTGTAATGCTTAAACAGAATCACTGAGCAATAAATATATCTTCTACTCACTTTGGGCTAGTGGTAGAACATCCTCCTGTGTGTAGTTCCATGGTCCTTGTTGTGATAGTAAGTGTATACTTTATAAATGGGACAATTTTGTTATGGGCAAATGGTAGCGCCAATCTAAAGCCCACCTTTATAATGTATTGCAATTAATTCACCTCCTTTGCCAAAAGGTTGCCAAGTCTAGAAATGGCCAAACGATGTATATTTAAGCTTTGATATGTCAGTCAATACCAACAGAAGGTGTAGTTAATAATTTGAAGATGTTTTAAACTGCAGACTATAATCAGACTGACTGCTCCTCTGTTGTCCCTAATTTACACTACATTTCATTCTTGAGTGATAAATTCAGATCTTTTTAGAATTCTACACTTTTAGTATTCATGCTGGGGGGATCCTTGACCTCTAAGTCTGATATCCAAAAAAAACATTCCAAAAATTTTATTCCAGGTTTTCATTTCCTACAGTTTAAACTGTAAGCTCCCAGGAGCTGCCTTTGTGTTACTTTGTGTTCACCCAACATCTGGAACAACTGACCTGCTTCTTGGTCAATAATTAGGCAATGACACAGTAAACATGATTATGGCTATTACCTTGGTTTTGATTAAATATAAACTTGCAGCTTTCCACATCACTAGTGTATTAAAATATTTTGTAGGCATTCTGAAATTATTTCTGAACTTCTGACTGCACTTTCATGTGGCTACATGATTATATTTAGCCGTATAATAATAAAATGCTTATAATTTTTTAAATAATCAAAAATAAGAAAAAGCTGTATTTGCAAATTAACACTGAAAATGTTGCTATTTTAACCAACATTAGCAGGTAATGATATCAAGGGATTAACCTGAAAACAGTCTTTTTCCCTCTTCTTTAGCCCATCCCAGGAGCTGCCAGTAACATCCCCACAGAAATGCTCTGATGACTTTAAAATTTTTAGTTCTGAGACAGAAGAAATGTGTCCTTTGTACATCTACCAAATGACCGCCTGCTAGAAAAGTCCTCTTACCTTTATTCTTAACTCTCCTTCACCTTTGTGATAGCTCTTGGCAATTTGCATAATAAGAAAATGTATAAATATGTAAAAATGTTTCTAATATGTCCTCTGATAAAATAAAAGCATTTTAGTATGGATAAGCACGACAAAAAAATAGTAATTACAAAACTAGAGAACAGAAAAAAATAATGCAAAACTATCCCAAGATCATTTACTATCCGTATCTGAAAGGCACATGAAAAATATGCTGCAATCACCCACAGAATTTTTCCTCTTTTAGCAAAAGCAGTTTTATTCTAAGAAACTATTAGGTTTTCTCTTAGTGCATTTATAAGTAAAGGAAAAACATGAAATAGGATTGCTTAAGCAGGCAGTGACAAATCAAAGACTTTAACTGCTGATTTGCAAATCATAAACACCTTTTTCAAACACAACAGCAGCTCTGTCTGCTAGATGAAACACTTATTTTTGAGCCCTGGACCTGACTGGCTCACACATATGAGCTCACTTCAATATTTTATTCAGTATACTAGGGAGTGACTTATCCACAGCGACTTTACCCAAAGGAGGACATGGTTCTTCTTCAGCCTCTTTGCAACCCATTCTTCCCAACTGAGCCAACCAAAATAGTAAATTATTAGGAACTATATTGACTAATTCATTATTTAGCTTGAAATTCCCTTATATTTCCCCATACAATATTATTTTTCTTTGCTTATCTCATTAAAATGTATGTTACTGCTTTTCCTCCTTTTTATCTTCACATTTGTTGTTGCTATCTTTGCACTTCTTCATTGCTCTGATTGCATTTAAGGACCTTCCCAAGAGAATAAATTGTGTAAGGCTCATCATTTTAGATATATTTCTTTTGTCTCTTCATTTACTTAACATGTGCCTAAAGGACTATGAAAGTGAATGGACCCTAAGCTGAGAAGCAGGTCAACTGTATACTGTAAAGAAAACAAAGTCTTTAAATTCAAGTTAATAGACCATTTATTACAGAGATGGGAAGAATGGATTAAACATTCTAATCTGTTGGTATTTTATTCAGCCATTATTAATCGTCATCAATATTCGGACACCACTAAGCAGAGTTGACTGAATGTGAGATGAGGTAGTCTCAGCTAACTCCTGTATCATATGGAGACTAAATTAGGCTTTTCAATAATTGCTGTTTCTAAATGACTAACAAAAGGTAGTCTGTGTTGCCCCTGTGTCCTTTATGAGTTCCATAAATAACTAATTAACCTCTGTAACAAAAGTCGGCATTAAAACAGGAGGCAGGCTCTCTGTACAAAGGATGGTCATCTAAGAAAAGATCTGAGCAACACAAAGCTTACACTCTCCTTTTTTGCAGTGTTCTCCACAGAAATTAAATGCTTATTGACTACACGTTAATATCCATTTAGTAATCTGCCATTTTTGTTTGTTTTAATATAGCACTCAGTTTTACAGTAGAAAGGAATTATGCAGTTTAGAAGTATGAATATTAAAAAAGGATATAATTAAATCTGTAGCCTGAAACCTCTGTCTAAAGCTATAATGACAAATTTAGTCCATATTTATTATGGTGCACAAGGGACTTTAACTAGATCATTAGTTTATATGCCTTACTCAGTAGCGAAGTTCTAAAACTTCACATTTTGCATATTATTACATTATTCATTTTTCCAACTAGGCATAAAATATGGCTTCCCAAGAGTACAATACCTAATTCTTCAAAATATACAAAGATAGCAATAAAATGATTAAATTACAACTCTTACATCTGTTCTTCTTGTCTGATTATAAATTAAAATGTTCAAAACCAGAAGAAAACAACACAGGTAACAAATATGTTTAACCCGCATGTCTTAGAATTAAAAAAAATTACCCAACTCTATCCTTGCAATTACAAGTGCTGTTGTCTCATCCCTTTTTCCACAGGTTGCTGTGTCTTCTTTTGAGAGGTTGTGAAATGGAGTATAATTTGATGATTTAAAAATCACTGACTCTGACTGATAACATGGATTAGGTACTGTGAACTCACCAATACAGTTACTGAGAAAGGCTGTTCAAAAAACTCAATGAGATTTCTGTGTGTATGAACACATTGTTTTAAAACACCCGTAAAATGTTATGCCTGTCAGGAGAAAAGTACAAAATGCTATTCTAAACCACTGCCCATCAGTGCAAAATGCTGCTTGGTGTTTTTTTTTTATCAATTACAAATTAAAAAATCTTTAATCCAATGATGGAAATGCACCAGTGCAGATGACACTGACAAATTATCCTTGGCACTGTCTCTGAACTTAAAACACATTTGAAAGAAGACTACCTTGATACAGAATGCATGAACTATTACATCACAATGCCTATTGAGAAATTTAATTTTAGGGAGTATTATTAGGGAAATGGTTATTTACTGAAAAATTTACATTTGAGAACAATAAATGTATTTAAAACTCCATTATTCCACTCATCTGAAGCTATATTTGTTTCCTAAAATCCTGAAATTCATAAGAACAGATACTTAAAGAAATATTTTAAATTACTGCAGTCATAATGACACTGAATCAGCATTATGCAGCAGGGCATTACTGGATGCCATGATAGGTTTCTGTGGATAAATTAGGGGAGCAGAAGTTACGAATGAGTGCTCCTTTAATGCTTCTGAACCAATTGAGATTTCATCAAATTGAGATACCATACTATGTTTCCAGTTTTCATCTGTCCTGAATGGCTGTATTTACTCTAGATGAATATTACTCTGTATGTTCCTTTGACATATGCCTTCCAGATACATTTTATGACAATATCAAAAACATCTTTCTTTCTTCATATCACAGCTGTTTCAGTTGCAAATAGAAACATGAAATAAAGAACTGCATGAGTTTGAATGATCAAACTCTTCCACTTACTGAGCTAAAACCATGTAAGCCAACTTATAAAATGCCCCCTAAAGATTTAACTTCCTGTTTTCGAAAAATAATATTAGAGCTGATAATGTCTACAAAATAAATCTAAAAGATTCTTCCATTAAATTGAAAGGAGGAAATAAAAATTGGATGAGAAAAAAACTTAGAAGAATTTGAAAACTGTTTACAAGACTACTTTTGATTTATGTACTGATATGTAGTAAATCTACCTTGTACACCCAATCTGCAAGGGAAAAAAAAGAGAGAGAAAAATAAAAGAAACTGGCTTCATTACATGATGTCCCTTGATAAATAAAAACTCGATCTGGCCTCTGTCCACTGCTGTTCTAAATGAGCCCAGTCAGTCTGGCCCATGTTTTTTCATTTCATTTTCTCTGGCCAAATGACTACCATCTGCTGTCACAAAGCTGTCACACAATCAGTAATGGAAGATTTCTAAGGAATATAATGGCTGAAGTATGAATATATGACATTACAGCTCCTTTCTAGCAGAGAGAGAGAACAGCAGCCCATTTGAAAAGAAACAGCAGTAGTGTTCTCCCACTTCTCAGCAAGTGCATTGTAATACAAATCTTTATTTGGACTCAAGACGTTGACAGGTCAATTGAACAGAATAAGTCTAGTTTATGATGCAGTTGTCAGAAGTGGTTAAAGCAGAAGTCTGTTTACCAGCGCTCTGAGATATTCCAACAATTTTTCTTGCAAACCAGCACCTTGAGGTTAATTACTTTACCAATTTGAGTAAATGGCAAGCCATATTCCCATCTGTCTCCATTAGTTCCCCACTATTTCTCAATTTATGATGACTGGGGTCAAGGCTGTGGTACAAAAGAAGAGCTAATAAAGCATGAATGGAGTAATTTTCTGTTTATATAAATGTGGTAGCCACAGCATAAATACGGAAGAGACATTTTAGAAATGCATACTCTTTGCCTTGAAAACTCTGGCCGCTACCTGTTTAGAGAAGGAAGAAACAAACACTAGCAATGACTTACTGTGTTACTGTGTCTGTACTTATTTACCTTTAATAAAACCTGCTATATGCTATGCAACACTGTACTGCCCACTTGCACCATGGAATAAGAACGAGAAAAGTTCTGAAAAGCCTGCAACAGTTGATCTCTACTAAGCTTGCTAATTCACCAAAGGCAAGCTGCCTGGAAAAGAAAAAAGAAACATCTCTTTATTTTGGTGCTAAAAAGCAACACTACTGAAGCTTTTGTTCCTCAAGTAAACATTTCTTACTATCTATATAGGATTTAGTGTTGGAATCCCTTAAAAGCTGTTTAGCAGTGTGACTAATTTAAGAGCATCTCAAGGGACAATACCTATTTTATTTCTGTTTGTTCATTAAAACACTGTGAAAGTTTATTCCTGTAAAAAGCGTAGACTTTTTCTCCTTTTTAGTTTTAAATTCGGCCACATAGTTATGTTCTATTCAAAATACTTACTATCTACACCCAATGCCTTAGATAAATAACTCCAGGAAAAACCTCTACCAATTCCCACAAACTGTTAATGAAGATGCTAGTTTGATAAATTATGCCTAATCTACTTCGTCTAAACAGTGGCAGTCTAAAAACAGAAGATAATATTTTGGCCATTTGCCACAAATGGAAGAATTACTCATTAATTAAACAGTACAATAAAATAAATTTTGCAGCAAATGAGGCATAAAGCATGTATTTTACCACAAATGATTCAAAATAGAATGGAGGTAATAATGTCCTGTTGCTGTTTGTGTAGTGTAAAAATTTTAATCCATGACATATCCATCAGAAGCCACAGAAACCCATTAATGTGAAGCAAGTCAGGAGATCCCTATACATATTAATTTCTGTAACACAGTCTAGAGAATTAACGTATTTTTAGATTCCTATATTCATCTGAAGATCAGATTAAAAGCCAACCATTAAAGATGACAGCAGAACCATCAAAGAACAAAACTGACTATCAACTCTTCTGATTTCTTAAGAAGTCAAAAACTAAGGTTTGCACTTCTATTCTCTGCACAGTTCCACATTGTCAGTTTTTCTCATTACATGCCTTGTATTTTACTAAATATTCTTCTGCTGGTAGAGTGGATTCTAACGTTTCTCTGACGCTAAGGAAAAACAAAACCAAACACCCAAAGATGATCGGGAAAGCAGAGAAGGGGAAAAAGTCATTCATTTTGTACTCACTTGGAGGTCATATTCCTGGTTTTATGATGTAACAAAAAGCAAAAACAAGTAGAGAATTTAAACAGATGAACAGTCTTGTTTTCAGTCTTTTAATAAAATCCAGATGAACTTTTCTACAGAAGTCCTTCTTTAATGGAAACTTTCCCTGTTTGTACTGGATACTTTCAACAACCTTCCTGAATAGAATTATGATGATGCCCTTTTTATTTAATTTAATATATATGTATTTTTCACAATGGTTCTACCCAAGTTGGACCTTGTGATTACAAAGAATTTTAAACTTCTGTCTGTGTCCATTGAGAGGTAACATATTCACCTATAAATCAAATGTGTATATTAACCACACCAAGTTCCAACCTTGTGAATATTTGGTGAAATTTTTACTTTTACGCAGTAGTTGCTGAAAACAACAGAATTACCTAGACCTTTTTTTCCTAGTTATCCTCGATTAAGAGCTGCTGATTGATGAACATGAATCAAAATTAGATGTTCATTACAAGCAGAGAGAGTAGTAGCAAACACAATGTATACAATATTAATAGCAAACGTCATAACAGGGTACACAGAAAAAGACAAGCCTCCATTTTCAACTTAATAGCATAGTTCTGGTGACCTCAGACTAATTGTTTGTCTTTCAAAATGTGAGCAGAACAGTTTTGGCTTATGTGGAATAAAAATTAAGAGTCATCTCCTTACATGAAAAATATTTGATGATGTCATACTGACATTCTGCAAGGACCCAGTTATTCTAAATAGTTATTCTACAGTAACTAATACGTTAAGTATGTTTCTGGTCAGTATACTTTGGAAGAGGATTCATTTAAGCCACATAATGCACTCTAACTGCAAAATAAGATTTTTCATATGAAGAGCTAGTTTGGAAGAGCTAAGCAGTTTTATCTTTTCTGAGTTCAGTCCCCTTGCAAGCACATCCCTGTTCACTATGATCTGTCTGTTTTCAGTTACTGCACAGTTTTATTAAGTAACAAAAAAGATGTGGAGCAAGCTCATCAGCTGAAATAAAACTCACCTCTACTTTGCAACTAGTGAGATGGTACTAAACACTGTCATTCAGTTTACTGTGAATCAAACTCCAAAATGGTTAACTAGCAAGAAGAGAACACATAACAAATTAAAAAACAGAGGCCTGGTTTTGGCTGGTATAGTTAATTTTCCTCAAAGTGGCTAGTACTGGGCTGTGTTTTTTATTTGTGTTGAACACAGGGTTGATAATATAGAGCTGTGTTGTTATTGCTGAGCGGGGCTTACACAGATCCAAGGCCTTTTCTGTTTTTTTTATAGTGCTGTGCTGACAAGGAAGTTGGGAGTGCATGGGAAGGTGGGAGGAGACACAGCTGGGACAGATGACTCCAGTTGAGCAAAGGGAATATTCCATACCATACGCATCATGCTCAGTGTATAAAGCTGGGAGAAGAAGGAGGAAGGGGGGGATGTTTGGAGTGATGGTGTTTGTCCCCTCAAGTCACCGTTATGTGTGATGGGGCCCTGCTCTCCTGGAGATGGCTGAACACTTGCCTGCCCATGGGAAAGAGTGATTAATTCCTTGTTCTGCTTTGCTTGTGTGCACAGCTTTTTCTTTCCCTATTAAACTGTCTTTATCTCAACCCCTGAATTCCTAGCTTTTACCCTTCCAGTTCTCTCCCTGATTCCATGGGTGGGGTAGAGAGCAAATGGCTGCATGAGCTTTGGTTGCTGACTGGGATTAAACCATGACAACTGGATGTGTCTGAAACCCCTGGAAAGAAAATTTAAGTTACTAATATTGAGGAGGTTTTGTGGCTTAGCAAAGAAACACAGAGGTCTAAACACAGGAAAGGGAAGATGAAATGAAATTCAGAACTTTTAAGTCACGGAAATTTAAAGAGAGTATATTATGAACAAACATTATGGCTACTTGAACATCTTCCAGGCTAAATGAAGGGGATTGACTGCCTCAGTCAAGCCTTCCAGAACTACTTTGAGAATTCCACAAACTTGTTGCCCTTGTTGGCATTTCAGAAAAGTAGTTAGAGTTTAAATGGTACAAACCCCAAATTTCACATACGTCCTTCAAATGGTATACCCAGACCACAGACAACATGAAGAGAAACTCTCACTATCACTGCCTGTGTTTTTCTATTGCCATTCAAAATACCTAATAATTTTTCACAAATTATTAAGTATTTCACAAATTATTAATTTTCACTGCTTAAAGTGCAGTTTGAAAAATGTTTCAGAGGAGTCCATGTGAAAAGGGGCTAAGAAAGACTTTCAGCAGCTACCTGCTTTATATTGGCAGGAGATGCCATCATGAGCACATTACCTAATCCTGCTGACTGACTTCACCAAAGAGAACATGCCAGTTAGACCTTGGGAGCCTCAAGGTGGGTGTCCTGGTCTTGTAATGGGAATCACTGAGTGCTAAGCATAATTGGAAGAAATTCAGGAAAGTAATTCCTTGAAGACCTGAGGTTGAATCGCAAAAGGGAATTTGGATGTAAAAAGTCAGCCTCTTATTTTCTGTGTCACCCAGACTCCTGAGCGTTTCAATTTTTAATTACTTTTTGTCCCTGTGTTTCAGTGGATGAAGTCATAGAACAAAGGGTTTTATATGTTTATCAAAAATGCTCTGGAATGTGGAAAGTCACTGGAAACCCTTTGGGTTACACTGTTTCCTCACCTAACTGAAAAAATAGCCAGTACCAGTATATGGGAATATTGCAGGGCAGCATTAAACAGTTGGAAATTGCTAGTATCTAATTAATTAGTAAAAATCATGACACAGTAGCTGAAGCAAATTGGGGCTTAGCATTTCAAAAACCTGCAAGCTACTATGGCAAAGATAACTTATTTCAGCCAAGAAAGACAAAAAGTAATAGGTCAATTGTATAAAAGCTTCAATAAAAAACAATTTTAAAAAAAGTCTCACAAATAGGCAGGATTGCCTTATGGTTGTATGCAAATCATACCTGATTTCAGTTGCCACAAATTGTTCTACAGGAGGAAATGGAAACCACCTATAAGTAGTATAAGGGTTGAATTTAACTTCTAATTTGCGAAGTACATCTGCTTTATAGAGCATTTTTACTGCAGCCTCATAATAAGATAAACATGGCTTGTATCTCTCTCACTTCTAAACAAAAAACCCCCTAAAAACTGACTTTATTTTTAAAACACAATTACATGATGGGGAGAAGCCTCTAATTTCTGAGAACACACTCATCTAAGACAAATAATTCATAAGAAGAGCACCAAATAATGTGGAAGCACACAAATGGTTTATTAAATGAATATTTGGTGCTCAAATCTCTGACTTCTCCTATACTTCGAGTTTGTTTCTGATTCTTGAGCTACCATTGCTTGAAGCAAAAGATGCAGCTTTGTCAAATGAGAGAGCAGTAAGATATATTCCCCTGCTTCTGCTAAGAAACTCCTAATCAAAACAAAACAAGAATTTCTCAATTTTGTGTGTTGTATCTCACAAAATGTCTTAAGACATTTTTACAATTCCTATAGATGACTTGTTCAAATTTGTAAATGACTGCTTTGCCAAGACAGAAATGTCAGCTTTGTGGCAGGATCTTCATACATGCTTTTAGTTTCTTATTGTCCTAGGTGTTAAAAGAATGAATGTTACTGGTAAACAGAATAATTTCCTCTCAGATTTGCTTCACTTATGATATCTTTTCTATAAAACACTGTTATAATCAGTTATATATATAAGAATTTTACTGCTTTTCTCAAAAAATAAAACAACAGCAATAATAAGAAAAAAAAACACAACCAAAAAAACATATGAATATAAGGCAAGTTTGCTTACAATCTGTTAATACTTTGGACCACAGAAGTTATTAGGGCAGGGGAGGAAGCCATCAGTAAAAAAAGAGGAAACGAAACAGCTTTAAATGCAAAAACCTCTAGAACTGACTCAACATAACATTGTTTTGCTTTCTTTTTCATTTTATGAACCATGTTAGGAAAGAATGGGCTCAAAATAGAAGAAAGAAGGGATACTATAGAAAACTGAAAAAGAAAGAAAACATCTGTTAGTACTTCTCTGCTTTCCTAGACTGGATCAGAAATCTTGAGGTGTTTAGATTTGATACATACCTTGATATAATTCTCAGGACTTTTGCTGTGCTTGTACTTACCCATTGAGTAAGCATGCCCCAACACCTCTTGGCAAAACAGCTTATTGCTGGATATTACCATGTGGCCAGTATTTCTTATAAGCAGATAAGCGAGTCTCCTTTTTGAAGTAATAATTTTGCATGTTGTACGTTTGAAGCCCTATCCTTGACTGATGAAATAACTTTTAACCTTTCTGATCACATTAAATAGGAGACTCAGAAATTCCTGTGAAGTTTCAAGACATTCATTTACAGTAAGCAGCTCACTCCAAACAGAATCACTGTTCCTAAGCATCTCAGATAGCAGCAGTTTTTAGAGACAGAGCTATCAGGTCCATTAGGGCTAATGGCTTTTTGACTGCCTAAGTTTTCTTATTACACTTGGAATAATGTGACATAAGAAGAATCACTGTCTTTTCCTCTCCTTATGGAGCCAAACATGGCTGAATCTGAACATGTTTCTTGATGATCAGGTCAGTGAGAGAAATTGTAAGCTGAAAAAATCAGATTATGTATTAATTTCTGTCTGCACTGACAGCTAAACTGCTCACATCATTAGAAAAATTAAAGCTGTTTTAGGTACAAGTAGTGACCCAAGTACTCTGGTTTCCAGCCAAGACCTCCACCATTTTACTTATATCTATACTCAAAACAGAGAACTGGCTGGCTTAGCTCTTGTTCATACCTCTATTTCTGCATGTGTTAGAGGAACTCAAAAAAGAAGGCAAGGAAATACACAACATATCCATGACGTAAGGACATTTGCCTGGCCAAGGATGAAAAAATGCATAGTAAAGAACTGAGATGGTGTATTTCAGAGGCAAAAATTTTGCCTATTTCTATGTAATGAATATTATTTCAGTGTCAATATCTGATATATGAGGTAAGCCTCCTTGAAATCAGCAAATTAATACCTCAGTTGCTACCACGCTTATATTTCGTGTTTTCATTTTGGAATGCTTGCAAATGACAAAATTTTCCAATAATTTCTGGTTAAAACTTCTCAGTCTCTGAAACGGTGATTTTTAAGAGAAGGAAAAAATCCTTTTATAGATTACTGCTTAAGGTCTCTTCTAGCTGAGTAATTCATCAGAAGTCACTGCATCCCAGCTATTCTGGGTTTTTACTACTCTAAGTAAAGGATGATGAACTGAATGAAGTGTCTTCTAGAAAAGCAAACTGCATACTCTTTGTGTTCCCTGTATATAATAGAAAGTGCAGATTGTGTCTTAAGATATGGCAGACCATTTTCTACAGGGAAGTAAGGTGCTTATCTGATGTTAAAATGGCATAATTTTTCTTCTGATGGCTACACTGTGGGATGTAATCCAAACTCTAAACTGGTGGAGGGGATGGAATGTGGATAGTAATGTTGATTTCATAGCTGAGCAATGAAATCTCCTGTAGGTTAGTTCCCATGAAAGAACTAATAAGGGCACTTGTTTTCAATCACAGATGCTCTCTGCTCAGTCCTATTCTGAAGTGCTTTATTCAGAGTTTCTCCAATCAATATTTTGACTTTGAGAGACAGAGCTATTAGAGGTTGTTTAGTTTGAGAGCTGGAATGCCAGGTCTTGAGTCAGGCAGCCCTTCTCTCCTGTTTGTCAAAAGAAGGTGAGAGAGAGGAAAAAAAAAAAAAAAAGAGCAGATGCAAAGAATCTGTGTACATTCCCACCCTAACCAATAATCTTATTTTCTATTATTTCATCCTTTCGTAAATATATTTTAGAGACTTAAAAACATGCAAAACCAAAGCACTGGAAAAACATAGTATGGAGAATACGGTCAGAGTATCATATCTTTTCTCTAAAATGAGCTACAGTATTCTGGCAATCAGGTCCTGGAATGCCACTTCCCTTGTCCTGGGATGAAACTCTTTGAAAACTCAAACATATTCCTTTGTCTATTATACAGAGTGATTAGCTAGGAATTTGGATTTTTGCACCATGCTAGGAGGAAAATATAAGTGGATGGGAATATATATAAATACATAAAACCCCCTGTATACGATAATGGATTTTCAGGTACCTTAGGAAAGAATTCAGCGTCAATTCTAAGCTGTAAAATTATTTTAACATGACCTTTGAACACTTCAAAATCCATTTCAAGCAGCAGTTTGGTTTTGCTTCTCCTCCCAAAACAAGTAAGAAGCTGTTCTACCAAACGCAAACAGCGGATGAGAGAATATACTGTCTAACCACCATACAAAAATGACAAAGTGAGGCTGGAAGACTTTTCAATTAAAATATATAGGAAAACTTTATTAAACAATGTTTATTACTATGATTCCCAAACACAAGGATTGACTGCACTCTTATCATCTGTTTTCTGTCCACAGTATGCAGATACAACTTCTGAGAAGATTAAGTGCATGGCAGCTTATATTTTTTTGAATATTCTTCATTTTGGCTACAAATCCTTATAGAAATTCTGTTTAATCTGCACAAGGGTTATATCCTAATTTATTTTACTTCATATGCCTTTGTTTTTAAGATTTTTTATAGCTTGTTAACCACAGTTTTTTGCCTTCCACATGCTGCTCTTCCTAACATATCTTAACATATTTACTAGAAGAACAAACAAACAAAGAAAAAAAGTCTGTGGTTTAGTTCTGCTCATGTCTTGAAGCCAGAAGTTTCTGACAATCGTCAGTTTGGCAGTCATATATCTAGCCATCTTTTTGTAGCTTCCACTATTATAGGCAACAATCTAAAGCCTTTTTATATAAATGAAATAAGAAAAATTTCTCTTACTCCAGATTTTTATTTACATTATTACAATTTTATATTAGTGCTTGTCACTATTTTCTTTTCACTTCATCCTTTTGGTATTGATCATCTGCTTTTGATCTCACACACTGAGTAATGACATTGTTTTCACCACGTTCAGGGTGAAGTTTTCATGCAGGCTATTTTTTTAAGACTGTTTGCTATCAACATAGAAGCCAAACTGAGCAGACACTGGTTACTTATTTGATGAGAAGGGAAATAAAGACCGAATGAGCACAGGACAATATTTTATTTTCAACCAAAAAGATCCTTCTACACCTTGTGAGAGGAAGCAAAATATCAGATAATTTAAAAAAAAAGTCTTTAAAGGAAATGGAAGCTTAAGTAGTAGATACTGAATTGCAACAGATAGTTGATATTTTCATTAAACTATTGTATTATAAACATTTAGTTGCTTGGTCTTTTACTAACTGATAAGGCAGCAGAGTTTTTATTTTAGTAAATATTGATTCTTTTGTAGTACAGACTACAAATTTCTGTTAAAAGATAAGGTGGTTTTGCTTTTATTTTAGCAAGACAGTCAAATAAGTCACCTGTATACACCAAATGGAAACGTTATAGTTGTCCAATTTACTTTCTTTCTTGATTCAAATTGAGTGTTTTTGCATTGCAAACTGTAATTCCCAATTCCTGTTGGCCAACCCCATGTGCATCTGACTGATTATTTGTTTAGCAGCATTCAGCACACTGAACAGGGCAGGTTTGTTCTGCTGAAGACTTTATTACCCATCTGCCGCAAAGCATGGCTGTGACATAATTCATTCTATTTACCCTAAAACAACAACAACAACAAAATCACTTCTTTTGCATTTGCAGTGTTATGAGGGGGAAAAATAATTTGACACTTCATCTTTCAATGTCTTTTGCTAGTACTCAGGGAAAAACTATGTAGTTATAGTCCTTTCATTAGAAACAATGCAATAAAACTAATATTTCTTCCCTGAACATATTGCATCAATGAGACATCCCAGCATTTGGAATGTACTTATTTCTCAACTACAATTAACCAGCTGATGTAACTCCTTCCAAATCTGAAACATTTTATGTTTATTCTTTTACAGAATACTTCTGGTAATGCTGAATTAGGAAGGCCTTTTACTTCCATCAGGTTGAAGGGCTTTATTTAGAGTTCATTTTTGTATTAAGACTATGTAAATGGTTCACTACTATGTAAGATGCCCAGCAAAAACACGTAAGTACTTTCCTTTCAAAATCCTCCAACAATCTTTCTATCATCAATCTTTACAGCACATCATCCACAGTTATAAAACAGGATGCTGAATGTTTAGAAACTGTTACACAGATAGACTGGGATGTGTAGTGTGCGCATACATGCTCACATGGAGAAAGAGTGGGGAGGGGGCGGGTGAAGAGGAAGAACCTGAATAACAATGATTTCAGAAAGCAGAGATTAGAAACAAACATGCCTTTAAACAGTGCACACACTTGTACCTTCCCTTCTGTAATTTAGATAAAACCAAACTGAAGATATGTGGTAAGCTAAGCATAGTATATCAATATTTATGCTGCTTGGAATTTACGAAGCAGCAAACTCCTATGCAAATGTTTGAGCTACATAAAAGAAACATTGTTTTCTGCACATCATGTTTCAAGTCATATGATCTGAAATAAAGATTTCAAGAGTATGCTGGCCTTTTTGAATTTTTATTTTATTTAGAAAGCTGTCATTTACAAGGCCTAGCCTCTACTCAAAAAACTCCTGTTTTAATGATGATGCATATTATTTATTGCATGTACTAACTATGAATACATTACTTTAACAATGCTTAAAATTGGCTGAAAAATCTACAGGCATTCTCTTCCTTCTCATGTAGAGCAATCAACTCCTGCTCAGCAATTTGTCTGTGTGAGACACTGGAATGAAGTAAAGAACATAGTTTTCTTTATGCCAACAGGGATAGCCATTTATTCTAAACTCTTTGCTATATTCATAAACAAAAAAGTTAAGAGTAACATATTCTACAAATTCTGGGTAGTTCTGCATGGGCAATTTTCAGTTCTGTCAAGTGCAGCCAAAGTAATATTCCAGTGTCATGTTTACAGCCATCTGTGTAGATGCAAAATCAAGTTTGGACAGCTTTGATCTTGATACAGTGCAGATATTTTGATGTGAAGGATGACTACTTTAGTTTGAAAGAACAAATGGATTAAAATGCGTCATGGGCTGGGAAGAAATGGTCAGAAAATTAAGGCTTATTTCAAAATAGGTTTTCTAAGTATAATCAGACACTAATTAAAAGAGCAGTAGCCATATCTGGAAAGACTACACCTCCTAGTATCTTGTTCATGTCAATAACCTGTAAAGATAGTTCTACAAAATGAAATAAACACAAAACCCAAGCCAAACCCCCCTGAAAAAGTCACAATTCTTGTATCTGGTAGGGAAACTGAACTTGAAATATATACACATCAGAATCCTATAAAAATATTTTCTGATTATTTGGTAAACCCAAGACAAGTTTTTTCTTATTGCTTCCAGGTTTTGTAGCCTTCATGGTAACTATTATGCATGGTGTGACTGTTAAATGGCTTCTCAGAGAGGCAGGAAGAGCAAAAAGGAGAGGGGGGGGAAATGTGGGTATCCCTGAGATCAGTGGTCAAACAGCTGTTTATATCATGATTTCATTATATAGGTGCAAGAGTCATATGATTTCTCTTGGAAGAATTGGGCATGCAGACATCATGTGTTCAAGAGTAGTAACAGCTCAGGAACTCTATCAAACACAGATTCAGAATGGATAAAAATGCTTATTGTCATCTGTGCATTTGTGATTGTCAGAGAAGGGAACTTGAAGCTTTTAATTACTTGGAAAAAGCATAACACCTGAATACATATTACTATATGTATATCTCTGAAATTCTCTTAAGCATATATCATGTCTTTTATATTGTTAAGTATCAAAGTTCTCTTAGTAGCCTGCAGTTAATATTTACCTTCTAATTTAAGAAAGTGAAAACTATGGTGTAAAAATGCATGGAGACATTGAGTGAATTATTATATAGAAATCATACATGTTTGCTGTCCACCTGCTGGAACCAAATCCGAAACTGAAATA
Organism: Acropternis orthonyx; assembly: GCA_035583155.1. Classification (NCBI taxonomy): domain Eukaryota; kingdom Metazoa; phylum Chordata; class Aves; order Passeriformes; family Rhinocryptidae; genus Acropternis; species Acropternis orthonyx. The sequence goes on along the minus strand of JAWWEU010000158.1, from coordinate 38,336,644 downwards.
AAAAATACTTAAAAAAATCTTTTAGTAAATGAACATCTAATTCTCTTCCTCAGAATCTTATATATCAGAAGAGATATAGGAATGATTTTGTTAAAAAGTTTGTCACACTTAAGTCTGCAGAAATTTCAGTAATTCATAGCTTAACTATTTCCAAATGCATCATGAATCAAAAATGCCTTGATGGAAGAATGATCCACTTTCTTGTTAGCATGGGATTAGTACAATTTTGTAGAGTTGTAATTTTAAATGAAAAACATAATTTTTCATAATATTGCTTGTGTCCACAGACTAGATTTGAATTACTAGCCAAAAGTTCCTGTTGCTATTGTAATTTTAATTCACTTTTTGACATGTAGGAACTTGAGTATCTGACACCAGCTATACAAATTGAGAAGTCATCCACTCTCCTGATATTTCTTTTTTAAGATAAATTACCTGAGGATGTTTTTCATGACCAGGTATTGGTTTCTACCCATCTCTTATAGAGAAAAAAGATCAGAAAGCTGCAGCTTTTGCCCTCGGTTTTGCCAGTTCCGTAGTGAGGTTATTCTCCATTCTTTATTTGTATAAAAATGTTTCAATACAGTACAAGACTTCAAACATGTATCATGTGTTGTGAGAGTGTCTGGACAATGGAAAATGGCAAGTAATGCAGGGCTTGGGGCTTAGTTTCAAATTTATCATCTAGAAGCACATTCTCAAGTGGCTGACTAACATTATCTGTCTCTTCTTTCTATAAATAAATACATCCATGTGAAATGCAGTATAATATGCTTACATCCCTCTCCCCACAATCTTAATTTTATTTATTGAAATTTCCCTCTTATATTTAATTTACAGAGAAAAGTTATTTTGTACTGCCACCACTGCAGGAGCTTTTTAAATGATTCAAGGAAGTATAGCTTTCATTTAGGTTTGTGCCCTCCAGTCTGTTTATACTGGTCGATACACTTGTCTGAAAAATATAATGGATTAGCACATCATTCAACAAACTAGTCAGAAGGCAAGCTCAAGGCGACAGAGACCAAAAAGTAAATTACAGCCAGTAGTAGGGACAGGCCAAGCCTACAGCTAGGAAACATCATATCATTACAAAACCTGTATTCTGAGAGAATGTTAGTTGAACTGAAATGAGTGAAAAATTTACACTGAACTATAATAAAACAATCAACTCAGTGATTTCATACAGAATTATAAATTGTACAGTTTATGACACATAAAGCAAAATATGATTCTCACAAGCAGTGCATGCTACAGTCATACCTCCTATCAACAATAGGCATTATTACTCTGTAATATAAAAGAAGTATTTTGTCTCCAGTTTAGTACTTTTTATTTCAGAGCTTATTTAACACATTTAAATATGTGCAAAACAAAATATGCCAAAAAGCATATTGTGAAAAGGTTGTGAAAATATACCTTATATAGGTAAAACAAACCCATCAAAGATGTAATACAGCTTGAAAGATGGAAGGTTTTTCTCCTTAGCATACAGATAACATTCAAGGTGAAGTTCAGTAGCTGCAACTTCTAGCATATAAGTAATTAATTATACTCTTTTCTATAAGTGATAATTGTGGGTTATTTTTCTTTTTGAACCTTCAGCAGTGAATCAGAACCAAAATCATATCATTTTAGCTTTATTTCTGCTTTGAAACTTACAAAACTCTTATTTGAAATAGATGACTCAGTTCTATAACACATAAACCTATTCCCATTTACAAAGAGAGAAGAGCCTTAATGTTCTCATAAAGGTTGAAGAACATCATAGCATTGTAATAACCTTTCAGAAAATTAACACAGTGGATGAAATTCGCTGCTGAGTTAGATCCTTTAGCTCAAATGGAGATACATTATGAAGAGTTGTGTGTGACATGCTAGAAGGTAGAAATCACATCATATGACTATTAAGTAAAATCTGGGAAAGAGTTACAATCTAGCAAATACATCAGCAAAGAATGAAAAACTACCTGCCATGTAGCTTCCATAGTCATATATTTGTGGGAGACAAAGCCACCTCTACAGAAAGTAAACCATCACTATCATTCCTTTTCTGCATTTCCATTCAACTGTGCTTATGAAGCAATTAGTTTTGCCACAGTTTTGCTATTTTCAGTTGTGCTTGTGTCTTACGCATGACTTCAGGTATCAGGAAAGATAAGACCAGTGTTTCAGATTTTCCTCGTGGTCATAGCCTTGGATTCATTTATTCACAAGATGAACAGAAGCAGATGGTTTCTGGAACTCAACTTGCCTATTTCTGTTCCCCAGCTCTCACCACAGAGTCCCTTTGAGCACCTTGTATAGGATTCTGGGATGAGATCATGTCACAGAGCAATGGTCTTTGAAGGGAATTCCCACACTTTTTAATTGATACTAGAAGCTCACTGCGGAGCCAAAGGAGCAAATGGAAAACAATTGTTTGTATTTTGGATCACTGATAGTTTGTTTAATCTAGGTTATTTCTGCTCAGGAACTGTGTGAATCTCCTACACAATGAGGAAATCTCTTGTTACTTTATGGATAAAATAAGTGGATAAAATAAAATCAAGTGAACTTGGGCTCAATTATCATCATCATCTCTGTAGTATAAATTTCAATTTCTTGAAGGAAGAAGTGTCACAGTAGATTATTTCCAAGTAAATACTTGGTTTGTGAAATCACATTTGCATTGTGATATGTCTATTTCTCAGTAGTCTACACTTACACACTACTTCTGGGACAGCAATCTACAGAGACATCAAAACCTTCCTTGTTTTAAGCAAAGATGCCAATTTTAAAATATCATGCCCTATCACAGCTGAGGCCACAATGTTAAAATATGCTGAGCTTTCAATTCAATATGAAATCTGCCTGTTCTCCTGGCATGGGGCCAACAAGAGACTGATGGGTTTTGACACATTCTTCCCTGGTTTGTTTGTTTCCTGGGCAAGAGCTGTTGTTCAACACCAACAACTATTTTAGATGTTTATTTAAAGTTTCTAAAATGCAGATGGTGTATATATGTATTTTAAATATATACAAAATTTAAATATATAAAAAATACATATTTCAAATATACAACAAATCAATTAAACATTGAGCTTCTTGTCCTGCTTCTATAAGCACATGTAGTTTCACATTTTAAACAGGCCAAATAGCCAAGCAGACACACATGACCTACACATCAACTTTGGGTAAATAGGGCATAAAGAAACAAAATAATAATACACAATATAAGTGCATTTTCACTATTGAAATTTAAGTATTGTTGATAATTGCTTTTGGTCACGATTTTTCTCTCCAGAAATTTTGCTTTTGCTTTGTTTTTTTTGTGAGATTGCTACTGATTTTAATGAGAGTTCACACAGTTTAAAAAAACAAGTCACAATCCTTCAAAGACTTAACTGAATAGATTTATTTGTTTCACAGCTTTCAGTGAGAATTCTTGTGTACATGTTTACAAGATCCAAGCCTTTGTTAGGATATATTAATCTTCTACTCATACTCTATTTTATTACTTTATGATATATTCATCCTTTCTTCTACTCATACTCTATTTTATTACTTTGTTATGATATATTCATCCTTTCTTCTACTCATACTCTATTTTAAGTTCAACTTGTAGCATTACCTTTTGTTATTGTTGTTTAACACTTAGCACTCAGAAAGCAGTTTCCAGTTCCTCGTCACATTGTCAAATTTGCCACTGTTTAGAATAAATTTTTACAGGACACACATCTGTTTCAGACTGAATAACTTAGAAATTTTAATCTAAGCTTCAGTCTAGACACAGAAGCTTTTTTTTTCCCCCTCATGTTGAAGCAGTAAGATTTTTTTGAGCAGTCATCACATTCCCATTTCTATTAGAAAATGGATTTGAAACTGGCAAATGGAGTTGCTTTTATACCAGCAAGAGGCTATTTGCCATTCCAATAAAAGCACACTGAAATTTGTCTGAGTCATATGCCACTGAGCAAGCAACCACTGCTTAAACAGATCAATACAAACCTTCATTCTATTTACTTCTACAATCTAAAACACCCTATGCTTATGATCAGGGCCAAGGGTATGATCTGTACAGTGACCCACATGTTTAAAGTATAGGTGTGATACTGCAGCTGAAGAATAGGGGCCTAAATAAGAGACAGACACCTCACCAAAGCTGTGCATTTCTGAACTCCTTTTTTTGCTCTTGGATCCTGTAAGACGTGGATAACTATACAGGCTGATTTCCTGTATCTGGCATACAGAGTCTCAGCGTGGGAGGAAACCAGAGACCTGTGATAGGAACATGTGCTACTGCCACACATAAGTATGTGAGATGGGCCAAATGAATATAAAGGTCTGTCTAGAGGGATTTCAGTTTCCATGGCCAAATCTCATTAGACTGTCCTTGGTAAACAGATTGTAACCTTTAACAGTTAACAGCACTCACCACACTCCACCATCCCCCATTGCTTCAGCCTATCATAGCTCATCAGGATGCTCACAGCCCAAAATCAGAGTGCTCAGAGTTATAAGGCTACAGATGGACATTCCTTACTTCCTAATATTGTAGGACAGTATAAGACAGAGGTAAAGAATATGTCAGCACAACTTTGAGATTCCTCTTTCAATCATACACCCATACAGATTCACACAGAGAGATGCATTATATATAAATATATGTGTGCATACTCCTAGCTATAGAGCTAATTGTCCCTGGAAGGCATCCTGCATTTTGTGATTAAACTAGAACATTAGTCAACACAACTAACAGAATGTGAAAAAGAAAAGAAAAGATTAAAAGTTTGTCTGTAATAACTACAACCATTTGTATTTGTTTTCATTAGTAGGGGAGTGGGATGGCTAATCATCAACATAGCATTTGTAAAAGGGTAACAGTTTCTATTGCTGTGCTTTGAAAGGTGAAAAGTATTCATCCCTTGTAAACATCCATTCCATTGTGAAATGAGATTCTCATAGTCACCAATCTCATTAAAAGTTAAAATTGTGTCTGCTTAGTATTAGCAAGGAATAAAAGGGTAAGAAATGAGGTGTCTATGAGAACTATAGCTATTGACACCATTGACCTATAAATACGTCCTCTTCAAGTTGATATACAACAATTCATTATCCCTGTTTTGATATAATTGCTATTACTGAAAGCCCTTTGCTTTCAAGTGTTAATACAATTGCAGTTCATATTTCAGATAATCTGCCAAAAAGAAAAACCTAATTTCTAAATATTTGATCATAAAAGTTATCCTCAGTTTTTACAGATAATTTAGTCAAATGATATCAGATAATCTTAGAGCAGATTTAACAGGAAATTGCTAGGGACTCCATCTAAGCAGCACCCATTTGCACTTATATAAATGTACTGAATGTGTAGGAAGACTTTGACAGCTTGCCATATGTGATTTCATTCTGTAGCCTACCTACTTTACCATCAAAAGTTATATTCTTTGAAGCATTGCCAGAATTACTTTAGCCCAGTAGATATGCTAGATGTGCCCTTTAAAAGCCATATCATTTCCTTTATACTCTGACTAGTTCAATGTAGCATCTGCTCAACTAAATTCCTTTGAAGGTTAAAACCAAAAAAACCCCTGTACTACAGCTCACTGATATGTCCAGTGTTGAACGAAGACCATGGAGGCAAGAGAATAAATACGACTTAAGAGTGTAAAAGAGAATCAGAAAATTATCAGCTATCATGGGAATATTATAATTATACACATGCAGAATAAATATTTGCATTTCAGGATATGCAAGCATTTTATTTATAATAATAATAATCCCTGAATTTCATACTTCCAATCCATTATGTTGATTGTTTATATGTAAATTCTGATATTGCTGTGACATGGGTGCTAATGCCATAATAAAGAATATCACACATCAACAACTTGATTCAAAATAGCAAATATAAGTATGAATGTATAATCTTCTTTACAATCTTTGGGGTTTATAGTTATTTTAAAAGACACTATGTTATTTTCACAACACCTTCCCAGCTGTTCTAGGTGATAATGAAGGGATAGTCCATATCACCCAGTAACACAATTAAACTGTGACATTTTAGAAATATCTTCAGTTTTGCCTTCTTTAATTTCTACAAATGCTATTTAAAATTGAAGGCTTGGTTTTTTTACTGAAGAGGTGAATGAATTCCAGAATTATATGATTTTCTTGTCTGCTCAACTGAAAAGGTTACAAAACATATCAAAATGGTACTGTCCCTTTGTAGTCTCTTAAAACTGTTGTTCAGTGTTAATTAATTAGCTGTAAAAGTTACGTTTGTATATCTGGTATTTTTTTTACAGTTTCACTTATTGTTCTTATTATTTCACATGAATTTGCACCCTCACTAGGGAAATGGCAGGCTTTGCTAATCTGCAGGGATTTATCACAAAAACTACCATGACAGTGCAGACTGGACAGTGGTAGAACTAGCCACATCACTGTCCAAATTAGGTACAGCACTAATGTACTTATATCAGCTAAATAGCCCCTAACCACTTAGAATGGAAAAAGCATGATTTGTTTTGTTTCTGTCTATTTTAGTGGTCTTCCATCAAACGAGTAAGATCTTTCTGCACAGTCATGAGTTTATGCAAACCAAGCAGGGTGTAGTGATATCAAAAGAGAAGAGGAGACTAGAACAAGTATTAAGTATCTGCTCTGATTTAGCCAAACAAAAGATCTGGAATAGGTTCAATTTGAAGTGTACAGCATTCTTTCTATAGAAACATTTCTGCCAAAATGCAGGAAAGATAAATACTTAAACTTCCAATGAGCATGAAAGAGAAGCCCATCTCAGTAGAGTACTCTCTAGAATGTGGAATTTCAGTAACTGAATTATTTTCAATGAACAATTCTTCCTCTGAATTGCCTTCTAATGGGAAAGCACTGTATGCTTAAGAAACAATACGTCAAAACTTAATTTGGAAGCTAACAAGGAAGACACACAGAATCAGAAGATGGGAAACAGATGAATTTTAAATAAAAATATCATAATGTTCACCCCTCCCAAACACACAACTAATCAAATGTATACCTATCACAATAGAAAAACGTTTTTTCCACTACATTTTTTTTAGCTAGCCACTCAGACCCTGAAGATTGTCATGTCTTTGGCATGCATCTTTCTCAGTGGTTAGACATTAGCTCATCTATACACAAAGTAGCAGTATATAGCAATTACATTTAAAGTAATAACCCTCCAAAATGCCTTAACAAAATGTTGATTCAGGTTAACTCAATATGAATATATACAATTGGAGACAGAAGAAAGAAATCAATCTATCATATGACCAAAATATTTTGAAACATGCAAGCAATCTATAACCAATAGAGAACAAAAAGAGTAATCAAACTGTCACTCATTCAAAATACTAGTTGCTTATAGGGACAGAGGGATTGCTGAATAACTTATGGAAAATATCTTCATTCACAGGGTAAAATAAGAACCATGTTGGCAATATATAGAACCATCCAAAAGCCTGTGAAATCCCTTTACTGACTTACAGCCTGTGGATCAGACACACACCAGGTCAGGAGAAACAAATGTAGAAGTCAAAGCTATTGTTTCTCCAACTGCATTAATGACTTTTAGAAAAGGAGCATCTTTTCCTACAAACTTTAAGTCATGACTCATACATGCTGTCTCAATATGTGGAAGAGATACGTTTACAGTATTCATCACATCTTTCTTATGCATGTATTGAGGAAGTTCAATAAGGACACATGGATAGCTCCATTGTTATTCAAGGAATCTCAGGAATGTATTTGGCTTTGTATTTACAACTTATGCATGAATAAATGCTGTCCCAAAAGCGATGTGTTTATGAAATGTGGTATGAAGAGGTATAGGCTATGCCTAACTATAATGGCTACATCCTAATCCAGCAGTACTCTTCCTAGAAAATACTTGTCATGCAAAAGACCCAAGGACAGAATCTTAAACATAAAACAATTAATATAGGTAACACTTCTGTCACACATTTTATTATTCTAAAGCCAGATTTATTAACACAAAGGTTTTAAAAGTTATCTGGGATGCAGTATGAGCAGGATAGACCATATGAGTTTATAGGCCCATGTGATCCCATTCAACTAGAGAAATAAGACAGTATTTCCCTTTTATACTTTACTGTTGCCAAATTTTATAATATTATTGCCAATCAAGTAGTTTGATTGTAGCTTCAAAGGCCTCTCTGTAGAATCATGATATGCCCCAAAAGTCTCAGACATGTCTTACATATACAAGTACACTTCTAGCATTCATGTAGCTAGTGGAAAAAGAAGACTTGAAAAAGCAATGCCACAAAGGGTGCAAAAACACCAGAATGTTAATAAGTCCTTTAAAATACTATTTTCATATACCTTGAATAACTTGGAACTAGACTCACTATTTGAGTTGATGCTTTGCCATGAGTTCTGAATATCAAAGGTTGGGAAAATTTATTTTGGTTGCCGATAAAGAAGCTGCATATCTCCTCACAGCTCTGTTGCTGAGCAAGGGCAGCGTGCTGTCTCTTTTCTACCTTCCGCTTCCTGTCTGCTCACACCAGAGAGGTGTTTCTTTTGTCTGTCCCCTCATACTAATCTGATTCCTTCTCCCTCAAATACATGCAGGGGTTTCCTGTCTCTAAAGGGAAGATAATTCCTGCTCTTCGACATGTCTCCTCATTGTTGAAGAAAGATATTTTTTCTGCCTCCTTTCTGCCTTATATTTCTAACTCTGGACAAAGTTTATCACTTCACTCTGTTGCCACATTTGATCTCCTGTCTTTTGAAAGGGAAAAATGAAGTCCTAGGTTTCCTCTGCCTCATCTGATGGTCAGTAGAAATATTTCTCTGATGCATAGCTGTCTTTGGCTATGCCAGCACCAACAGAGCATGCTGTGTGCTGGGATGGGTCCTGATGGCGGATCTCGATAGCATAGCTTGTAACAGGGCTTTAAACAGGGCTTCTGGGGATTCATCTGCAGAGGGTCCTTCTGTGGAATTGCCATGAAAACAAAAAGTAAACAGGTTCCATGTGGGACTGAGTTACTCAGTAGTAATGCAGGCACTTCTAAAGGTACTAGAGCAGAAAGAACTTTCAGTGTGAATGCTGTTGAGGAACTCATTGAGCAAGTGAGATAAAGTATGGGTTCATGGTAAGCATGACAAGTTTTTCTGATGCTCTTTTCCCCTGTCCACCAGATGCAGAAAGCAACCTGGGTACATTCCCTTTCACACTGTAACAAACAGGAAGCTGCTGTCAGCTGAGGTACAATTGGAAACATGGGCAGAGGATGTCTTAGATGGCATAATGGTTCAAATGCCAGAAGCAAATACAGGGATTAAAATGCTAAAGCAGAATAGGTCTATTTGAATGCTTAAGAGGACAGGAAGTTACAGAAGAGTATAGATTAACATGGAAGAGCAATAGCACATGGACACAATTGTCCTAAATTTCCAGCACAAACCTTGGGGATTAAGCACCATTAACCTTTGGCTTGAGAGGTTCTCTTGGCTATAGCCCATCTGCAGTGAAGACATTCTCCACAGAACCTGGAATGATTCTGTTCTCTTACCAATCCTCTCTTCCCAGATTAGTATTACTCTGTTAACTCTGACTGAAAACAGAGCAAGTAAAGCTCTGACCAAGGCTGTAATAATACATGATGCTGGCAAAAGCAGATTAAGACATATCTCCTACCCTTTTTTTTGAGCTGCTTATTCCTGATCTTCTGCTTTCATATGCAACTTCTAAGCTGGACTGGTAGAACTGTCAGTGAGGATTTCAGCTGAAGATATGATTGAACTGATCTGAGTTTAAAGTAGCTTGGGTTTTTTATTTCATTTTTGCAGCACTATTTTTAGCCAAGATCCATTCAGTGACCATGTTTTTAATACATATGAGCACTGTTTTATTTAATTAATAACCTTAAGACAATCTCTCAGTTTCTATGAATTGATCTACCCTTTCTCAAGTACTTGGGATGGGAGTTCTGCCAGGTGAGCCTGTACTGCTTCACTGCTACAAGTCTTGAACTATTTCATACACTGGAAAAATTTTAAGTTACCATTTTTACTTGCCCTGACTCAGGTACTGATGTAAAAGAGTACCAAAGTTTATAATCAGTGCATTTTGTAAGCATACAAAGGCATATTTTCTTACTATTAATCAAAACCTATCAACTACAGTTTATTTATTTTTAGAAATGAAATTTTGATCACTTACTAGTAGAATAATTTTTGATTTTACTCTTAAAAGGTAAAATATTCACTTATTTTCAAAGTTTTTTTTACTCCTCATCTCTAATGCACTGGGATAGTATGGAAAATATCTTTATGGCAAATTTATATGTTTCCCACCAGTATCTGGACTTTTTCCTCAATTAGTCCACAACTGTTTGTTTTACTTGGTAACTATATACAGAATATTCTCCAACTTCCACACAAATATGTTACAATGCAATATAAAAAAGATATCAAACTACTCTGTAGCTAATTTGGATAATATGAATGTTAATTTAGGAAAACTTTTTGTCTTTGCTTTAGTAGGAGAGAGAAACATAAAATACATAAAATGGCTTCAACTTTTTCCCCAGACATAATCAGAAAACAATGCATCCATCAGAAAGCAAATGGTCTGATTGCCAATGTTTTCAGTCTTATTCAGTACTTGAAAGGGTTAACAATTGCAATGAAAATACCTTACCGATTTTTATTTTTTAACAGCAAATGCTAGAAATTGTTAAGTGACATGAAAAGTCTTCAGCCTTCAAGTGTTAAACCAATGAGGCTATATTTTATTGCATAGAGAGAGAACCCATGTGATTCATTTTAACCAGTGAATCCCTTCTGCATAAAGGCTTTCAATGTTTCAGCCTCAGTGGCTGGTAAAACATGTTCAAAAGAATAAATAAGGGAAACATGACTCTCATGTAAAATGACATTCTGGATTCCTTTAGTTAACTCAAGAGAGAGCTATATTCAGTCGAGCCTATAAGACAATACTGTTGGTAGTATTTAAAAACACTTCAGAAGGATAAGCAAAACAATGTGATCAATAACAATAAGTTAATTTTACTAAAAAAAAAATTATTAAAGCTTCACTGTATATTGCATTTGGACTCACTACAAAGTGACAGTCAGCGGATTATTCCACAGATTTCTAATGCTGAAAATTCTGATGGCATTTACTAGCATAACCTTTCAACTCTGAGCACATCAATAGAAGCAGACAGTGGTTTGAAATATGATTCCTTGCAGATAGCATATCCTCATTCATCTGACTGTGGTGCTCTGTGCTCCATTGCACAAACAGCAGCTCACCCACTTCTGAGAGGACACTAATAAAAAAGGCATCAATTTTCAGCTCTAGTACTACTGTGATCTCTTTATATGTTCGACATCCAACATTAAATTAAAATGCTGTTATAAATCCTACTTTCTGAATCTGGAATGAGTGTTGGGTTTTTGTCGCATGAGACTGCAGCAAATCTTGTCAAAAGCAAGGAAGCACATCTTGTTCACTCAGAATTAATGTTGTGGATGAAAGAAGGAGGTAAAAGAGGTTGAATATGGTGAACTGTGGGTGTCAAAGGCAGTGGGTAAAGCAGCTTTGGGGTACCAAACAGAGCATAACATTTGCTGCTTTCAACAGATTCCTGGTCAGTAATTATAATTAACAATTATTAACTGCACAGGAAAAAGAATTTGTTCAAACCATGAGGTAGTTTCAAAAAATCCTGCATATCTTCAAATGCATTTATACCTCACATTTTTGGCAATATATTCCCCTGTGCAAGACAAAACCAGTTTTGTAATAACCAGATAAAACGGGTTAAGTGTTTTGGATCGCTTCATGACCATACAGTGAAGGCTGTTACACAGTGTCTATGCAAAATTATGCATATTGATGTTGATGTTCAGGACTTCTGTCAGCTTGTCATTTGCACTTGGGTTGTCTTAAAAGTTCTTGGATTGGGATAGGGATTAAAAAAACCCAAACCAAACAAACAGACAAACAAATCGCAGCATAAAGAAAAAAAAATTTAGGTACTGATGTAAATATATTGTGACAATGGCAAAGTCTTCTCCTGAGAAAAATAAAGCTGCAAACAGTGAGTGTGAAAAAGAAAGCGGGTAGGATATTTCTGTTATGTAGAAGAGTGCCGTATGTTTTGGAGTCTTTCAGCTGTGTCTGATAACCTCTAGCGGCAGGTATCCTTTCTCCTTTAAGAACTAAGCTAAGCTACACTGAAAGGGCAATAATGGCTTCAGCAAAGATACTGTGTCTATAGATATTTTCTCTTGTTCAGTTCATTCATAATTATGAAGAAAAGAAACAAGCTTGCCTTTTTGGGGGTGGGGGAGTGCCTTCAAGAGTGGTTCAATATCTGGATCGAACAGAGGAACTTTTTCCCCCTAAGGATCCTGCCTGAAGAAACCTTGACATGCACAAAGTCAGAACCTAGACAAAGTTGCCCTGGTGAGAACGATAAGGTCACCCGTGGGATTGCTGAGATTATCTCTGTCAAGCACTTGGACAGCATGCAGTCAAATGATGCATCATGCAGTCATTTTCGGGGGGGAAAAAATCAATTTCTTCAGCAGGTCGCTATTTGCTTTTCAAAGTGCCCTTGTAGGCCTTCACCACCAAGCATTTATCAATTTAAATGTTGTAAATTGATAATGTGCCACTGTGCCTTGTACTGTTTCTGAATTATTTTGATACTTATATTTTCCTACTGCTCTCAAAATCCTCAGAGCTGTTCTATTTCAATAGAGCTCCTCCCTTGCTCACTTCTTTTAGCATAAAAGACATGCGTAAATTAATTTTCTTACACCAAATATTAAGGAAAAAATTTTTAAAAACCCACATGACCAACACAGAATTTCTCAGGCTTTTATTTGCTACTTTTAAAGGGGAAAAAAACTATAAAAAAGTTATCAATGCTAGTGCACCAATTTACTAAATGAGAACAAATGCTCCTTTTATACAGCAGTATTTACATTTCGATGTAACAATGACAGCACAAGAAAAAAAAAAAAGGGCAAGCAAGTTCTTTTCTTGATTTGCTATTGTCTAGTTTTTCTTAAAAATATTTCTGTTTTCCTGTGAAGTTCCTGGCTTTTGGGGTTTTCCCCTTCTTGGAATTATTATTATTTCATTTTTATTATATTTATATAGTAGTATAGGAGGAAAATAAGGTAGAACTTACAGAATGAACGTAAGTGCCAAGACTGCTTTATACTGTTTTTTAAGCAAACAGAGTACAAAAGCAATTCTTTAACCATCTACTAACCTCACCTTGATTTGCAATGAAAAACAGGTAGAGAGCATAGTAGTTGAGGGCTGTGCTTCATACAAGCAAAAGAAATACATGGCAGTTGCAAAAACCTCCAGTGATTTATTGGCCCTCAGCCAAGTTATCAGGGGAATCTAATTCTTCTTTATTATTCAAATAAACCACATTTGGCACCATGGTTCCTTTTCAGAATAGCTTCACAAATAGAATGAGTACTGTCATTTATTTGACCTTGTACTTGTGTGCTGTAGCTATAATTTTATTTGCCATTTCATGGAACAAATGCACAGAAAGCCAAAATAAGGAGAGGTTATGCTACTAGTAAGAAGTACACATGTAATATACCTGTTGGTTTTGCCTGCTTTGTTTCAAAAAGGATAAATTCTTAACAATTTATTCTTTTTTCTTCCTTCTTCATCTCTATTTTCTGTCTCTATTATGCCAGCAGCTGCACTGTTCCTTTTTAGTGAGCTCTCTTTTCAACAGGCCAATTTGCAAACCTGTTCTATGCCCTGGACAAGTAAGAAACGTTTTACTTTAAGGTGTGGACCTCACAGAGGTGGAACAATACATTCGATCTTTGTTGAGTAAAACTGTTGGTGAGAAGTGATTAAGAACTTGTTTCCTGAAAGCAAAAGCATCTCAGCCCATAATATTTTCCACTGACCTCAAACATTTATTCTATCTAGTTCTGAACAGATTTTTCCCTATTTGTTACGATATATGGTTCAGCATATTTCTGGTCTAAGCCTCAAACATAGAGACTTCTCAAAAGAATTGAACCCCCCCTGGTAAGAACTGATAATGACTTCTAAGTGCTGGAAGGAGTGATTTGAATGCCTCTTCAATGTCCAGACATGGTGACTCTTTTTAGTAATTTTCTTTTGAAATCTCATCCCATTTCTGAATGGAAATCAGGGTCTGAATGTTCCAAAGATGGCTGTTACTCTGATATCAAAAGTTACCTGTTGACTTGGAAAATGTCTGGGTCAAGACATATATGAAGAACAAACAGTTTTCCATCACTACAGAGATGCAGTGTAAAAAGCTGTTTGTACTGACAGAAGGGAAAGCTACACTATCACAGCTCATGTTGTCCAACCCAGGGAAGAAATCCTGGCCATACTGCACATTTCTAGACACATCTGGGTCTTTCAACAAAGTTTCTGAAAGAAGTGGAAGGTATGTTGAATTATTTCAACTTGCCTCAAGCATAACCAAACTATGACAATTTATACAGATTGAGGGTATAACTCGGAGATTTTTGGTCCATTTCTGTTGCTTTGATTCTTTACCTTCTCTTGCTCATTATTTTCAGCGAACTCTGTCTCAGAAATGTATCTCTGTTCTCTGAAACTGCTCTGATTGCAATTCCACAGTGTGGTCTAAAATATAGATCTGCCAAACTAACTTAAATTTTTTTGTTAGCATTAGCTGGAATAAGTGTTCAAAATATATATATTGATGGTTATCTACATGTAATGTATATACATTGTAATATCAAAGAGTATTTATTGTAATTTTTGTTTACAGTGCAAATATGCTGTTAGTTTTGCCACGGGTACCTTTATTATCATCATTGCCAAGCTGCCTTCCAAGATATTGTTTTATCAGATTTCGTTACTATTAGTCCTGGAGCTATCTTAGAACATCAGCATCTATTTGTTTTGCACCACTGGCTCTAAGTGTTCAGAAAAGAGAAAAATTGGGTTCCGTGAAAAACTGTTTTCACCTGCTGAGATTCAGTATGAGGATTGTTTTCTTTTAGCTAATAGACATAAGATTTTGCTTTGCAAGTATGAAATATATTGTACATTATTTCCGTGTATACTAATTAAAAAACAACAACAGCAACAAAAAGCTAAACTGGAAGAAGCCTTAGAGAAATAATTTGTCTAGAAAGTAAGACTCCAGAGTCGGCACTTGATGAAGATGTTTCAAATAAAAATGCTTATAATATACTTCTAAATTTTAAGCTGAAAACTGCCTAAAAATTCTCTATAAATATGTAGCTTGTCAGTATCAGGATAGGGTCAAATCAACATTTAACTGCAATGCAAGAAATGCAATGCCACATGTATCACATAGCACCAATCCAGAAATTCAGAATTCGCAACTATTTTAAGTTTCTGTAGGGCAAACAGTAGCATTTCCACATATAGTTTGAGAAATGGTTCTGTGGACATTCTTGCTATTTTTTGTAACAAATAAGTTTTGATTAGTGATTTAGTAACAAGTCACTACAGAATTTCTTTTGAAGTTAAGAGACTAGCTATAAAATGTTATAGGAATAGAATAACATATTCAAAATATAAATACAGGAGGTCTGAGAAGTATAAAATGTCTCCATAAAGACAGAAGAGAAGAACAGCAAAAATCTCAGACATTTTAGTAGATCTCAGTAGGTTGCATTTATTATTGTATAAAAATCCATAGTCCTCATTCTGATTTTTGGTAGTTTTTCCATCAGTACTTTCAGTGGTGCACACATGGAAATGTTATCCTGATATATCAAATAATCTAACATGCAAAGAAAATAAATTTATTTATTTGAACTCTTTCCTGAAATGTGTATGTGGATAAAGATTAAGGGTAAAGTCTTAACAACATGATGTGACTTCAGAGTAAGGAAAGATTTACCAACTCCTACAGTTAAAAAGAAAGTGGCAGAAAATGCTTTTAACAAGAGACTAGCATAGGGTTAAAGCCAAATTTTTCTTGAACAGATGATATTTCAGATGGCCGCACTATTCCAGATGCATCAATTTCCTTGAAAATCCAATCCATATATGTGCATATGCTGTGCTGGCAGGAGGACTGACTGAAATGGCCAAAACCCAAGAGCTAATATTCTTTTGGCCAGAATAATGCAATTATTATTTTCCTAGCTATCAGTCTAAGCATACAGAGCCATCTGTTATGCAAAGCAAACATACACATCTCAATTACAGAAAATGCAGTTGCCTTGACAGAATTTGGATTACACCACTAACCAGGGCTGTAAAATTTGTTTTAAGCTAGTGTATAATGGATGCCTTTCAGGAGTTTCCTAATTAGCATTTACCTGCTTAAACTAATTATCCATCCTTCTTCTTTACTGGCTTATTAAACTTTGTTGGATACTATGCATAAAACAGATTAATATGAGCATAAGACAACAATAAACATTAAAGTTCCAATTCTTTACTGTATTATCAACATGGTGGTGAACTGATTTCAAAATGTGGGATTCCTGATACTAACTCCCAAACAGATTAAGTCAGGGATTAAAGTCTATTACAAAACGAGGGACTTTAATGAGAGACAAGAATACTGATATGAGCTAGAAACAGCTCTTGTTTCCATTTCCATCATTGGGTTTGCCAAAGCCAGCACAAAATAACAATTACTGAACTTACTACAGCCAATTGCTTGCATGTTCTATGAGGAATTAATGAAACTCTACTTGGATTCTCACCAGATAATATTTAAAATTAGTCTTTTTTTTTGGCACCCAATGTTAAAATTTCCCATTTCACTGTTGTGGGGTATTGCAAAACTGACAGTGACCTGTGCTAATAGGTGCTTCCTCATATCAGTATGGGTCCCAATTTAAAGGAACTGAAATAAATATTATTTCAATTTTTCTCCTTAGAGAGACTGCAATAAAAGTAGATTATCCTACTCTGAAAATCATCATGCAAAATCTTTCTGCTGCATTTCTAAGCGCAAGCAGAAAGGAGCTATCCTGCCTAAACACTTCTGAATGCTGCAGAACCAGGAATAAGAATTAACAGCTAACTTTTGCCCCATTTCCGTCCTGCCTTTTAATCTTTGAAACAGTTGTCAGCAATTAAATGGAAAAAAACCAAACCAAAACAAACTCCAAAACTATTATATTGTATAAATTCATCCCTTCAAATTAGTGAACATTTGCGAAAGCATCAAAATGCGTCCTTGTTGAAACCCTCCCTGCAAGACATTTTAATGGTCTCTTTCAGCATTTCTTGACTCCAAATGACTCCCTGTCATCGTGTCAGCTCCCTGGATAATGCAGGGTACTCCATAAACATCCAGTAATAGGACACAAGGGAAGTACTATTAGAGTGTCCCTTTCCTATCAGGTATAGAGGTTTAAAGTTCAAAACAACTGAGAAAAGAAACTTCATTTGTTCTCAATAAATTAATAATGATCCTTTGTGGCAAAAAGTTTTCAGACATGTCTCAACGTCTAATACTGATAGACAGATTTTTCAATTGCATCTCAGGATGAACAAGATGCAACTTTAAAAAACAAATTCAATAATTCATGCAAAATACAGAAACAAAATTATTATTTCCTTAAGAACAATAAATAGAAGAATGCATAATACACAGTTATGTTCTAGAGTTGAAAGCATGTACTTACTTGGGACAGGCCTAAATAGATGGAGACAGTTTCTGAAATGTACAAAAATTTTCCTTCTTGATTTAGTGCAAATACAAATCCATCCAGGGACTATAGAGTAAAGGGAAAAGAAAAGTGAATAGATTAATAAAAAATTCCAAATTACAGATAGAAGTAGATTCAAGCAAAGGCATCACAAGGTAAATTGAGAAAAATGTTCTGATTTTTATGAGTGGTTTTAATTTGAACCTTTAAGACAATTCCTTTATATTCTGTCTACACATTAAAAAATGGCATATGAGTATATTGCTAAGTTCAAGGACTTACTGTCATGCTTACATCTGCCATATACTGTATGAAATTTATCTCATTTGCTCGACAGAAGAAATACAGAAAAATAAGATGCTCTTTTTCCCCTGTTTGTTTGTTTTTTGTGGGGTTTTTTTTGTTTGTTTTTGTTTTTGTTTTTGTTTTACAAGAAGAGAGAAATAAGGAAAACAAGTAACCTTCCATCTGAATGGTACATAAAAAGATTTCCCCCCATCCTTCAGAATCAAAGCAGACAATTTCCACTTCCAAAAACTGAAAAGGAGAAAATAAAATGCTACCATCACTCAATCCCCCATAGACCTCAATAATTTGTAAATTAATTGAGGATTACACACACATTCAGGCATGTGCACGCACCCCCCCACCCCCATTTTCCTTTTGTGAGACAACAAAGCCAATCAGCAGATTACTGTCAAATATGTTATGAATTTCATCCCTTTGGTGTAAAACTCTAGATCAGATTTTACTTTGACAGGTTCAAGTCTTTGGATGTGGTTTCCATTGCAACTGCAAAAATCAAAATACAACTACAGTGATTAATGCATACCTTTTGAAACATGAGTGCAGTTAATAAACAAAGGTCTATATTCTAAACTGACACATGGAGTAAATCACTGCACATCAAGACAGAAATACACCTCTCTGAATAAGACCAAATCTTCACCAGGAAGAAACTGCCTTTCATACACTATTAGTGCCTTCACCTTTTTGCCTCTTATGGGAGTGATTATTGGCAAACACTCACTATTGCAAAAGCAAAATCACAAAATTCCAGAAATTAGAAATGCTAAAACAACTCAGAAAATATGAACAGCCCAAAAGTTGGGAGAGACAAAGAATAATTCCAAAAATGACATCCCAAATATTCCCTTTTGATAAAGGTACACGTAAAGTGAAAATATACCTATAGCATTGATCAACCTGGTTTTGGAAGAAAAAAGAAGAAAAGCACATAAATTGGTGGAGATATAGGATGAAAAGGTCTTGTAATCACCTCACTCCTTTTCAAATACACATCAGTGATTTCTGAGGGGTTTTAATTTTTCTATTCTTCTGTTTCTTGATTAATTTCTAACAGCCTGCTAGTCAGAAGCTGTCTTTGGCAAATGTTCACCCTTCTCTGATGTAGTAGGTGGTGGTATTAGTTCAAAAATCTGAGTTTTCTAAAAGTAATAGAACACATATTGGAAAACAAACCCTCACTAAAGACATTGCATTAAAGAAAGACTCTAATTTATATTTATGAATTAATAAAAATGTAAATCTTTTTGCAAATTTCCTTCATGCAAAAACATTTATATTATGCAAGCCATTTATGACCTCTAATAAATCATTATAATTTTTTTTTTCAAATTATTAACATCAGTTCCTTGAATTTTTAACATCACTAACAGCTGGAAAATTTGGAACAGTGAAGTTCAAACTTAGATTCTTATCAGGACAATCAAACCTTTGTGCATCTGATCTCTGCCACTATATACAATTTCTTTTATTCAGAAGGTCTTGCTTTAAGTTTTCCTGATGCTCTGTCCAATGTTCCTTTGAGGAAACTGGTTTAACCCTCTGTTAGACATAAAACTGAGATGTGTGACACTGACTTCCTGGCCACCTACATTCTCCACAAGCAGCAACAAATTGCCATAACTGAATGGACTAACAGCATTGCAGCAGTTGGTTTTCCCGGGTCCCATAGGATGTACCCAGACTCTTCAGAACAGTGTTTGGAATATCCATATGGGCAATGACAAGCCTACCAGAGGTTTCTTTCTGTTCTTGTTAGTAGTTGGCACGATTACGATATCTGACCTTCCCCAGATTTTTTTTTTTTTCAAATCTTATAAAATTCTTGGCTCAATGATATCTTGAGGAAAGATGTCTCACAGGTTATTTGTGTATCATATAAAACCAACTTTTCTCAGTTTTTCATATAGCCAGGTTTTTAGTGTCGTCCCCTTGCTTTGTTACTTGAGAGAGTAACATACAGTTGGAGCGTATTTATGACCTGCTCTTTTTAGTACACTGAATTAGTGTGCAATTATCTGGCATATCTTGATAGAGTTTTGTAAGAACAGAAAAAAATAATTATCTGAGTCACTGATGGCTTTTCTGCTTCTTCTATACACATGATCTTATTTAGAAATTCAGACTTCTTAATGCAACAAAAGTTTGAAGAAAGCTTATAGTTAGTTAGCTTATAGAAAGCTTATAGTTAGGCGGAAATGTTTCCCTCAGTGCTATTTTGAAATTGAGTGAAAACAGTTTTTATGGAAAAAATACAAAAAAATAAAACTATCTCTGGTTGATGTAGCTCTACAAAGAAATTTCAACCTTATAGCTAAAGTTTGAAAGTCATCAGCAACTGGGAAGAGTGTTGAAGTGAGAAGTGTTAGTTGTCTTAAGCACTTGCTACTTTTCCATGCCATTGACTCTGATTATCTCCTTTCAATTAGATAGTTTTAATTCTTTAGTCTTTTCTTCCCTTTCTTTCTGGGAGAATAGTCCTTTTGCCTTCAAGTTTTAGAAGAAGGGTAACTAAGGAGGCACCACTGAAGGACTGGCAGGCCCAATGCAGCATATCAAAACCTCTGGTTTCTTATGTGATTGGTCACTTCCTGTGCCATAAAATTTGTTCACTAAGCCAACTGAGAATAATAAGTCATGGTTAGTCATTCCTTCTCTGTTTTCCTGCCTCTCTTGAAGTTATGCTTGGCTACCACTACTGAGACTCAATTCAGTGTTTTGTTCAATAGAGCAAAATAAGAAAGTTTATTTAATTGTATATTGAAAAAGTCACTAATTAACAGCTAATGAACACCTAACTACTTCCATGCTCAAAATACAGAGACATTAGAATAAAGCCTCAAATACTAAGCTCATGTTCCAAGACCTAAGAAAAATGACAATAGAAACAGGAGGAGAAATAGCCACCTTCCAATGTGAGGCAGTTCCTCCCACAAGTATGAAAGGGCTGAGACGGACCACTTTTGTGACAATGTTGTTCCTTTTACAGGTCAAACATTAGTTCTGAAGGACTGTCTCATTCGTTATTCATAGGTATTATTTATGAATATTTATTATTTAAGTAATGCGTGTTGAAATTTTTCAATTTTTCATAACGCATGCATCCTTTGTGCATGCCAAGAGAGCAGCAGACTTCAGAGAAGGTGCAAGGCAACAAAACACAGGTTATGTTTCATACTCTAGAAGAGTATGTGATACCATTGTACACTATACATTCACAAACAATTTTGTTTTAATAAGAAATCTCTGGAGGTATTACTCATATTACCTATGTATAACTGAAGACACAATAAATGAGAGAAGGGTAATGGATTTAGTCAGCTTTCAAATATCTCTTTTAAAATGAGTGCCATAGTGTAATTTCCAGCCAGAATTTCTGGACAGTTCTGCTGCAGTTCAGAGGCAGACATCATTTCTGTTTTGGACCTTCCACAGTTAACTATAATATAAAAATAGAGCCTGCAAAGGTAACTGTTTTTTCCTAACAAGCCCTATTTTCATGGAAGGAGAGGGCATGAATATAAGGATAGAGTGTCTTCTGTTAGGAAACTATTTTTGAGTTCAATTATCTTTTTTTCTTTTCTTTTTTTTTTTTTTAGACAAACGAAGTTGACTTTCATAGAACCAGTCCTATCCCATCTAGTGTGGCCGCTGTGAAAGGGTCAGGGTGACCCCAAATGACAATTTTGAGCACAACCCAATTTAAGGTAGACCGGTAACTTCTTGTTTAAACCTAACCTTACTGGTTTTATGCAAAATGTGATTAAAGCTCAAGCTCCCTAGTACTTTTTATTTCAGAAAGCCATTATGTATTATGCTGTTTCAATCACCACAGGCTACTTTTTAATTTTATTTTTTTTTTAACTGCCCTACTGTTTTCAACAGGCGCCAATTAAGATTCTGGGGTCAAAGGGTTAATTACATCTTCTTACCCACTATGTAGAATTTTCTGATTATTAACCAAGGTTGGATTAAGATGAAAAAGAACCAACACAAATGTTAATGCTTGCCCCTCCTCAAGAAGATTTATCATAATACCATGCTGAAATCTATATGGTCTCTTCAAAGCTGTTAAAGAATGAAATTTTGGAGGAAACACTAAAATAAATGCTTTAAAGACACATAAGTATCTGATTTATTGAGCCAGTTTTCTTATTTTTGAAAACTTCTAAACTAGCCAGACAGGACTGATACAAGTTTTCCTTTGTCACATACCAGCAAGTCAATGTGGTAGACATGAGGGAAGTGAGACTCAGATTTAAAAGTCACTAGCTACTGCACCTCTGAACAATAATGCAAATTATTATAATTTATATTCTCTGACATGAGGATAATACAAAACTGTAAAGCACAGGTTTTTAACCCAAAATACTAAGTGCCTTTTGCAGTATTTGAAGCATAGTGAGGTTATTTCCTCTCAGGATATGAAACCCACTGTACCACTTTGACCGAATATGCACTTATGTATAATGCATCGTAGTAAATGGATTTATATTTGTCAGAGGAATTTTGTCCCAGGCATTTTTGCATATTCCCACTACAGGCAAATTTAATTCACTAGAGTCTTACTACAGTGTCCTTCTGGAGAATATCCTCATATTTCATACTATCCATGAAGTCCTAATTCTTTCTAGTGTATTCCAATGCTGCAAAAAAACCTGTTACCCTGACCTAAACTCCAGTTAGAGTGAAGAATTACCAGTAAGCTAGGTTATTTTAATGACAGATTATTTTAAACTAAGCCTTCACCATCTGTTCCACCCCCTAATTATGAATGCAAAAAGAACATATTTCACAATTACATCAGTAAAAAGTAAGATATACATGATTTAAATGCATGCATGTGTTCTTTGTCCAATGCAGCACGCATCTGTGATGTTTTTGTCATCATTCAGGCTCTGATCAGGAGTTAGGGGCTGGGGAAGGGAATACTCCCCCTGATAAAACAGGTTAATTGATATACTACAATTTTTCCTGGCAAACGGATCATCTTAATTAGAATTTTTCAGTGTTATGACATAATGATATTATAACTGGAGCTGAGCATTAATTTGAGGACAAAGCCTGTCACCAATTAGACATACAACATTCAATAACAGCAAAAATATTTTACTCTATTTTTAAAGGAGAGGCAGTATTGGACGCAAATGACATTTACGAAAGAAAACAGTCCCTCTCATAATATATGTATATAATTGCATTATTCATCTATTGTATTGCAACATGGCTTTAAAACTGTGATTTACTAAAGAAAAAAAGAAAAAAGTAAGTTTAATTTCAACAGAGCAACCATTCTTGAATGGGGAGTTAATATGAAATAAAAGGTATAAACGATGGTTAACAGAAATCTGGCCTTAGTACCCTTCTACTGTGCTCTCATTATTAAGATATCAGAGCAATATCCTCCAGCAACACCAACAAACATACAAAAGCATAACTACTTAGGTGGAAAAATCTGACCTTGGGCTTTCACAATTAAGTACTACGAGCCAACTAGAGTATTGTGCTGGGAAATGGGATTTTATATGGGATGTATTTGATACACATGAATAAAAATGAGCAGCTAAAGTTTGATTATCTACTGAGTTACACAAATCTCTAAAAGCTTTATTCCTCCTCTTCCATGTTTTTAATCCCTTGCAAAAACCCAACCAAATAAACAACCTCCAAATAAACAAAAAACAAAATAAAAAAAGCCCACACCAAAAGCCCAAATAACATAAAAAGGTGTAAGACTTATTGCAGTGTTCCTTGGGCTACAAGCTTTTTACCACTGAGTAAAAATTCCAATACCAAATGCACAGAAATCCGTGTTTTCAACTCTCATACCACTGCCATTTGTTCAATCACAGTTCACCTTAACAGTTAGATGACTACATGACCATAGACTCCTTATGAATTAACGACACATATTTGATGTGCATGTGCCAAGCAACATGCACTTGGCATTAAAACAACTACAGTAAAAAGATGAGGTAAGGGGACGAACTCAAAGGATGTGGTTAGAACAGACTTTGGTGCCAGTTTCCTAATTCGTCATCTTCATGCCCTTTACTCATGTGGTCATGATGCATTTATGATAACAAGAAAGTGCCAAAAAATAAATTTGTCAATAATAAGGTCTGCTTTATAGTTCAAAGCCAAGAAATGAAGGCAGAGGAGTAAAACTTTACTGATTCCCCTGGTGCATCTTTCACAGACTTACAGAATAAGTATGTTTATGTATCCAAAGCAGCAAAAACTTGCAGTGGCAGTTTTACTACTTTATTAGAAAAAAGCATATTTTATTCTGGATCAGAATCATTGCAAAAGTGGAGAGTGTAGAATAGAAAAGTTCAGAGCCAAGAATAATGTTTAAAGGTGGTAGTTGGGTTCTTAGGATGTACTCCTAGTTTTATTCACTGATAAAAGATTGACAAGTATCAGAGGCGAACTTGAAAACCACAGCAAGATTACAAACCTCGAAGTGATGGGAGTTCAAGACAAAAAACTGATATTGAGAGTTTGGCAATTTTTTTTTTTTTTTGTACAAAAGCAATAAATGACTTTTAGGGATCTCTGCCTTATGGATAGCAATATTAATTTTTTTTCTGGAAGGTCATTGTGTGTTGTTGCAAAATCCCAAACCACACTGTGGAAATTGTGCATTAAAGCACTGAACTTTTGTTTTATTGGTGTCTGTTCCTGATGAGCTCCTGCCTTCCATTATATAGGATTCCTAGTGCTGGTTCCAGACTGTTTGGACAGCAGATTGTGATGCCAGTAACTATGTGCCATGTAGCACAAACTATATCTATTTATGATGAGACTTGTCATACAGCGATTACGTTATGTATCTCTTACCCTAAGAAAGTGATCACTTTTGGTCAGGATTAAGTGTATCTATGGACTGGTTTTTCTTTGGATAAGTAGAGTTTGAATGTAAGTGGTTTCTGCCCTTAGGTGGTACAAATGTTACAACCACTTAGGCAATTGCACACTGAGCAGTGATGCCCTGAGTAAAGGACTTTACAATATATCTACTTGCAAAACGTTTACTAAATAAGTGCAAAAAGTGAAAGATTAAGGCTACCCAGCAGCAGGAGCTAAGATACAGAGATCTGGCAGAATGAGGGCTTGAGTCCCCAGACCTGAATCTCAGACCACACAGCAAGAGATTGTGGGAATCTGATCTGATTGGAACGCTGTGCAAGTAGAAGCACCTATACAAGCAAAACTGATTGTGGGAAGAATAGGCATTGTTGTGAATGCTATTGTTTCCCAAGATACAGGTTTGAAGCCTTTTTATGTTATGTATGAATATATCAGTTTATGTAAGCTGAATTCAAATTGGTCTTATTTTCACTCTTAAAATATCACCTGCATACAGTAGGTATTCAGATGTTCTAGTGATTGATCCTGATAATTGGCTTAATAATCAGATCTCTAGCCCAGACCTGAGTACATGCGTTCTCACCTGCATCACACAATTTCATACATATGAAGCAGGGTGCTCAAGAAAGAACAGGAAGAACAGGGACTTATGCTTAGCATATTTAATCTATTAGATGGCAATATAGACAATCAAAATAGATTAAATATGAGAAATTGAATGGAGTTCTTTGACAAGCATATCATTCTGATCTATACTCTTGAAAGAAGAATGTGTTAAGAATACTTTTTAGACAATGGAAAATAGATATAATAAGAACACAGAGCATTAAGAACAAACCCCAAAAAATCTCATGTTCTTACCTTCAGCCTCTTATTGTATGTTACAATGCAAAGAAGACTGAACCTGTTACTAATCAGCTGAGAATTCTTCCAACTGTCATTAATCCTTGTGCAAATGCAGGAGATCCATTTACTACAATTCTTTCTCCACCTAGGGGAGTGTGAAGCAGTTCCATATATGTCCACTCTGAAGACTTCTAGGATCCAACTGGACTAAATTAAAGCAGCCATTCTCTTTTCCAGTAAAGATCAGTACATAAAAGCCTCCAGCACTCAGTGTCTCTTGACTCCTTAATCTTGTGACTCACAAAACAAGCAGAATCTGGACTGGCATGAATCAGAACATGCCACTTACTAGTAGTTGGGCTTACAGAGGCATGGGGAAAAAAGAAAAAGCTCACAAAACTATAACCTTTTAAGGTCTGGATTGTGAGGTGGTTCTTACAACTTTGAAATTTGTTTCCTCTACTCTGCATTTCTTTGTCTGTCCTACTAACAGCATTCAAATCCATGGTTAGCTTTTTCCAGGTTTGACAGAGGGCACAGGTCTTAGAGAAATTCCTACATGTTTGGAGAAAACAGATTTATAATGGAGATGAGACCCTCTGAAGAGTCTTTGCAGCAGTAAAAGCTGGACTATGAGTTCCTCTAAAATTAGACATCACAGAACAGAGTCCTTTCAAATGCCCTGGTCACTGAAAAATCCTCAAAAAGCTTACACTGTCTTAAGACACAAAAGTCAATAGGAGTCAAGATGGAAATCTATAGGAAACTATGCAGTGCTCTTCTGGTATCCACAAAAGCATTGGTTCCCATTCACTTATCTGTGCAGGGAACACAGGAATACTGTGACTACATGGGACAACAACATCCTGAAACAAGTTGGAGACTTCATTAATAATAAAAATATTTCAAAATCTTGTCCTGAAATAAATATCCACTACATCTACATTCTTCACAGTAAAGTTGATATCTTTATGCTGGTTTGCACCACTTTGTGCAAGAGTTTTGAGGTTACAGTGTGTCAGTCCAGAAGTACATTTCATACAAAAGTGGAAAATGCACATTTATGTGAAAATCAATTATCCTGCTGGAACTGGAGGTCTGGTCCTGAATAATTTGAGGAAATCTATTCCATTTGTCACTACAAAACACTATAGCTATGTTGACCTTCCACTTCTGTTTCACAGCTGGAATATGAGACCAGGTGAGAAGACAACATGCAGCTTTGCCATCAACAGGACTCTAATCTCATCATAGCGTATGAGGAAATACTGTGTTTGTCCTTCCCTCCTTCTTTCTTTTGCTTCCATCTTTTCCTTCTTTTTCGTAATTTTTTTCCTATGAGCTCACCTCTTATGCCTGTGTAGGTAAAGATAAGTATGGATTTTGCTGTTTACCAGCTTATTGCATAAATCCAAGCATATCAACAGCACAGAGCAGCTCTTCCAATGAAAAAGGTTTATATTCTTTTTAAAGTACAAGCTAATATATTACAGTGGCACCTCTGACTGCTGTGATAATTAAGGGTCTGTTTGTATTGCCATAATAAAGTCCTACTTTGTAGTGTGGGTTATGATTTATCCAGAAGCCAGAAACACAAGGCTTCAACAAACAATATATTTTTTTCCTTTTAAAGACAGATTCACAGTAACCATGTGAAAAGGTTCACCTGTACCTTTACCACAGGGTTTTAGTGTGCAGCCAAATTACCATGGTATTCACTTAAGGAGTGCCCTGTATTGGCTGCAGTGTAAAGTACCAGTAACCTGCTCATCAAAGAGTGCTCAAGATTTCTTTGACACTGCAGAGTCCAGTAGCTGTTGGTTGTGCCAATAATCCACAACACGACATTATCTAAAGAGCCCCAAATAAGTCTTGACACCACCAATCCTAATGCTGTTTATTGCACATGTCAACAATCTATATGTTGTATCTCGTGTCCCAAGTAGGAACTGACATAATTGGTCTTCTCTGTTACTATCTGTTTCACTCCAATTTGTAAGAGACCTGGAAGCTTAGTCTCTCCCTAAAATGATTGTGGTGAAATTGCCTTCATCAATGGAACTGATAAAATAAAAGTCTTCCTCTTGCCAAATGTTAGCACCATTTTCCTGTTATTCAGAACCACCCAGAGAAAACCAAGGAATTCTAATTTCTTCTTACTATGATGCTTTAAACACACAGTGTTTAAAATATGAGTGTAGCACCGCAGCTTTCCCTGCTTTAAATGTGATATTTTTCTTCTTTCTGCTCCATTAAAAAGTTCCATGTATCTTCAGTTGTCCTGTCTTGAGCTGTGTCTTCTTTTAGACCCTAAGCAATATCTTATATGTTTGCTTGATTGTCTAAATTTCAGGCAATTGCCATCAGTGATCTGGGCATCTTCACTGTGCAGTTCTGAGTTCCTGCTCCTGCTGCCTGGACATTCTGTAATGCTGCATTATGAATATCTCTTCTCCCTAATGCAGTGTATTTTCAAGTCTTGAGGCGCATCAGTGAAAGAAAGAAATTCTAGTGAAAGTTTAACTTCAGCATTTAATTTTCTTTTCTTCATATTTTTGCCTTTCCTTAAATCACAGGAAAACTACACTGAGTCAAAATCAATTAGAATCATGGAATGGTTTGGGTTGGAAGGGACCTTTAAAGGTCATCTAGTTCCAACACCCCTTCAATGAGCAGGAACATCTTCAACTAGATCAGATTGCTCAGAGTTCCATGCAACCTGACCTTGAATGTTTTCAGGGATGGGACATCCACCACTTCTTTGGGCTACTTGTGCTATCTATTCCGAAACTACTCTCTTTTAGTTTAAAATGATTGCACCTTGTCCCATCAAACAGCACTGCCAATGCTTTTTATGCTGCTGTGTGAATGTCTTTGCAGTTCAGACTTTGTTCCATTACCAAGCCCAAATGCACATGCTGCCTGACACACCACACAGAAGCGGTATAGATAGACTTCTGCATCTAAATTTGCCATTTTAATTGGCTGCAACCCCTCTAACTTAAATAAATTTAAATGGTCATGCTTTAATGAGTTACGACATTTATCTGAATTTCTTCAATCTGTTTTCAGTCACTATAGTGAAAAAGAAATGGTGTTGTATCAGTCCTTCTCCAGTTCCGGTTTTAAACCAGATGGGAAAGAGCAGAAGCACACACACGCAAGATAACTGCAACAGAAATATAACCAAATGTTTTCTGCATCTGAGAAGACTGAATTCTGACTAGGGTTTAAAATAATGGCCAGACTTTGTGAACAAAGATCTGGGGAAGGGCTCTCCCCAGGTGGGCGTGCCCTTCCAGCCTGCGCAGTGGATTTTTTAGGTGAGGCACAGCGTGCGCAGAACTGGCCCCACTGTTTAAGTCCTAAGGTCCATTTGCCACGGCCGAGCGAGCTTGGACACTGACAGTGAAATCCTCGGGACTGTCTACAGCACCCGGAACTAACCAGGGTTGACCCTGATGGGATCGGATGGCAGGGAGGCATTTAACTGCCCAGGGGACGGTCCCTACTGAGGACTCGAACTCAGGCCCTTGGGATTCAGAGTCCAGAGTGCTAACCGTTACTCCACAAGACCGCCCCAGGGTTTAAAATATAAACAGTTTTTTCAGGCTAGTTACTATCCATAGCAGGATTACAATTCAGGCTGATAGAGGTGATTTCCTATAGTATTTAAGAATAACTGTTTTTTATTTCTAAATTAAAATTTTAATGGAAAATAACACATCAGAGTGCTTATAAATTCAGAATGCTTTTTGACCCTAAAAGATGGACATTAATGGTGTGTGAATCTTTAAAGCATCCTTGTTTTCAACTGCAGTATATCTTGCCATATAGTTCTAGTTAAACATTGGAATAAAATTCTCCCTCACAAGCTTCCTGTGCCATTTCCTAATCCTGCAATGAAGTTACCATGCCACCCACTGTTATTACAAACTACTGTTAAAATTATTAATGAAAAAATCTTATAATACTACAAATGTAGAACAAGAATTTCCAATTTCCAATTTCCAATTCAAGGAAAAAAATATGACAAAATCAGTTTTGGAAAGCTGTAGCTATTTGAAATTAGTGTTCCAAATTTACATATCAAATTTGGCCCATAGCCAACTCCTAAATAAGTTCTTATTGATGCCAAAACTATCTCCTTCTGAGAAATCTCACCCTTTTGTCACTAGAACTTAATTCAGTGCAGAATCAGTGTTTACTAAACCACTCTAATAGTAATCTGAAGCCAAACCAAACCTAAAATCTTGATAACTGATAAATTTGCAATATATTGCCTCTACTCCAAATAAAAGAGGCTTCAGATACCTTTGCAATATATTCAATAAGATGTGGAGATAGATCTATAGATAGTCTACAGGCCTCAAAGTTAAAATAGATTAGACAAAAACACAGAATACAGGTTAAAATCACTGTGGATGGCAGATCCATTGCACACAGATTGAAAAGCATTACTGTGAATCTGTGAAGGTAAACAGAAAGATTTTTGTTATTGCTAAGAAACACAGAAATTTAAGCTGTATAAACATTGCAAAATTAATTATTTGATTAGGAAAGCTACAGAAAAGGATTTAAATGCACAGAACCAAAAGAAATCCCAGACTTTAGGGTGCAAGTTTGCCACACACAGGGAATTTCCAGAGTCTAACTACTGATACAAAGTACAGATATCCTGGATTTGGAGCGAAGCTGTACAAATATGTCAGTACTTTGTGCTTCACATACAAACTTATATTACTCTCTCTGACCTACAACAAAATAAGTAGTTCATTTCAAAAATCACAATTATCCAACTACTTAAAAGCGCTTTCCTATTACACATTAAAATGCTACGTTTCTTGTACATATGATAACATAAACTGCTGTTGCAAATATTACAGCTTCAAATCATATTTACTATTTGTAAATGCTTGTTGAACACAGCAGGTGACAAAATTATTTAGCATCATGAACAAATACACATGGTTTCTTGAGCCCCAATTTTGGAGTAGATAAACCTATTTTCTGGTCCTATGTTTAATGGACTAGATACAAGCAAAAAGGCAGCTAAACCATTGTACGGATTCTAGCAACTCACTGCTTCAAGTGAACTTTCTCATATGAAGTACTGTGCTTAAAACAACTTAAAAGCAAATCACAGGTCTCACATATTCAATGACTGGTTCATCTGCAATATTTCCCCTTACAGTTTTCAAGCAAGATTATGCACTATGAAAAAGGAAATGCAAAGGTAAAAGCAGGAGCACAGTGTTATGTAGTCTGAAATCAATAGACAGAGAGAGGACACTAACCAAGAGGCTAATAAAAAGATGCTGCCCTAGACAGTAACATAAAGAGCTCTGATATGTTTTTCTCTTCAGAAATGCTATTCCTTATGCCAATTTCCCCTTAGCACTGCAGTAGTTTCTCTGTGTATATACACATCATCTTATTTTTCTGTCTTGTTCCAATTTTATGTTTGCATTTTATTTTCTCATTTCCTTCCTGCTACTCCCCTGTTTCTCTTTACTAGCTTGATGTTTACACAGACCTTTACTAGAATTGCAGGGTTTGGAGAGATCCCATTTTTTTTCTTTGTTGTAATGCCCACAGTTTTTTCCCAAAGAAAAGATAAGTTTACCCAGAAAATAAAAAGCTAATACAACCTTTTGCTCATCAACAAAGTATGTCTTGCTGTAGCCAGGAATAAGTTAATAAAACAGGGAAAAAGCTTAGTGGCTTAAAGAAAAAAAAAACACCTCCTTGGGGTTATGAACGAACAATGTTGTTTTTTCTTCCCAGTGTGCAAGGATTTAATTAAGTGATAACAGTCACCTTGGGGTGGCTGCACAAGGCAATAATATCTAGGTGAAGAAAAATGCTGAAGAGAGTTGAGTACAGTCAATTTATCTTCAGAGAAGGCAATAAATGAACAAAGCATAGGTATTTGGCTGATTGTTTTGGAATGTTTCCATTACTGATAAACATCAAAATAAAAGGACAAAGATTTGGTATTTTCAGTATCTGAAATGCATTAAATACAGAAAGAAATGAAGGAATAAATCAGTGTGAGGTCATATCCTAGAGTTCTAATTGCAAATGGTTTGGTAATTATTCAAGCTAAACATAGAACAAGGGAATTTTAATGTTGACACAAAGGATAGAAATACAGCTGAGATGTGTATTTATAGCAAACACAAAACACTGGATGAATTTCACTCTGGAGAAAAAAAATTGGTAAGTGTAGATGGAAAGAAGTGATATATATTACACATATATATGCAACTTCACACCCTGCGACCCAAATTCAAAGATTTTAAAACATGTTCATGGGAGGTCTTTAGGAAACAAGCAGAAATCTCAATTGTCTGTAAGCCTGTGTTCTGCCACCCCCATATGCAGAGAAAGAGACGTGTGAGAAAGCGCAACATAAAGCAGAGAGAAGAAAAGACTACCAGGAAGAAACATTTTCCTTTACCATAAAACTGCTAACAATTTGCTTTACATTACTCGCAATGTGGAGTTTGAAAGGAATACACGGGCTGTCCTTAGGGAGCCTGATGTGTGCAAAGGGGTCTGAAAGCTATATACCATTATTTTCAGTAACAGTACTTAGACTTCCAAAACTCAGCAAAACTCACAGTACAGCTACAATAGCTCTTAGCAAGCAGGCTAATTGGTCAAAGTTCCTGCCAAATGGACACAAGCCTTGCTTAACATGGAAGACAGGAGAAACAGCACAAACACACCAGTAATCTTGGGAATTCACCACATTCCTTTGTTCTTCTCAATTTGGAACTCTCATTTTTTTCTCTTTAATTTTGGTACTCTTTCTGAATCTGTCTCCAGCAGTGAGGGAATTGATAGCTATTTCCTTGAGTTTACAACGGGGTTAAATACTCCTCACCCACACACTTCTGCATAAAGACCATGAAGCCTATAGACAATTGTTTTTTACCTGTGTGGGCAGATACTCTTTCAAAGAAGGAACATGTCAATAATGGATGGTTCATACAGTGTCCTGAGAAAATAATATGAAATGTGCATGTGTGTGTGTGTGACAGAGGATGAGAGAAGAGTAGTGAATTCAAATTGACAGAGAAATATTGATTTCTGAGAAACAAAATATTTTCAATTTGAACAAAAAGATTAAAACAAATTTCACTAAGTTGCCTCATTATGACTTCTGGTGTATGTTCAGCTAAAGTATTTCAATAAATATTGCTTCCCAGTGCCTGCGTTTTTAAGGCTCTGTAAGATCTATATTAACAATTGGTCCCAACACAGTTACTTTCCTCCTGAAAGGTAACGTGATTCCAGCAAACACTTATCCCAGATAAAATGCACCCTTATTGGCTATCTCCATTTAGACATTAGAGAAAAACTTGTGTAAAACAGTGTTCAAGGTTCTCCCTTCCAGATACCATAGAAGTTCTGCAGTCACAGAGATGGGACAAACAGGTTTTTAAACTCCAGCACCCTGAACTGACATACTATATTACTTTTCCAAGTACGATCTAGAGTTTTTTTAAATTTCAGTCCTAAATTCAATGCTGTATTGCAATGTCCAGAAAACAAGAACAGGAGTAGTATTTGTTAGTATTTTTAATGTACTTTAAAAAGTCCTTCTATGAGAGTTTTGAGGCTATTTTTTATTCCACAGAGAAGAAAAGCATGTTCTAGAAACACAGACTAAAATGTGACTTCACAGAACTAAAATTGTTTCAAAATGTCTCCAATTCGTGTGTGACACTAGCTACGTGGTCAGAGTCCTGGTCTTAGAAGAAGAGAAGGTTGAAGAAAAAGCAGGAGAAAACTACTAAGTTGCACTTCTTGTATTCACAGAATGAATGTCAACCTATTGCAGACTTTTGTGGGAATATACAGGTATGCCATCCAGAAATTATTTGGTGCTCCAAACAATCCACAGATAATATTGTCTCCAGAACAGTTTACATGGCAAGGGCACAAGTAAGGTCAAATACCAATGCAGCAATGTCTGAATCGAAGCACAGATGAAGAAGGAGGATTTCTTTTCCTCTGAAGGATCTTTTTCCCAACTTTTTATGTTACTAACCTATTCTTGCCAGGGATAACTTTTATTGCTTGCTTACAAAGACTGATACTGTGTCTGGAAAATGCTAGACTGCACAAAATGGCAAATTTTCCCACAGTATCTTCCTGCAAGAGAATACCCCTGGACATGCCTGCAAAACATTTTGTTCTTTCCTTTAGAAATTGCTTCAGACTTTCTGCAGTATTTTAAAAAGACACTTCCCAAAATGTTTAGCTGTGTGAAACTGTTCAGAGTTGGCAGTCCAAGGCACAGCCTTGAAAAAAACTTTTATATGCAAGTTAAGAAAAAAAAATTCTTACAGTACTCTACTCTTACAGTAGTCAACACTGGACAACTGTCAGCAGAAAATACAAAGTCATTCAGTAGGAAAATTTGCTGTCACTGAACAAAACCTTCCCCCCTACAAAGATCTCAAGAAATACTTCTATAGGAAACACAAATAATAAGAAAGATAGGAGAATTGTTATCTTGGGTAAGACAAGTGTTTTCCCATTTACATTAGTATCAAAGACATTTGGCACATTACACACACACACATACATACATATATATCATCAATGTGGAAATTTATTAATAAGTGTCAAGGTTAGCTACTATACTGACTTCACATGATTACTCCTCATTCTTAAGGGTGCAATATCTGAAGAGTCATACAATGTGAAAATGTTGGTGCATCCTGAGTGTACACTGGCATTCAATCCTATACTTGACCAATCAGCCAAACACTTCAAGTCTAATTTAGAAATTTTAAAATTTAGACTGGTACGCCTTCTTTTTTTTTTTTTTTTTTTGTTTTGTTTTGGTTTTGGTTGCTTTGGTTTTGCTTTTTGTTTGCTTTTTTGTTTTGTTTTTGTTTTTTCCAAGCAAACTAGTTATAAAGGCCAAAAAACATTTGTTTAAATTTGTCTACACTCATATCTTTCTTTGTATGGGAGCATCTAGATCTCTGTAGACCCATAGACCTGTCCATTAGTACAAAAGAAACAACCCAGTGACTGTATTCATACACTTCTCTTTTTGTACCACATATCCAATACGTAATATTTATCATTTGTTATTAAAGTGAGCTTTACACTCTATCTTGGTAAGAGACTTAGTACACATAATCTGTGGAAAGTTATCACTTCTAAAATCTGGTTTAGTGATAAACATTACTTTGGACTATTAGATAGGTATATACACATTCCATAGAAATAAACAGATGCAGAACTCCTTGCTTTACCTAACTGCTCCTGTGGATGTTCAGGAGTGACAACATACAAAGTTAGTTAACAAGGGCAAAACTGATGCCATTTGAAAAGGAATTAGTATTGAGAAGCCCCATTCCCTTCTGGCATTGCTGCACAATTTGTTAGTCAATGTTTTCCTGGGTAAAATATCTGATGAGGGCTATGTTTTGCTAAAATGGACTCCGCCTGTTCACCTGGCTTATAGTAAGAATGAAATGGGAACAGCAGACGTCAATCTGCTAATACAATGAAACAAATATAATGAGATTTTGGAAAGACACACAGTCATTGTACATAAGATGCGTATGTTATTGAGTCTCTGATAACATTAGTGTAAAACTTAAGGAATTTTTTTTCTTTTTTTCAAGCAATCAGGCCGCATCTATTATCAGGAAACAAATCCTAACTTAATGTGGAGAATATGAGCTGCAGGGAAGATTTTCCTTTTTGTCATCTTACTCTGTTGTTGTTAACTGACATGGTAGCACCTTTGTAAAGTACAATGATTAACTAGGAAAACATTGCTCAAAATAGAAAAAAAAAATACATTTGGAACATATTACTACTGCAAAGTAGAAAATAGGCTAAAAGTACAGGTTTTTAGTAAACTGTTTCTTTACAAACAACCCCATGCAGTGCTACAGACTTGGAGAAGATTGGCTGAAGAGGGGCCCAGCAGAAAAGGACCTGTGGGTGCTGGTTGACAGCAGCTGAACATGAGCCAGCAGTGTGCCCAGGTGACCAAGAAGGCCAGAGGCATCCTAGCCAATATAAACAATACCACGGCCAGCAGGACTAGGTGGGGTGGTTTGACCCTGGCTGGAGGCCAAAAAACTGCTCTGTAACTTCCCTCCTCAACCGGACAGAGGAGAAAAATATAACAAAAGGCTCATGAGTTGAGATAAGGAAAGGGAGACATCACTTGCCAACTACCATCAGAGGTAAAACAGACTTGACTTAGGGTAACTAAATGAATTTATTACCTATCAAAATCAGAAGAAGATAATGAGAAATTCTAAAAACATCTTCCCCCCACCCCTCCCTTCTGTCTGGGCTTAACCTGGTTCTCTGCTTTCTACTTCCTTGCCCCCAGTGGTGCAGGGAGACAGAGAATGAGAGTTATAGTCAGGTCACCACTTTTCTGCCACAGTTTCCTCTTCAGCGAGAGGAATCCTTTCGCTGCTCCACTGTGGGGAAAACAGTCCCCCACATGTGAGACAGTCCTCCACAAACTTGTTCAACATGAATCCTTTCCACAGGCTGCAGTTCTTCACAAACTATTCCAGCAGTATCCATTTTCCAGGTCTGCAGGTCTCTGCCAAGAGTCCAGTGTGGGCTTCCCATGGGGCCACAACCTTCTTTCAGGCATAAATGTACTCTGACATGGGGCTCTTCCAAGGACTGCAGTTGGGTCTCTGTTCCACCATGGATCTCTGGGGAAAATTAGGCTCAGGGAAGATCTTATCACTCTCTACAACTACCTGGAAGCAGGTTGCAGCAAGGTGGGAATAGATTTCTTCTCCCAGGTAACCAGTGACAGCACAAAAAGAAATGGCCTCAAGCTGCTACAGGGGAGGTTCAGGCTGGACATCAGGAAGAATTTTTGCACTGAAAGGGTGATTAAGCATTTTCATTTACAGAGTAGTGTGCATTTCATTCTGCAAAAAAGATTTTAGATTTGTTACTTCTATGGTATCAGTTGCAGGCTGAATTTCTGGGACAATTCAGTCAAATTAGCTTAACTGTTCTTAAAAGTCTGGTAGAGAGACTTTTACATGGCCCATGTGAATAAAATTGTATGACATTTTCTTTATACTGTTCCGTTCAAATCTGCTCTCATTTAATCAAGTTCTCATTCTTTGAATAAAACTCCAATTTACACATCTCGTAGATAGAAATTCGCTAGAGTACAGCTAACAAAAAACAAATCTTAATGATTCCAGTTAAACACATGGAAGTATTGCTAAAGACTGCTGGCATCAGACCAGATATTGCATTTGCACCTCTAATTTGCATTAGGTCAGTGGTATGTCACCATCAGAACTAAAAATTGCACTTGCCTCGTCAGATGCGTTCCAGTGATCTGGGATG
The DNA here is from genome assembly GCA_035583155.1 of Acropternis orthonyx. NCBI lineage: Eukaryota > Metazoa > Chordata > Aves > Passeriformes > Rhinocryptidae > Acropternis > Acropternis orthonyx. The sequence continues at coordinate 38,299,549 of JAWWEU010000158.1, read as the reverse complement.
AGGGAGCTGTCTTGCCTGAATGACAAGGATGCATGAATCAGGCTTTGTGTAGGAGAAACAGAATGAGGCAAAGAGCAGCAGAGAACTGAGCAAGGATGGAGTCCCTTGACTGAAGGAAAGACACCGAGATTAAGAAAAAGTATAAGGATGATTCTAGGATTGATTAGTCCAGGAGCCAAGAAGTTTTGGGCTACTTTCATAATCTAAGAAAAGAACTTCAAATCTGCTGGTCCAAGTTTAGAGGGCTCTGAGGCTGCCTTGGCATGAGCAAACATGGCAAGGAAGGAGTTAAGAAAATGGTGTTAGATCTAAGTACCTAGGATGCAGATAGAGGATTAAGGCTGTTACAGAGAATGGAAATGGAGCTTGTGGGAAATACTGAGAGGCTGAACAAGCTGGTGTGAGGCACTGGGAAAGTGAGTGTTGGAAAGACCAGAGGGGATAGGCTAGACTTTTTAGGCACCATAAAATAGAACTGAGAGATATTTTCCCACTATAGCAGATATCCCTCCAAAACCTGGAATGGCTCCACAAATTCTGATTCCCACCACTCTTCTGCTATCAGCAAAGCTGGGAAGGATATTGACAAAATTTAGGGTCCTGGAATATCCTCAGCTGTAAGGGACCTATGAGGGTCATTAAGTCCAACTCTTGAATAAACACAGGGCAACCTAAAAGTTAAACTACAAACAAGAGTTGTTGAAACACTTCTTGAACACCAACAAACTTGGGGCCATTATCACTTCCCTAGGAAGCTTGTTCCAATGCTTGGCCACCCTCTCAGTGAAGAACTTTTTCCTATTATCCAATCCTTTCCTCCCCCCATGCTGGAGCACATAGAAAAAATAATAATTTTAGTTACTCTGTTAGTTCAAATGGCAAAAATACGTGTAATTAACTTAAAACTATATCTCTTCCAATGAACTATGTTGGTTTCATCAATACTTTCAGACTTTCCCAGTTTTATTAGTAGTTCCTATGAAATTACATCCAGAACAATGCAAAAAGAAAAACATTAATCTTGCAAAGTTGAGGCCTACAAAGCAAAAAACCATTCCACCTGAATTCCTGCCTCATTTATTGTGTGTGATAGATAATGCTGCCTTAATGAACAGCTATTTGATATTTTGGTTTCTCCTCAGCATTCCGTGTGGCCCTAGGCATTATTTACTGCATTCTATGCAAACCATGCTCTGAAGAGAGAATCATAAGCTTTCTTTGGGTTTTTCCATGATGCTCATCACTACAGCATCCGAGTGCTTCATAAACATTAATTTATTTCCAAAATTACCTTGTGAAACTGTAAATAAGAGAGAAGATGCAGCCCCTACCAGTGCCCACATCACTATTTTCAGTGATCGATGTTGAATACAACAATTAGCTTCACTAGATAAGGATCCTAATTTCACACGTATAATTGGAAATCCAACAAAAGGAAGTACAAACCAGGCTATATAAGGCTGAAGGGCAAGCTGAAGTTCTGTAACAAAACTACTAGATGCCCAGAAGTCCTTGTTGTTATTTTAGCTGCCTCATATTAGGTAAATAAGCTGTTCTGTTTAATTGCACTGCGGGAGACGTCAGAAAACAGTAAATTCTACCAGATCAGTGCTGTTATATACTGAGATTTATATTTTTTCTCTTAAGGAAGTGGATGATGTTCTAGAGATGTTATGCATTGTTCCTAATCTGTTAGCCATCTTCATAAAATGAGAAAGATAGGAAAATGTTCCAGACAAACCAACTTAGGTTCATCTGGAAGAAGAAAATGTTTGTGTGTGTCTGTGAGAATTACAGAGTCAAGAGAGAGCAAGTTCCTCACCATTGGAAATAAAGAGTAAAACCACAATTTACCTGCCAAAGTAATGTGTGAATGATGATGGATTCCCTACATGGCAAATGGTGTCACAGCCTGAATACCCAAAAGGATGAGAGTCAAACAGGAGGTCTCAGATGCAGTCAGAGTCTACAGTATTAAGGGATTTAAAAGCAGCAGGGCCAAGTTAAAATCAATCTTCCACTTTTGGAAATCAAATGTAGGTAAGAGATAGCGTGCATAATATGACCATGCTACCTTAATCCCAAGAGAAAACATGCTGCTAAATACTATACAAACTGCTAGAAACTGAGGAGTAACGCTGGACATTCAACTAAGCAAGAATTACTGCTTCTGTGATTACTTCAGGACAGAGAGCAATAAATAAGAAAACAACTAGCACTGGTTTTGCACCAAATGAGAACTACTGAATTGAAGCTTTCTATAATAAGGGGGTGATCAAAATAAACTTTTTTCTCCTGTTATCTATTTCATTTTTGGAGCTTGCTAAGTCTTCAAGAGTTAGCCCTCAGTATACTCTGGGCTTATCTTCACATTTCTTGCCATAGTTACACCAAAAGGCAGAATATTGAACAGCGTAAATACTGATCCTGTTAAATTTGATATAATCTGAAACACATTTCCTTTTTTACAGGAGCCTAGATAACACATTTTGCTCAGTGGAACAGGCATATTTTTTTAGGGCCTGGGCAAAATTTTAAAAATGCCTTAAATAATAACACTTTGCTATTTTTGACATTCACTTTTTTTTCTGTGAACTGTCAGCCATGCTACCCACACAATTCAACTATCCCACAACTTTATTTGGAGCTACACATTTATACGCACTGAATATGAAGGAGTGAATGCCCTTCCAGTAAAGCCAATTTTTGTAAGCAATGGTAAACTTGTGTCCAGGGTTTAAGATAACCTTTGATTACAAGGACTTAGGAGAAAATTTAACATGGGATACATTAACTCAGATCTACCTAATCTGAAGTTTCCTGCACTTCCTGCAACACATTTAGTACAGGCTATTTGGTGCACAAGACACAAGACTAAATCTACAGGAAGTCTGACTCAAACTAGCAATACCTGTGCTATACAAGAGGGGAAAAAAAAAAAAAAAAAAAGAAAAAAAGAAAAAAAGACTTACAGAAGCACCAAAGGAAAAGGCATCAAAAATCAGTATCTACTGAAAACAGACAACAGCAAGGGATTTGCACTTTAAGTGTGCAGACCTTGTGTTGACTTGCTGCAGAGGGGAGAGTTTCACCCTTAGATGGTTGACTTTTTCACTACAATACTTTCCAGTAGAAAAGACAAATGCTAAAGACTAGATGGAAGAAAGCTTACTGTTCCCTAACTTGTAACCTATTCATCTGCTCCCTCACTTTTATATATACACATAATACAGGCAAATCAAAGTACACTCACTCATAAAGTCTCGCTGTCTTTGGCAGATTAAAAAAAATCTTTAAGGCACAGCTTCTGCATTCAAAGAACTAACATTGTGCAAATTACTGGGAAGAAAGAATAAATAAACTCATCTAGCAGCCCAGTTTTAAGATGTCATGCTGCTTTATCCCTATCATTAAGAGACTTATTTTAGTGTCTTTACCTATTAAGCTTTAACTTTTTTCCGCATCCTCATACTGCCCCTTGACTCACACAGACTTACCTATGTTATTTTGAGGGGCTATTGCTTCTGCAACTGGCTGCCTGGAGGGCTTCCAATATTCTGCAATAAACTGTTGCTAGGTTTTCCATTATCACTAATCAGCAAGATAAATGCAGTCAGAAGGATGGAACATTTCTGCAGTTAAAGCCTTTTCTTTTTAAAAAAACTATAGGAGTGTTTGCTATGGTAATTCTCTGTAGCCCCACAATATTGGCAATAATTTACTGGGATTATTACCATCTCAGTAATAATGTTTTGGCCTGGATAAAATTAATTGGTGTTTTTCTTTTCTTTTTCATTACTTTAAGAGAAAGAATGACAAACATATAAAACTGACAGGGTTTAAAACTGTCTCTGATACACTTGAAGCAATCGAAGGGCCATGAAGGGGCACGGACAGGAGCAACACTTTCATCCTGAAAGGTTCAGCGATACTACTTCCATGACTGGTCCTTACCCTGGCCCTATTATTATTTTTGCAATTCTTCATTTGACAACATTCTTTAAAAATAGATCAGATTACTCTAAATGTCTTGGACCTCCAATCTATGGTTTATGCTCTGATTCTGTATTTTAGGTTCCTCTTTTTTGTGTCTCTGATACTACGTGCTCATAGGGAGAAGAAAGTGGTAAAGGAGGTCACAAGTTCCCCTGCTTAAGATGCAGAGATTTCAAAGCACTGGCAAAGACAATTTAAAAATTATAGGACACATAATTTAATAATCAAAATCTCTCTGACAGTTAACAATTAATTGCACGGTATACATGCTGCCTGTAGCCAGCCTATGCTCTTGAAGTCCAGCTTGGCCCAGAAATCCACCATGTCCTACTGGAAACAGTAGGTACCCTTTCAATTTATAAGGATGAAAGAATACCGCTATAGTTTCTATACCTTCTGCTATTTCTTTGTTGAAATGTCCATTAACGAAGAAGAAGAAAAAAAATAGGACAGAAAAACCCCCACATACAAACAAAGCAGAAGATACAGTCCTTCTATTTTCCCATCCACTTTCTCTTTGTTTCCATGCTCACAGCTGGTCTTGGTAGCTGTAACTGGTACTTTGTGACAAGTACTTTACATCTACCACCCAGCCATTCTTGTAGAGGACACCGCACATGTCTTCTAATAAAAAATACAAACTCGCCATATTTTCCCTACCCTGCACTCACCCTATAATTGTCCAGCAATGGTCCCACAGTTTAGTATTAGTTCAGCTCTCTGAATGCTATCAAAAGCACCAGCAAAAAGCTGGTTCTAGGTACTGAGGAAGTAAAAACACCTCTGCCCACACAAGCTCTTCCACTGTTGCTAGCAGAGACAAGCAAATAAAAGACTGAAGAAGGGTGTCATGGGAAAGCTAGAAATCATCTCTATAAGTTTCAGCCCTGAAGTGGCATAAATGTCACACCTTTTGGGGGAACAGGTTGTTTTTAACCCTTAGGTCTGCTGGGTGGTACCTGAAATAATTAAACCTGACATTGTTAGGGTTAAAATGTCAAGAAGGAGAAAGAGCTGAAAAAGGAAATTCCCCTGTTTCTTAGTAATGAAAAGCTGAGGGTATACCTTCTGTGGTTGCCTGTGAGATGCTTTCACATCCGTGTGTCAAGGGTTTTTCAAACTGACAACTTGCAAATTTGAAATACAAAAATGCCCAAAGCGATATTTTAGTGGCTCAGGGAAACTCCTGTACGGGAAAAAGAATTCTTAAGTGAAACGTCTCTAGAAATCACACAGGGCCTGACCACGATACTCTAATTATGCTAATTGCTTCAATGCCCTTGCTTTATTTATGCTGAGCAGCTAAGATAAATAAAGGAAAATTGCTTTGGATCTAACTGTATTCATATCAGAATGCAAACTAGCCTATGTTTGTTATGTGATTGCTGATCTGTTTACACTAAATTCTGCAGGTAATTGCAGTTTTGATTGCACATTTATTTCTAGCTGCACAGGTCCCAGGACTAGGTCTGTCTGTTTTTATAATTAAACCATTTTGTAATATCTAAACTCACTAAAGAGCAAAATGATGCTTTAAAAATTTACATATTTTATGCATTAAAGATAATACTTTGGTGCTCAGTGACAGAGAAGAAAAATTCTGTTTATTACAGAAAAATGGACAGCATGTTCTGGATTTGAAGAAATTTGAGACATCTGTTCCAAGGCCTGTTCACTGAGTGGGACAGATGTCCTCCGCATCCCCGTAATCTGTTACACAACACCTACTTTTTGAACTTTCAGTTATAACTTTCATATGAGTAAAATATGTTAACAGAACAAGGCTGGGGCTTTGGTGATTAACCACAGAACCTAAGGAAGAGTCAGCACCTGACTAGTTTTAGAAGTGGAAGTCTCTCCCTGGGAAGAATTGGGAGCAAACCCAATGCTGTGCAGTTAGTGTGTCTTTAGCTCAGACTCTCACAACAAATTGCCAATATTGTTATAATCTTAACATTCCTCACAAAGAAACAATGTTATTCCCATTTTGCAGTAGAGGATAGTGAGGTGTAGAAATTTGACTTGTCCATGGGCAACACAAGAAATTTGTGTCACAGATGGGTATGAAAAGGATTGCCTAAATCCATATCTTTTGCTTCAAGCACAAAATTATTATTATTACTTATACATCACTATAAATGCGTATGGCATATTGCAGACAGATAAAGTGACAGGTACTGTAGAGTTGACACTCTCAATTATAAAACCATCCTTCTGTCCTTGGTGATGAATTTGAGGTGAAGAAGCTTTCTATTTTTGTTCCAATGTACTTAGCACTTTCTGAAACCTTAATTTGAACTTCAGCTGGGGTTATTTCTTCCTTCCTTTCCACCTCCCTCAACACATAGGCACTAAATCTAATCTTTTTTCCTTCTGTCTTTGAGAAATGCCCATTACTATAACACTACAGAGAGAAACTCCCTAATCTCAGTATTACAAATTTAGAGCAATGTCATCTCTCTATGGCTTCTTCATCCATCATCAATTCCAAAATCAGTAATCCAGTCTGTCTCACTTAATGGAAGACTTAATATCAGCCTATGCAGACCAGTCTGGCAAGCCTCTTAGCTAGTTTATAGTGTAGCAGCACAATGCGATAAGGTTGCATCAATAGGCTGCTTGTACCTTGTGTGCACTAAGTATAAAACTGAAGGCCAAAGGAGTTAAACTTCAAAGTGCACAGCGGCACATGAAACTCAGTAGCACCACAGCAACTGAATGCATTTCTGTTACAATAACGCTTGCAATGTTAGAAGTTTACAAAATATCATAAAAGCTTCCTTTACCTGAGAAGGATATTTATTGAATGACAAAATAAAGTTCCCAGAAAAACTAGTATGAAGGTAATGAGGTAAGGGTTATAAAACCTTTCCTTCAAATACTGGTCAGTGCGTAGCTCACAATTCTTTGTTTTGAAGCTTCTGAGAATGAACTGAATCAACTTTCCCTACTCCTCCATGTTCCTATTCATTACCCCAAGAAGAGATGTTACTACAGTTTTGGCAGCACTTTGTCAATTCTAACCACCATTTATGAAGATGCAGCACTAAATATTGAAGTTTTCATTCCAACTTGGACACAAGAAAAAGACTCCCACGTTGTTCTTAGGACTTCACCCACATCTAAACATTTCAAGGATGGAAACAATTTTTAAACTGCCCTTTATTCTTCAGCACTTCACTCTTCTACTCTGTCAACACTGAATACCTTTTTCTGTCTGTCTTTGATTTTTCCTTTGCTATAAATTATATCAGGCAGCTTCTGGAATTAACAATGGAGTGCTTCATCAACACCCGTGCGTTTGAAAACTCTTTAGTGTTTTCTCTATTAAAATGAGTATTATGAGAAGTGGGAGGTTATTATATTCCCAGTTTTTGTTTTGAATTTTTCCCTTGAAGGCATGGGAATATTTTTTTATAGCTTGGTTGGCAAGAAGGGGATGCTGCATAAGCTGAAAAGCTCCCTGGAGACAGAATATGGAAACGTCTTTACAAAAAGCAGATCCAGAAAATGGACGAGAAGCAAATGTCTTTGACTAAATGTCATCTTTGCCATTAAAAAAAAAAAGGTAATTTATTGTTTCCAATTCTAAGCAAAACTCTTTTTTTCCCATTTGAAAATGCGTAGTCAATGGGCTCCTCTTTCAATTCTCACTTCCACAAGTGGCACTAACTGCTTAAATCGGAATATGAATGAAAGCTCATGGCAATAGGAAACTCTGAGTGGCAGATCACAACTGGCAAGAACTGGTAAGACTGCTTACCATGCCCTGGCATGCCATTTAAATCTCTAATTTTACTATAAATATTTTTGTTATAGAAGCTTTTCATAGAAAAAAAAAGTATTCTCAAAGGATTTACTCATTTTTCTTTCAATTTCAGCTTCTAAAACTTAGAAGAATCATCCATCCAAGATTCTGGAAATAGCTGGCAAATAAGTCCAAAACACTTTAAAAAGTATTAAAAAAACCCAATGTTTCATGTTCCAAAGCAGTCTGTATATGGGTGTGGCCATAAAGATCTTTTCAGCCCAAAGATCACAGTTCAAGTCCACAAAAACAGTTAATACATCCCTTCACAGTCACAGCCTGTATTCCTATTCTAAAGGAGAAAAGGCAGCATATTTGTTTCAAAAGGACTTATAGCTGAGTCTAATGTTTTATGTTTAAATCACCTGGAGCATCATGTCTTTCAACATACACTTAACAGACAGAGCTAATCTTGAACTTGTTTCAGCTGAGGTGAAGTGGTACTGAAACAAAGAGATGATCTCTTCATTTGGAATCTCCAGATATTTCTCCATCTATTTTCCTTAACCATAAAATACACAAAGTGGTCACAATTTAATGAGTTATTTCTATAAGCCTTAATTATACCATATAGGGCGGTCCCATGGCGTAATGGTTAGCACTCTGAACTCTGAATCCTAAGGGCACGAGTTCGAGTCTCAGTAGGGACCGTCCCCATGGAAGTTAAATGCCTCCCTGCCATCCGATCCCATCAGATCTCAGAGGCTGAGCGCAGGGTCAGCCTCGGTGTTAGTTCTGGGTGCTGTAGACAGTCCTGAGGATTTCACTGTCAGTGTCCAAGCTTGCTCGGCCGTGGCAAATGGACCTTAGGACTTAAATGGTGGGGCCAGTTCTGCGCATGCTGTGCCTCACCTAAAAAATCCACTGCGCAGGCTGGAAGGGCACGCCCGCCTGGGGAGAGCCCTTCCCCAGATCTTCGTTCATGAAGTCTGGCCATTTATTAATTATACCATATATAGTGAGAGCAGTGCTGTAACAGAGAAGGGTGCAGATACTTCCAGCAGATATTGCAGTTCTGTCTCATGGTCATCTCCAACCTTCTTCAGCCTCAACATAGTATAAGGCTTCTATGGCATCTAAATTATATTTAAGTTTGAAATTTATATCCTGAGGATTTGTTCAGGTTCTCATCTATGCAGCTGCAACATTTCAATCCTGTTATTATAATAATAACTTTTGCTTAATGCGCACACTACTTGTTTAGTTCACCTGTATAGGCTAAACCTGCACAGCTGCATAATTATTCATTATATTGAATTATTTTATGTGGCATATTGGCTTTAACAGTATTACACAGTGGCAGACAATATTATGTACTCAGATGGAGAAGGCTGGTATTTCTGGATTCCATTCCACATGCTCTGTGTGGTTAATTTTCCATTTTAGACTGATATTTAACAAGCACCTAAATACAGACCCTACAGAGGCATCCCTCTGAACCTATAAAGACAAGCTGGGAAGCAAATAATTTTCTAAAGGCTAAGACGGAGGAAAGAAATCCCTCAGTTTCCACTTTGTCTTTAATTTTATTGCCACTACGAACACTGGAATTGCTTTAAAATTTTAGTTGAGATTATGTTGTGAGAAAACTCACTGTATTGAACCAGGTATATCTGAAGACAGCAGTATTTTACAGCTCTCAGCCACATGGTGTGATTCTTGGACTGTCCAGTGCAGGTACTCAATACTCCTGATTGGTCTCTTCCAAACTCAGCATATTTTATGATTTTAGATATGATTTTTAATCTGTACATGGTGCAAAAGAATTCTTTGTACTGTCAGCCACGTTCTGTTCTCCTACAGCCAGAGTGAAAAGCTTTGGCAAGGTGAATTACCAAGATGCTACAAAAGAAAGAAAAACATTTCCTCATCTGCATATGTGCAAAACACATTTTTATAGCCAGTCCATGAACTACACCATCCTCTCCCCTTCACACCAGAAAGGTTGCATTTTGACTCTTCCAAGACAAATTAAGGACCCAGGAACTCATCACTTCCCCATGTAATCAACTTCAGCTCTCATAGAAATGTTAAGCAAGGTAGAGGTGAGTTGGATCATGCAAAACTCTGCTTAAATTCTTGACACACCACCTTGATATTGCAACATATGGGCAGTCTTATGGAGAGTCTACACCGCTGAAAGTCATTTGTGCATGGATTCTGAGTTTGCTAGGGCTTGAAGACCTGACTTTAAAGATGGATATACTCCAGCTACTTCACTTGCATTCTGAGGTGGCAGCACTGTTGATTCAAATATAAGTTCTTTGTATTCAGTGACAGACAGAAATGAACCCAAGGAAGAAAATTTTCATAAAATATTTCAGTTTCCTGAGTTAGGCTGTCTTTCTTTCAGATACTGTAAGGTGCCTCTGAAATCACTGAGAACAAGGTACGTTATCCTAGAGACTCCCTACTACTCTCTGTTGGAGTAGGAGAATATTTTGGTCTCTCGATCAGTCAAGTTTCTGAGTGAAGACTATGTGGTAATTGTACCTGTCACAATTATCCCACTTACAGAGTCAGAAATCTGCCTTCAATTATATTAAAAGATGGTGTTTCACTTTGCCACATTTTGATTTTCATTCTTATAAGTCAAAGGATGGTTAATACAGAAATACCTCACATCTTTATGATAAGGAAGACTGCCTAAGTGTGTTAGTCTTTAAGCTCTTTTTGAATCCTTTCATAGTGCTTTACACAGTATACAAAACATAATTACTTTTCAAAGATATTTGGGCAGACATTAATACTAGTAAAGAAGAAAATTTGTGTCAGCTACAAACCATCATATGACAACAATTTTGAACACACATAATTATTTTTATGCAATTTCCTTACTGCAAAATAATCCCAAAGTATGTATTAAAAAACCTTCACAGTGAAGTCATGAGAATACCTCTGAAAAGTGAGTTCTGATAGAGGAAGCTGAGTCAGGTAGGAGGGGAAATTCCCTATGACTGGGAGTGGTCAGTGAGATTTCGTCTTCAAACTGCAGCATCACGAGAAGGCAGAAAGAGTTGAAAGTGCAATAGGTTTGGACAGAAATGCCATGGATAAGATGGACAACAAGTAAAGTTACTTTAAATCCCTGATGAAAACTTGGAATGAAGGTGATTTTGCACTACCCCTTGAATTAGCAACTTACCCTGGACTATACTCTTTCCACTTCCTTGGATTCAAGAGCAGTGAAAGTATTACATAAAGACAAAATTGAAATGCTTATCATGTTATTTTTGTTTTATTGCTAGAAGGTGTAGGATATAATTCGTAACAAGAAACTGTCCTGAGTACCAAAAGACTATCTGACTATCTCAGTGTCTTACTTGCTTTTGGTGCAATATTACATTATCCATATAATTAACTGTCCAGAACAATTTTCTTAATTCATTTAAACTAAATTCTGACCAGGAATGAAAGTTACTAAATTACCAAAGCTCTAAAATGAAGCTATTTCCTATACAACATTTATAGAATGCTTTAATATATATTCTGTATCCAGTGACTTGATTTTTCTTGATCTCATTGTCACTACCCTGTACTTTAAACCTCTGGAGAATTCAATCCAATGATCCTCCATGACTAACATGCTATTTAATTCACCAACGGTTTTCTTCATTATTTTACAGTTGCAGCTTGGGAAAAGTGTGTGTATGTACTGACAAGACTATAAGGACTAGTGTAATAACACTATAACACTAGCAGGTCCTTACTTAGAAGTAATTAAAAATCCTTGAAAGAAATGCATGCTTTTCATTTGTAAAAAAGCAGCAAATGTTATGTAAATTAAAGGTGGTTTGAAACAAAGAACAAGTTTCGCATATAAGAAAAGATTTTACAGCTATTATTATTTTTTTATTGTGTGTAAGTGACTTAGAGATAGTGCAGGTTTATCCACAGATAATTCTTGCTGGAGACATACAGGACTTTCAAATGTAGCCTGGACATAAGTGAAAGAAAATCATTTATACCTGATAGTTATGAAAGGTCATGAGTGAAGAAATAAATCCTACATATCATAGGTCTAGGGAGGGAGAGGGTGTATTAGTGCTATGATCTGTGTAGGACTTTTTACTTGAATGTGAGTACGTATTTATGTATACAAAACCACACCAAACCTTATTAAACTACAGTAAGAATTCACATTTACTTATGTATTTATCTTTCCTTTTCTTTCCTCATCTAATCTCCTTTGGTCCATACACCTGTATTCTCCCACCTCATTTGTGCTCGATTCTTTTATTTCTACAGTTTCAAAGGATGTCTTACTGTCAAATAGCAAACTATGCTTCCTAAATTCTAAACTGAGAAGTAAAACTAATTCTCAAATACTAGATCTAACAGCTTGCTAAGGAAACGGATACTCCAGCCCAAGAAATGCACCTGCAAACCCTCCTGCACAGTAGGTCATAAGTAGAATGAATTTAAATGTCCTGATCCCCACCTTATTTGTGAGCGGCAGAATGGGACTTATTATGCTCTTATGACATTGTAATTGAACTACAAAACGTGCCCATGCCTGCAGCCCTTATTGCACTTGCCTAAAGAGCAAATAGCTTTGCATCCCAGCCAGTTTCTGCTCTAAGTAACTTCACAACATAGGGTTAACGGATCATTAACAACACTTGACTTAGTTGAACAACAGCTAATAGTACATCACACTAATTTATGTTGAAAATGTCCTTTTGATACTACTGAAGGCTACCTTTTGAGGTTTATCACAGAACTATGTGTTCATTGGGTGTCCTATTATGGTCAGAGAGTTTCTGAGGGTGCAGACAGCACTGTTTGTGTATTTGTGTATTTGTATAGGTTTAGCACTAAATTATATTTTTTTGTTTCTATCTATGAGATAACATAGATGAAAACGTCTAAGGTTTCTGCAAAGGATGTGTTTACTATAAATGAATCCACTAAGAAAGTTAGGCAGGACAGACTGTTTTAGGAAATGTAAACTTAAAGAAAAATAAGAGCAGCAAGTAAAGAGCCAGCTCTTTCTGTTTTGATTTATTCCATATTTCAGAGATGCTGCTTCTATAGGGAACAATATGCAAGGCATTGAAAATTCAGAAGGCACTTCTTTTGTGTATCATAAAAATGTGCTGCTAACCTACAATACCATCATAGAAATACAATTCAATAAAGAACTCAGTTGGGAAGATGCCTCAATAGAACAACATGAAAAAATGGTCAATACAAGAATGATTTAGTTTACCTTACAAGGGATTTCAATGCTGAAAATAAATAGGGCTTTGGAACTTTTAAAATAAAAATCAAGATAAACACAGACCTATATTTTTAATTCTCACATATATTTAATGTGACTTTTTAGCAGATCATTGCCTCTGAATCATCACTTCTATCAAGCCTGTCACTTGAGAAGTGTTACAGCACTTAGCCCTCAGGGCAAAGATAAGTCTTCACCATTGTCACATACAGTACACATATTGAGCCATATTATGCTGAATGGGAATACAGTACACTGTAGAAACAGTAGTGGATCTTGCAGAATATCCTGAGATACTTATCAAGCTCTTAAAGGAGACATCAGTCTTTTGTCTGTATTGCCCTTGATACATCATGAAGGAAAGTATCTGGAAATTTTTTGTTTGTTGAAGAACCCTCAGACCCCTTAGGTCTAATGTAGGTTAAATGCCCCACAGATCTAAGAATGGAAAAACACCTTGAAAACCACTATCTGAACTCAGCAGAAACAAATAAATAATGGCACTGAATAAGTAAGACTGAACACCTATAACAAAATGTAACTCTGAAAATCCACATGCATCCTAAAATAGGAATAACTAAACCTGGACATCCAGAGTATCAAAACCAGTTATCTCAGCTTAACAAAACCAGAATCAAACTGCAAAAACCTTCCCCAAACAACTGCTACCACCAGGGCTTAAATGAATGATGGGAAATTTTACTACATTAGCATCAGATTAACATTGTGCATATTTTAAAGGATGAATAATTATCTGCCTACATTCAAAATTTGCTTATTGATTAACACACAGACCACACAGCAAACATCCTGTATGACAATTTTTTTTCCCTCATTTATTGCTTAAGACCTACAATTTACTTAGTCTACACAGTCATCCTTGCAATATTTTGGATGGAGAAGTACGGGACAAGAAAACCAAATTTATTGTGCAACCTAGAGTTTTTCTTGGTTTTTTTTTTTTCCCTCATTTTGTGTATTCCTGATTTTGTGACAGAAACTATGCAGTTAACAATTTTAATAAATGCAAAAGCTAAAAAATGCCATTTTTGTTGCTTTTGTTTCTTTTCTACCTCATAAATGCCATAACAGCCAACAAAACTTTCAAAACATATAATGACATGTTTTTCCTTTCATATTTTTTCCACAGGCAAATCAGAGAAAAATTCACAGCTTTCCTATCTCAACAGAAACATACAAAATAAAGAAAATGAAAAATAAAACCTCAATGTTTTCTTTAGATTAAACAAAACACTGACAAAACATGAAATTGACTTCTGGTCTTCAAAAAGTATTTACACTTTCTCTTAGAAATTGGTTTGACCAGACCTTAAGAGCATAGACATACATTGTCACATGCATCTGCTATGTATGCTGTGTTGGAATGTGTAGCAGGTGAGATGCCAGCAGAGAAGCACAGGAGGCTGCCAAGTGCCATGCCCTCTACCTCTTTGCCAGCCCAGCCAGGGTGATTGAGAGCAGCAGCAACACGCAACAGACTGGCACTGAAGCACTGCCTTTCATCACTGGTCACCTCCCTCTGGCCACCACAGCCTGCTTTGGATTGTGTGGTCAGGATTGGGTTGCGAGAGGTGTTTAACACTGCATCATTGCCCTGTGGCAACAGTGGCTCATGTTCTAACAGTAAGATGCCTGTTGATTTTTGCCCAGCCTGCACACATCTCTATAGGTCTTAGCTTTAGAATTACTTATATCACTAGGAATTCAAAGCCAGTTGAACTTCCATGTATGATTGCTGATACAAATTATGAAAAAATATGTTCATGTTTACATAATATTTCAGCTCTCAGCTTACCAGGGATAATGTGATCAGTATACTGTTAGGGGAGCATGGAGAAATCTACCATAGACAAAGCACAAGAGAAAATGATGGTATAGTCAGACAAAGAAAACGGCTTTGCTAGAAAGAAACTAAATAGAGACTTCAGGGAGCATAAGTGTTTATAGCACCCTACTCCCTGAGCAGATTTAACTTGCACAACGGCTACTAGAAGTAACACCACTTAAATTACCCCACATCTTGGAGAAATTTTTCTGTTTTATATAAATGGGAATTCAGGATGTTTGAAAATTATTATTATTTTAACACTGTCTTGATACAGAAACAATACACGAAGGAAGGCATTGGGTGAACATTCTCACTATCAGTGAGACACTATCAGTGTCTCCTCACCTCAGCTGTGAGATGAAACAACCTTTAATTTCACTCCTAAGACTGTTTACCAGAGTCAAACAGAAATTATGAGTTGCATCAAACTATACATGGAGACTGTAATGTATATAAATATCTAAAGGGATTAGCTAAGACCACCAAACTCATTTCACTTATGACCTATTCAGATTTGAAGCCAGTCTCTTATCATTACTATTTTATTAGAATGAACCATTCTTAAACAATTTATCCAGAGTATTCCCTGAAGCATGCATTCAATCAATTCCAGACATCCACTTTTTTCCTGGACTTTTTTCTTTCCTTCTTACAAACACATTTTGTTCTACCAGTACAGGAAAACATATTTTCACATAAGGGCACCAGAAATCCAAACTATGCCTTCCTTATGTTGACACCATAGTAAAATTCAGCGTCACTTTAGAAGGAGCTTATTAGGGCAACTTAATAGTAGCTAACTGTATCTAATCCACTTTAATATTTTAAGGATTTCCAGTTTCCACTCATTGTCTCCTGCTTTTCAGAGCTCAGTGAGATGAGCAGAGCAAAGGCAATGCCTGCTGCCATCTTTTTCTTTGCCATGTGACCTCAGTACCCTCTGGGCAAGGTTAAATACTATTATATTACATGTAGAAAATTCCATTCAAAATTGAGATTTTTTTAAAATAAAGCAACATGGAAAAACACTTGCCTAAGCACAGTGCAGTCACTGAATACAGTGTAATTATCAAGGAAAAAAGAAAGGTAAAGGTCATGGTCATCAACTTGTACTTTGACAAAATAACTCTGAGAATTTGCTCATGTCCATCTAAAGGGCTCAGCCAGTTAAGTAAAACAGAAGATACAGAGAGTTAGCAGTCCATTTACAGTGCGCTCAGTGTATTACAAATTAGAAGCTGAAAGCATCAACTTTCTCCAAAGTACTTGTAGAATCACAGTTCTTTCTGCTGAACAGACCTCATCTAGTTTACATGAAAGTTTATTACAAAACTTTTACAAGTTATTTATAATAAAGTCTTCTTGACATATATGTGAAAAAGCATATAATTCCTCATGAGGGAAAGCAAAGGGGCAGGCACTCATCTCTTCTATCTGGTTACTAATGGTAGGACCCAAAGGAATGGCATGACTGTCATTGGTTACTGTTGTGGTTTAGGCTGGTTCTTCACCCAGAGGGTGGTCAGGCACTGGAACAGGCTTCCCAGGGAAGTGGTCACAGCACCAAGTCTGACAGTGCAGGGCTAAGGGTTGGTCATTATGAGTCCTTTCCAACTCAGCATATTCTATGATTTTGTAAAGCATTTGGCAACACTATCAGGCACAAGGTGTGATTCTTGGGGTTGTCTAGTGCATGGCCAGGAGTTGGACTCAATTATCTTCATGGGTCCCTTCCAACTCAGGATATTCTATGAATCTCCATTGATAACAGCACTAGCAGCATGTAGCTCATTGTAGAAAGAACACTACTTGACATTTTATAATGTAAACTGCCCAAATGACCTTCTTTCTATAAACATGATTGAAAAGATAGCATTTTCACACACTTGGGCAACCTCTACCAACCAGAAGGAATGACTGGCATGTAGAACATAATCTACAATGCTCATTTCCTGTTCATTATGACAGGTAAATTACACAAGGTTGGTAACTACTGAAGAATGCTTCTACAAACAGGTTTCCTGTAGGCAAACAGGAGACATATCATAGGGTTCATTGAGCACTTTTTGTAGAGCACAGTCACATATAAAGTGCCTAAAAGAGAACATTACCAATATTTTGTTACCAAGGATCTTTTCTCATCAATCTCATTCAGTATTTCAGCTTCCCTATTGATTATATGGCAGTTTTTAAATGGTCAGAGACTGAATCCAATCAAACCTGTTGAAAGAAGCAAAAGCAATCAAACTGATGAGCGCATATTATGCTATTTACAACACAAATTATTTGGTTCCTGGGGCTTTCCTCAAATAAAGCAGTGGGCTGAAATAACCAATGATTAAATTATGTGGAAAGCAGCACACTGAATTTGGAGGCCTGGATCCACTATACAAAGATTTGGAACATGAAATATTATGAAGTCAAAAGAGTATTTCTCTCATTTCTGCACATAGACATGAACAGACAAGAGTGATATCTCTGTCTCTATCAATAATTACAAATAAATGCTTTTATCTATATGTCTACTATTATGCCAGGAAAATAACTACTTTGTCTGTCACATCTGTTTGAATATCCTTAGTTCTTCTATAGCCAGAAGTGTCATAAATCTCTGCAGTCAGCTTAAAAAAATTACTTTGGCTAAGCTGAGAGAGTCAACAGTTTGGTTTTACTCCACTGTCTACACACTTGGGTGCTTTGATCAACAGACCAGGAAGTCCTTCATATTGAATGAAGCACCTTGTGGTCTGATCCCATGCTTATCATGAAGAGATGATCACAACACTCACAACACTTACAGGTCATCAACTTCAAATACAGAGTATATGGAGTTTCAAAGGATGCAGAGCATTTTCAAAAGAAAAGCCTCTTTAGTTTTGAAAGGATACAATTACTTTTATTTCATTAAAAAAAAAAAAAGGGGGGGGGGGGGAGAAAAAAAATAAAAAGAAAGCAACCAAAAAATATCCAAATCCATACGTGAAGCGGCAGAAACACAAGCCCTACCTTCTCAACCCTGACTACTAATAGGAAGAGGTATCTACTCACCTACTAAACATAAGAAAATTCATTGTGAGGTTAGTCCCAAGTCCAGGCTGTCCTAGCTCTGGCCTGTTAGGATAAGAAAAAAGACCAACAGACATGCTGGGAGCAGGTGAATGGAAAAGACGGGTTGAGATGCATATCTTTGAAAGTTCAGGTAAACATCTGAGTTGAAATCCTGATTCAATGGCCTTAGCAACAGGGTTTTTTTGCTGACTTCATTAGGATTTCATGCCTAGAATAGGAAGTTTATGTAATTTCAACTTTTGAACACAACAGTAACCAAATCAATAAACAGACCTCCTTCTGAGGAAAGCTCAGGCTATTTAATTTTTCTAGACCTTCATATATCTTCATATTTAATCTTGGGACTTCAGGAGTGCTCTGAAAGTTATGTTGTAGGTAGATTGGTGTCCTTCATTTTTCTCCTAAAACACTGATATGCTTTTTCTGTACCATAATCCAGTGAGCTCATCTGAGAACAACAGAATTAGATCACCAACAAAATTCTTATTCAATAGACTTGCTCCTCCTGACCTTTTTGGAACATTAAGTCTACTACAAATTTATTTTCACTTTTTGGGAGAACAAGAAACCCTGTGTATAAATTCTGGGGTATACATTTTTTTCCCAATTCATTGTGCTCTGAAATTAAACATTTCCAAGCCTATCAGCCCATTCTGTCTCCTCTCCATCTCTCTTCCTCTCGTCATCAGGATGTGGGTCCTTGGTCATTATGTCACCCTTAACTGTCAAGCAAAGAAATTCAGGCCCTAGCCTTTTAGTACTTTCTTACAACCAGACACATCTAATACCTCATGATCATAAAACCAGAACTTACTTTATTTAGCAAGTAAAGCCAACTAGGTTATTTAATGAAGCAAGCTTGTTGCAAATGTTAACATAATTTGGCAGGATTTTCTTGCCTAGTGTTGCCATGCAGTTTAAAACAGATGGCAAAGCTGAGCATAAAAATCTCCCTTTTACAGCAATACCAATAACAATACTGCTTGCATTATAGGCCAGAAGGCTTAATGGAAACCTCAGTAAAATTTTCCATGATAAACCAAGTGCTGAAATAGAAAATCAGTTCAGTCTCACTTTTGTGCCCTACAGAAGAAACATTCATTGTTACTTACTCATGAAAGAAGAAAGGCATATGGGAAAACATGCAGGATGCTTAGTATAATTAAATATTCTTTCTAATATTTAAAAAACAGTAGTTGCTTCCAATGCAACCTGAAGATATTTTTTAAAGCTGTCCTTGCCCCCAAATATTACTGTCTTTAACCTTTCAGATGCACTTATTTTTCTTAACTTTGCTCCTTTTGACTCATTTTTTTGACATGTCATCCTCTCATTCAGAAGGAAAGTTTTACAGGAAATCTGAGAAAGGACGGGTGAATTGACAGAGCAATGCACCCTAGAACGGTAAATAATGAGTCTGCTGAAATTGAAGTTTGATTTGATGCTGGCCCTGTACAGGAAGGCATTGTGGTTTCACTCTTGTTAATAGGAACTATAGGTCTGGGTGCTGCCTGTCCTTAGGCTGATCTACTCACAGAGGTGCCAAGCTGATCTTCTTCCAGTCGCTTCACCTCCTTCATGGTAAAGCCACAGTACAGGGAGAAAGGGCAAAGACATCCGGGCCCACAGTAGGGAAGCTCACACAATTACAGATGTGATCGGAATGTGAGGAACATCTGCATTTTGACTAAGTTAAATATGATACTAGATGATAAACTTGAATTTTAAATAATGTATATATTTTCAAATAATTTGCATATGACCATAAACTCTCTGATTCAATGGAAGGATTGGGATACAGTTATGATACAACTAGGATACAATTCTGTGGCTCTGCCTAATTTGTGATTTCTCTTTAGGGGAAATTGATCAAATCGATATTGAAATGATGATGACCCTAATCATGAAAAAAGAGGTATCTGAAGGCTGATCATAGCTGGAAGGCTGGAGAAAAACAGGAGCCAGCTAAGGAAATTTTGGTGAAAAAACACAGTGTACGTGGGAGTTCCTAGTTTTAGTAGCAGTTGGGTGGTATCTAGCAACCACTAGAGTATGCGAGAAGCAACAAGTGCTAGTACTGGAAGTCCTAATTTGAAACAATCCCAAAATAATCTCTGCTTGCTGCTGGTTTATTCATACTAAGATCCAATAGCAGTAGCGGTAAGAGAGGTGCTGCTGTGATAACCATCACAGCCTTTAGTAATATTTCTGTGTCATCCATCTGAAAATATCATATTCAGCTTGGGCAGTGGAAATATGGGAAAGTCTGCAGGTGTTTATATTGTTCCCACATTACAAATAAATGTGATACAACTTAATTATATACTGCACCCCTGTCAGATTCATATATTCTTACTGTCTAATTCTAATGTCTGAGTTTGTGTTCAGAAGGAAATGGTTTCATCAGTATAATAAAACAAATCAGTGTGTGACAAGCAGAATGTTAAA
>JAWWEU010000158.1:38264519-38279055 GCA_035583155.1 Acropternis orthonyx | reverse complement strand
TCTGAGTTTGTGTTCAGAAGGAAATGGTTTCATCAGTATAATAAAACAAATCAGTGTGTGACAAGCAGAATGTTAAAGAAGGTCATTGACAGGGAAGGGGATTGAAAAATTGAACTGGACAATTGTGATTTTTCTTGTAAAATCACAAAGAAACTTTTAATATAGTTCAAGTACACCACCAGCATGGGAACAATACTCTGGTATGATATGAACTGAACCTCAGATGAAGAAGAAAGCTTAAAAGACCCTGTTACCACCTGGAATGCAATAAAAAAGGACAGAAATGTCTGATTTTTCTTGACAAGAAAGAGAACTGTAATGCAATGACAGAGGAAATGGGAGGGCCCACAGATAGTTTATATCATCAAAGGATCAAAACTGTTAAGGAAGTTTGTGTGCTTCATCAGCTGCAAAAGAAAGACACTAAATCCTCAAGCTTTATTTGACTTCTCTTCAACCCACTGTATTTTAATCCTCATGAAAGATAGCAATCTCAACATCTTTCTCTATTTGCTGTCACAAAAGTATTTATCTACTAAGGCCACTGGAGGAAAACAAATCATAGAGAAGAAATGGCTTGATGCTCTCCACATCCCAACCGACATGACGTTTGAAAATATCACCTTGTGCACCATAGTCCTACAATTTTGAGTGAACTGTTTTGTTATTACAGTAGAGTTGTGTCCCAAGAAAAAACATAGCCCCTAATGGAGTCCTTAAAAGTCTCCAGTGCTCTAGAAAGGTGTTTTTCTCCCTTTCAAGGAGTTGGTGGTAATTCTTGCTTTTAGGGGAATTAATCATAAGCTACACAAATAAAAAAAAAATTTCTGTAGAGGACAGATGATGTTTATACTAGCACAGCATATTCCAGGTACTGTAGAATGCATATATAGTTACAAATAAATGGTCCCAAAATTACATGAAAGACATACACACAAAAGGATTTAAACAAAGTCCTATACTGTCATTGACAGAATACAGCTAGAATTACAGTAGCCCTTCACACCCTTCTCCTGTAATTAACAATGAATGAAAACCTCACTGCAGTGAGATATTTACTGCAGAAAATGTAATTTTCTTCTGTGTTTTTTCCTTGGTTATTTAAATGGGAACTTCAGGTGCACACCATTACTTGAGGTCAAGACTGAACCAGAATTTTATTTTGATGCATTTCAGCTATAGATGTTTAATACAAAAATGGATTAAATAATATCTTCAGATGAAAAAAAGACTGCAGATTTTGCTTTGCCTTTCTTAGGGACTTTATTCTTTTAAAGTGTGTTGGCTAGCTCTCCTGAACTACAGCCCAATAATTTTTAAATTTAATTTTATTAACTAATTTTTAACCCACCCACCAAAACGCCATTTGTGTGATAACAGCATGTGCAGGGATTCCTAAGGGATATGGAAATTAATTCCACTTATGTGAAAAGACCTTTTAATAACTCATATGTTATTTTACCTTCTGAGTTATCAGTAGGCTTTCCTCCAATATTTTCTAAGGAAATGTCCTTGCAGTTTGAAAGGGAAGAAAAAAAAAGAACAGTAAAGAAAAAGAATAATAATCTAAGAGTTTGTTCATTTTATGCAATTTTGAGCTGGTTACACAAGGCCATCAGCTTTTTAAGCAACCTTTAAAGTGATGGTCCAATAAGCAACCTCAGACCCACCAAAACATTCTGCAGTGTGTGTGCCCATGTACAAGGTTTGTTGTAGTCACCAGCATTTCGTTTGCTCTTCTGAATGCCAGCACAGTAAGATTCTGACTGCTGCAAATTCTCATGTTTCCACCTTCCTCCCTTGCTCTTTTCATATGCACATATGTCACTGACAATTTCTCCTCTTTCCCCCCCTCCTTACATCCCTTTTTCAACAATGCTCATGGATCAATAAGACATCATGGCACTGTATGGAGCCTGAGTGATTTCTCATACAATGGCTGCTGTGACCACGTTTCAATGGGAATTGCAAATCTGCTTTAAGAAGGAGCTGAAGATATTTTCAGCCAGGGAGCCACTGCTACAAGGGCACTGAACCTCGGAAAAGGCCCAGAAACCTGAGCTGCTGTGGAGCTTGAAAGGAGCTGCTGCAGCCACAACACTTGATGGATCTTAGCCTTGATTACAAGAGCAGACTACTACCACCATGATTGATGAAATCCTGCTTCAGAGAGAAGATGAGGAAAGAATGAAAGCTCCGACTGCTGTGCTGGGGGCAGGAGGGATGGAGGGAACCAAGGCAGAAGGGAAGTAGTCAGGAACCTGATCTAATGGAAGGGAAGTACATAGGTTTATGGGGCTGAGAAGAAAGAAATTTTTTTCTCCGTCAGTTTTCTAATGGGTAGAAAATAAGAATTATATGAACTACAGTCATCAGTTTATAGAGAAATCTATTACTCTCTGGGATCAAAAAGTGAGCACCAGTTGTGAATAATGGTTTCAGCCTGTGGCTTTGAGCATTAAATCCCATTTTTCAACCAGCAGGGCAGTAGTTTTCCACTATCACCTCAACTACAGTTTGTGTTCTGTGTGCCAGTGATTCTTTCTCACTTCATCTACACTCTGTTTTTTCTTATCTAGCTATGTACAGTCTTATAATTTGAAAATTTCAAAGATGTTAACTGTTGGCACTCTCATTTTAAAATAATATTCTTAACCAAGGTCTTTTTCACAACCTCAGCCAAGATTAGACTCTGAAGCCAACATATATTGTTTCCATTACTATAAATCAAAGAGAAAGATAACTCTTTAATCTTTCAATTTTTAAATACAAATTTTCTTACTCTTGGTTCTGTCTTTCTACGTTCCTAATTAGCAAGGGGCATGTTCTGGGCCATATGAAATCGAGATTTCATTTTAGTTTAATTTTATGTGAACACAAAGGGTATAGGTGGCTAATGCAATAGCCTTTCACTTCTGGAGGCTTAGACTGCAATTTGGTTTAGATTACAAGTGAAATGTGTTTAATGGTCTCATCTTCACTTTTAGCAAAAACCGTTCTCATTTAAAAACCACTCTATGCTAACTTCTAAAAGATCCCAGCTTTCTCCCAGAGTAAAAACAGTGCTGGATTAGGAGTTCTGGGGCTCAGAAGTGAGTTTCATGTGCAGGGCCATGTGAAGATGCTGGCTTTGGACTGGTATCTGGTTGAATCATGCTTAATGGTAAGGAATGTTACATATATCTCAATTATATTAGCTACAAAATTCAAATAAACTCAAAAACTGCATTGCAAACACAAAGGCACATACAAGATAATACTCACAGATGCGTGCCATGTGACATGTGAATACCATACCTCCCCAAAAAAAACCAACAGAATTTATAAACTGTTTGTACTTCTGTAATAATTACAGTGACTAATTTAAAGCACACTTCTCTGCTCCTTGCCCCCAATCACAACATCCACAGTCGGGTTATCCTCATCTCATCTTTTTAGCCTAGTGAAAGGACAACATGCAAAATATATCAATATACAGTGCCTGAAAATGAAACTGCTGTAGTTTGCTTTACCTCCCTTGTTAGCTGGAATTCTACATTGTAAATAATCCAGAACAATATATCATAAAACCTCAGGTTTATAAACTCTCTGCTTGATTTTGTGCAGCATGATTACCATGCACTAACTGGAGCAAAACAATCTATTTGATGTGGGACCCAGTGACTACTAAATGCTGGATTGTAGCATAGTTTGAATGCTGATCACTTGTACATAACATAGATAGTATTTGGCTAAACAAAATGATGCAACAGTTATTGCTCAGGCAAAATTATTGCTTATTTCCTAAAGTCATAATTCTTAAAGTCATTTGAGACTTGTTTCTCGAAATAAATACAACACAAGACTGCAATCTCAGTTAAAAACTATATGCTGAGATAATTTCAATTTCAAATGGAAGACTAATTTTTCTAGTAACAAAACAGAATCTGTAACTTGCCTGTTCAAATTTTGCTTCAGGATAGTTTAGGATGAAAGTTCCCATCTTCTGAACATATTACAAATTTTACAAAATTTCATTTAAATTGTATTTCCTCAGTATTATTCACACTCATGAAAAACAGGAATTACATCCCCTTTTTCAATTGCTTTTTACATAGAGGTAAACTTTTAACCATAGAATGGCCCAAACTAGCTCCCTTATACATAATTGAATTACATACATGCATATCTTTTCAGAAAAAAGTAGGCAGGAAAACCAAGCCAGAATTTTTTCTATTCTGCTTTCAGCTGAGCTAAACACTAAATTAACATGCTCAGAGTCACCAAGTGCTGCCCTTGAATTGTCTGTTAAGAAGAGAACTGGACAATTTTGGAGCAAGGTGAAGGGGAGGTGAGGACCTGACATTGAAATGCAGGGAAGTGTTGCAAATATCTTAACAAAACGGAACTGCAAATTTTATGCTCTGTGCTCTGTGATAAAGCTAATGTGTTACAAATACGAGGTTTCACATAGTAACTGAGTTGCACGTTAATGCAAGCAGAATACTGTCATTACCAAAAGTCCTCTTAGAAGCTGGGCTGTGTAACACACAGATTTATCAAAGCACACTTACTAAATATGACTGTTTTCTTCTTTCAGAATATACCCAGTATGCTGACACAATAAGATGGTGTTCTACTTTTTGCAGCATTAAGACTGCAGGTATTAAAAGTTAGCTTAATTTGCCTGCTATGCAGAAAACTTGAAAATTTGCATTAGCTCCAATTATTTTCAGGCACACCAGGAGATGGAGAGAACTTTATCAGATGTTTGTCTTCAAACTTGGTTGCAAAATTTTATTTGGGGTCCTATAAATCCCCTAAAGCATAGCCCTTACTTAATAGGGTACTTCAACAAACCATGTTTAGTTCACCACACTCCAAAAGATGGCATGAAAAAATTCCTATAATTTCACTGGTCACTGAAAGGAAAAGTATTTCTTAGGGACTAGCCTACAATGCAGGAAGAACTACACAGACGTATAGAAGGAAAGCGATGTGAAAACTTTCTAAATGTACACTTTCTTAACATAAAGTTAATTTCTAATTATGAAAGTGTTATTCTTTGAACAGCATAAGCTATTTAAGAATATTTCCACACAAACTGCATATCCTGAATGTTACAAATACAAGAGATCAAGGTTAAGGGACAGTGTAATTCTAACAAATTTAGTGACAGGTTAAGATCAAGGGATGTCTTGACATTCTCCTCAGAAAGGTCAATCTAGCAGGTCTGCGATGTAAAAATGAAGACTCTGCCATCATTGCCATGGCAAAAGGTCAGACACAAGCTGATTGGTGATAGAATTATCAAATTAACCAATCGATGTGTGTGAGTAATAGATGTAAGCAATCCTAGGGGAGAGCCACAGGGCAAATGCCAGCTCATCAATAACACATTGCCGAGGAAAAAAAGATCCTCTCTTCAATTCATGTCCTTTACATTAGCAGTGGTATCAAGGAATTAAAAGAAAAATCGAAAACAACAACTTTAAATATGCTTTCAGACTGTATGCAGCATGCAAATATCTTTCCAAACCAAGTTCCATTACATGTTATGGTAAATAAGAACTTGCTAACGATCTATAGAAAGGAGACACCAAGAAATCCTAAACAGGTATACTCAAAGACTTAAGAATTTTTATATGTCTGACACTAGTATACACTTTATTAGGAACATTATTTAACCTGTGGCAGTCATAGACACATAAATCTCAGGTCTGATTGTGTAGCAACTTCTTCATGGTAAAATGAGAAATAGGTAACAGGCATTCTGAGGATTTTATTAATATGGTGTGGCAAGTATATGAAGGATGTTTTAGCTGCAAGTAATATTTTAATGCATATTTTATTTATTTTTTTGTATCTGATTGTTATTATGCCAGCAACAATGCAGTTCTAAGGGTGAAACCCTTGCAGAAGCTCTCTGCAAGTACATAGGAAGGCAGACAGTGCCTTTACACAGCAGAAGAGGGCTTTATGTAAGGAAAACAGAACCAAAGAACCAACCTAGTAGAAAAAAATCTGTGTTCTTGAGCTCAAGGGATACATCCCACAGGATACACATCAACTGCAGGAAAACAGACTGAATCCCATCCCTATATATATATGTATCTAAGATCAGTAGGACTGATCTAAACTGGGATGAAAATGTTAAGCATAAGGGTAGGTTAAGTGAATAAAAGGTGTTTTGTTATTTTAAACTTTTTTTCTTCATCACTCTGTTTCTAAAAATAAATAAACTAGGATGATTTCAAGACCCTCACTCACTAGTGAGTTCATCTCCAAAGGGAGATGAACAATTTGAGCTCTAAAAATCTCCATAGCATTGCTATGGAATCCTGGGAGGGCAGCTCAGGGCACGCACCTGGGGCTGTGCTAGGAGAGGGCTTCTCTCCAAATGAAAACAGGGCAGCAGCCTGATCCCTGTCCAGTGTGCTCCACTGAGATACAGAAGAGGTGAAAGGTACACCTTATCCTGCACATGGATGAGCCAGAGTCAGGATGTCAAATGTGACAAAGCCCCTGTCTGTGTTAGCAATAACAACTGCAAAGGTGGCAAACATAATACCACATTGACTGTTTTGGGATTCCTCATTCCTTATAGTGACATCCATGCCTAAGAGAACACTAAGCACAGAGGTCTCTTCACAGTGAACCAGAGATGGGTTTACCATACTCTTCTTGGTCACCACCTTCAAGAACAGCCTAGAAAACACCACTGACTTACAAATCTTCTGCCCAATTATCCCAAGTCATTACATCTGTTCTTGCCCTCAATAAGTACACTGCTCTCAGTCACTACCATAAGCTGTTGTTCTTACTTCTCCTCACATATTTCTGGTTCTGAGAATCTTAATTTAGCTCCAGTGATGCATCTATTATCATGGCAATATGATATTGCTATTATCACAGTAGGAATGGTAATATGGTAACATTCAGAGTAAGAATCCATTCTGCCATCAAAAGGCATGCATTACTGCTATTACTGTTAATGGGAGCTATGCACAGGTATCAGTGGCAGAACAGGTCTCTAAGTAAGCACAATTATAGCCCCCACTGTGAAATTCACTGAACATAATTTTCATATTGCTTTTATTATAGATATACATGAGATAATAAAAAAAATATAACTCATTTGATTAGGATACCCATTTGAATATGAGCTACTTTCCATAAAATATGAATTGCATTCCTTTTGGAAGAAATATTTTTGATATTTTAGATGCTTAATTTTCACCAATGTGTGGTTTGAAATGCAGTTAATATCTTAGATTGTGTGTTTATCTATAGGAAGTGCAGAGTTTTTGTCAGTGAACTAACAGCTATAGGAAGAATGAATAAGTATGATACCATTGAATACCACAGTGTTCTATTCATTCAGTTTCTTTGAAGGTCTAGCCCTGTATTGCCTTTCCAATCTGCAACAGGATGGTTGGCAATGCCACTTTTAAACACTTGAAGATTTTAATATTTATTGTTTAACATTTTGTCTGATCTGCAGTTTTATGAGTTTTATTCAGATCTATAATTTTAGTCATTCCTTTTATACCTAAAAACCTGACAAGATTACAATTATGGGCTATGGGAGCTCTGAGTGGTGGTCTGTCCAGTCACAGTCACAGCAGCTCTGACACATAGTTTTACATTGCAGTAATTCCAGCCAATAATACAAGTTATATCTAGGTCTGCCAGAAAACAGAATGACAAGTATTATCTATTAGTGTTGCCAGTTTGGTTGAAGTAAAAGAGCTAATGACATCAAAAGAATTATTTTATTTTTCTTTTGAAAAAATGGGATACCTGCATTTGACTTTCCAACAAAAAACAAAATTAAAAGACTGGATTGCTTTATACATTGAAAACTATATATTGGAAAAACTATATCTTGAAAACTAGGTATTGAAAGAATCTCACAGTAGGGTACACAAATTTCTTTATAAAATGTGAGTAAAATAATATCACTAGCATTTTAAATATTAAGAATTACCTTAAATTTCAATACAACAAATAAAATGATCTATCTATGATGACCAGTTCTCTTTAAAAGTATGCAGTGATCTTAAAGAAATGAAGTTTAATACTAAATGCTGCTATAGTATGAGAAGATAGACACATTAGCATGTGTTAGCTGCTTGAACCATGAATCATAACATTATATGGGTCCTATGAGACATTGATCATCACAGGGACCTCAAGGCACTACCAATACCAAAAAAATATAAAGTAGTACTTGGAAAGTGAATATAAAAATTAGCAGACTAAGACAAAAATGAGCTCCTATAACTTCAACATGACCTGTGCTACAACAAAATTCAAAGATTTTTCATATACTAATTCACTAATAGTCCTATTTAAAACAATCTAAGGCTCAGTTGACTAGAAGCTGATGGAATTACTTATTTTGGATTGTGCTGTTGTACCATTTGCAGGCTGTGAGTACACATGCAGTCTCTGCTATTTTGTCAGTATTAAAAATGACATGACAATGCAATGAGATCTGGTTTCTGATGCTGTAAGTAAGCTGTCACCTTTCTCTCAAACTCTAGGGAAATATGGAATATCTAACCATCTCTGAACAAGCTCATGGTTCTAGATTAATGAACGGCATTAACAAGGCACTGATGTGAGGAAATACATCCCACTTACAATGTCACTGCATACTACTCAAGAGACCCGGGAGAAAAATTAACAGAGAGAAAGCTAATAGGCAGAAAAAGTCAAACAATATTTTCCCTAAGAACAATTTCGAGCTTAGAAACATACTTAATAAATTTCCTCAAAAGTACAATGCCAAAATTCTATTATTATTTAATACTATGAAATACAGAAACTATGAAAACTCAGGAAAAAAAAAGTCTATACATTTAACAAAATATTGTTTACCTGTATGTGGAACAAATGCACACAGGGTAAGTCATTGTCTTCAGTGATGTGTGAACACAATATCTATAATATTTTATTACTCTGCCTTTGTTTTATGGAAAGCAAACTTTTTTCCTTGGAAAATGGGACTGTATGAATACAGTAAAACCAAGACAATGCTGCATCCTCCTATAAAACAGTGAAGCTTTTTGATGAACTGAATGTAATTCTAATTAAAAATCCTATTCTGCAACCTTCTACAATAAGGTTTCTAAAATATATGGAGAGTGCTGGATTTGTACAGATGAAAAATCAATAAAAAACAGATCAACAATGCTGAAGACTGAATAGGATTTGCTCGTTCTGTTTGAATCTCTGACTCAAAATTGTACTGCAAAACAAGCATGTACCACTCAGCAGGAAGCACTGGAATCTAATCATCCACCCCTATTCTAAGCCTATCCAATTTACAATACCTTCTTGGGGTTACTTTTTTAAGGGTGAAATTGTAGCATTTTCTTGTGAGCCAGAACCAAAAGTAAACTACCATTTTAACTCAACCACTGCCAAACCAGTAAGTAAAAAATCATGTCATGTTCAACTGTGAATGTTGTTGCAGAGAAATGCAATACAAAAATTCTATTAATACAAACTTTAATACTCTCCAATGGAACAACTCATGAAATATGGTGTTTTCCCAACTGCAGCAGTGTAAACACTATTAACATTCAGAATCTGGATTGTTTTTTGTCTGTTTGCTACCTTTTTCACCTTGTGAAGTTGTTTCAAGAGCACAGGCATTGACTACCAGCTCCTCCAGCCTTCACTATCAGCCAGCATGCTCTATCAGCAAGTCCTTTCCTACTCCAAAGAATATGTTTCAGGAGTTGCTAATTCATATAATCTATCTTTGATGTTGTGCCCTGTAAAATTAAACAACCAAAAACTTAGGGAAGTATTGATAATTTGTGTTCAATAGCAAAAATATATTCATTTCTCCTTCTCCAGTTTAAAAAGATCAACCAACCATAAGAAAGAACCAACCAAATCCCATGCAGATTTTCTTGATGCTAAGTGTAACATATCAAAGCTGAATTTACATATCAGATAAATGGCAGTCACAAATAAATGGACAATATTATAAGGATAGGTAAAATGAAGCAAATAAGATGCCTCTGAAGATCAAGCTGAAAAACCATGGGGTATTTTCAATGCTAGTATGCTTAGTGTGTCAGATGAACGCAGGCAGAATTAAAAACCTAAATGCTATTAAATGTCAATGGGATTTCATCCTCAAATTTCCTTGTCATCCTCTGAAAATTGTAAGGGAAGAAACACAGAGAGCTCAATGCTACAGTCATATATTGCAGCTTTTAGCAGAGTATTTTGTCTATGTATTTCCAGAGTGCACCCCGGTAGAAGCGGTCTGTAGAATGAAACAGATGGTGCTGAGGATCTTGTATTTATGCTGTTAGCATTACAGAGGGCTTTATTTCTCACAAAATCTAATCTGGTCTTGTGGACTGAATAATAGTCATTAGCAGCTGGAGTGCATTAGTTGATACTCCAGGAACTTGTGCTTTAGTTTAATCCAAAAGGAATCTAGCTTGAGTGCTCCAGGACTGCTCCATGATGTGAAGTGAAACATGGTATGTGGAGGTGTTGAGCATCGCTTCAGAACTGCAACTCTGATCTGAAGAAAACACTGATGTAGATTCACTGTCAACTGCATGGATATGGGTACCTCTATGAATGTTAAAATTTTTCATAAAACTCTTTCCCAGCAGAGACAAAATTCTGCCAGATTTGACCTATTATCCCATGTACTGTTTAAATAGTATTTAAATAGTTGCATTTAGAAGAAACCATTCATTTATACTGTATTTGTTTTAAGATTCTGCATCTACTATGGTTTCCTGAAAAGCAATCTTGTAATTTTTCAAAATGGAGTTTGACTATATTTTATATATGTTTGCACTAAGATTTTTTTTTCTCCCCCAAGCAGAAACTAGCCTCTGCCTTCAAAAATGTCATCTGTTAAGTAGAATGGGGGAAGTTAATTTAGTATTCTTCCTTTTGAAGTTCACTGTACTCTCTAATTATATTAGCTCATTGCCAGTATAAAAATACGTCATATGCCTAAAAGCCAGAGTTTCTCTTCTTTTTCATTCTTTCTATTTTTTTTATTGAATCTGTAGATATGGCATTATAAATTAAATAGATAAATTTATAAACAAACCATGACAGCATAACCACGTGATAATAATGGGTGACAGCATCTTGTTTACCTCACTGAGCCATTGTGAGGATTAGTTAGTTTTTGGTCATAAAGCAGAGTGCACATGCAAAACACTTTATAACTGCTAGATAATATTACATGTGATATACAGAGCAATATCACTACTGCATACAGCATAAAGTGGAAGCACTCAATCATTATATTAACCTGAGTCTTTCAGGTGGTAGAATCTGTCAGAGGGAAATAATGGTTGACTGCTTCACAAGTATCATTAAACCTTTCAGACAGTTATCGTTGTTGCATGTATACATTCAAGCCTGTAGGTAATAAGCAACAAATACCACTAGTGATCTAAGGTAAAACTGAAAACACATTTCCCAATTCATCACAATAATGTTGATATCTTGGATGACAGGAGTGTTTATTAGTTTCCTGGTACATTTATCTGTTGGCTCACTGAGATTCTGGGACAAAGTGGGAACAATGGCCAAAAGCGTAATATTGAAACCTAGATAAGAGTTGGTTCCAGAAATGAGTGTGGGTAAGGCTTTACTAGAACGTCAAGTGGCCTCCTCATCCCCTTGACACAGCACTAAGAGCAGTAAAACTGATGTTATGTAAGATACAATGGTGTCAACTGTTTTTTTGGCAATGTTGAGAGCAGAGTCGTTTGCTAGTCCATATTTATGCAGCACTATATTCATGATCATGACTCTCAGGGCTCCAATTGTAATAATACTGACAGTAATAGCAGATATAAACTGAGTATAATTCAAGCACATACTTCTGAATATAAGTTCCATCTTTTTCTGTGTATTACTAAGGTAAGGGAAATATTCAGGTCTTTGCCTCAGTTTTTGATGCTATTACTGAATGTTACAGTCTTTGGAAAACTATTCAGGAAGACAAGATCTCTCCTGTGAACTGAAGGAATTGTGAAAAACCTTTCTAAGATACCAGAGAATTAGACAAAACAGTAAAAATTTAACTTTAATTTTCATTACACATAAACATTTGAAATTTAAACATGCTGCTTAAGAGCTTCATCTTTTGGGGAAGGATTCTGGGTTGTAGTGGAAGTGAAACTTCTGAAGTTAGATGAAATTCTCTTTTAGATTTGATTTTTAAAAATTACTCTATAACTTTAGCAGAAATTTAAAAGAAAGAAAAATTACTAAAGAGTTCCAATGAACCACTATGAATGGAACTGTTGAGTCATTTTTGAATGCAGTCCCTGATGCTAGCATAAATTTAAATCACTTTAAATTGGGTAAATTATATTACGACTATAGCTCAGTGAAGAATTTCCCCCATGACACAGAAGTCCTTCACAAGGTTTATAGCTTGGGAACTCCACTGATCCCTAATTTTGAGCCTAAAGCTAATCCAAGGAGATAATAAAAAGCTGGTTGAAGAGTGAATGGGGTTCTGTTATACAGGGATTAATAATGAAGATTCAGGATTTCTTGCCTCCATGATTTGTTAAATTGTTTAGGGACAGATTTGTTAAAAGTCTCGGACAATTTCAGATCAGATGAATGCAAATGCATGGTCGAGAAGAATTGTAATACAATAAACTCACTCAATTCAACCGTATTTATTGCATTTCTTCTTCTGGCAATTACTATGCTATTATTAATCAAGTAAGGTTCTTAGGTTACTCTCCTGAAATTATTGTTGCTCTATCTAGAATAAAGATAATAAGGGATTTCCTAATGTTTCACATGTTAAGTTTTTCAAGGCAATTCTTTCTAAAAATACTAGATGTTCATCTAGACCCAGATTAAAGAAGATACAAAAGAAATAATTTACTGAAGTAACTTTAAAAAAAAATACAACAATGGTCAATTTGATTGGGACTTTGGTCTAATTAGTAGCACAAGTTCTACTGATTTCAGTGGGATCAAACTTAATCCTAAAGAATAAAGGCTTTCTAGGTGATTAACTCTACTAATTTGTTATATTTTCCTTTCTACCCACATCACTACTTTTCAAACATTTCTTAGCAAACAACTCATATTATTTTTCCAAAAGTCTCTACCATAAAAGCAACTGAGTGAATGCAAATGACAAATTAATTCTCTTCCCTCTTTCCTTAAACCTTTTCAACATGGAGTTACCTGCAAATCCAGACATATACTACAAACATACCAGATCCTATATGCTGTGACAGCAGTATCTCCAAAGGCTTGAAAATTTCCACAGAACTAGGTACATCCCTCAAATTGAAACATGTACACACAGAAATACTGCCCATATAGGACTGCAGCCCCAGACCTAAAATGAAGCTACCTCATGCATATTAGATTTGAATCCATTAGCAGGTAGGTACTGTTTACCCAATTCCTTTAAAAGAGGTCATTATGTTACAGGTGTATTCTATTTCTCAAAAAACCAAAAAAACAAAAAAACAAAAACAAAAAACCACGAAAACCTATAAATATATTTTAGAAGCAACTTTGTTTATTTTTGCAGTCTTCAATCTGTGAACTTTTATTTCTTCATAGTAAAAGCAGCAGTATGTACTTCATTAGATGATTTCCACTAAATATCTAATGGTAATAACATGGATTTGTACTTGGTTCTTCACCCACATTGCAGCTTCAGCCTTTATGCAGCCATGTTCATTGCTTTGGTACCTACATATGCTATAAAACTAATAACCTAAAATCTCTAAGAAGAGCCTTTAAAAACAAAAGGAAAACAAAACGATTTCCCTGTATCACCTTGTCTCCAATTCCCAACACTCATTCCTGGTGAACTAATTTTCTCTTTTACTTTCTGTCTTCTGCAAATATATTTGAAGAATCTTTTATTGTTTGCTGATATATTCCACACTGCAACATTCAATATTTCTTTGCGTTCTTCTAATTATCCTTTTAACTTGTTCCTGCTTAGGCTCATAGATCTCCCTGTCCTCTCCTAAACAGACTGCTTACATTTCTTCAGGAGTCTTCAGTTTATTGTTCATAGTAACATCTATGTTGTTATTACCCACTTAATTAGGTTGGCTG
Organism: Acropternis orthonyx; assembly: GCA_035583155.1. Classification (NCBI taxonomy): domain Eukaryota; kingdom Metazoa; phylum Chordata; class Aves; order Passeriformes; family Rhinocryptidae; genus Acropternis; species Acropternis orthonyx. The sequence continues at coordinate 38,264,958 of JAWWEU010000158.1, read as the reverse complement.
TCTTTCTATCATTTCTTTTCTTAAAGTTTCTGTCATTCTGTATGCACTGTTATTAATAAATATGTGAACTTGTTTGTAAATATATAATGCTGTTCTCTGTTTTATAGTCAGATAGAGTGCTGCAAACTTGAACAGAGGCTCAGATTTATAAGGGATGCATTAGTATGTGCAAACCTTTTGGCAGGTAAGTAATAATACGTATATGGATGGAGCAATCTGACAGTTTAACCCTTAGCTCCAACAGTTTAAAATCAGGGTCATCTTCAAGAGACAAAGGAATAGAGAGAAAATGCAGAGACAAGCCAATATTTCTAAAACTAGCTCTACTTATCACAGCATCCTAATGATTGATAAAGTCACTCTGTTATGGATTTAAAATCTTGGAATTTTTCTTTCATCTACCAACCCTGCACCTCAGAGAGATCACCTCTCTCTCTCC
>JAWWEU010000158.1:38229007-38264419 GCA_035583155.1 Acropternis orthonyx | reverse complement strand
CTTTTTACTAAACTGTAATTCTGACTTGTAATCTGTTTGTGAGTTAGATTCATTCCTCCTGCTGGTTTACCTTTAAAGCAGCACACACTCCCAAAGTATGGTAGCATCAGGTGGACATCATTCCTCCACAAAACAGAAGAAATTGAAGTAGATCACACCCTTTTAGTCTACAACAGGATTTTGAGCCTTGTTCCACATCTCTGGAGCAACCTTTGCAAATTTCATGGATATGATTGCTCTGTGTCTGCAATCAAAGGAGAGGAACTCCACTGATACAGGTTCTTTCATATTCACAATTGCACACTATAGGTCACAAATATGAAAGTAAATGATAATTAAATGACTATGTTTTATACATCAGGCAAAGGGTTCTAGTGTATTTTTATTGACAGAAAATCAAGACAAAGAGAGCTTTGGATCTTTAGTTACTAGTTCCCTACTGTGATTTTTGTAAAGTAATTTTAACTGCATTTAAAAACACCAACAAAACAGGGAAGAAAAAAAAAAGAACTGTATTTAAATAAATTAAGGAATATCTGTCAGTGAATGATCTAATTAATTATTCCATTGGGGCTGCATTATCTGTGTTTGTTCTTTTTGAGAGGTGAAAAAAGTGAAAATAAATGCTAAACTGTTAACAGACTAAATTCAATAAATTGCTATGAGTCAGAAAACCAAAAACCTATTTGTACAGCATGTATTTGTAGCCACTCACATTTTATGCATCTTTAAACTTACATGAACAGCATAAAAAAACTGAATACCAAACAAATGCTGCAATTCTCTTTGACCACATTCTCCTTAAAAGATACCTTATATGTATGATTTGAGACAAGATGGCAAAAGTTAGAAAACGAGAAAGATACACATTTCATCCTGTAATTTCACATGTGTAGCTATATCTTCACTAGCTCTGCAGGGATTGGGTGCAATCCAATTTGCTATCATTTATTCACAAGCATACTGCTTATACTGTGTACTTTTTTATTATTATTCACCATTTACCCAATTATATCTATCCTTATTAGACCCCTGCTGAAGCCAGCAAGGCAGTTCCAGCTATGGAAGTCCCATAGCTTAACTTAATCCTATTATCTCCAGATAAACGGGGATGCATAGGGCTCTAGATGGCCAAATTCAGCTCTACTCTCCCTTTCCCATGAGGAAAAATGCTGTTCCTCATCCCTATGCTTGATGTAATTAAGATCTGGAAATATGCCCATTCCAATCCTTATCCAGTATAAGCATCACTGTCAATGTTGAGAAATGAACTGCGGTTATGATGCAAAGAGTTGACACTTTAGTGACATTTACTGATGTGTTAGGCCTTTACAGTGGCTTGGCTCTATGTAGTTTATGTCTTCAGGAATTTAAAATGCCTGCCTAAAAATCTAATAACAGGAAAGGGAATATAATAAGAGAAAAAAAAATGATATTATTGACAAGCAAAGACTTTATTACCTCCATAGTATTTGGGTAGATATAGATTGTCATTAAATTCTTGCAGTATATGATATTTTACACATTTATAGAAAATGAACTGAATAGTGAAATACGATCAATAACAGAAGTAAAACAGTTACTGAAAAAAAGCTTTTCTCTACTGACTCAAATAATGTAATAAATTCTACAATGTTTGCACCTGCACAAAACCCGCAAAAAATTACACCAAATACTGACTTGTACCGGATATTTGAAAAGAAAAAAAGAATAGCAGAAATTGCTGAATATTGTGAACTAAGATCTTCATTCCATGGTTTGTCTTTGTAATATACTTCAGTCATGTTATTTTCTTTGAATGCACACCTGCATTTCACCTGTTCATCCCTCTCTATCCAAATTACTAGCACATGAATACTGACTTTTGTAGTGAAACTGGCAAAGATAGATAGATAGATAGATAGATAGATAGATAGATAGATAGATAGATAGATAGATAGATAGAGTAATGAGCATGTTTTTTCATACAGGTCTGTCAATTTACTTTAATCTCTGACTATTCCAATCCTAGCCTTTTCTAAAGAGAATGTGTTAATCACACTGACTGGTTTCAGGACTGAGAGGAGATTTTATTGTATAATGGAGTCTTACGCTGGGACAACTACACTAATATTCTCCAGAAACCTAAATCAGATTTTAACCCCGGATTCCAGAGGTGAATGCTTTGTGCAGTTCTAAAGATATAAATGTGTAAATTTGTAATCAGACTCCTGTGTAGGACTGGCGTTAATTTACTATAAACTTAGCTGAAAGGTACCTAGGAACTGAAAATAGTTGGGTTGTAATCCTGTCATTTGGTGACTTAATATTTTTATATTATTATGACATTAGCATAATTCTGACTCTTTTTTTTGCAGCATTTTATGTTTCAAGCACTACTTTTGATGTTGTATCTGTAGCATATAGAATCATCAAATATTCACATTGCTCACTATTTACTGAACATTTGGTGTGAAGTATTAAGTCTGATTTAATGTTATTAGTGCCTCAGAATAGTGCAAAAAACATGAATGTAGGAATTCATCTCTCAGTTTACCATAACACTGCTATAAAATATTACTAAATGGGTGATAAACGTTTCTTCTCCCTTTTCCTTTTTAATTCTTCCTGCTGTATGTTCTGCCTCTAACCAGAGGGCTTGCAAACTGATGCCAACTCACCCACATAGATCAATCATCAGGGTTTTTCTACTTGCCCAAGCTGCAACTGAGCAATTGAGGTTGGCTCAGTTGCAATTCCTCATTAAAAGTAGTCTCAAAGTAACATCAACCTTTAGGTGTAGCATTTGGATTCAATTATGAATATTTTTGAGATAAAAGAATCAATTAAAAATATTTGACAATATATGGAAAAACCAGAGGTTTGCCCCCTTCTTTATTAAAGAAAATACGAGAAATGGAAATATTGTCATAAGCTGCTTGACACTCAGCATCTCTACAAGGAAATACTTTAACTTTTGATTGTGAAACTGTAAGAAAGATGATTACACTAATGATGATGTCTTTTCCTTTTAAAGAACTGTGTTATTTAAGATATCCCTTTTTCAAAAGATGAAATTGGCAGCATTAGAGGTTAAAGTCCTCAATTTTTATACAGAGATATGTTTTTCTTCACAGGTTGGCTATTTAATGTGTTTCAACTCTGTATGCAATATTGCTTCATTCTGATTCTTCAACTCCTAGTATTTGTAATGTAAGGCAAGAAAAGGCCAGGTTGAAGATATTTATGGTGATTGCTTCATGATATGGACATCTGCCAACAAATAAGTTCATTCCTTCAACCATTTCTAACTTATGTGAGATCAATATCCAGGCTCTCTAGCAATAACCTTGCATCTATAATTGATATTGTTTATTGGCCTGTGGTGCTGTGAGCAATAAAAGGACTAAGAAGAGGCTAGGGGAATAAATATTCACCTAAAGAAAAAGTCTCCTGGAAATGTATCAATAAAAAAACAACCTATGATGCAACTTCCAATCCAAACTTATAACGTACTGGTCTAAGAACATAAGACAAGAAAAAAGAATTAATATGGACAGTCTCATTTCTAAGCACAGGGGCAAATGAGGATGTTCCAATGAATGGGTTCTATGTGTAGTCCTGAAAAAGACTGCCCTAATGGGTTATGTGATTCACATGAACCAGTGCCAAGGAGTCATAACAGAAGGGAACTAAGAACAGTTCCCACTACCAAATAGGTGAAACAACATTTAATGACTTTGTGCAAGTATGAAGGAATTAGCAGGAAGGAGAAAGGAGAAAACTGGGTGGTATCACAGTATGCATGGTGTTTGGGCTGCAGTGCCTATGTGGCAATGTTCACACAGATATAACTCAGTTTGTGCCATAAAATGTCACATTCATTAAATAATCTACAATGAGGATGAATCGACAAAAGACATTGTATGCAACTCTGAATTATATGGGGAGCCAGGATCTTGGAAAGAAGAAGTTCAAAGTGGTAGATTAATATTTATTTCTTCTCTTGCTCTTCTAATCTTAACTCTGTACTTACTTGGTTTACTTAATTTGTGAAATCAACTCTAGATCAGAGAAATTGACAAGCAGTCATTGAGGAAAGGATATTACAGTTTAAAAGCATGAAGGATAGCAGTATAAATGATATATATTTTGCTATTAAGTGATTCACCATAAAGTGAATTACAATGAACATATTTTAGATGTATTACAATGTGTCAAAAATAATTTTCTGTAATATGCAAACTTCCTGTTTCATGGTCATTCTTAGGAACACAACTCTACTCTTCCCTCATTTTCTGGTCTAAATCCATTTTAAGATGTGCTTTTAGAGAACTAATTCATACTTCATTTTAAGCATCAATACTTTTCTCATATGAATACACATCACCACAAATCTTTCCAACTCACCAAATCATCGTATTTGCATTTTGCAACTTTTGACTTCCTTAAAATTAGTGAAGAGAGGCACCAAAAATCTAGCGATCTTTGTGGAGTCTTTCTTTCACATCACATCCTGCCCCTTTACCGCTAACAGTTAGCTACACAAAAGTTAAAAAGAGTAAAACAAAGTTTCAATGAGCATACAATTTACAGAGAATATTAAGAGAACACATTAACATATTCATAACAGTCACTTTGAAGTCCTCCAATTTAGGGGAATACAATCTTTTTTCCCTAAGAAAACAAGCCCCTACAGTATTGTTCTGTTTGTCTGTATAGCTGTCTCACCAAAACACTGAACTTACTGGCCTATTTAAACCAAATTTGAGAAAAGGGTAGGTATCTCAGAGATACTGAGCACCAAGGAGCTTCATGAATTGTCTCTATACAGGAGAATGATCTAAATTCTGAAGGAAAAGCTCACAAATCAAAGAACACTCAACTGTGATTTTGGACACTAAAGTCTCCAGATTACACATAGGAGTAGACGATAAATATATTTGGCTTCATTAGTTTCATTGTTCCTGAAATTATTTATTTCCTTAACACTAGTTTGAGTTTTTTCCCCTCAGGAGAAGCTAAGTAGTAAATGATTTCTATCTGTAAATGTATTTTTTTTTTTTCAGAAATATATTTTTGCTGACAAGCAAAATCCCCCATCCCGAACACTAACTTGTGGAGCTCCAGACTTAGCTAATCTTGTGGAATGTTTCTTCATGCAGTACCTCCTAACTTTCAAGACACATAACAGACACTAAGAAATGTATGACTATGAAAAGTATAACATTTTACATTGTATATGTGAGGAGAGTGTAGAACTGGTTTTGAATCTGACACCAATTAATAGCCCTCTTCAAAAACCTCCTTTGAATAATCAAATAGCATTTTGGCTTGACTGGATTTAAAAAGCTATTTGTACCATTAAGAAATACTTTTCTAATGAGTCTTTTAATTCTTACAGGGAGTTCTATTGCTGTTTTCAATGAAAGAAAAATCAATTTTGACATATCTTCAAGTTATCACTATTATAAATAAATAAAACTGTTGGGTCTCCATAGGCCCAATCCTGCAGTACATCAGTATCACTGGATGCTTTTCTGGTGTAAAGCCCTTAATGAACTCAGTCAGAATTTGTGCATTCCACACAGAACTAAAGGCTGAGATTTAGATAAAGCAAGTAGAGACTAAATCACTGTCAGGCCTTGTAGTGATGCTTATGTGTATTTATGAAATTAATCTTATGAGCTCAATAGCGTACTCCAGGAGCTCCAATTAATGTCCATCAGAATTATCTGTATTTTACTACTGCACAACAGAACCTTGCAAGCCTCTGCGGTGAGCTGAGAAACTTGCTCATAGCTCACAGGTGTTGATAAAGACACCACACTAGATACTGCTGAATGCAATCCAATTGAACGAAACGTATTATCTTTGCACTAGGAAGTTCCCAAAGTAAGTTCTGGCAGTTTCTGCTATGTGTCAGAATAACATTTACTTCAGAATGCCCTGTTCTCTTGTTAAGCATTCAGACTGAACTTTCCTTTTTGGCTCACTAACAGAAGTCTGACCTATATGCCTTTTGGAGGTATGCCAACATGAGACTAGTAAGGTGCAAACTGACCTGCTCAGAGGTCACCAGCACTTGAAAAGAAAGGGTGCTCAGGTACTCTGCTTGAGAGAAAATCATGCACCAACTAACTGACTAGGTGGGATTTACGTGGATTATCATAGATCAAAATTTTAGAAGGAGTGTCAACATGTCAAATTTTCTTTAAGAGAAGGTAAGAAGTTCATCCAAACATTTCAAGGGCTTTATTTAGCATAACACCTTCTGCTCTATGGCTTTAAAGGGCTACTACCGCCTCAGGAAAAAAAAAAAAAAAGCAAGCATGTTCTGTCAGATTATTCAAAAGAATTTAACTTTTGGGAGAAATGTTCTTTTAGTCCAAACATTCTTTATGAATCCTGTAGTAGTTTGCCATCTCAGGGCTGAAGATGTTTATTTCAGACCAGTAAATTCATTGCCTCATCTTCTAACCTCACAGTTCACCTCATAGTTCACACACAGGTGGAATTTTTTCCTTTGTCTCTACAGATTCTTGACAATACATTTCAGTTTCATGTTTCTCTTTTCTTAACAAAATAAAACAATAAATTCCTAAAATAAAAGTGTATACATCTCATAGCTAATTCACTATTAAATTATTCTTAGTAGGTACAGATCATAGCTTCAAAATTTTAATACTTACTGGCAGACATTTGTTTTGTTCCACAGAGGCTTTCGTGGGTGAATTTTCTGAAAGGTTACATTGTGTTCCATTTGCAAATGATGTTTTAGTGTACTGCATATTTCTTGTCAGTGAAAACTTTTACACAAATATAGGATAACACCTCTAAGAGTCTGACACACTCAATAAGAAAGTCATGGGACAGAAATGTTCAAATTTTTTAGAGATCGAACTGCAAGAGAAGAATATAGAAATTCTACTGCAATAAACAGCAACGAATCACTACATGAGAAACAGTGAACATTGCACTGCATCTTGTAGAATGATACCCACTTTTTATCAGTAATAATTTTTCCTTTTCATTAGGCTTGCAACATTATCCAGAGATGGCCCCACTTTCAATAACAGTACTACCTGAACAAAGTATGTTTGAGGAAAAGAATACTGCTACTGCTAGTCTTTTATGAGCTTACATCTCAATCTTCACATTTCAAAATGTATTTTTCTGTTTGTATTTAAACAGTTTTTACATTAAGTCAAATTCATTAGTCAGCATGTCCTTCACAATAATGTTTAAATGTTTAATTTTTATATACTAGGTTTTCTCTCTTATGTTTCCTTTTACATACAGGTATATGTTTAAGCACTTATTTATTTATTCATTCAATTTTTTAAACCTTTCATATACAAAATGTATTCTGCTATTTTTCACAGAAGATTGTGAAAAGATCTCTTTGCTCTTAGTCAGCTAGTCTGCTGATGCTTTTTGTGTATTTAAATTTTCTACATCACTTAGCATCATCAAGCAAACCCATAAAAGACTCATCAAATAAATAGCAGGGACATGGTCAGATGACTTAATCCAACAACATGACCTCATTCTCATGTCAAGACAGCATTAAAGCTCTTGTACCACCTATGCAATAATGTTAGGTTAGAGCTGCACCAGTTTCAAAATACTGAAGATATTTAAGGCAAGGATTTCCTCTTTTAAGTCTAATTCAAGACTTTTCTTCAGGCACTTTGTTTATTTTGTGGGTATGATGATTTATCACACCCTGCTTACTCTCTTGGGAGAAATCAGAAGCAACAAAGACAACTTTGGAGATTTTGACTTTTGGAGAACACAGAAAATCATTAATTTTAAATCTAAAGACTACTTATTGATTCTAATGCCTGATAAGCATTCAACACATGCCTTAGGTTTGCTTATATTAACACAATCACTGTTCTGATTTACAAAGAACATTTTCCGTGCTATTCAATACTTTGAATGAGTAAACAGGCACTAAGGGCCAAATTTCTTTCTTAGCTCCCCACACCACAGGCCACCAACGAACTGAACTGTAGATTCTGGAATTTGAGGAATTAACAATAACTTTTGCATTTGATGAATTTCACAATAAACAAACCAGATGCTCCAAAAACGGAGATCTTTATGTCTGTAAGTCAAGACAACAATCTAGCAGTGTTTCACATTCCCAGCAGAGTTAATTACAAATGAGAATATGCTTAGTAAACAATTGAAACAAAATCTAAATGCAGCTGATGTTGTACAACCTGTAAAAGGTAGTCCATAGCACGTGGGACATCTAGAATATCAGTACTTATTTTCACAATTAAAACCACTTGCTGTAGAAACTTGCTGTATACCGTAGACAAAGTACATGAACTTTGTTAGCTTCCATTTATAAGAAGTCTGATGTTGCCTAACTTAGTGCAGGTTTCTGCTATTGACTCCCTCAATACTGAAGACCTGCATTTGAGTTTGACCTTTGATCATAAGCGGAGGTCAATAATTTCAAGATGCTGTGGTGCCTTCTCTTGGGGATTTTGGAGGGAAAAGAAGTAGTTATATTTGCTACTGCCCACAAGCTCCGTACCTGAAACATGCTGACAAATTATGGTGAGTCAGCTTCTTACTAAGTTTTCTGCTGTGGGGGGAATACCCACACTGAAAACCAGAAGCGGAAAGTGGAGGCAGATGTGATGTGAAGTGGATGGGGAGGAAGGATTGAGTGGCCAAGCAATTTTCACAGATGAAAATTTGCCCCATAAAAGTTCTATTATGTTTCATGTTTCTCTTTCCTGCCAGCTGCCTCCTACAGTTGCCTCTCCTAGGAAAAACACAACACATCAACACAATGAGGATGACTTTTTAGCCCTTGTCTGAACAACAATTTATTTTAAAAAGAAAGTACTGAGAATAGAATAAACAATTGAAAATACAGTAATAACTGTACATCAGTCACTTGTTCCAAAGATATCCATTACCATGTAATTATCTCAGTATACAAATGAATGAAACATGCACAAGGAATACCTTTTACAGAAGTGTCTTTGCAAGGGGTTTGCATGGCAAAGTTTTGGTAGCAGCAAGGGCTGAATTGGTGGTTTCTGTGAGAAGCTGCTAGAAGCTTCCCCAATATCTAACAGAGACAATGCCAGCTGGCTCCAAGACAGACCTGTTGCTGGCCAAGGTCAAGCCCAACAGCAACAGTTTGCAGCACCTCTGGGATAACAATGAAAAAAGTTACTGTGCAGAAGCAACTGCAGCCAGAGCAGAGAGGAGTGAGAATATATGAAAGAAACAACTCTTCAGACACCAAGGTCAGTGAAGAAGATGGAAGAGAAGCTGAGATTCCACTGCAGACTGTGGAGGTCTACCCTGTCTGTGGAGGACACCACACCAGAGAAGGTGGACGCCTGAAAGGGGATGTTATTCTGAGGGAAGCAGTCTCCTGGAAGGGCCTGTGATCCCATGGAGAAAGAAGCTGAAGCAAGTTTTCTGGCAAGACTTGTGAGCCCACAGGGGACCCACACTGGAGCAGTCTTCCTGAAGGACTGCACCCCATAGAAGGGATCTATACTGGAGAAGGGAAGTGTGGGAAGGGCTCACATTGGAGAACAGGACTGTCTCCTATGGGAGGGACCTCATATTGGAGCAGGGGAAGAGTAAGGAGTCCTCTCCCTGAGGAGGAAAGGAGCAACAGGGACAACATGTGATGAACTGACTGTAACTCCAATTTCCCATCCCTCATCCCCCTGTGCCACTGGGGAAGACGAAATGGAGAATTTGGGAGTGAAGTTGAGCCCAGGAAGAAGGGAGGGCTGGGGAGAAGGTGTTTTGAAGATTTGGTTTTACTTCTCTCTATCCCACTCTGCTTTGATTGGTAATCAGGTCATTTAATTTCCCCAAGATGAGTCTGTTTTGCCTATGATGGTAATTGATGAGTTATCTTTCCCTGTTTTTATCTGCACCACAGGGCTTTCCTGTCCAGTTGAGGAGGGGAGTGACAGAGTGTCTTGATGGATACATGCTGACCAGCCAAGATCAACCCACTACAGACTTCAAGAATTTTACTAACTACAATAGAAATATACACTGTACAATTAACAAGCCTTCATTTTAACTTGGAGGACACAATCCATTTCTTTCCAATACTCTCCCCTTATCCTATCAGGACAACACGGTATATTTCTGAAACAAATGGGCAAGTTTATCCTTCTTAAAGGATAATTCATCAACAAACTACAGAGTTTCTTTCAGGTTTGCTTTGTGACTTGCACATTGACAGTAGGTATGAAAAACTCATTATGACGAAACACTCATCATGCAGTCTTACATCTTGTCTAGATGTGCATCTCTGTCTTGAATGGGTCTATCCACTTGAAGACCTCATGCCTGTGTAATGACCATGATCCCCCACATTTATCCTGTTACGCTATTTGCCCTCTCAGGGATCACATAGAAGGAAGTAATGAGCTCACATATTGAAAACTAGTTCTTAGAAATAAACTTATAACTAACTTTTAAACAACAAAGTGTAACAGTCAAAGAAACTGAAATGGAAATGCAGCTCAGTTCCACCTTGCTTGTATGCTCAAATAGAAACAGGAATGACTTGATAACTCTAATCCTGTGGCACAGAAAGACTATAAACAAGGAGAGGGAAGGATTCTAAGAAGCGAATAGTTCCCTGGACCTCACATCCCACCTGAACAGGAATCAGAGCAGAAAAAAAGAGGCAGAGAAAGTGCTCTGCTCTGCTGTGAATGACTCTTGCAATAGTCTTGATACAGTGGATTGTCGTCTTAGAGTCTTCTTACTTTCCTCATTTCAGAAAGGAAGAAATGCCATTTTCTGAACTCACCAAACTCCCTGAGAATACTATATGGGTTTTTTTAACCCCTAACCCTTGCCAAAGCAATTAGCAATTTAAAAACTGTAAACCTTTATCTGGCCCAAAATACACAGATGGCAAAGTTGGATAGTTATTGTTGTCCTTCACATTTTGCCATCCCCATGTTTTTAACACTTACTAATGAGTCAAAAAGTTGTGTTGTTGGATGCAACTAGCAGATTTTTGGGGTCTTTCTTCACTAGCATGTTCCAGGTATTACATACTGTTTGAAGACTTCTGAAGACACAAGATGACAAACTTTCTAAAAATATCTGTACTTTTCAGTTATTACATACTATGAAGGAAATATTAAAGCCCGCATATTTTCTGATATTTTGATATATGCATGTGTACAAAAATATGTACACACAACCACATAAAAATAACAGAAAACTTGATCCAGCAATCATCTAAAAAATCATTCATTTTGATATTCTAGCTCAGCAACAAAACATTCTGTAAGAACAAATATTTTGTATATTTCAGTTATAGATTATTCTACTAGGACAGAAAGCAACCTACCTGTAACTTCTTTCTCTTCTAAATTTTATAAAGGGCTAATAATCATTACAACAATTAAAAAAGGACTCCTATGCAAAAGCAGCTAGCACCATCCACTCAACATCACAAATAGAAAGAGCATTAGTAATCTTAAAGGTCTGCCCAGGTTCACATAAGCTTTCTCTCTGAAGAGTTGAGACTGCAACTCAGATATCCAGACTCCATATTCAGTTCTAACTCAGCATTTATACTCCTTTTAAGTACAATCTTCTACCAGTATCCACTCTACAATGACAGAACCATCCATGATTCAGAGGCCAAAGAGAAGAATGGAGTAGATCATGATTCATGAATTATTTGTTTAAAATTACTTTCATTGGGAATTTTGGAGATTACAGGCAACTTCGCATTTTATATATTGCAAACAAGTTTACAGAAATGAAGTTATCTCCCAGTCTTTCAGAAACAGTATTCTTCTTCACAGCACCAGTTAATATTTAGTAATTCACTGTCCTGCTTAAATGGCTCAGATTTTCAAAGCTTCTTAGGCACCCTTCTCTCACCATTGATTGAAACACAATGACCCTGCCCTGTCAATTCTGTGTAGAAATATTCTCCAGCAGGCACATTGAGTTATTTTCTGTAGCTGCAGATTTAAAAAATAAAACACATTTTCTTCCCTCTTTGACTCATTGTGAAACTGAGATCAGTACTGTCCTTATGCTAGTAATTTTTACTTGCCATCAGACACATGATGGCTTAGAGTTGCAAGGAATCACCTTTGTTAATGCATTAGAATCTGTAAAGCTCTTTCCCTCCTGCTTGCTGATCAGAAGCAGCACTTCTTGAAACAGATTTAATCAGAAAACACTGAAACAGAAAGTTAAATATTGCCTCTATTATTTCCTAATGCCATCCTTCACAGAGTTAAGCAACCACTAAATGTTGATAATTTTCCTGATGTGACTCTTACTGCTTAAAGAGTCTATCCTGTTTAAAAATGTCATGCATGTTGCTGTTCCTACAGTTTCATCATTTGTCAACAAATCAACTACCTGCTTAGCAGCCCTCATGAGGGATTTAAAATAGCTGCCATGAAAATCCTGTGCATTTACTATTTTTATAACAAACTTGATTGTCACCTATGATATTTCAAAGATCACTTCTCATATAGACATCATGCTGGAAATTAGATGCAGGGCTTTGCTTTCCATGGAACATTATGCAGAGGCACTCTGGCTAATAAATCTTTGTAGCTAATGCATTCCAGATGGAAGCCATGTCTCAGAGATTTAACCTTCCTAAACCCTTCCAAAAATTCCTCCCATCAAAAGCTCTCGGAATGAGATATGTTTGATTGAAATAGGATCATCAATACATGACATCTAAGTAATAGTACAGATGATTACTGCCTGCAGAAAAATTGCCATTTCCCTACACACAAAGATATTGTCTTTGCACAACCACAGGGCATGAAGATGGACCTTATGTGTTTTACCAGACAGTTTAAATGTTTTTCCTGAACTCTTAATGCTATTAACAGATGCTGTAAAGAAAACATCCACTTCTGTCCCTTTAACTTGGGTAAATGCCTAACAAATGCTGCTAAAAAGAGGAATCAAGTCTCTCACAGAAGCCACTAATTAACATCACTGTTTAATCATGTCACCAGATTTAGCCAGTCTACATCATTAGTTTATGTCAGACAGAAGCAATGAAACATCTAAACACCTACATGTAGATCCTTATGAAATCAGTCATGTGAAGTGGTAAGGTCAATGTCAGACAGAGCTGCAGCTACTCTCTACTATTTAGAAACCATTACAAATCACCTTGCTAACAGACGAATGCAGAATAATTTTAGAATCCTTAGATTTTCTTGTAAGGTAATTTCTCAGTAACAGCTCTCAAATGTAGAGTAGTATTTTAATCCCATCTGTGAATGATGAAAAATAACCTGAAGTTGTAGCCAATTATCTATGTTTCACTATTGGCAGTGCTCAAATGGCGGACTGCTTTATATTGCTTCTACTGTTGAACTTCTGAACTCTGCAGTCCTTGGTCTGACGAAAACAATTTATTAATCAAAGTACAAAACAAGAGGACTCTAAATCTCACAACAATATCAGAACACATTCATTATGTGAAAATCTAAACAAATTGTTAGAAGTCTTAAACAAAATGGATATGGAAAATCTTTAGGTATCAAAGATTTACTTCATATGCACCAAACTTCTGTAAAAGTCAAATCTTGCAAGAATTTTGTGTAAGATACAATTACATTTCTTATACAAAAGTACTCCTGACATGTGCAGTGGCAGTACAAGCTTGGCTCATAAATGTATGAGTGACAAGTACAGAAACAATTCTAAATCAGACTGTGTAATTATCTTCTTTATGTTAAACCTTTAAAATTCTTAAGAGCCCCTTTCCAATGCATGGTTCCTTTTGATCCACAGGGTTGTAATCTTCCATTAAAAGTCGATCACACCCAAATGTCATTTGCAAGCCTTCAGATGAGAGTGTAACAATAGACCCCTAACTGCGGAGATGGAGAAAAGATCAAGCACACTTCAGCTGGGAAAGCTGCAGGAGTTTTGCACACAGGCAGACACCTGGGCAAGGTTAGCTGTGCTGTGGCACCATATCACTTCATTCAAAAGGAACTTTCTCTACTTATGTGTTTGAAAGATAATAAGCAACCACCATTGCTGAAGATCATTTCACTTGGTTAGTGTCTTCAACCAAAGGAGAAAGTCAATGTTGGATATGTATTTTTATATCAAGGAACTACGCCTACCTGAACTTAACAAGAAGCCGAGAAGAAACTTAATAGGAAGTGGAATATATTTCTCTTCATTGAAGGCAAGTGCTTCTTACTGCCTTAGTCAGATTGTAGAATGTGGATCATCTTTTTACTTATTCTATCAATCTGAGTCAGCTTCAGCAAAATGGTGCTTCAAAAAGACAGGAAAAAAAAAAAAGAAAAAAAGCGCATTTGTCTGCTTTTGGAGAGGCTCCTTTCAAATGAGATTAGAAAGTTTGGGTCCATTTTTTCTTGTCTAATCCTATTATGCTCACTAATGAACTCAGTTTGCCTCAGTGGTTAAAATAAAAGCTAGTGGTTGTGTCCTAAAAAGCACAGATCCTCCTTCAGAGGAATATATTAAACTGTATAGCTCAATATTACACACTTGTACCATCCAAAGAAGAATTTTCTAAGATATGCTGCTGACTGCACTGTACCGCACAAGTATTGAACAGTTTTAATTGAATGAGAAGACATTAAACTAATATAGATCTTTGCTACACCTTAAGCTAAATAGAATAGGTAAAAGGACTACGCTATTATTAAGATAAGGCAAGCACATTTTTAGATAAAACTCTGTCTTTGGAACAGTAACTCCTGCAAAAACACCCCAGAAATAATAGATATTAAGTTTGCACTTGCAAGAGACCTTTGCTTTTGAGATATCAAAGCATCAAGTTGCCTCAAAATAGGTACAAAATACTGAAATTTGGTCTGGAATGCAGTTAATTTTTATCAGCATGCCAGCCTGCTCTCAATAAAATCATTTTTAACTCCAAGTATCTCAGTCATAATCACAGGGTCAAACGTACTGCACTCTACAGCAACTAATAAAAATGTCAGAATTAGCAAAGAATACAGTTTTGACAACATATGAAGATGGGAAACCATTCTAAAAGTTTCCCACAGAATTTTTAGAGATTTTACTACAAAACAGAAAAAGGCTGAACAGTCTCTGCTGTCCTGATGGAGAGGCAATCATATCAAATAACCCAACTCACAGAGATATTGCTAAGACTAGTTTTACGACAGTTACAAAGAGATTCAGAATTTATACATGCAAACATCTGACTTAGTCTCAGAAACTTCTAAGGGAGCATGACAAAGGAAGGAACTGTTGCCTAAAATCAGAAGGGCCTTTAAGGAGATTCTCTGTCTTCTTTTAAGGCAGATTTCAGATTTAAGTTACAAGAAGGGAACAAAGCACACAACGTGATAAAGTACATACATCACATGAAATGTGATGATGTATATATAAACCCTGTGAAAATGGGAAAAAGCAGATATGCAAGGAAGACGGTAGAGTTCTTCAAATTCTCCAAATACTCCCCAAGTGATCTGTGGCCCAAGGATTTCCTGAGTCAGAGATGGTTTCTGTGCTCTTTGAAAAAAGTCAATATCATCAGGAAGGAAAGGTTAAAATGTAAAAAAGTAGCATTGGAAATCCATTTATTCTCAATTAAATGGTGCAGGGACAATGTTGGAATAGTTAAATCATAGTTTTTCCATCTCCTGGCTGCCTCACAGCTAAAGAAACAGTCACCTTCCTGATGAAGCTGACTGTATTAAAAAAAAAAATTGTCTAGTCTTCATGCTTCTGTTCTGGATGGAGGCTACAGAACAAAAAAAAAAAATCAATAAACTTTAACTCCCTCTCCCCTCTGTGAACAAGATGGACTGCCAGCTTCTCTGCTCACACACTCTGACTGGCGTAATGTGAGGTCACTATCCAGATTAGTTCTCTCATTTATTATCTTTCAGTTAGAATCTCTCTCCTGCCAATAAATAAGTGAGAACTTCCAGGATAACACGGATCACACTTGCTCTTCCTGTGAGAGCAGACGCTCAGGAAGGCAGAGCACAGCAGTCATGGCACAGATTTATTTATTCATTTTGATTGTTGACCTTCATGCTCTCAGTATTCACCATATTCAGAGCAGACTTCTTCCTTCATAGAGAAAGGCTGGCAATGGTGTTTACCTGATGAAGGATCTATGAGTAGAGTCTCATGGACTGTGATTTCTACAAAACAATCTGTGGTTTGCTAGTGCTTGAAGCAGGACTTGGGGGGAAAAAGTGATCAGTGAGGCATAGAACTGCAATTAAGTCTAAATGAATGGGAGTTCTTTCTCCTAGGCCTTGCCAGACTACAGCACGCTTCTTACTGCAATGTAATATTTCCTTTCCCTTTAAAATGCTTTACCGCATGCACCAATCCAATAATTAACTAGTCTTGAGCATATATGTTATAAAAAAATTAATTAAAAGATTCACAATAATGCAGGAGCTTCTATTTGAGGCAAAACTAAATATATCAGATCTCCTGAACTTTGAAAAACCTGAAGTCAGCAAAAGGCAGGACTGTACAAAGTCACAAGATGTGTGGAGAAACTAAGGGTGGAGTAGGCATATTTCCCATGCCCAATAACACTTGGAGGCAACCAGGTTAAATGAAAGCAGATTTCAACAAAAAGCAGTGGTTTTTTTTTTCCACATAGTGCACAGTTTCAATCACTTGTTCACATGTAAGATGGAGAGGTCAAAGTCCTACACAAACCTGAAAGCAGTTCTTACTTTCAAACATGAGATATTAAAAACCCCATAAAAATGTGGTACCTCATTTGACTCAGAAAATGCTTAAGGTGCAGGCAAGACAAAGGCAGGAAGAAAATGGTATTACATGCTTGCCTTACTCTAATATTTTTTCCCCATATATTTCATAATGACCACTGCCAAAGATGGAACACTAGGGTATGTGAATCTTTTGTCTTACTCAGTAGGACCACTCATCTGCCTTGTCACAAATTTGGGCACTCAGTAACTCCATATGTAGCAAAAATGACCATGTCAGAATAAAAAAGGTTATACATGCAGTTCACACATATCAGAAACTGATCATAATTAGAGTACTTGTTAACCCTGTGAGAGAATTTATGCCATAATTCCCCCAAGTTAATTTAAAGATCAAGAGAAATATCCTACATGGTGTACCTTATTGCTCATTTAAATTTCTGTAGTTATACAGGCATATATTGTTACACAGGGGCAGTCCCGTGGTGTAATGGAGAGCACTCTGGACTCTGAATCCCAAGGGCCTGAGTTTGAGTCTCAGTGGGACCGTCCCCTGGGCAGTTAAATGCCTCCCTGCCATCCGATCCTGTCAGATCTCGGATGCTCAGCAGGGTCAGCCCCGGTTAGTACCGGGTGCTGTAGACAGTCCCGAGGATTTCATTGTCACTGTCCGAGCTCGCTCGGCCGTGGCAAATGGACCTTAGGACTTAAATGGTGGGGCCAGTTTTGCGCACTCTGTGCCTCACCTAAAAAATCCACTGCGCAGGCTGGAAGGGTACACCCACGTGGGGAGAGCCCTTCCCCAGATCTTCATTCACGACTGGCCATACGTACATACACATTGTTACACAGAAACTACAGCAGTATGCTATGACATGCTTTGTTTGACTATTGTTACTCAGCATTCAGTTTCTGATGGATGGAGAATTCTTTTTAACTTGTTTAATATTATATTTTCTGGTAGTAAAAAACCAGAGGATTTGAAGCTCATGCTTGCCCACATCTAAATAAAATAATAAATTATTGTATGCATTTCACACTTCTAGAATTCATGAAATGTGTACTGGAAGAGAGAGTGCAGTTCTGACGACACAGGGAAAAGAGAAAAAAGAAAGAGAAAAAGGAAGTCAGCATGAGTTCCTGTGCTCTGCATTAGAAAGTAGGAAACATGGATATTGCTTCTGGATTCTGTCCCTGCTTTACTGGATTAAAAGTCCCAAGAAGCAGCAGAACAATCACAGCCTTTAATCCAAAGCCAGTTCAGGTCAATGGGAGTATTTTCATTAATTTCAATGGGTTTGGATCAGACCCCTAAGCCTTGTGAAGTAACTGCTTCTAATGTCACTCAACATCAACTCTGACCACTCTAGGAGCCACACTGGCAAATTAATAATGAAATCCATTCTCATTTCTACACTGAAGAAAAATTGCTGTAATGGTTTTAATATTGTTGGCAGGTGAAAGACAGTAGCAGTGGTGGTAGTGTGTGTGCATGTTTATAACTAACTGCTAACTAAAAGCTGAAACAGTCACAGTGAAGGCATTTCCTACTAAAAAAAATCATGAAAGAAGAATGGCGCATTGTACATTATTTGACTCATTTGGCAGTTAACCAACCAGCTTGGCAAAGAGGACACTCTTTTAATTTTAGAGACGAATGTTTGAAATACAGAAAGGCATCAATTGCAAAAAAAAAAAACCCAAAAACCCCAAGACCCCCAAAATCAATGCCAAACCTCCATCCAAAAAGAAATATTCTATGTAGTGTTGCTGCTGTAAAACACTTCATTTTAAAATCTTGTTTCTAGTTTGACATATTCTGGGGCTGCTATTATTTTTTTGCAAGTTGGCTGCAGTGACTTAAGAGAATTCAGTTGGTGATCTCAGTGAGCTTTGTAGCAGACAAACAGATCATTAAATCCAACAACATGGTTAGTATCTTCTCATCACTGAGATGAGAGTGGTTACTCCACGTGGCAGTAAGGTTTTTAAGGAGCTTAGATTACTGTGTTTAGTGTGCAATAGAAAATTTTAGAAACTAGATTTCATTTTGACAAGGGGTATATTAAAAACTTGTTTCTGGTGGACATGAACAAGTAAGAAATTAGGAGTATTTCAACTTCTCTGGAAAAACTACATTCTACTTACTGAACGTAGCTCAACCTTGTCATGTTTTCATTTTTGGCCCTTAATTATTACTGATAAGCTATGTCTGGGCACAATTTGAGTCTCCCTGACATTTTCTTGAAAGGAAAAGAGAAAGACAAATCTTGCAGTAACTTTACATTCCTAATGAGAACTTGGGGCCTACACACAATACATTTGAGCGTTTGGTTCATGCTTACAAGCCTATTGCAGAACTACTCAAGACTTCCTCTCCTTTTACATGCTCAGTTTACCAGTGATGTTAGAAACAGCCCAAGTACTTTTCAGTGCTACTCTGCCAACATGTAACAAAGAACAGCACTCCATCCTGTGTCATCCTAAACCATACACTAGGGTATCCCTGGAAATGCTGCCTCTTTAGATATATCAGCAAGTCTTGCCAAAGTTCAAATTACTTACCATTTTCTGAAGCAGACAAATAGAAAACTAGAAATCTACTTTCCAAACTAATAAGGAATGATTAAGTGAATCTATAAATGCATTACTTGAGCAAATTTCAATTTTCTTTAACTCTATTATATGTATTTATTTATTTTTCTACAGTATTTGTACATTGCTTATAATGAAATTTGCAGCCCTACTAATAATATCATCATGCAGCAACAAAGAATATATTCAAGCTAATTTGAATCACATAGAAGAAATAAAAGAGATTTAAGCAATTTTCAGACAATACATGTAATACAGAAAAGAACGGCACAGAATAGCTACACTGTATAAATCTTGAAACTGTATAACTATATAACTGTGTATATAACTGTGTATATAACTGTGTATATAACTGTGTATGACATTTGTATAACTGCATAATGCTTACGTTACTTTTAAATCAAGTATTTACCCTTGGAAAAATTAACTTCTTAAATTATCTATAATAATAATAATTTAGGAAAAATATATGCTTCATAATGTGCTGATGTTCTTCAGAACTTCAAAACGTTTCTTTTAAATGAGTTATATTGTAGAAAATAAAGTATCCTTTGTATTTCAAGGGACTTATGCTTTCTTTTATGAGAAAGGTCTGAGTAATAGTAAATCTATCATATATTTTTATATATAGGTTTACTTGTGGTTCATGTGTGCACATACAAGTTCTACAGATCAAGCCAGGCTGTCCAGCAGAGGGCTCCTTTGAAACAGAAAGTGGAAAAGCAGGCAAAGTCAATATATAGACAAAACGGAGATTACACAAACATTCTGTATGCTAAAGCCCAGCAATTATTTTAGCAAATCACCAACATACAAATGGTACATTAATATAATAATTGTAATTATTTTTTAAAGAATTAAATACTTTCATGAGACTCATTGCAGAAAAATGTGGAAAACAAATTATTTTTCCTTAAAAACTGCTCTAATCTTCACATTTTCTTTCATTAAGGCACTGTGTGCCTATTAAGAACATCAGTTTAACTGTATTTTTATTTTCAATAAAAATAGGCATAAAGCAACTGTAGACCTTGAAGAAACACTACTTTATCATGCACATACATATATAATACTAAACTGAAAGATAAATGACATTAAACAAGTTTTTTCTGTGTTTCTTTCACAAAAGATACAGAAACAGAGGACTGAAAGGTGACACAGACCTGCTGCCCCATACAGCCATATTTCATAATCTATTCATAATCAACATCCATTTTGTGATAATTTCCCAATAGTACTAGTCTGCAAAAAATCTTTTGCTTGGCCTTCCAGAACTAGAAAATGCTACTGTGACATTAAACGGTCTATATATTTTTTTGCAGTCTCTATTATTTCATTTCCACTGATTTTAACTTATTTCTTGGGCATTCCCAGGAAATACAATGACAACATTTTTAGTTATAAGGAATACACAAGAACCCACTAAAAAGAGTAAATTGATCTGATCTTGATAGATAGGTTAAAATATGGGTAGACAAATAGTTGAAATGCCTACAACAAATTTACACAATAGTTTTTTTCACAGTTTCTAGATGTCTGCATTTTCCCTCCAAACTTGGTAGTGATACTTGTTAAAAATACAAAGGAAAAGAAATGAGTCTGAAGTCAGCTATGTTTCCAAAGTCTCATTAGGTAATCAGAAAATTCAAGTGATAGAGAAGGTCAAATGTTAACGAGTCTTGCAAATACAGGCTATTTTATGTTTCATATATATTTTCACTTTTTCATAAATTCTATTACAGCAATATGCCTGCAGGTGAAAAGGAGCAGGATTATGAGGGAACATTTAAAGAGGATCCATATGCATTCTACAGCTGAATATGGCTCCCATTCCACTCAGCTATTGTATCCATTAGAAAAACAAAAGAGGAGTATGTAAATCACACAGTAGGATTCTCTTTTCTTTTAATATGGGCTGATAGAAGTGATTCTTCTTGCCTCACTGTCAAGGACAGACATTTCCTGTGACTGCAACAATGCAGGATTAGGACCTAGAAGTGTCCTCCATGGACAATTTCAAAAAGCCATTTGAGAAGATTCAGTACCATTTAAGCATACAAGTTGTTATAGAAGAGTATATATAACTAAGGACCACAAGCAACCTTGTACAGAGCTTACTGTCTGAAGCAAACAGAATCTGGCTGAATACTGTGCAGATCCATATTTTCTGGAGTCACTGAACCCAGAAAGAGAAAACTTTCTTATCTGTGTTGTTGCTGCTGTAGGACTAATAGGACTTAAGAGGTTGCAACTTGGCTCTCAAGAAACCAGTTGTGGAGCGGGGGAACTTGGTCACCCTGCTGATCTCCACATATTCTGTCCTGCACGATTTTGACCTGTGCATATTCCTTCACTACAGAACCCACGTGCTATCTCCTGTGCCCCTTGCCACACTGCCTGTGCAGCCAGAGCCAAAGCTTGAGCTAGGCTTTGAACAGGATATAATTTTGCAAAACATGGAGAATAACTGCATTATAATATGGTCTTCACACAAAGGAGTGAAAATGAAAGAACATGGAAAGTAAACTTTTATCTTTACTATAGACTTAAAATTGCATAAACACTTCATATTTTCTTCTTCTTTATATACGAATATCACATTCTGGTATTTATGTTGCAACTAGCCAGACAACATTTGCTAATAACAGCTACTTTTAATACAGCATATCAAACTGCTTAACCCCTTGGCTTGCCGGGCAGTTTAGAAGCTCCTACTGTGATGTTTTTGTTCTCACATATGTGCAAGTAAAGGCTGTCACAGTCCTCATTAAATAAACAGACATACATGCCAATTAATAATTTAATTAACAGGGAGAATCTTGACATACAGCTAGGAGGTGAATTGCTAGCACCTCCTGAATTGTCTTATCTTAAAATATAAAGCAAACAGCTTTTAGTCCCACCTCTAAAGTTATGGCACTGTAATGAGATTATGTATCTGCAAATTGTTAGTTCTGTATTTTACCATCATAAAAAGTCGTTCATTACTATGTACAATCCTATAAATAAAGGCATGGGCATTAAAGTAAAGCCATGTATTTCAATTTTGCAAGTATTCCCAATATTTTACAGTTCTAAATTTTACCAGGATTATGTCTGACATCTGTATTTGAAGCATACTTAGCTTCACAGCTTTTTTATTTGGATGAATATAATTGTTTTAATATTCCGAATGCAACATTACTGTTACTGTTTTGAAAAGCACTTTTTCCACTTGCATATTCCCCTGAAAATGGAAACGTGATCTACTTTTCTGTTCTTTTCTAGCAGCATAGAGCATTTCTGACATTTGGTTTGGGATGAGTCCCTTGAAATTCAAACAGTGCTTTAGGAAGGTACAGATATCTCTTCTTGATGCAAATAGTTGGCTAACAGCATCAAAATTATTTCTCCATGAGAAGCAGATACCCTAGCAGTCCTAACAGAAATATTTGGATCATTTCTTCACTTCTAATTTGGGCATATATTGCCACGTCTCCCTGCACAACATTTCTGTTATCTTCACTTCCTTGCTCATCCACTCAAGCAGAACTTTGTCAAGACTCCCATCATCATGCATCTTTACTTCTGTCATCCCTTCTTTTACTGCCCTGCAAACAACATCTACCAAACAACATCTATCAAACAACATCTAATAAACAATACTATTTATTCAAAAATGGTATTAAATTTAAGCGTTTCCCAGGCCAATAGCCTCTAATGCCATGATTACTGCTACTTTCTCTCTGTTACCCTTTTCTTACTAAATCAGGTATAAGATACTTTCCCAGGTACTCTCTTGCCTATTCACCCCCTGTTACTTCATATATGAATACTCATTGTCTGTTCCCGTTCCACAAATAATGCACTTTTGATATATCAAAATTATCCAGGTAAAACTCTATGCAACTTTAGTTGCTGCACTTCATTCAAAACAGCTTTACCCAAGCACTCACAAAGTCATCTTCCATCTTTACATCAAATCCCTATTTGAAAGGAGTTTCACTAAAATCCATAGCAGATGTGAAAGTTCAGTGTTTTTCTGCAATCTAAAGAGAAGTGATTTCTACAATAAACATTTCTTCTTAAGATCACAGAAAGAAAAAGGACTACTTAAGATATTTTAGTGACCAGTCCTGTTAAACTTGTGGACCACTGACAAAACAGTTGAATATGGGTGTAGGATTCCAAGCAGTACAGTTCTTATCTTTGTACAAATTCTGTAATGATAAAAGAGATGCAATTTTGCAATGGTACTACACTCCTTTTCCTCTCAACTCCTCTTTTTTTTCTTTTTCCCTTTTTGGTGTAGTTCTGAGGAAAGAAAAGTTGTGGACTATCACTGATTTCAAACCTTGTATCCATTTAACAGAGCTATACCTCGTGATTTAAAGTCATTTTTTGACTAAGTCTGCACATTTGGCCAAGGCAATATTGACAGCATAAAACTTTTAAACAAAAAATCTAAAAGAGCATCATTGAATCAGATACCTTTCCTGTCCAACTCCTCTCTTCATTATCTGCAATTTCAGGCAAGCAGTAAGACTTCTGGTTCAAAAAGTAAAGAAATAAATGGGCATTTACTTTAGGCATATTCCTGTCCCTCTTTCACAGTTCTTGATTACTACTGTCACTTGCTGTAGATTCACATTATGCAATACTCATAATGCCCATGCTTTTCTGGATTCTCTCTCCATACTAGTATTCCCATTGTTGCCCCTATAAAAGCTAACAACCACTGTAATTTTACAGTGAGATCAGCTAGTGTAGGAATAAAGCTCAAGGATATATCAGTATCAACATGTAGCTGTTTAGTGTATTCAAGAAAGTGCTCATGTTAAATTTGTAAAGGTTTTTTTTATACAGAAGAAAAAGGACTACTAGTGCATTAGCTTTTCAAAGCACATCTAGGATAATCAAGAGCACAGAATAGAAAAAAAAGAGACAAAAAAGAAAAAAAAAGAAAAAAGTGTGATTTAAAAAAATTTCCATAGCATATAATCCTTTTAATAAAGAAGACGATAAAAGCTAGAAACACCCACCAGTTCCAGAGATAATATAAATGTTATTTTAAATACCAAACTCTGCCCTCAATTACATTCAAGCAAAATCAGATCAGATTTTAGTTGTGGGTAGCACTGCATGTTGCCCATTGCAAAAGGAATTCCCTTCTGTTTCAGTGAGCTGTTCAGTTTTGTTACGAAGAAGTGAATTTATAGGAGAGAAGAACTATTTGCTCGTTTTCTGTATAGAATCTGATTTTACCAACAAAGTAATGTAACATGGAAGTGCGATTATTTAAACCAGCACTTCACTACACAGAGGGCTTTTCAATGTACTGCTCTTGCCAGGCTTGTCACAATGACTGACATTTTCTAATATTGAACTGGAAATAATATGGATATTTAATACTGCAGAGTTTACATCAAGTAGAAGAAAAGTGCTATTGTTTATCAGCAATCTCCTTCTGATGGCACATATCTAGATAGACATAATTATTGCTGTGATGAAACATGATTATCAAATAATGGAATAAACACATCTGTGCAATATTTGCAATGTTTCATATCAGGTGATTTGAAATTCTTGTAAATACCTATTCTTAACCATTTTCTATGCTTCCTACTTGAATTTTGACTAAAATTTACCTTTTAGATGTGTTATGCCACTCATTAATTTTTTACAATATCCATCTGTGCATTGCAATCTCTATTCTCCATGGCTCCACATTGTTTTGGCTAACTAACAGGCCCATATGTTGCCTTAATGTATTTCTGCACAATGTTTGCGCTTTTGGAAAAGAAAGGGGAAAAAAAAAAACCCAGAGGGAAAAACCACAGGCCTAAATAAGCTATAAGGAGCATCCACATACAGTTAGACTGTCTTTACTGAGTCTGGAGACATTATGATTCTGCTGCGACAAGCGGCATTTGTCTTCATTTTGTCTGACTGTCCTCATGTGTTATTATTAGTGGCTGTCAGGCAGCAGCAGAAAAAAAATATCATCACTTGACTAAGAAGTTGAATGCATAAATGCAATAACTACACACTGGTAGCTGAGGAGAGGATGTCTGATAAGATGGTCTAAATGCAAAACCCCTCCTATAATTACATTTAAAAGGGAAAATCCCCCACATATCTGGCAAATCATAAGCATCCCTTCTGCTTGTATAGCTAAATTAGGAACTAATTATAAATACAACTTAGCAGCATCTAAAGAAGTTGTTTTAAGAATGTCCTTTCAGAATGTCAGTTTCATTTAATAGCAAGAAAACAAATATGTTGGAATATTCACATCAAGTACTGTTTCTCTGATAAAGTTGATAAATATGAACATTTTAAAGATGAGTTCCTTATCATACAGAAGTTCACACTGACATGTATTTATGTATTTAGCACTTTTAAAAGTCCAAAGCACAAAACCTCTTACTCTGTAAGGAGAAACCATAGGCTTTCTGCCTGAGACATGTAGGGACGGTTAAAAGCAGGTATAAGCTTATGATATTCTTAGTTTTAAAGTGATAAGTTATTTCTCTATGAGTACATTTATTTTGAAAATACGTACACTGAGACATTTGAAGATCATATTTTTTATGACAGCCAATACAAAATTAAACTGTGCAGTCCCATAAGAAACCGATATCCCATGAAACTTATGTCATAATTGCATTATTTCATAAAAACAACTTTAGTTAAACATATTTCACTTAGGGATTAATAATCAAATGAGTGCCATTACAAAGAAAATTTTGTCTTCATTAATTAAAAAACCAAAACCAAACAAACCCCCAAACAAACAGAAAAAACACTCCATAACAAATCAATGGTGAAATGGTAGTCACGCTGCAGTCAGAGGCAAAATTGCCATTTACTTCATGAAATCACTTCTATTGCAAGAAGACAAGCAAATAAGTTACATTGGGAATCAAGACAAAATAATGTGCAGCAGATAGCACTGACAACAGTTTCCCATGAGCAGCCTTCAATGACACACACAGCTACTAGGAATTTTGCCAGTACCTAAAAGAACTGGTGGCAGATCACCATTCATATTAGCTAGGAAAAGATGCTTAAGAGGCTTAGCACTCACTGCTGCTTCTGTTTGTCTGTTTTCATTCTAGGCTTGGGGATAACTACAAAGTTCCAATTTCCAAAATTAACCTCCGCTTTTAGCTGTTTTCATTTGGAAGACTTCTACTGGCTTCTCCCGTTGAAATTTCACACTCCAGCAGATCCAGAGGTGTGAGTTGAAAGGGGAACTCTAGGTCACAGTTTTGCCACCAGTGGTTCAATCACTGGATTTCTAATCTTGGTCAGATTTTACAGAAGGTTCAAAGTGGTAGCAACTTACTACCCTTCACTTACGCACGTCATAAAAGCTGTTCACCTTCACAAAATACATACACTAAATGGAAATACACAGGAAAACTGACAAGCCAGGGACTGAATGATTTGTGCAGAAAACACAAGTCTGACATGAAGCCAAATTCATGAATCCCGATCGAGTTTTCTAAGCATGAATTGGTGGGCCATCACACATGCTGAACAGTTAGGAACTTTGAGCCCTTTGTCACAGCTTTTCCTCCTATTAGCACTGCAAACCCCAAGGATGAGGCAGGAGAAAAGAAAAGGAGGTAAAGGCTGGCTAGCACTTTGATCTATTTCAGTAGAATAATGAAATTTTTTTTGAAAGTAAAATATATATGATTACTGTTGATACAGAACTGAGACAGGTAATACCTTGACCCACATATTCTGTGTTTTAGCTGTGTCAAAAAACTTTTATTTAACTTACAGAAGGAAAACAGTTTCAACAAGATAAATGAAAAACAGCCATGGAACCCTACATGGCCATATTTAGAGTTATTTTTCTGAACCACACTGAGGTAATTGCACAAGATTATACTACACAGAGCCATAAAACTGTATCCAATCTTTAACAGAAGCGGTCTCTTTGTGCCATGTACGGGAGAGAAAAACAATCACTTTCATAGTTCCTATTTACAAAAATGCCCCTGCATTCTTTGTTTTTCCTTCCTGGTATTACATAAACCACAAGTGAAGAAGAAAGTGGTTTTTCATTTTTGGGCAAGGAGAGTTAAAAGGAAAACTCTATTTAAACTCACAGGAAAACTGAGGAAGTGGAAAGAAGTAAAAATTAAATTAATCTCCACCTAACGATTAAGAACTCCCTGCATTAGCATCATGTATAACACTCTTGATTAAAATTACAGTGAAATTAATAATACTCCTGTGCTAAGAACTCCTGTTTTATGATGTTGACCATGCAGCATAGGATATCAAGACTCAAACTGCATTTCAAATTCCTAATCACTGGAGAGCATAGGTGTGTACTAATCTGTTTTGGGTTTCTCCTGTGTGAGGCAATCCCTTGCTTCAGTTCCTTCTGGAATAATCAAAAAATTGGATGAATCAAAGGGGTTTAGCCTTTCCTTGGCCACATGAGGTATAACTGGTAAGCTTCTGTCAATTAAATGGGCTGTGCTCTTATGCTTCAGAACATAAACAGTTTCATTTTGTGTCCCTTCATACAGTCTTAATCTGAGTTTATTGGCCCTTCAGACTTTTTTCATCCCTCCATGATTCAGTAGCTGTTCCCAATTAATTGCCTGCTTGGGCACTGTTATTTTTCATCAAGGGGGTTTTATTCCTGTAAGGTTTGAAAGTTGGGTTTCCCCACTCTTGTTCTAGAATAAAAGTGTTCACACATGGAGTCAATCAGAAGCACTTAATATGGAACATATCCACGTGCAGACAAGCTATACAATATTCCAGTTTAAAAAGAAAGCTCTTTCTGCAATCTGTAGGGCTGCATCACAGTACTGCTTCATAGCAGGTACAGATGAGAAAGTCACATTTGTTTGGCCACATTTGTTATATTATAATAACAAAAAATAGTTCTCAGGAATGTATGTATTATTTCAATTTTTTATTTGCTTAGACTTGCAGAATCTTTTGAAACAAATACAACCAGTAATGGTTATATAAGTTCATGAATATGCATGAACATGTTATTGCCTTTTTAAAAAACTTTGTTCCTCTGTATTGATGTTGGCCTGGAACAGTAGCAGAAAAATGGACTTGCACCTCAAAACTTGATTTATTTTCGAGTCAATTAATACATGCACTACATAAAAAAGTACTTTCATAAAAAAGTATTTTTCATAAAAAAGTGTTTTCTGTGCTATTTTTTCTAGCAGTGGTGGATCTTGTATTGCATCTCACTCAGATCTACATGGTGCAAAAGCACGCAGCTTTGTCTTTTGGTGTGCTTCAAGAGGCTACTTCAACACTCTGCAGCCCCTATTTCTGTGAGACTTTGCAATAGACTCTTGTATCGCAGTTAAAACATGTCCTTTTCTGAATGGAGTGCTCAGCATTTCAAGCTAAGCCAGAGATCAGCTCTAATATTTCATTCTTCCATAGCGCAAGAGAGGTTGCACTTACTGTCTGACAGAGTACAATACTTCTCAAACTACTCAATCAGTTAAGTATTGCGTATTAGAAATCTTATACTCTTCTTGTGAAGAGCTAGAAAGAAATCTCAATAATGTAACCCTGTAAGAATCTGATTTTTTTTCATCTGCATGATTTATTTTACTCACTCAGAAGGGCAATGAGCACTGAAAATTTTAAGGTACTTTTACATTAATTACTAATTCTCAGATTTTCTTAAGTTCATTCTCATTGATCTTCTGTCCTTTCCTCTACTTCTTCCGTGTTCAGGGGTTTTTTAAAATTTTCTGTACCCTTTCAAAAATGTACACATCAGCTTCCTTTGGAGTAATAACCATGGTTCTTCTGTAGTTTGTACTGTTTTCATGTGGATTCAGCACAAAACACTTTTTACTATAATCTGTACAATTTTTAAATACTTAGAGAAATCCTCCTCTGTCTTTACACTTTCAGCTTGTGCCTTCACTTTTCTTCACAACTCACTGTTAAACCAGATCTTTGGATTTTATGGTTGGGTTGTGCCTACAGAACCACATTCAGATAGCCTATGAGCTCCTAATATTTTCTAGGCACTTCTGAAGGCCAAAAGGTCTGGACAGGGATGGAGAATTCAAGCCAAAGGGCTTCTAATGGCATCCGGGCTAAATGTTATATCACGCTGTCATTACATCACCATCACAGCACTGGGTAAAGGCCACTCTCAGGTATGTCGGAAAAAAAAAAAAAAAAAGAAGGAATTCAGGGGTAAGTCCTACATGAGAAAAACTGCTGAGCATTAAAAGTAGCCAAGACACTCCAGTTTTTGAACACTCAAATGTCAGGACCAGCCAAATAACATTTTCTAATGTTCACCCTTTATCCAGAGCCACAGGAGCTAGCAAGGCAACATTAAAAGCATAGGAAAGTTTCAGAGAGCTATGTCAACTCGGAGTGACAAATCATTACTTCAGTCTTTAGTCGGTGGACATGCAGTCAGCTGAGAGGCCCCAGAAGAGCAGCTCTACACTGGAAGGCTCCTAAGACTCCAGTAAGAAGCGGCAGGCTGGGAGATTACAGTTCCCAGTGCCCTGGAATTAATATCAGCTGACCACTTTACAGGGGTGTGAATCCAAACAACAAAATCCCATATATGTCAGCAATGTAGCAAATGAAAAAGATTTACAAAGGCTGGAAATCTCCCTACAGGAATTACCACAAACTATTTTTCAGTTACACAAATGCCAACTTATTTTCTGATTAAACCAACATGTACACAAGCAGAGGTTCAAGTCTGCTCATGACTGACTGTGAATTACATACCTTGTCATAAAACAAAATGAGCAAAGTTCTGGGCAATTGAACTTTGTGAATGACACAGGGCTGAGGACATGGGAAGTCTCACCAGACGTGACGAAACCTTCCAAGTACTAAATGAATATGATCATCCATTACAAAATTCACAGCAACGGAAAACAAAACCAAACCCACTCTCAGTTCTGCATAAGACCTACAGGATATCTTATCCTGAAGGTTCTTTTTTTTTAGCATGCATGCAAAGCAGACTTCCAGCGTGCAAATATGAATAATTTAATGAACAAATATACGAGATTTAGCTACTGATTTGGTGGGATTGTTTTAGAACAGATGAACACAGAGGTCACTTTGAATTAGAAAACAGATTGAAGATTAAATATAGTATCAACAACAAGTACACTTGGATTTTAGCTTATATGGATTTATTTAAGAGCCATTGCTGAATAAATCCCCTAGACTTACTTCTAACAGGGTAGGATTATTATTCAGTTTTGGCTTTGAGACTCTAGGTGCTCATTTTATTTAGATAATGCATATATGGAAGAATGTGCTCATCTAAACTCAGCTGAGTACACAGAGAAGCAATGCTCTCCTACAGTCATCTGAGAATATCAGGTTATCGATAACTCAGAGACAACTGTCATTGTAGCATTTGACAAATAACCAGCCTGATCCAAGAAATTTACAGAAGCGAAGGTAATGATTTCTCTGTGTGTAAACTCTCCGTGCATAGTGTCACAGAGTAGTAACTGAAATAATGTAAAGAGGTGGAGAATCACAACCCTTTGTGAAATGTTTCAAGCAAACACTGAAGTATCAGGAATTTGCACTGACTTGAGAGCCATGTAAATAGTGTCAGCTTATAAAAACAAGGTGATTCCCTGGATAGGAGAATACCGGTACAGCATCAAAGCTCCCATGCCTATGTAAACATTCTATGTAAATATTTGGTTGAAGGTTTCACTATAGAGAGGTTTTGCTGTCCCAGAGTGTGGGCGTTGTCTAGAAACCTGAGATCAGGAATGACATGATCTCATCTCCCATTACTTAGATAACTGCATTTGATGCATGCCTCAGGGAAATTGAAATGATCTTGGCAGAGGATAAAACAGAGGATTCAAATGTGCTCTTTAACTGATGATCTGGACTTTGAGAATGAAGTCCCATCTGATTTCAAATAGACTTCTGAATATTAGAGAGGAGTTGACAGAAATGAGGAACCACAGATGCAGTTAGTGTCAAGTTATTTAAGTCTGGTTTTAGGACGTTTTAGAGTGGATTCCCTTTGCTTGCAATTTAAAGGCTTCCACAGATGAGTGTATGAGATTGTGTCATTTCACAAGAGTTACAAGCCACTAAAAAGAACACATACATCAGTTTGGATATTCTTTCTGGAGCATTTCACATGCATTCCAGAGGCCAAAGGTAAGGCACAGCTCATAAAGCTGTAGAGCACATGATGTTCTTATCAAGGGGAATACATTTTGGAGACTACTTTCATTGCTTATGGTTTTCCAGAGAATACAGGCATGTCTGTCTTATATAATGAAATGAGTCATATATTTAGAGGACTGTCTAATCATCCTGATTTTGTTCTACAAGGTGAGACTGTCAAAGGAGCACGTGGTGGCCTTTTGGACAGATAATATAAGATGTGTACAGGCATACAGCTGAATCGGGAGCAGTGATTACATTACAGAGTTTTTCTTCTAAGGTGTTTGATCTTCAGTATATCTTTCAGAACTAAGCACATGCTTAGGATTTGTGATAAAGTTGTTGATGTTAGCAGTCACTCTAAGTGTTCTGGATTCAGCATTCTGGCTTCTGAAGACAGCAGCCAATGCTGGCAACAATACAGGATTATCAGTTACAAAAAAAGTATTTCAGAAACTTGGGGCCAGCAACACATATGGTTGAACCTGCAAAATGATGTCTCATCTTACTGCAAAACACCATTTTGTTCCTGTGATTGTTTTTAGAAGATGCTTTAGTCTTTCCCATTAGCTCCAAAAGGAACAGGGGAGAGACTCAGAGACTACCAGAATAAATATCTATTCAATCTAGGGTCTAGATTGTTTTAAGAGTTGAAAAAACACTCCAAAAAGAAGTGATTGGAAATTCAAATTTGACTTTCAGGTTACTCAAAATATGGTAGTGCATAAAAGAGCTACGCCTCTAGAAGAAATCTTGACTGAAAACAATGAAAGAATGAGTTAATATGCACTTGTTAAGCTGGAAACCTAGAACATCAGTATTCCCTAGTACCTAACTACAGTCACAGTTCTGCTGGTAGCCTCTATAGTAACATGAAAGAGAAGAGTAGTGTTTTCACACCCTTATGCATACTACACATCACTTCTATTAGGCTGATGTAAGGATAGTTATGACAACTCTATGTAAGTTCCAGAAGGCTTTTTTAACTACCCATTCAAGAGAGCATTTAATAAGGCATCCCTGCTCCATCATCACACAACAGCCTTTAGCAAGAAAAAGTATTAAAGGCATCATCAGAATGATGGACATTTAATTTTCAGAACTTCAGACAGGACTGTAGTTTAGTAGCTATTACCACAGAATCCTCCTATTCATTCCTGCTATTTCAGTAGTTCAAATATCATTATCAAAATTATGAAACATTGACAGAGATGAATAAGAGTATGACAAAATACAGTTACTTGTTCTATTTTGGACAGCTATAAACATGGGGTTTGGGCCAATGTATGCCAAAGACATTTTTCATAGAAAGGACCTGGAATGATTTTCTTCACAGATTATTTCCTCCTCTAGTGTGGGATTTACTCACATATGATTCTGGCAGCCACTACTGAAGGAAGACTAAGTAACTCTTCCTCCTCAGCTAAATGCTTAATAACCAGAGGGCACATAAATGTTCCATATCAGCCACTATTTGTCAGGACTAGAGGATGTATCTTTTTGTATGCTGAAAATCACTGCAGCTACACAATATAATGCAAACATATTGCTGACCCAAACTTCCTGAATTAAATGTTTTAGAAAAACTAAAGCTGTAGTTGATTGCAATTAAAATTTGAAGTGTAAATCTCTGCCACGGGCAGGCAGGAAACACTGATAGCAATTTCCCCCCCCTATCTCATCTCTACAAGCACACAGAAGTGAGGTGAGTTTCTATATATTTCATTTTCTACCACTGAGATGGGAAAAGTGATGGCCAAGTGACATTTGGAGCTGGGACCAAGTGAACTATGACTCAACCCTTCCTGATTTCAGATTGAGCTGATTTCCAATCAGCCTCTGAAGACTAGGGTACAGCAAATGCAGGAAGGAGCTATGGTTTGAGAGAATTAAATGTAGTCTGGTATTGATTTAAAGAGAGAAGGATGAAATGCAACTGCAAAAAAACGCTGGGAGGAAAAGGTTGTTGGTTGTATGCTGGTTTTCATATCGACTGTAAGAAACTAAGAGTCTTAAGAGGTTTAAAAACAATGCCAAAAACTCAATAACTGCTCTTCCCTGTGTATACCTCTATGGTATAGCTGATCTCTAGCTACAGTCATCTTCAGATCTGGTTGCGCTCCCTTATCAAGCATGGACTATGGTAACATTTGTAAGGGATATAGCTAGTCTCTTACCCTCTTGTATGTAATGAGAGTCACTAGAATAAAAAAAAAAAAAATTAAAGAATATTCTACAAGTGAGAAACTCAAGTTCCCCAAAGCTGCAAAATGCCAGAATTAACATTGCTTGGGAAAAGTTGACCCTTCTCTTCACCCCATGTATAATCATAATGTCACAAATTTTAATTACAGGACCATATAATGATTTTTCCACAGCAGCCACCTACCTTGCTTGAAGCCCAAGACAAACACTGTTCAGAGAAAGAGGCAGCTCTTCAATATTTTTATCCTTAACATGCTATTACTGGCCCCTGTTTTATTTATTGCACACCATCAAATGCCTGCAGTGAATGCAGAATTGTTTATTTCCTCATGGTGTTTCTAGAGTGCTCATCACCACAGAATCTTCATGCCTTGTAAACATTAATAAATTCATCTTCACTATGAGATGAGAGTGTTATTATCTCCATTTTACAGGTGGGGAAATCAAGACAAAGAGACTTCCCAGAGGTCAGAAAGTTAATAGGTAGCACAGCCAGCACTGGAACACAGAACTGCATGACTTCTAAGTGTCTGGTCTAGAGAGCTGAGTGCAGTGTCCTACTACTGCCACTTCCTAGGATGAACTCTCATGTAGTGCAGCTGTGTATACTCTGATCTTTTCTGTACCTGTCTTTGTGAACTCGAAACGATGTCAAGGATTTGAGGAATGCACAATTAGTGGACTCCTGCCAGTATTTTAGTTTAAATTACTTAGTCTTGTGCAAAAATCTGGCAGAAACACGGATCAAACTAAGGTATTTTAGGTACATTGTTAAATTTTGTCATTCAAGAGAACAATCTTTTTCTTCCTGAAACTCCATGGTTTTTTACTCTATGTAATTCCAATACTAAAGAAAATAATAATGAGAGAAAAATCCCCTGTAGAAAAACCCACTGTGTCATCTTTACACAGCCACAACTCCTCTTCAGGACCTTGTTTTTGTGCATATTGAATAATGCAGAGAACTCGAGTACAAAGCAGTGTGTGATCATGTGGTTGAAGACTTTATCATAAAACATAAATGCAAGAGGAACAAATTAAGGTTGTGCAGAAAGCCATAAATCCAATATTGCTTCAGCTTCTGGTAATTGACTTTCTAACTCACTATTTTTTTAATAGTAGCTTTTAAGGTTGCTGTGCTGGCCTTTTTTTAGTAGGAAAAAAATAAAGATGATTCAACTGCATGCAATAACGTGCAAGTCACACTTGCATACCAGGAGGGTTAAAACCTGACAGTTGATCTCCAGAACATGTGTTGAAGGACTACCTACATTGCTGAAAACACGACATAGGTGGTTCTCTTGTTGCCTTAAATCCAAGGAAGAAAACTTCCACGACAGGGTGAAGGCAAAAAAAGGTATTTTACTAAGTTCGGCTAAAAGCTTTCAGCAATTAGAGTACAATGACACAAGCGCCAGGCATTCGGCATTCTACAATTTTATAACTCTACTTAATTATCTTATCTATAAAACATAGCCAATGTCTAATTAACCCATCCTACAAACTATCCCAAACCACCTCCCTTACACGCCCCTTTGAAATTGAGTCAGTGGTCTTAAGGACAACCTTTTCATCCCCCCACCCTCATCTTCATTGCATTACGTCTTCTATTTGGAGGTCTTCCAGCACCTCTTACACTTCTTTATACTACGACTAAACAATATTATATTTTGACTATAACATGTTCTAATGGCTATCTGAATACAAGGGTCCT
>JAWWEU010000158.1:38215518-38228907 GCA_035583155.1 Acropternis orthonyx | reverse complement strand
ACAAGCTATTTTCAAATGCAAAAGACTATAAAACCATAAAACTGTATAAAAATCTACAGCTACATTAAGGCTTACGGCAACACTCTAAGGAAGAGGAGATGGAAAGCTTTTGGCTATGGTCTACTGCTACTAGTTTATCTCTTTGTTCCTCAGCCAGATAGGCTGTCTGTTTTCGGGGTTCACACTGTAGTATGTTCAGTTGCTGCTGGAGTTTTAACACTGCTACAACCTTAGTCTTTTATTAGAATGAGAGCTGATGATATTTCGAATTTTTGTGGAAAAGAATAGTGATGAGTACCTGATGACATTTGAGAATTTCTCTCCAACAGTTCTAATGAGAATTTAAATATCTGGTCATTATTTTGACAGCCTGCCATATAATTGCCAATAGCACAGGTAACAGAAGGTAATGAACCATTTTTCCCTCCAAAATACATATTTTGTGAATGAAATTTCAGTAGAAAAAAGCACAGTACTTCTTTGGCCATAGGGTTTTAGTCATGCAGAATATTCAATCCCTTTTTCAAACAACACAAGTGTTAAAAGATATTAAAATTTGAATAAAGCAGAAGCAAATTCTATAATGAAAACTGCTTTGGTCTGATAAGTATAGGGAACAGTAGGTATTTACTACCTACCTAGTACAAGCTGGTTTTGAAAGCAATTGATTCAGAGTCTGCTTAGAAGTGCTGCTTCCACTGTTTCCTTCAAAAAAATTAATGCAATAGTATATCACCAGGCTGGACTCCATGGCACACACCCGATGGCAGCCTGCCATCATGGGGATTATCTAATATCACCTAGGGATCATTTAATTATTTAATACCACTCAGCTGAAGTGAACTACCCCTGCCATTCTGAGAGAGCAGTATTACAATGGGCCCAGAAATACTTACAAAACCCAGGGACAAATTGTTTTCTGGAAAGTGTTCAAATTTTTTAGAAGCTCTAGTCTTTACAACTGTCTTATCTAAAATCTATCACTGAAAAAATTCTATTCTCCAAGTGGAGATGAAGTCATCTTTCCCCAGGTGAATATTATTTTGGGTAGTACACTGCAATGAATATGATTACCATTACATCATATCATATAAATAAAGTTGCAGCATCATTATTTCTCCTGTTTGCATAAGAGTTAATGAAATTGGGAGCAAGAAGTATGCAGGAGGATGCAAACATCAAAGTTTCTATTCTCACAGATTTGCGGGGAAGCACAGCCAGCCTATTAGTTAAGAAAAAAAAAAACAAAAAACCAAACCACTTGGACCAAATAGACCATGTGGTTTCTACCCTGTTATTTAAAAGCAACAATTTATAGCTTTAACATCCTTTTTCTTTTCCAGGTATGACATGCAGAGCTGCATTTCCAAGACAGATAACACGAACAAAGATAAAAATAGTGTCAGTGTCCATTTATGATCCTATAATTCTAAGATGTCAGTTAACAAAGAAATTGAATACAAAACATGTAGAAGTAAAAAAAAAAAAAAAAGGCCAAACCTACAGGCAAACTATGTAGCTTTATGCAAGCTGCATGACTGACATAAGCTATTTACCATTTTATCAGTGATTGAATAATAGAAGCAGGTGTTCCTACTGGTCTAGGTGGAATACTCTCACTAAACATTTTCTAAATCTATCACTCTTGTATCAGTGATGCATTGTGTTGCTGTATTTTCCAGAGCCTAAGTTATGAAATAAATTCACTACACTCCAACTTAGAATCAACTTTCAATGCTTATATCTCAGGTACTGTAAGCTATTAATTCTTTATTTAGAAGAAAATTAATTCAGTTCCTCCAAAGAGATAGTGTATTTAACTTTTTATCTATGGCACCTAGCACCCTGCCTGTATATAAATCATGAAAAGGAACAACAATTTTAACAATTACTATTTTCTCATGGACTTCAAGAAGAAAAAGAAGAAAAATGTGGAAGTAATAAAATAACTCAAACCCATATATCTATATATTTGAAACCACTGCAGCTTTCACATTCAGTTTTGAATTCTGCTAAAACAATAAACTTATTTGGGAACACTTATAGTATACACTTCTTTTTTTTTTTTAAATTAAAAAACTCTGTGGACATAATGTAAGCATTTATCTAATACATTCTGAAATATTATTTATGTCTATTTTTTTTTAATGTATTCATCACCAAGCAGCAAAGATGGTAGTAACACATGTACACAAGCATTTCTAGCTGCACAAAGTTTCAGGTCTCTTTATATCTGCATTAATGCTGCTTTTAAGTGCAAAGATGATCTTGTTCTTTCAGCCCCCATCCCTTCCTATAACAAAGGCTATTTCCTTCAAAAACTACAGCTCACAGCAAAGTACTTTATAAACTTACCTGCATTTTATTTCCCAATCTATAATTTAGCAACATAGCGTTGTTTAAGAAAACAATGACAACAATAAAATATCTTTAAAAATATTTGTTACCATGTCATGGAAACCTGTTTAGTTATTAGCAGTTCACCAACAAAGTGGTAGTCCTGTATGTTGCTATCTCTTTTACCCATGAAATCACAGATATAGACATATTCTTTGGGAGCAATGGAAAAAGTGCATATTCATAGATATTAAAATCAAATTAACCAGATCTGATTTATTCAGTTTTCTGTATCTAGATATGAAAGCAATCCAATGGGACTCTTTACAGAAAAAGACAGGACAAGTAAAGTAAAATTAGATCATAATGCAACAAACAGTAAAGTTGAAAGTGGGGCAAAACTGCACTCTCTCAGCTGAAGTTCAGATGATTTGGAACAGATTTGGTGATAATGGCTGACGCAGATTTTTGTCAGATTCTGATGTCAGTTTGTGTGGTGAATTAGTGTCTTCTTTTAGATAATCCCCAAGCTCAACCAACAAAAATATTTTCTTCAAAGTGAAGAATGGTAACTTTAAATTCATAATACAACCTTTCCACTCCTATAGTACACTCTGTCCATTTTTCATTACTGTGGTCTGTATGTTCTGCTTAACAAATTTAATATGCTCTAGATTCTTTCGTCAACCCTTCAGTCATTGCTCATGTTACCTAATATTCCCACTTATTTCCATCTTCACTATATTTGTACTTAATTTTTTTCTTACTGCTGATTATTGCCAGTGTATATAATACAAAAAATGCTATTTCCTTTTACTACTTAGTCTTGTATGACACTGTTTAACACTAGAAAAGCACTATAGAGCAACCAAGAATTAAAAACCAAGATTGTGACTATAAAACACTAGTAAGAACAGGGCACTAGAGCTCTCTATATAGTGCCCAAATCTTCTTCACTGTATGCAAGACCAATGAACTACTGCTCTCTTTTCACAGATGAAGGTGTTGCAACACCTTTGATTTTGTTGGTGGCAATGGTGTTGCAAAGTTTGAATAACTATGAAGACATTTAGTATGTAGTGCAACAGATGCCTAAGTTACCATATGGAAAACTTTCCAAAACTCAGGAGAGCTTTCTGGCTAAGCAATTTTTTAAAAAGGTGTTTCTCTGTAGAAAGTTTAAAGAAAACAAATAAACCCCTCACCTTTGTCTTTTTCTTAGGCAGAAAGATGAAAAACTGCGCTCACCTTTCCTCTTAATCCTCTGTTGTGCACCTTCTGGACTGTCTGACCATCTCTAGATTCAGCCTGATGGATTCTGTGCCAATATTTTCTACTGTCTTATTTACAATTCCCTCTTCACATCCCCTTCTCTATCTTCAGGGAGTCCACTGCTGCAGGAATACTGTTCCAGGGCTGCAAAGGGCTAGAAAGCAAGGGCTGGAATAGAAGGGTATGTATATAGAGAGACACACACATACCCACAGACGTGCTCTTGGTGGTCCAAGTGACTATTTTATCTGTTTTCCCATGAGTGAGTACTGGATGAAGGATGATAGCTCCTTTTAGTATTTACTGACGTAGACGACCCCCTTTCAAATGCATGACTAGTGTTTATGTGTGCTCTTTTTGGAGGGTTTTGCACACTTGAAGAATCTCAGCATCATACATCTTGCACTATAAAAATCTGTTTCTGCCAAGGGGAATGCAGAGTTTCTGGGTACCACCTGCACAAAACAGTCAACCATGTTTTAAAGCAGAAGAACACCCTAATGCCCTGGAAAAAAGGGAACATTCCCTTTTCCTGAAAAGAATTTCCACCCTGAGATTGATAATCCTTACCCAGCAAAATACTATCTTGTAGATGCTATTGTGTTTTCACTGTTTTCATGAGAAGTGTCCATGTGATCAGTTTTCTCAGGCAATATTATATATTAAAAAAACCCCCCTCCCAATAAATTCTAGCTGCAGCTCGACCAAGCAGGTATGGATATGGACACCTGTGCACAGAACACCTCAATTTGTTTCTCAGTGGGATAGAGTGCAATTTAACCTGTGCTTTTACTAAAAGATATAGAGAGTTAGCAAACACCTTTTTAATTCCTGGATCACTTTACTATGCTACCTTCTGCTTTATGGTCCCTGGAAAATAGCTTAAAGTTTTATGAACATTCAAAACAAATTTCTATTAGACTAAGTGAACCACCTGTTACAGATGTCTTTTTAATAACTCTCTTGGAATCTACTAGAGGTGACTCAATTAAATTGGTTTGAAACATGTAGTTATTCTTGTCCAATAAAACACTTTATTGAGAGTTCTTTGTGTTCATAACCAACCTTGGTAGCAATCCATTTCCAGTTGCAAGTCAAGACAGCACCAGCCCTTAATGTTCTAATAAACAAATGGTTTAACAATTGGGAACTAATTGTCACAGTGGGACAGCCTGGGATGCTTCTAATCAGACCTGTATTGTCACAATTCGTTTTCGTATTGTAGCAAACTAACCTCAGGGGACCTTTTGAATTAAAAGAAATTTCACTTTATACTCATAGATGCTCAGTCTATCCACTTTAAATCAGATTCAGTAATTTTAAACCAGCTTAATCTCCTCAAAATCAACAGCCAATATTTTATTGCCAAGTCTAGGAATGACACTTTAGCAATAAAATCCCACTTCCAAAAAATGGATGGGATACATTCAGTGGCAAATTACTTGTAATATTTTACAGATTTACTCCACTACACATTTACTACAAATCTTAGAAAATCAGCACTTATTTAAACCGCAGGTGTGTTTATAGACAAGCAGATATTGCAAATCATAGTCAGGATCCAACTGGTAAAATAAACTTACTTGAAAAGACATATCTCTTCTATCTAAATTCAGGGTACAACAGTGCTTCAGAGTTTTTAAAATAAACTATTTTTCATTCAGTCTCACCTTCTCCATTTTTTGCCTAATATATTTTTAACTAACCCTATAACATTATTAAGATTATTAATGAAGAAAACTATAAACATATTTAAACAAAGTTTAAAAGAGACCCTTCTATGCAAAAGCTCAATAAAACATAACTAATTAAAACAACACCTTCCAAGCTTCAGATAATGAAAGTTGCAAAAAAAGCCCTCAAGGCTTCTATTCTTGTTCACAGTTGTCCAAATAACAAACCCTTTGCTTTAAAAAAAGCCTGGGACCACCATATTAAGGTTGTCAGGTGATGGAAAGCCTAGTTAATGACATGAAAAACTTACAAAACTCACCTACGTCAGCTGAGCTGAAACTATTTGGTCTCACTTACCTAGACACTGACTTTCACCTGTCCTTTTTTTAACAAATGGAAGTAAGTCACAAATTAAAATGGTCATATATTCACTGGCTTCTGTTCAGGGAAGAAATGATATGCTCACTCAAAACAAAATTGAAGTTGTTTCTAAACTGTTTTGTGGATGCAAGTGATTCCCTCACAATTCATTCTGAATACAACATTTAGATGTGATTTTTTCCCCCCTCCACCTATGAGAAAATGTCTAATTTTTTTTTCCTGCACCAATT
Source organism: Acropternis orthonyx (assembly GCA_035583155.1). Classification (NCBI taxonomy): domain Eukaryota; kingdom Metazoa; phylum Chordata; class Aves; order Passeriformes; family Rhinocryptidae; genus Acropternis; species Acropternis orthonyx. The sequence goes on along the minus strand of JAWWEU010000158.1, from coordinate 38,223,013 downwards.
CAAGAATATTATGGCAAATCCTACTTATTTAACCAGTCCTACTGAAATTTCACATTAAATTTCAAAGACAAAGAAAGCAACTTTGTCAACTACCTATTCAGAGATCAGGTTTAGTTGCTTCTCTTACTGTAACAAAGTGACCTACACCCACCCTATTAGGAACACATATCTAAGAACTAGTTGGGGTATCCTAATTATAATTTTTTCTTGTAAAATGAAAATTACTAAATCCTAAAGCACTTATTTTGTTTATTTAATGTTTCTTATTAGGACAAACATGTAAAACCTGAGTTATTAATTTCCCAAAGTTTGACAATTATTATTCCCAGTAAATTTAAAATTATAAAAAGTGATTATATCAGAATATAATCTCGAAATGCTTTTACCCCCTTGTTCCATGAAATACAAAACAAACAAAAAAATCCACTCCAAATCTAACCCCAAATCTCAAAACAAACTGTATGACTTGTTATTATCCCAGAAGTTTCCAGGTAATGAAAAAAAGTAACTCTCGTGATGACTGCCCTTTATGCACCTGATCTGTTGACCCAGGTTTCAAGGCAGTTGTTCGTTCAGAACTCTGTATTTCTGCCTGGGCTGTCCACATCTTAAATATTCTAGCTGGCGTTTTTCCTGCTGGTTCTTAAGAACAGAACTATTGGTAAATAAATAAAAAAAGGTGTCTCAAAGAGTAATCATAGAGGAAATGAAAAAATGAGAGAGATGGAAAGTCAGAATACATCATTAAGTCAGGACATCATAAGCTTTAGAATCAATAAACAGAATTCAAACATTCTTTGCACACCATTATGCAGTATGAAATGGAATTTTTTCTCAAGATGATTTGACACCTTGAAACAGAAACAGGGACAGGCTATTTTATAAGATTTTAGTTCTGATTTGTGCTATTAAGTTTTGTTAAACATAATAAGTTTACTTCTGTTTCTTAGATTGTGTGGAGTAAACAATGACACTCAGTAATCATGTTCTTAAGAAAAAATATATAGTATGCCCCTTTGGTGAAACAGTTTTTAAATTCTAATAGAATTTCAAGGTTATTATCTATTTCAGATCAACACTCGAGGTCAGAGTTCACAGCAGCCAGAATTTACAAACCTCCAATGGTTTTTGATTGACAGCAATCAGCATCTCTTCAGCATCACTGAGGGAACAAAGTACAGGTCAAGACAGCAGGCGATTTCATCTGTCATTTTTAATTATCTAAATTATATTCACAGACAAAACCTTTCCCATCCATCAGGGCATCGCATTACCATAGACAATGTTTGTTTAAAGAAGAGGCCATAAAATCAAACAATTATGAATGCAGACAAGCCTTGCTATTGACTGCATAAATAATCAAGTGAGATTTCCAAAAGTCTCTGCTAATGAAATGGTAGATTGCTGGCAGGAAGTGGCAAGTAATAATACAGACAACAATCTAATGTTCTTATTGACTTTTACTAAAGCTTAGCTACAGTAGCAAAGATCCAAAAATGACGTCAAGTGAGGTTTCCATAGAAGCCGTATTGATATCAGTACACTGCTAAAATACAAGTAGTTAACTCCTGACCTCATAGTAGGACCAGCAATCCCTGTGAGAGAGCTGAAGCACTAACAGTACAATATATCATGTGCTGAGCCAACAGCCTCAGGGCTCCAACATTACTGCAAGGGCCTCTTCTTTTGCTGTGTATAACGGTCTGATTGACAATAATTCAACTGCAATCCCAAAAATTAATTCCATTAATTCCACTGTTGTATGAGCAAATAAACATCCTCAAACTGAAATGTATGCGTCTAATACTGTTATGAAAAATGTGGTGTGCTGAACACAGTCTGATGGAACGGACTCTCCTTTCTCGTCCAGGTATCCCCAACAAGTTAACACATTCACAGGTGACATAAATTGCCATAAATCTGTTGCTCCATTTACACTAGCTCATTAACTGTAATCATAGGTAACTAGCTGGCCCAAATTTTAATGACAGTATTAGTTTCATTAATCAGAAAAAGCTGACAAGGTGAAACTAGTAAGAATCTCTTTCGCTGATTCTACGACACTAACATGAGACCTCCTCAAGGGATAACAATAGGTACTGAAAGATGATACATGAAATGTGCAGACTGTTCAGTGGGGCAAAGCTTAATATGTCTTTTCTCCCACTAGGAAATACTGGAGAAGGATTTCCTCTGGGTAAAGAGTAAAGGAATTAGATTTGACACTCGATGCACTGAGAAGACAATAGCCTGGTAGGTGTACAATACAAAATAAAAGTGAAAGCTTTTTGCACAACCCTTGAGGATGGTTATTGAGACAGAGAGAGACTAGCAGAAACATTTCCCCTCATTAACACATGTAAACCTGATTGCTGTCAGCATGTAATTCTAGGTTCTTTTACCTGAAAACATATCACTAACTACAAGTCTCACACTTCTCATATGATTTTTCTGGAACTGGTTTGGCAAACAACATGGAGCAAAAACTGGTTTTGTACTTCCAAATCACAGTAGTTCTTCCTGCCAAACAAAAGAAGCCAATCTATGTCTGCAAAATCTTTCACTGCCAGCTGTGTTTCTGGGATTGTCCTTCACATCCGTTGTGTCTGAATGAGCACAAACTAGTTCACTGATGGTCTCATATTAGCTCAATTGCAATTTTCAAATCTTTATTAGCTCTTAATAACCTTTCACAGATGTTAAAGAAGGAAACTGGACTCATTTCAATGGGATTCCAAAAAGAAAGTTTTAAAAGGAAAAATGAGAAAAGCTCATGATCCAGAAAGAAAAGGACTATCATTGTATTTGATCTTGGTTTACAGAAAAAAACCAAAAATAAAAGTGGTGTCTAATTAGTCCCGTGTAACCCAATTCCTGGCCTAAAAAATTAGCTGAAAACTCTTCCCCTTCAACACCACCCCCTCCCCCCCTCTATCTCCCAACTTTAGTTATTCTCAAGCAGTACATCTGATTCTCACCAATTTGGTCATGAAGACTAAACAGACCTCACAGATTGTGTCTTTCTAACTGTAATTTCCCCCCTTGAATGCATAATTCGTATAAAATGCAAGGCATCAAATTTTTACACAGCACTGCGGAACTATTTCTAAAAACCCGCTCAGAATTTCTTCTGAGTAGGTAACACAGTGTGCCTTGTTTTCTCACCTAGTAACCAGACAACAGACACAGTAAGATCACAGTAATGGCTTAATGGCTTACAGCTCCTAGAACTGGGCCTTTCAGTTTAAGTTCCATGACTTCAGGTTTTGAACCTCTGGAACGTCTGGTCAGTATTTCTTATCAGCTCACAAAGATGACTACGATACCCTAAATGAGTCTGATAGAACATAATGCATCTATGTCAACAGAAGTCAGTCTAGATCTGCCAACCTAAATAAAAAATACAGTTCAACTCTACAGTGGTTTTTTTTCTTTAGTTGGAATGAAAAGGTTAATTATATCTCAGTTCAGATCTAGAGAACTTTAGGGTAGTTGTATGTTTCAATGGGAGAGAGATGAACCTAATTCAGATTTATGTTCACAGTTCTGGGTCATGGCAAGATCTGAGTTTCTAGAGCAAGCAGATGCAACCAATAACTGCACTGAAATTATTCTAACAACAGGTATTACTACATAAGACACCTTTAGCAATTACTGCTGAAAATGGTGTACTTATTAATCTGGTAACCACTTGTTAAAGAACAAGCGGTGATTCTTCCAAATATGAAGAACTTTGATCTATGCATTTCACCAGGAAACTTTTGCCAATCTTTTATTTATTTTGCAAGTTTAATACTATGGTTTATTGATATTTATATTTTCTTACAATTTTTCCACTAATAATAACTACTAAAAACTACTTTTTCCACTAATAGCATTGTAAAAGAGGCTTACAGTTTACATTCACTTTATCACAATATATTTTTACATTATATTAAGTCCTATGGATAAATATCTCAGGGATGTTAGAAAGACATCTCATTTCTCCCAGTAAAATGCACTGTTTTGTAAAATCCCAATATATATGTATAAAAATTAAAAATGTTTTTTGAAGAATGGTTCTTTAAAGTATTAAGTTGTGTTTAATAATGGTCCTTCTTTTACTAAAGCAATCATTTACAGCATGGACAGTCTGAATTAAAATAATCCATCAATGCATCATGGCTTGGTTGCAGGCAGTGACATAAAGAAGAATGTCATGGCAACAAACCAATGGAACTATATAAGTTTCATAGTGTCAACAGAAATAGTCTCAGCTAGGTGTCTTTCTCAGAGAGGAAGCTGGCAATATTTATAGAGAACCATTACTTCTAGAAAATATGTTGAGAAACTACTTTAAAAAGGACACAAGTCACTTTTGATTCAGAGACAATTCTGAAGAAGGATGGCAGTATTTGGTCCCAGAACTTAATCCTGAATCTCCACTAGAAGTAAATAAGTATTAATGTAAAGTTCTTATAAGAGATCTCGACCTGACAGTCTAGGCAGTATAGACACAATTGTTCTCAATGAATTGGTTATATTCCTTCTCCCCTTGACACTAGCAGTCATGATATTTTCAGTAGATGAATTGTTTCCTGGGGAAAAGCTACATTACAAGACACTTTGGATATCATTCTTTACATAGTTATCTTTTAAAACGTAAAGCTACATTCCAGCAGAGGACATTAAAACAAAGGCCCCAAAATAATTCCACTATCAAGGAAATTTTCTTTGCTAAAGCTATTTTCTATATTTGCAAAACTATCTAGAAAAAACAGTATAAGGAAAAAGGTATCAGAAAGTTGTGCAACAGTTTCATTAGATACTGATATTGCTTCTTCATTAATTACAAAACAAAACAAAATCTGGTGATGACAACGGGCAGGTATTTTAAAGGCAAATCAATCCATAAGTGTTTAGTTAGTGTAATTAGAAAATGTTCTATCTCAAATGGCTCAATGGTTACATAAATGGTCACATGACCAGAAGTCAAAATACAATGTCAACAAAGACTGCAAAAGGAAAATAAGTGTTAAACAGCAAATAATTCCTTGAAAGCAGAAATCAGAGTAATATATACTTGCACAAAATAAAACAAGGAAATTATCTTGAAATAAACAAATCTTAATGAATGATTTTGTTATATTTACAGGGAACTATTAATAAATGTGTTCTTAAAAGAGGTACTTCATTTGAAGGAGGAAATCTTTCTACCTATAATTAAAGCTGATAGGCAGTTCTGCAAAAGCCTTGGTAATACCAGAATATAGTCAGTCATTTTCCCTCTGCAGCTCACAGACTTCACTCCTGGATACTATTTCTTTAATTATTCTTATCCTAATTTTTTGTTTCTGTTTACACACACCTATTAAGAGAATCATTTAAGCACCTTTTAAGTTAATCATAAACACAGGTGTAGCATTAAACTGAAGCACAGAACACAATTCAAAAAAGTTTATCATAACTGATTGGCCAGATGGACAGTATGAGCTCTCAGGAGTATCCGCTGAACTCAGTCGATTAAGTGGTTCTAAAAAGGGTGAGAGGAGCTTCAGAACTGAACTACTTGCATTTTTGAGGTCCACACACTGATGACATTTGCTGCTTCTTAACAAAGCATTAAAAGTTGGAGAAATAAACTTCCACTTAGACAGTGTCATAAATTTCAGAGGCAAAAGGTCTTAGGACCTTTGCTAGCTTAATGCTTTTTAACATTAAAGCTTGTAAACTACTCAAAGGTTGTGTTGAGAGATTCAATTTTTTAATGTTTGAAAACTTCGGGGTTTTTTAAAAAATGTAGCACTTTTGGAATGTAAACCTAACACTGAAATGCCATTTTCATATATTCAGTCAGTTCCATATCCTGAAAAGGTCTGCCTCAAAATATGCTCTGAATTTCCTTATTTTTACTCTCTTATGCAACTGAAAAAGTGTTCTTTCTTTCAGAGCAAAATATCAGTTTTATTCATGTGAACAACTTAAAATCTATTAAACTTCCATTGTGGCTTTTGCAATCATTATTTATTTTTTTAAATTTATTTCACCGGGGCTTGTTTCTCCGTGAACTTTATTTTGCTAGTCTATTCACTACAAGATCTTGGTTTTGTATTGTATTGTAAAAACAACAGCTATTTGTAGAAAATCTGTGCATTCAGCTTTTCCCATATTACATTAATTTACTCTGCTAGGTGTTCTCATCTTTTATTTGGACTGAATATATAAAATACCATTAACTACATACCGTGGGTCCTGCAGCATAAAGTTCATGGAGGAATCTGACTTCAGATGATTAGCTAAAAATTTATCACATGTGACCTAAAGGTTTAGCTTTGCAGCAATATGTCACAGTACACAGTATTTAGGGAAAAATCAGAACATCAGAGTGAAATCAGAACATTGCCACATGTCTTACTTGTTATTCCACTTCAGGACCTTTTGTAGCGAGGAGGTCACACAGATGGATCACAAACCTACAATTTTGGTCATAAAGGAATTCTTGTATCTTTATGCAACCGTCTTCAATGCTTGCTGAATTCCACAGCCCTTTTTTTTCCTGTGGACAGGTTGGCCAAATGGAAACCTCTGTATTCCGGTCAGTTCTTTTAATCTACTATTAATGCAGGCTGCACTATTGTTCACTACTACTTTCTTGTTAATGTTCTTATTTTGAACAGTGACAACAAAGAAGTTTCACATTTCATGTTAGTTTGAGCTCTTCTGATGTGCTAATATGTGTGGGACACTCACAAAATCTAGTTCTGGACAGTGAAATAACTAATATTCAAAGCACTACAGTTATTAACCACAAACTAAATTAAGTACAAAGAAAATATATTGTACAGAAAAAGTAAACTCAACAGAGGACTATTTTGTTTCTTTTTAAAATTATATATCTTTTTCACCTCAAGAGAGGTTTATAAAGACCTATCTTAATGGTGTCTTAGTGTGTTAACACAATAAAAAAGGGAATTGCACCTTCTCTTCCTCTTACAGTCGTGATTTAATTTTTTATTTATTTTGAAACATTTCCATTGTAAAACAACCCCAAAACTTCTCTTCCACCAATCAATATTAGCACTGGTTAAAACGAGAAACACACTTCATAAAGTCACACCTTTAGAGAAATATTCTTGTTGTTTTTATTACCAGCACTGTAAAATAAAAGTACATACTTGTTAAAATGCAATGAAATCCCCAAGGTAGAAGCATATTAAGCCATATTAGTTTCAAATTACTAAAATTTTTACAGTACTAGCTTAATGAATTAATAATTATTGGCTACTTATTTTAAAGGACTACCACTTTTTATTTAAAGAACTATGAAGTACATACTTCCCTGTCTGTAATTCTTCCAGTCCTTTTTAGAAGAGAGGAGACTTCTACAGCCATCTAGACTTAGATCATCAACTCCCAATATTCCTTATTGTTATGGGTTTAAGGTTTCAGAATTTTTCCCTTTCCCTCACCTGCCTGGACTGGGAGTGACGCCTGGAGCAGAGGGGGGCGGGGGGGG
>JAWWEU010000158.1:38151161-38208283 GCA_035583155.1 Acropternis orthonyx | reverse complement strand
AGACAGAGGGTGATTCCTCTGAGGTGCAGGGTTGGTAGATGAAAGAAAAATTCCAAGATTTTAAACCCATAACAGCTGCATGGTTTGATCTCTAGCAGTTATTTCCTCTTAATTCATCTCTTCATTTACACTTTATTTTTGTCTACTAATGCATAAGTTAACCTCTACCTCATCCCAAAAATCTTTGCTTTCAGACAGCACAGATCTATACTCTCCAACATGTCCTGAGTTTTGTCAGTCTTTTCACATTTTCTTCTTTTTGTCTGTCTTTGACACATGCTAACAGATGTCAGTTAGTAGTCTACCCCTTTCACCCAATGCAGACAAGAAGCCAAACAGTCATCTTCATTCTCAGAAAGTGTACCACTGACACCATCATTAGCAAATGCCCTTCACAAATCTCCAAGCCAGTAGAAGTCTTTTCTCCTGACATCTTTTTCAGCCTGGAAAAATCCTCCATCAGTACCACCATCTGCTGCTTCCTCACCTTTAGTCTTGTGTCACTATTTCTGTGTTGACTAGTGTTATACAGAGATAACCTCATTATGTAATACTCAGAATGACTGAAAATAGCAAATGAGAAGATAAATCTTCTCCCTAATATTTTATAGCACTCCAACACTTTTCTGTCTCTTTTCCCACTTTTTAAATTTTCTTGTCAGATGGGACTCCCTATCATAATTTAAATATTGGAAGAAATAATATTTCCACTCAATTTTAGCCTAGCCAGCCTCTAAACTTAATGTCAACTTGTAGGTGTTCTATTACCACCTATATCTGATTAAAACACTACAAAATTTTGTGCAACATTTGTGGGGGAAGACAAATTTTAGAACTATGTATTTTCTTGTTCAATTACGATTATTTATTCTGTTTGCTTGATTTTAATATCTAAGTAACAGTGTGTTTATGGGGCAAAGTATTGGTACTTGTTTTCACTACAGAAGAAACTTTCGTTTCTCCATGACACTGTTAATTTTGTACAACTCTTGCACCTTCATCCACAACCCTTCATTATTACACAAATGTAAATAATTTGCTCTGTTCGCTGGTCTCTAGTATGCCTTAACAAAACATTTTCATAGATTGTGCTCAGTCTATACTGGTTGCATGCTTAACATGAAATTTACAATGTATGGAGAACTTTACCCACATGTTCTGCAGCAAGATGTTTTTTGAAAAAGTTAATAGTGTCATTGCCTTGTTATATTCTAACCTAGTTACTATAGAGTAAATAGCAAAATCTTCCAAACATGACTAAATACTGTAGTTAAACAGTATAGTGAATTCTTTCTGCTTTTTCTCTATGCAAAGCTTGATAAAACACTGTTGTTCTATAAACTGTGTCAACAGCTGTACAAAAAAAAAAAAACAACCACACAAAAAGAAAAGGAGGACAAGACCCATTTGGAAAACAGAAAAAATCTGATATGAAAGTTTCCTTCAAATTTGGTATTTGTTTCTACATCTTCTGTATTTGATAACACTAATTCATAAACTGGACAATAAAACTGCATTAACTTGAGGAAAATGTGAAAACATTTTCCCTATAGCAACTTCCAATTTTTCTGGTTGAAGATGTGGAAAAGCCTTTTGTTTTGTACCTACTGAGATATTAGCAATCTTTGTTATCATTCAGTTGATCACTCATGTGACCATCAGTACTTCTAAGAGTATCACATATACTATTCAAATCGTTATTTGCAGTTGTTACTCAGATCAGAGAGTAGGATGGGATTAGGTCCTTGAACACAATTGTGGACAGAGCCTTATGTTACTTTAGGGGTGCAGATGGACAGGGTACAAGCTACTGCAAAAAGATAACTGTTAGAGTGCTCACTTGGAGTGAAGAGACTGTTATTAATTTTCCACTTTCTTGAGAAACTTTATCTTATCTGATATGTTCCAAAAAACAACCCAGTGACCCTGATGTAGCCTAATCTACTCTATATGGTACTGGCATCACCTGGAACTATTCACTATAAAACACAGATGTCATATTCATCCTGCATATTTACCTCACAATTAATAAGGTGTTCTTCCTCTCTGAAGAACAGTAGGATACTAAGTTGACATACAGTATATATTTGTACAGTTTCATGTTGGTCTTATTATTACAGTGCTGGATATATTAATAAAAGTAATTAAAAAAAGAATATGAAACTATTAGAATGAGGGACACCGTTCAATTGTTCACAATGCTAGCAACTCATCAGGCTTCTTACATCCATGGGATGTGGGTGGCTTGTTTGTTTCCTGACTTTAAATACAGGAAAGCTAAAATAACATCAATGGGTCTAATAACCGGTGGTTTCTCTGTAGGATGGAAGTAAAGAGGCAACTAAATCTCCATGAGGTTGCATTCACAAGCTGAGGCTTCCAGTGGAGTGAAAAGGATGTGAAATATGTTTACAAAATATAAGACCGCCTTTCATGAATGGAAAGCCTGGGACCACTGCATGGAATAAAGCCAAATTGCAGCGTCTGAGCTATGTGTAGCTTCCAAGTAGTTCAAATTCAAATTTTGCTCCCATTCTAGGTTGACATTACGTGATCAAGTCTGTGGTGATACAGAGTCTTCTAGGAAGTAAAACAAGGGTTTACAGGCCTTGTGCATATTACAGATGAATTTGTTGGGTCATCTTGGTCACAACTGGACATTCACTACAAGTATCCTCTCTGAATTGTGAACCACTTAGCTTGAATGAAGGTTTGTACCTTGTGACTCTTGACTCAATGAAGAATACAACGTATAGGATCAGATGTTTTTACTGAGGTTGTCTTTTCTTTGATCTTAGTAGAAACCTGATTTTTTTATTTCTCCCATTGAATCTGATACTGCAATTACAAAGACCTTATTTCACCACAAAATACTTTCTTAATGGGAAAGAAAGGTACAACATAAAGTAAAAGGGAAATGCAAGTCTCATAAAATTTCCAAGATAACATTCAACAAGCCTTACGAAAAGCTTCTAGGAAGGTAGGTAAGCACCTTTATGGAACAGATGGAGAATTCAGTAATTGTCAACCACTTGTAAATCACGAGTGCACAACAGATCTTGCTATGGGACTGAATGAGATTGGTGGTGGGCTTTTTTTCTCTGTCTAGTCCAGTAGTACAATTCTATCAAGTCTATCAGAATTATGTGCAAAATCTTCAGGGACATGGCAGAAATTAACTAAGGTCTTCCATTTAGTTTGATTTTGGATTTAGTTCTGGTTTGTTTGTTTCTTTGGTTTTGTTTGTGTTTTTTGAAACTCATAGTGCAAATTTACAATCCTGAGGGTTATTCATGCCAAGGCTCACGACTGAAAAAGCCTACAAAATCAAAAAGTAATTGTTGCACTGAAACCTCAGTATCTCTCCAGTTTAAGGATTTCTTCACACAAAATGAGGTAGGACAGTACTAGATAACTAGTGTCTAAGTTACTGTGTATGGTAATGTAATGCTATATGAAAGTATTACAGTTTCTTAATAGTTGAATAGGCACTGCTGAAGCAAAGAATGCAATTATGAAAGTTATCACTCTTGTATGTAGAAATATAAAAATGTTCATATAGACAATCCTATTATTATTAGTAACACCATATTTGTATCCCAGTCTTACTCCAAAACTATTCCATTGTAATTGATTCCAAATATTTAGCCTTTAAGAAGGCAATGGTATTTTTAAAGGAAGAAACATGTATTTTTTTAAAAAATATAAAATTTTATTTCAAAATACTGTACATTTTACTTTTAATTGTTTAACTGTTCAAATTGTAAGGTGTGTTGTTTTTTGTTCAAGAATTTTAAAAGCAACTAATTTAAATATGCAAAATTATCTTGAGTTGTTCATACGTGAACTTAAAAGCCATGCAACACAGGAAAATTAAGTAATTATGCCTCCAAGTTATTTACTGCAATTAAGCTCATTTATCATATGCAAATTAGTGCAAACTGGTCTCATTAGTTACTAAATTACTCAATATGAGCTGAACAATGTAGCACTCCAGTTTGTAATGAAAAATCCCTGTAGAGGCAAGCAGTATCAATTAAGCTAATTTGCATATGCAAATATATTCACTAACTTTCCCTTTTCTCTATATTTAGTTCTACATTTCCTGATTATTCCTGATTATATGAAGAATATGGGATTACTGACCCTTTTCCACACCTTCTTGATAGTAATGAAGTTACAGAAAAAATTCTGGGGCCCTGAAAAAATGATGAAAATCTTGCTAATTTTTACAACCAGTTTCAGCCAAATTTTTAATAGTAGGTAACAGAAATAATTTTCTTTACTGGATTCATTTGATAAACAGATATCTATAACTATCTCTTTATATTTATATATATATATATATATATATATGTATGTAAAACTGGAAATGTCTGTTCTCATTAAGACACCACTTTTTAGAAGAAAAAGAATCTAGAAGATAACAAAAGCAAGGCACACAATTTGGCAAATCAAAATTCTTGTCAAAAATTAATTAACACTGCCATTATCCATTTTTCTCCTTCATTACATGCTATTCTACTATTCATAATTCAGGTGATTTTACTTGGAAAACATTTAAAAGACATTGCACTGGCATGAAGTATCTGACATAATAGCATCTGGGCAAACATGTTTTGTGGCGTCTTTTCTTCCACAAGCACACAATGGCTAGTGTCTTTGGCTTCAAACCTACCATGAGAATCTCTTCAGCATGATATACAGCAATCACCTGTGGCTTGGAGATTTTTTGACACAGAATCATAAAACCTTAAAATGGTTTGAGTTGGAAGGGACCTTAAAGATCATCTGGTTCCAAACTCATTGCCTTCCACTAGACCATGTTGCTCAAAGCCCCATCCAACCTGGCCTTGAACACTCCTGGGGATGGGGCATTCACAACCTCTCTGGGCAACCTGTTCCAGTGTCTCACCACCCACATAATGAGGGTGTGCAAAAGTGTTGCATTTCGTAGGGAAGCAAAGTACAAGCTCTGTGTATATCTAGATTAGTAAAAAAGACAAATGCAAAGGCACATCCAGCCTTATGCACATGAAATCCTTTAGAAGTTTCAAATTCCCTTTTATCAGAGTTTTTACTCAATTTTTCATCTCTCGACATATGTAAAGGTAAAAGTGTGTGGATTTTTTTGGACTTAGTAAAATCTACCATCAGCTGAACAGAACTGACTGTGTGATCACTGGGCACAAATGCTATTTCATATCAAAATAAATAATTTTAAAATTTTTCTTCTGACAGGCAGAACTTTAATTTTCTATTTTCTCCACTTCTTAATTGTATATGGTAGAATACCTTTAGTAGTTGTATCAATAATCAGTTATTTTATAAAACAGTATTTATATGTATGATTCCTTATTAATAGTAATAATAATAATTTTCATCGATTAAGGCATTCTTCATTGAATGATGAGTATTATGTGTAAGTATATGGATTTAATACATAGGGAGATGACTTATGTATATAATATATACATAACATGACTGACACTACCTGCTTGTAGACTCAAGATGTAAAAATATCACAATATGCACCTCCATTTCTGTTTTTACAACATCACTATAAATAAACAATATCGACCTCTCAGAAATATACTGTATTATGCTTCTCATTTGTCTTCTGTCAATAAATTTTGAAGTATCAAAATATTAAAAGGATTAGAGAGGCTCCTTAATTTCTGAGCTTACACTTAACCCAGTCTTCAAAATATTAATAGCAAAAGGGATTACACAAACTATTAATTCAACTTCTTCAGATAGCAGACTTTGAAATCAAAAGGTGTAATCAAGGTTGTTTACTTCACTTGCAAACAATACTTATCATGACACTTATTTGGAAATAATTTCTATGAGCAGCAGACTAAGTGAGAACGTATTAGAACTGTATTCCACTAAAGAATCTGATTGTTTTTTTAAAAATAATTTTTTCTTCTAGTGATTATCTTTCCACCTATAAGACCACAAGGCAGTACTTTGAAGTTCATTCTGCTCTGTTTAGAAGTGGTGTATTTGAATGCATGACCCAGGTTTTCCTCCCAAAGTTTGATTATTACTAAAATAAGGCAAAATCTTAACATATCATGATAAACTCACCACCATTAATTTATTTTGTCCTTTATTCATCATCAACAGTTTATCTCTTGCAAATATCAGAGTGGAACTTCCTATTACCAATTAAGAGATTAAAGTCACTAATCTGATAAAAGCATTAACCTCTCTGAAAAGGCCACATCTCAACAGATATTCAATACAATGCTGATGATAGTTTTGATGGGAAAACCTCAGGTACAGGTGCAATACAGGGGATTTTTTAGTAGTAGTATGATAAAGTTATTTCCTGAAAACACCTTAGTTTATCACAAATAAGTCCAAAAAGAAAAAACACATGGGAAATCTAGTTTAAACAAGTATGAAAGTCACTGAGTGTTTTAATATGCATTAAGTGAAAAACTCAAATATCAAGTAGTTTTCAAAGTGGCCATCCTAGGATTTTGCATTTTCATTCATAAGAGTAATATTTAATACTTAAGGAGTATATATAAATCAGTCTCAAAGATGTTTTACCTAGATATGAGTTATAACTAATATTGTAAAACCCACATATTTAGAATATATTATATGTTTACATACTCAACACAATGACAAATTACATAAACTGAAATATCAGAAAACTGCTACTTCTTTTTTTTTTCCACATGTATGAGACAGCATAACAGTGTTTCAGCCTGATGCGCAAACACAGTACTGTAGATACTGGTGCAGATCTCTGACATGGTAGCTACAACAAAAGTAGTTGCTTACAGTCAAAAAGTTGACCCAAACCTCTGCCAAGAGTGCATAGCTAAGCAAATCACTTAGTTCATGACTTTTGTTCAAGAGAAAAATTAATTCTACCAGTTAATATCATGTTTTCCTAAAATTATCCTTGTTGTTATTCTGCATTTAGTTACTTTATAAAGATGTGAAAAATTTGACGTTATCCATAGTTCTTTTGAATGCCACAGCTGAGTTAGTACAGAGAGATAGTGCTCAATCATTTCAAATTAAGTGGAATATTTCTCATGATAATATCCTAATTTCCCTCTTTCGTACCTCTTAAAAGATAATACACCAGGCAATATATTTGCATTGAGAAGCTGCGTACATTGCTAAGTAAGAGCAGTTATTCAGTGCTGCACTTAGAAAAGACTATGTGGTTTTTATTTCCATAAGGCTGGAGTTTGCCTTACTGCAAAACCCATCACATTTTCTTTGTAACTGCTTCTACTCAATCTTTGACTCCTGCAAACTAGGAAAGGTTGTAGTAACCCTAGCGAAACAAAACATAAACAAGGATGTTTCTATCCGGTCATTGTTTTTCAGTTTACTCTTCCTGGAATAGGATGACTTGTACCATGTGACTAAACTATTTGATAAATACCAGATTAGTTTTTATCTCAGCGAAGGAGACATAAGAGTCATACTACTGTCCATTTTTGATTCTTTGTGTAGTGTTCCAAATTTGTGATATATATTTGTGACAACTCGTATATCATGAAGGAAAGCAGTGCTCATAAACCGAAGTGGGGGAAAAAAACACCAACCCTAAATTGATGCATGACGTGTAAGACAAATCAAATCACCAACACAAAATACTAGCTTTTACACACATACACACAAAACATCAAGGCATTCCACAAAAAAAAAAAACAAAAAACCACCAACTGCACAATTCTGAACAACAAAATATTGTGATTCACCTAAAGTAACACTTGTCCTCCCTCTCATTAACATACTCCAATCACAGACTTTCTAAATAAAAGAAATATGAGCATAAAAAAACCCTAATATAAGTGCTGACAGCATTACCATTCAAATTAGTGGCAGAAATATGACTAGGTAATTATTTGAATTTTTCTTAGAAAAGCCATTTTTTTTTTACCTGTAAAATATGACTTCCCAAATGTGATTCAAATACTTCAATGGCAAGGGCACTGGGACTTCTCCTGCGCTGGGCACCTATAACTGAATAAAAAACAGTTATGTTGCAAGGTCTGCATGTTCATTTCTCATGCATCCTGATCACTGACATTAACTATTTAAATGTTTTGCATCTTATATACAAGTGTTAATTTCAAATTTGCCTTCTACATAGTATATAAAATTAGTATGCACTTTCAGACTCAAATCTGAAGGAAAAAAAAACTTTATAAAATATATTTAAATGTCAAAAAAATCTGGAAATTAATTTTTCGTTACAAAATATCCCAAATCCCTGTAGGTTCATGGTGATGAACGCATGCAGAATTCAGTGAAAAATGCTCCTTATAAAGAGGCTACACATAATGTAAATGTTTTGAAATGTGGGGATAAGAACTAAATATTACTCATGAATTAGGAAGAGATGAGAGGTTTATCTGACCATGTTATTTATCTTATTTGAAACTGAAATGAAATAAACACAACAATAAAAAACCACCATTTGTAAACGTATATTAAAGTTCTCCTCAGTAGGGAAGTATTTTAATATCCCAGATATGCATGTTCGTTGCTGAAATAGGTACTTGAAACTTCACCTTCTACATTTAAATTACATAGTTTAAAAGTACAGAGTAATGGGCAGTTGTGCTTCAAAGACAGCAGTGACTACAAATAAGGCTGAGAAATCACAATAGTAATATTTCATTAAACTCTCTATGCCTGGAATACAAAGCCAGCAATCAAGTCTGAGTATAGCCAAAAGTAGGCATCTACTGCAAGATCATGTTTCTGCTTAGGTCTAAGCTATCTTTGCCACATGATCAGAGAAAGATAGAGCACAGAAAAGACAGCACAGAGCTGCAGGAACCTTCTGTTCCTGTCTTAGTAACAAAACCAGGCATATCCATAGCAGAGAGAAGAGGCAAAGTTCATTCTGCACCCTTTTAAAGTGTGTACAAAAGCATTTACATCCAAAGACCCTGATGGTCTCACACCTCTGAAACCAACATAGCACTAGTCCATCTTTACATATTGCTGTCTTTACAATATACGATAAGAAAAGTGAAATACCAAGGATCCACTTAAACAAGCAGAATGAATGACTGTCATTACTGAACAGGCTAATTTAACACCAGTGAAAACAAAATACAGAGCAACAATTTCTTAGTCTTCTATGATACTGCCTGCCAAACATGATATCAGTAGGAAAAGATAAATGCCAAGTAATGATAGTCATATTGACCTAAAAATGTAAGATCATTCTTTATTGATGCTTCATGTAATTTCCTTGCAGGAAATTCTAAGCTATTTATACTGGGCAAACAGGTGGCTTCTTAGCTAATAGATTAAGGCAATAGCTCATAATTACAAATGGTGACTGCTGCAGAGACAGTATTTTCTAAGTCCATCTCTTTTCTCATATTCAAGGACATAGATATTAACACCTTAAGAGAAAAGTCATCTTTAAGAATACATTTCTCAGAAAACTTTAGTTGTGGGACTAAACAAAATATATAGCACTGTAAGGATTTTCAGCATTCCCATCGTGATTGCTGTCAATTAGCACCATGTTTTGCATGGTTATTTCGTTTATAATTGTGATTAACCAAAAAGAAATTCACAGTTTTGGCTTGCTAGACATTACTTCATAGCAGTCTCCATAAAAGTACTGCAAAAAGCAAAAAAATGCCCCTGGTAACCTGCAAAACCTTGTAATCTTTTAGGTTCTTTCGTTCTTCCATCTAGACTGTTATATTTTCCACACGTTGTCGGAACACGTTACCATTTGGAATTTACCTTCCAATTAATTTTCTGTTTCCTGCCCATATCCTTCATTTATAATGCTCCACCATTTGAAAGGGTATCCATTACATATTGAATCCAGTTCCGTGATGTCAATTGCAGTGTTTTTAGCATATAAGTATTTTAATTTGAATAAAATGCATGAAGTCAGTGCAACACTCTTTAAAACAGTATCTTTAACGTCAAATGACACTTACAGGCAAGTTATCAGTTCTTCATACTTGGGACACTCAAGTCCTACAGCTCAAATGAAAACACTGTAAGGTCAGTGAGTTAACTAGATATCAAGAGAGGGTCAGATCTTGGCTTTAAAATTTGTCAATTACATCTTCTATCTGCCACTGCATCCTAGTGGCTGGTATGTATACAGACAAATATCATGTGGTACTTTCATGCCATTCAGTTCACTGACATTTTTATAGTAGTAGAAGTCTTGGATTTATGTATCTTGCACTTAGTCAGGTGACATGGGGTTGCAATGACAGTTCCTAATTTTACAACTAGCATAAATATGTTACACAGAAAACCATTATGCTTCTGGTAGCCATACTGCAACTCTTTTTTGATAACTGATTAGATGTTAAATATGCACTTTACTTCATGCATTTCCATAACTATCATTCTTCATATTTTGAGGAATGAGACAAGAATATTGAGATAAATATAGAATAAGGGAAACGTAAATTATTTGATCTTTTGAATTCATTGCCTCATTATTTTACTTGAGCTTTCAAGACTTCTTGATACCTATTTCCAGCAAAAGAAATATGCTATTTTGGGAACATAAATGCATATCACATTGGTACCTTTCAGAAACGTGGTAATCTCACAGTCAGTCCAGTCACAGCACAAAACCTCTTATTTGTACTGAATTAATTGTTGGCATGACAATAGATGAAAGGAAGACATAGACTGAAATGGTTGGATTAAAAAGCAGGATCAATGTTACTTTATTCTAAAATTTCAGAGCATAAACTATAAATACTGAACTGGTTTCCATCACACAAGCCACAGGGCATTCATCTAAATCTCTCATCTTGTGGATGGAACCATCAGCAGCCAGAGCTCAGCTGCTCACAGAAAACTTGGAAAGCAAGAGATTTAAGATTTATATCACAACATCTACAAATCAAACCTTCACAGACCTAAAGATGTGGATGCACATATTTTTAAAAAATACAGATACCCTTTTAAATGCAGACTCTTTACAGCAACAACATAGTGAACATGTGAAATAAATTTCTTCTTTTGAATAACAGGATGCAGGGAAAATTAGGATGTGGAGAAGGTTAAGCGTGTGTATCAAACAGCAAAAGGAGTCACAACAGAAACAAGTTCCAAACCAGGTTAAATTCTTCTTCCAACCTTCTCCTATTTTATCGGTATGAACAATCTTTGAATGGACCTTTCCACATGTGGTCATATTTTGTACTGCCTACATTTAGTTGACAATGTCCAAGGTTTTAATGTGCAGCTGTGGTGGTTAATCAGAAAGTTGGCCAAACCAATGTTTGTATTAAATAGGGACTGTTAATAGTGATAAGAAGATTGAAAGAGTATTTTCACATGTGCGCTTTGCAATGCTGGAGCAGAGGAATCGTTTTCTAAAATGTTTTACTTTCCATGGCACTGGACTATGATTTTACTATCCAGACTTACATGTCTATTCCTTGCATAAGGTTATTCCATAACAAATTATTAACAAGGAAAAAATTCTAACTGCTTGCTAATTCCTCTTTAAATTTTCTCCCTCAATAACTAATCTGGCTATGCATGAGGTGAAGGAAGAACCACATCCCTTTCAGTGTATCTTGGAGACAGTCTAAACATGCTTAATGAAACCTCCAGAGCATTAACAATTGAGCTACAGTGGGGAAACTATGGAAAAGAAAAATGTAGACCGCCTAACAAAGATTTCTACGCATTCTGAAGAGAGAGGATTTCCTCTTAAAGTCAGTTCTTAGGGTATGGGAGCACAGACCAAAGACTCATGCTCAGTTTCTTCTAGGGAAGAGAGTTGTAATTAAACAGAAGAAGGGTTCCTTGAACACTAGGTGTGAAAGGACAGACCACAAGCACAGTAATCAGTTCCCCCTAAAATATTTTTGTGAGACTCTGTATGACACCCCTCAACATAAACTGGTTTTCTGGAAAGTTTGGGAAAGTTCAAACCAAGAGTTTTTTAATTCTACTGCTTTAATAAAAATTTTAAAACTAGTTTTAAAAATTATACTGAACTTTTTAATTAATTTCCCTTAACCATTATTTATTTCTAAAAGCTTTTTCTCCAGTAGCCTCAAAATCCTTATTTTTTTGTATTTCATTTTGTTGATTTTTCCAAGCAGCACCTTCTGCATGCTTGGGAGCAGAGGTGAACATAGGGCCATCCCACTACAACCTTATGGATAATCTGCTATCTGAAGAATTACAAAAAAAACAGAACCCATCTTGAAGAACTCTAATTATGACTGCCAATAAAGTCGGACTTTAATTAGCAAAGCCTGAGCAGATCTACGTAAATATAAAAGTTTATAAACACCCTACTAAAAAAGAAAACTATTGGCTTTACTCACAAAACACGTAACCATATCAGCCTAATTGCACAGAAGCTTCACATAGGGTTGGATAATATTTCTCCCCATAGGTATCAACAAAACACATGATGGTTTCAGATGCATAAGAAGCAAAGTTTTCTGGATTGTCTCAGATGACTGTACATGCAAAGCAGTTCACAGCATTAGCGTGGCTATAACCTTTTAAGTATTCTTTCCCAAAATGCAATATTTTTATTATTTCAGAGTAGAAAAAAGATCTGTAGAAATGACAATACAATTTCTAATATATTTGTCTTGGTGTAAAGTAGATTCTACATGAAAATCTTTTTTTTTTTTTTTTATTTTTAGGAACAACTCCAAATGTTCATGAAAGAAAATGCAGGTGAATATGGCAACCAAGGGGGTTTTACAGGAAGAGGTGAGATGTCATCATAAAATTTGGGGGATTTCCTATGAGATATAGTAAGTAATTTGGAAATGCTTAAAAGCTGTGTTTTCTAAAAGATAGAGACACTGACTGAAGGGCTAAACTGAACAACAGTGGATGCAATCTCAGGGAAGAACAAAGTGTAATCAACATTACATGCCAGAAGAAAGACCAGTATTTCTGCCTGCTAACATTCACAGAAAAAAAAAATTACTCCATATTTAATATCTCGTAATGAATATTTTCATCCATTGATTGTTCTTTGGTATCCCATTTAAGACTGAATCTAAGTTTTGAAAGAAATTTCCAGAAAGAGTGAACTCCTCTGCCTAACAGATAGGTTGAGGACATAAGGTATACAAGATGTATATTCAAATCCTGATCTAAAGTGAGGTAATTTGAGACAAGCAGCATGATGTTGTCCTCTGATTTGGAAAGGGTATCCAAAGAAATTAAATGATGTCACCAGTCACCTCAACAGAAGCCATCACGTGATCTAAAATTTAGGTCTCTTATCGACCTTCACAGATGGGAAGAAGATATAAATCTCAGATAGAGCTGCAACATATGTGAAAAGGTATTTTATCTTGGATTAGTAAAGCTATGGGAATCATTAATGCTGTGCCATTACCAACGAAGTATCACAGCAATAAAGTATCAGAACAAATTTGTCACAAAGGACTACATGTAAGATGCATAATGCAATAGATGATAATCAACTTACAAAGCTAACAATACCATTTCAAATCTATATTTTTGTGTACAAGAATGACTATTATTCTAGATGTCCATCTTCTGGTCACTGGTAAAGAGCAGGTATTCATTACTGGGGAATCCCTGTTTGAGAAAGTCATCCAAACTTTCCATGGAATAACCAAGTAGCTATCAAGAATGCACCAGTTAGTTAATAAAAATGTTATGTAACACAATTACAGGTGTGGTTTTTTTATTTCCAGTACTTCATCTTTTTTTTATCAAAAGTTCCAGGAATTAAAAGAATTTTTAGCAAAACTTGCTTTTCAAATTCAAGTTGCTTAACACTTTTAAACTTTTTAAATAGCTTTTTTAGTGTCAATAACTTAAAACTGATCAAATTAAAATGTTGTCAGAAAAGTAGAAAGTCACTTGTTAAATGAACAGGAATCAATGGATTTGAAGACATAATATGTCCTCCCCTTAAGAAAGACTCAAAATGAACAGAAAAAAGAAACTAGATAAGAGGTTGTCTTATAGTGTAAGTTTTCATTTGTTTTAGGAGCCCCTTCCTTTTCCTTTCCCCCTCATTTTCATCTGCTCCTTCCCACAGGATTTTTTTCCTTAGGGGTGGAAGTAGAGTGGGTGGGAGGAGGAGACAAGTTTTCTTAGGGTCTAAATCTCTCTCTTTTTTTTTTTTTTTTTAACTTCTTAAAATTAGAAACCCCAAGAATGAAATAAGTATATTTTGTGTTCTCTACTTGGTAACTAGTACTGTTTCTGAATTAGCACTTGTATGTTTTAAGACATTATTTCAGAGATTTTTTTCTGTTCACTGTAAAGGATGAAGTCTCTGCTGTGCAAGAATTTCCAGTGATCTAAGCAGAGAGTTCTCCATCTGTGGCTGGGTGCGGGAGCACTGGCCTTTCTCCCACACTGTAGTAGTTACTATAGGAACTATTGTGCCTCCTTCAAAAGGGCTACAGACAGGGTGATTAAAATTCTTCATGGGAGAACCCCCACTCTTCTCTCTGACAATTAAATTCTTCAGGGAGAGGGCTAAGCCTCCAGCTCAAGAATGGCAGCACCTGAGGGTGTGATGTGGCAGAAAGAATCACCACTGCTTTAAACTGAAACATAAGGGAAAAAATACAAGGGCCTATATTCCTGCATTAATTTTATTCCTCTCCCATGAAATACAGGAGCACTGGTCAAAACTCCTGAGAAACAGAAGAAGGAATGAGTAACTTCATATAGCCTCCACCATGTAGAGGACAAGCAGAAAGTGAAGAACAGATATTTTTTTCAATTAAAATCAACAGCAGGAGAAGAAAAATAATTAAAACAAGTTAGGAGCGTCCCAGTAAATTAGATTGTTGTAAAGAGGGAAAAAATCTACAGAAGTATGGAAGAGAAAGAGAGGAAGTAGAGACTAATGTGCGAGGCAGAAAAATGCATAAACATTGTGACTGGTATGAAGAAACGAGTTATGAGTATGGAATACTTATTCAGATATAACAATAAGACGCTTACTTGAGTTACAGTTCCACTGTCTTATTTTTAAACTAGCATTAAAATTCCCCTGAAAAGAAAACTGCTGTCACCCCTTTCCAGCTCCAGTGCTACAGAAATGGCTAGTGTCACTGATTCTGTTCTCAGGAGGAGGACAGGGTATTAAACATCAAGTCAGAACAGTGTTATGCAGTGTCAGACTATACTTGCTGGTAAAACTAGGAGGCCTACATCTGTTGTCTTGCCTTTTTTTTTTTTTCGAGTCTGATCCCAAAGGTTCATGTTATGACATTTGTAACATCTGCTGCAAATGCGGAGGTAAGTCAGGCACAACCTTATTACTTCCAATCTAACGCTCCATCCATCCACAGGGCTTTCACGTGCCACTAGTATGTCAAGGGGACCAAAAGCTGTTCGATCTACATGAAGCAAGGTAAAATGTATTTCTGAAAGTCAAGAAGAAGAAATCCTGCTTTGTTATGTCTCCCCTTCTTTTGTCATCTTAAATCTTGGCAATGTTATTTCAGAATATTCTGTGAATGAAACAGGCAAGCTGCTCCTCCTTAGAGCCAATACAATTGCCTTTTTATGCCTTAGACAGTGGCGTGTTAAAAATTGGCAAGCTGTAATTCACATCCTTCCATGTTTTCACTAACGCTGAAGCATATCCAGCTTCCCCTAACTAGACCCTTCAATACAGAGGTCTGCTTTCTTGAATAGCCCTCTTTTCCTTCCATACTTCTCCCTCTATTTTGGTGGGTTCGCTGCATTGTTTTAATGACAAACTTTATTTTTTCAGTGCTCAGTGGTAAAATGCTACTCCTGATAGGTAAAAAAAAAGCTTATTTCACCTGTTGTAATAAAAAAGTAAATGAATAAGTAAAACGCACAAACACATAATAAAATGCCTTAAAACTAGCATTCTTTCCATCAGCTTCTCATTGAACTTTTATTGATATATCCACAGCACAGTACTTGGAGATTTCAGTACTCCACTGTTAATTGGCTAAGAGATGCTGTGAGGTTTATGCTATCACTGCCAAGTGTCTGCACAGGAAGCCAACAATTTGCTATATGGCTACAATCACGCACTTAAGAAATTTCTTAAGAAATACATATAACCTCTTCTGACAGCATGTGGAATGTAGTTTTAGAAACTAACAGCTTTAAATGTTACTAAAGTAGGTAATAAGTTTAACACTCAGCATCATACACCAAAACTAAGACAAAATTCACCTTTGATAGAAGCAATTTAAATTCATTACAAGGGCTACAGAACACACCATGGGAGCAAATGAGAAGGAAAACCCCATGCCTCATGACATAAGCTGTTGTATGTTTTGTAGTACTTTTTTCTGTTGTACTATCACAGGTTAAGAAACATTCCCCCCACACTCATCCAGATAAGAACAACACTGAAAAAGAACAGATCCTCCTATGTTAAATGAACACTAAAAATTTAAAAATATGCCAAACATTGCTATTGGCAAATGTAGGAGCCACATTCACTGCTGGAATATAGAATCCAGCTATGATATAACCAGACATTTACTGACTAATGCATCATTATACTACCAAAATAAGTGATCTACTGAAAGGAATCCAAGTGCACAATTGTTAAAAATTGTTTCTGATTCTAAGGTGACTTCAGAACTTTACTACTTTTACAGACTTGGGCTTATGATTGATGCATGTAGGTGGATTTGTTTGTAGATGCCTTTTTTCCCTTTTGTGATGTAGTCAGAAAAAGATTTAATGAAGGTTCATAAATGAAATGAGACTGGGTACAAGTCTGCAATCAATCCATGTTTTCAGAGAAGAAATCTTTATCAGCTGCCAAAACTGAACCATGTAATTAACTGAGGATTCTGGTAAGAACCAACTGTGCCACTAGTCAATTATTTTTGTCTTCCAGCTGCTTCTTCTCTCTGTTTAAAACTGAGACTGCAAGAAAATGCAACTATTGAGAGTTTGGTGATTTGAAAAAATAACTGAAGAAATGTAAAGAGATTACCAAGACCAGCTGTAATAGAACCGCAAGTTTATAAGCTCTATTGCAACTGGCTATCAATTTCTCAGTAGAAATTTTCAGCAGGACCTTTTATAAGAACTAAAATAGTATTGCAGAATTGCTGAGGATTGAAAAATGAGCACGCATAAGCTGCACTGGAAATCCCTATGTATAAAAGTGCACCATTTTTTGTAAGAGTCTGTTTCAACACTTTTAAAGGAAACAGAATCTCTTGGAAATCCCAATGACTGGTAAGAAGAATAGTTAAAACTTTATTGGAAATAGTGTTTAAGTCTTTAAATCTTTGTTAAGGTTAAAAGAATTCATACAGTTCATGATGCATGAGCTTGGAAATAAATTAGAAATAAGTTAACATATTTTCTGACATCATTATTATCAGCTCCAGCACACAACTGGTGTTTCCCCTTTCATTTGCAGTAGGATCTTTGTAATGGTCACGTGAGAAAAGTCCAGTTTCATTTGCCTTTGGAGAGTGTCTGACAGGGAACTTTAGGAGAAGTATTATCAGAAGACAGACAGAATAGTTATGGAAGAGAGAGCTTAGTAGTGAGAAAAAAGGAAGCAAATTCTCTGCAGCCAAAGAGAACATGTGTAGACACAACATTCACTTCATCATAGTTGCATTCATTAGCATCAGGAATTAATTTAAGCTCAAGATTCCTTCTGTAGTAAGGGAAAACATTCCTTTTATTTATTATATCATAGCTAAATTCACATTTGCTACCTGAAAAAGTCAAGCCTGACCTGCTATAAGAGAAAAGCAAGATATTCGGTGTTCAAAATATACCTTGAACACCTTAACTGTAAAAGTTCAGTGGGTTATTCTAGTCAGATATTTTAGTATTCTTTAGCTAATGAACTTAATGGCATCAGAATTCATTCCCCACACAGTACTTGAATCAGACATGGACACAGATGGTTACCTCAACTTTGGGGGCAAAGTTTCGTTTTGCAAGATAACACTCTGTCTTTAAACCAGCTCTTTCTCAGTTTCTATTAGCACTGATAAATATATTTTTTCTTTTTCTTAAGAGCTTTACAATTATACTGACAATGTATTGCATTTAGATAGTTTTTCAACAATTACATTTTATTATACGTACACCAAAACTAATATACTACATATATGCATTTTCTATAAAGAGAAATAATTTGCTTGATACAACAGTTCAGCAGTCTGTGAGCTGAGATTTTACTGAAATAATGTCCTTTAAATTCTGTTTGTATTTTGTTGCATTCCAAGATCACCTTTTAATTCTTATACATATTTCTTGTGCTGACTTAATCTAGCTGAAGAACTGCATTTACACAACTATGTAATTTGCAACTCAAGCTCATTAATTTAAATGGAAAAGACTATTTTTCTCAGAGTATAATACAATACGATAATTAAACTAAAATACAAAGTTGAATAAAGACTGCTCTGACTCAAAACAAAACACATTTCTTTTCCAGTCACCCGCCACCTTTATACATCCTGCTGAAAAACTAATGAGTAATGCCTGACAATGTTTATCTATTTTTCTTACTTCTTTTAGCACCCTCCTGGAAGACAGTTTGAAGTCTTCATTTTTCATTATGAATATGATAGCTAAAGGGAGTTTTGGATTATTTTAAATTGCCTGCTGTACATAAAACAGCATCTTATTTTGTTAATAACACCCGAAAATCTGAGAAATTTACTTGTAAAAGGTACAGTTACACCAAACAATGGCATAGCAAGACAAGTCAGAAAATGCAGCAAGTTATTGTCTATGAATACTTTGCCTTACAAATGCAGTATTATTGCAAAGTATATTCTGCTTCTCTCTACAAGTAAGATGGGAAAAAAATTAACTATTGAGCAAAACTGCCCCAAATTTTCCGAAAGTATCACTGAAAAAATTCTGTTTCAAATTTCTCTGAAAATAATTCTCACATAATATTGAGCCTTTCTTCTACAGGAGAGAATGAATACGAGGAATAAAGAGGCACCTACACGGCTGGAAGAGTAAAAGACACACTTAGCTGCTCACGGGCAGATGTCTTCTGAAGATAAATGCTTATTTTGATGCACTCACTTCAGAAGAAAGAAATTACTAAAAGAAAAATTTAATGGCAGGAAGAATAGACTGAAAATCAAAACACGTAATAAAGGATATAATATTTTGAAGAATGCAAACTGAAATTAAGAATTAGGGATAATCTTAACATAATTTTAAGGCTGTGCCTTGTTTACATTCACTAGTTAGCTGACACTTCATATGACTGCTTGAGTACTGCTGACACCAGAGCTAACAAGGCATCAGGGGCTCAACTGCTCTAGCTGCATACACAACACACCAGCGTTGTTAATCCATTTGTTCTCTGGGGTTCAAATATTCTTTTGAACCACTGGCACATAATACTTTGAGTGGAGCCAAGAGTGTGCCTTTACAGTCACAATATAGGTAAATGTGATCTAGCTGTAAATGGGTTAGTGTGGCCACTAACAGATGTCTAGCTGTGCTTAAAAGGCTGTGAAACTTTCCCAAGAACCAAGATGAAGTAACTTTTTAATCTGTGTTACCACAGCTAGGCTGCTTCCCATTCCTAAACTAGTTTATGCTGCTGTGTAATCAAATTATGTCTAAAGAAGAATTTTTAATTAATCTATAATTAATTTGCTAATAGTTAATAAACAAAAACCTATTGTACAAAAAAATCTTGGAAAGGACTGCGCACACCCTTTTCTATCTCATATTTTCCACTTTTAAACTACCTCAGTGTATCCTTTTTTCCTCCAAACTTTTTTTTTCTTCTCTTAATTTTCTTGTTTCACACTAGCTTATTTGAATTGGCACTTTCAAGCACACACAAGTTTCTTATAAGAAGTTCATTATGATCAGAGGACCTAAAGCTGTGTTATGGGAGGTAAAAGGGATCCCTTTCTCAAGCATGTGAAGGTCCAGAAGTCAACATAGCGGGAAATGAATATATTGAAGCAGGTATTTATTAAGTTGAAATAGCTGAACAATTTAAATTTACTCATTAAACACACACTCTGATCACCAAATCCTTGGATGCTACTCCAAAAAGCTCTGTCCTGGAAGAAATTTTAATAAATATCATTGCTTTCATTAAAATCACAGCCCAGGGAAGCTACTATTCACTCCACCAATGTTTTAAGGATTCATCATCAGAGGGGAAGGAGTCTCTTGTCTCAGTTTGTTATTGATAGTTACTTCAGGCTAATCACCTAAAACGTAACCATTTCTTTGCACAGTGCAAAGTGATATATTTAAACTCTCCCTCAAACAGTGCTTGCTAGAAAGGCAAGTGAAGTTACACTACTCCATGCATCATCAGAGAACTACAAATCAAGTGTTGCAATACAAATCACAATGTCAACTTTTAAATTGTATTTCCTTAGAAGCCATAATATAAATACAGGCAATGTATATCAAATCAATGTAAACATATCATCTCCCACCAATTTTTTATTTTGGTTATTATATCTTATTCTACTATATTGACAATAATTACAGCTTAGGCTCAACATAAGTGTACTCTGTTGGTAAAAACCTGAAAAAATTTTCATAATGTCCAAAATAATCTACTTTTATCAATCAGAAAATAGAACCATGTGTTTCTCTGATACCTATAGCAGCAAAAAGTCCAAACATCACAACCTTAGGACAAAATGTTATCTTGTGAGTTTCAGCGCTCTTCAAAGTGTGATACTGAATCTACAAACCAGGCATGTGGACTAGCTTGTGGACAAAATCATCCACCAATTTTTCCACAGAATCATAGAATGGTCTGGGTTGGAAGGGACCATCAGAGATAATTTAGTCCAAACCCCTTTCTATAGGTGGGACCATCCTTCACTAGATCAGGTTGCTCAAAACTTTGTCCAACTCCGAACACTTCCACAACTTCTCTACATAACCTGTGGTCTCACAACCCTTATTGTAAAAGTTTTATTCCTTGTGCCCAATCTAAATTTACCCCTTTTCAGTTTAAAACCACTGCCCTTTGTCCTGTTATGGATTTATGCACACTTGCCACTATGACAAGGTCCGGCTTAGGATCCTGTAAAATAACGCCCAAGTAAAGGTTTCCACTTCCTCTTTTATTAGCTCTCTGGTTATAGCCTGATCTTAGTGTTACTAATGCTGAGACTATTCAGAGAGAAGAATACAGTTAATCAAACTTATTCCTGTCACCACAGGATTGGTAAAAAATTTTGCCATTATCTTTTTTATAAATTCCCTTCGTATATAGAAAGGCCACAAAAAGGTCTCCAGAGAGTTTTATCTTCTCCAGTCTGAGCAACCTCAAATTTGTCAATCATTCTTCACAGAAGAAGTGTTCCAGCCCTGTGATCATTTTCATGGCCATTCTCTGGACCCATTCTAACAGGTCGATGCCTTTTTTGTGCTAGGGACCCCAGAGCTGGATGCAGTGCTCCACGTGGGGTCTCATGAGAGCCAGAAGAGAAAAATAACCTCTGTTGATCTACTGGTCATGCTCCTTTTGATGCAGCCTAGGATAAGACCAGCTTTCTGGGCTGCAGGTGCACATTGCCAACTTGTATCAAACTTTTCATTCACCAGTATCCCCCAAGTCCTCCACAGGGCGGTTCTCAATCAATTGGTTCCCTCAGTCTGAACTGATATTAGGGATCTCTGTAGCCCAGGTATAGAAGCTTGCATTTGGCTTTGTTGAACTTCTTGAGGTTCACATGGTCCAATTCGTCTGTATTTATGCTTATTTCTTCCTCTGGAACTACATGAATGATGTGGAGTGGTGTCAGTGCACCACTTCAAGTAACACTGCAGAGGCAACATGCTTAATTTGGGCATTCTTTCCCATAATTATCAACAGGAAAGAGACCAAACACCAGAAATAGCTAATCACAGAGTTTTGTGCCTGTTGACTATCCAGTTTGAAACTATTTTCTTGCTCCCAGCTCATTTCATGCCAGCTCCTGTACAATACTTCCGGGTAATATCATACTGTATTAAACTTACTGAAAACTACTGTCTGGCATCAAGCCTTCTTGGCAACTCCTGAAAATATTTAAACTGATGTATTGTTTCTGAATTTTGTCCTTTGGTTACTGAATTAAAATTAGCTTTATGAGTTTTAAGTATGAAACTTAAGAGGACCTTTGGAGATGACTTAACACCATAAATTTTCTCTAGTCACTTACTCCCAAAAAGTAAATAATCAACGACTATTTTCCAAAACCTGTAAGTGAAGGGGATCTTTAATAATGACCAAGTATGTCATGTCTTGATCCAAAAATACTTATTTGTTTCATTTTAAATTTGAGCATATTGGTAAACTTACCACAATATTTTAAACCCTGAAGCAAATATGGCAAGGATTATATTTTAAATAGTGTGCAGGGTAGAGGTCTATTTAAGTTCAAGTAAAATCTCTAAATCTCTCCTTTCTCCGAATATCCAATAAAGGATGTTCCTAAAAGAGAAATGGGATACGAACTTTTCTGATTTTTGAAGTGTTTTTGGTTCCAAACTCTTTCATAAAGGAGCTACTCAATAAAACTAAGTTTTGATTCTATGTTTTATATTGCAGTACTGCACATAATTGTGTGTTCAATAGCTTGTCATAATACAAAATTATCTAAACTAATAAATGATTCATAGTTCTAAAAATATCCTGTTATGGATGAAGTTTAGCAGAGAGAATAAGCTTTATTTGCATTTAAAGTTAGAACAATTTTAATGGTATTCAATGTTTCTCAACATACAGAAATTTGTTGTTCCATTCTTTGTCAATTAATGGTTCTCTTAGTTAATAAGGAGAGTTGCCATTTTAGTTTAAAACTCAAAAGAAACACAAAACTCCATGGAACCTGTTGGAATAACTTTCCAGAGTGATTCCAAGATTGAAATGCGCTAATCCAGATATGCCCAACCGCATAATAGCATAGATGTAAAGGTCAGCATAAACAGAGAAAGACTCTGGAAACATCTCCCAAATCCTTCTGTTCACCCTCTTCTGGAAGCATGATTGACTGTGTCATGTTTTTGCTAGCCCATCTGGACAACAGGTGCAGTACTTAATGGCCACAGATTATTGACTAGTGAATATTTCTCCATGGCATGATAGGCTGCAGACTGACCCTCAATGGCAGACAGACTTCTTATCTGTTTCTATATTCAAAACCTCAAAACAAAAGGAAAGAGTTTTTACCCTATCAGGAAATTTGGAACAGAGTCTCAACACAGACGAAACTGGGAGGAGCTGCTGACTCCCTTGAAGGCAGGGAGTCCCTGCAGAGAGACCTCAACAAATTAGAGCGTCGGGTAATCACCAACTATATGAAGCTCAACAAGGGAAAGTACCGGATTCTGCACCTGGGATGGGGCAGTCCTGGATGTACCTACAGACTGGGGAATGAGATCCTGGAAAGCAGTTCCATGGAAAGGGACCTGGGGGGTCCTGGTTGATGACAAGTTGGATATGAGTCAGCAGTGCCCTGGCAGCCAGGAGGGCCAACCCTGTCCTGGGGCGCATCAGGCAAAGCATTGCCAGCCAGTTGAAGGAGGGGATTGTCCCACTCTGCTCTGCGCTGGGGTGGCCTCACCTTGGATATTGTGGGCAGTTTTGGGGACTGCAATATAGGAAAGATATTAAGCTCTTAGAAAGCACCCAAATCAAGGTCATGAAGATGGTGAAGGGTCTTGAGGTGAAGCGGTGTGAGGAGCGGCTGAGGTCACTTGGTTTGTTCATCCTGGAGAAGAGGAGATGGAGGGGAGACTTCATTGTAGTCTACAACTTTCTTGTGAGGGGAAGAGAAGGGACAGACATTGATCTCTTCTCTGTGGTGACTGGTGACAGGACTTGAGAGAAAGGTCTGAAGTTTTATCAGGGGAGGTTTAGGTTGGATATCAGGAAAAGGTTCTTCCCCCAGAGTGTGGTTGGTCACTGGAACAGGCTCCCCAGGGAAGTGGTTACAGCACCAAACCTGACAGAGTTCAAGAAGCATTTGGATGATACTATCAGGCACATGGCGTGACTCTTGAGGATGGTCCTGTGCAGGGTCCCTTCCAACTCAGCATATTTTGTGATTCTCTGATTCTGTAAGTCACATTGATCAAACGCTTAGTTGGCAGGCTTGTATAGAGTCTATTAAAGTGAGGGGGGAGTGGGGGGGGAAGGTCTATGAATTTCAATCTTGGGGACATGTAACTACCTCATGCTTAAAGTTTAACTCCAAAATGTAGGTAAATTGCTGCACTACAACAACAGAAGTTCCCCCACATAACTTGTGGCAATGTATCTAAAGCTCAGTGATGCTGATTCCAGGGAGAATTTTCCACATAGTCCTCAGAGAATTCATTTTGGACCCGTTTCTAATGAGTATATAAAGGATTACTTGGACATTTTGCTAAAGTTACCCAATAAATTAGTCAATCTGAAATTTTATTAGCTGCAAAGCATTACAGTGGTCATATAACTGAAGAACACTGAGGGAATTGAAGGCATATTAGTCATTTATTTAGTCAGATACCAGAGATCAGTACTCAGTACAGGATGTTAGTTGTGACTTTAAGCTAATTGGCTAACAGTTGCAGCGGTTCTTGTACAGTTTTTGTACTGAGAGGTGTGACCTCTTCTTGAACCAATTTATGTAAACCCAGAGGGAGTCCTAAATTCATTCCAGTTTCATGATTATATGGTCTGGATTAAGAAACCAAAAGCAAGAAGAGTATGTATAAAACCCACTGTTTCAACCAGTCACCTACATGCTGGCAGCTTGAAAACTTTCTGTTTAACAAATTACTTGACATAATAAATGTTTAAAATAAATGTAACAACCTGGTATTAAAAACATTCATATTTAATCCAGAGCATATTGCTGGGCTGTGCTTTTTCCTTCTCAACCATACCTTTGGCTATTTATCTAGTTGCCAGCTTTTATAGATGTGAAATATTTTAAGAAGTCCTTTGGCAATGGCCTGAGGTAATTTCCAACTTAACAGACTCTGTCCCACCAGAGCTCATTACAGTGCATTTTATAACAAAGTCCCCTCTACTTAATTTTCAGAGCTTAGCCAAGCATACTAGAAATGCATCTGCATTAAGTGCAGTTAATGGTATAATAAAAGCAGTGGAAGGCTGTTTAATACTCAAGAACCAGCAGTAAACAGGGAATCCGTGTTCTCTAACAGTCAGTGATGTGTCAAAGTTCCAGAAGTGTCAGATTTCCACACCCAGGGCAGGGAAAAAAAATGAAGCAGCATGTGCTGTTGGAAAAAAAATAATCTTCTGTCCTTCAACAAGCCCAAAAGATAAACTAGAGAAGCATAAAAAAATATTCCCTCCAGTTATGCCACTAGCATCCCCCTCTCTCTTTGAGCAGGAGTCTGAAACAATAAACTTATATTCCCACCAGTGAAGAAAATAGGCAAATTCAATTCCACAAAAAGTGAGACTAACAGTAAGTGACTCATAAAATGCAGAACGATCTGGTTTCATAACTACAAAGTTTACTTTTAAATGAGAAAAAGGAAAAAGACAAAAAAATTTGTTGGAGGAAACAATAGCAGCTTCTTGTTTAAAATAAAACAAGTCACAACACAACTGGCTTGGCAAGTGTTAAATATGGAATTTTCTTGTAACTAAACTATCACTTCTGGGAATTAAATTCTTGTTTGAAGCTAAAGGGACACTGTGTTAAAGACAGAAGACAAACAACCTCTCCTAACTAAATTCTGATAGAAATCAACTGACCTCTCATGAAGAAACTAGTAACTAAATTATTCTGTTTGGGACTAATCCCTTTGTTTTGTTTCTAATCTTGACCTGTATTTTCATGTTTTTATCTCAATTATTTACTTTGGCAGAAAAGAACAGTCAGTACATATGAGTGGTTCACATTTCTGAGTCACAGAAAGTAACTGGCTTACAACCTAGCTTTATGGTAAAATTTGAAAGCACAAAAGCTCTTGATTATGCATGGCCTGCAGATATCATAGTCATTTATTTCATACACAGTGAATATACAAAAAGCCTTTCATGAATGGTGAAGATAGAAAAAAGTAATGATTTTGTGATTTGCAAAAGAATAACAAACTTTTAAATTGTAAAATAAAAACAATTTCAGTGTGTAAGTAGTGTAACTAGAAAAGCAATAAGAAAAAACTCAGAATATCAATGTATCTTCTCCAAATAGTAGGTATATGAAGGAGACCAGTTTTGCTTGATGTTTCCATTTTCTAGTAAAAAATACACAATAATCATATTTGCTTATCTTTAAAGTTGACTTCAAGCATTAAGGGACACGCATAACTACAAAGAAACCCTTACACCTGTTATTTTTTGACTATGCTGCTATCAATATCCAAGTTAACTGGCTGAAAATTCTACATACGGACTTGGAAATAATCAACAGTGTGTAGAAAGAAACAAAACCTACTTTGACAGTAGATCTCATTACTCTCAAAAATGCATAGAAAAAATAAAACACACGCATTTTTTCCTGTTCATGAAGCATATCAATACATCTATTTCTGACATTCCTGTTATCCAGTGCTCTAAGTTGTAGAAATATTTTCAAGATGTCATTTAGTGTTTTCCTTTGCCCATTTCCTCTGTTTGCTGAACCTCACACAGAGTTTGTGCCTCCACTAAGACTGCTTTGCTGCTGACTTCAGATCTATTTATTTACAGCATTCTGCTGCCTCTGTCATTCTTCCCAGTAACATATTTGTACAACCACCACTTCAGTATCACAAGGAAGTCACCTTGTTTATATAGGATTAAGTAGACTGCAAAGAATAGATCATCATGTTATTTCAGTAGATTATTTAATTGACACTCATGTCCTACTACTCTCTAAGATCACACAGTAAATAATGTATCATTTGATATTATATTTACATATTCTGTGATGTAATTCTGAAAAATGTTAACTACTGCTCAGTAAAACACTATAATTACTACTGAAATAACTACAATGTTGTGGACATTGCTGACATAATAATGATAATAAAGTCTAGGGAAATGTGTTAGTGGTACAAATTTCCGTAAAGACTAATTACTAAAACTGAGACAATGGCACTAAGAAATTAAAATGTATCTAAGGTAAGGAATTACTACATCTTTCATTAAAGCAAAAATGATCATTTAGCTTGATTAAAGACACATAAAAAGATCACATCTTGCTTTTACCAGGAAAGTCATAACAACCAACAAAAGTGATTCTCTGACAAATTATTTAGTGTTAGCAAACTATTGAAGAAAATCTGAAAAAGCAAAGAAAGAAATCTCTCAATAATCTCATCCAGTTTGGAGATGCCATGGTGCATTAGGGGAATCAAAAGAGATCTCAATATGGAAGATATAAAATTTGAAGAGAAGTACAGCTAGTGACAACCACAACTTTGAAAGCTAGCAGGAAGGCCAGATAACTCAGTTTCCTTAATATTTTGGAAAACCCTTTTGGAAAAGTGTTATGGAGCACTTTCAGGGAGAACAGTAAAACTAATTTAGCAAGGACAACTAAACAGGCATTTAGAAACATATAATATGAAAGATGGAACTGCAATTTTTTTTTTTTTCTGAGAAGAAAGGGAAACAGATCTTTTAAGCAGAAAGACAGCAAGGATTCTTATGATATTCATAAGCTGAAAGAAACTAGATGTTGAAAGGAACTGGGAACTCATGACATGTGGCAGAATCTTTTTCCACCAGGCTGGAGTTTGAGCAGATCTCACATTTCTACTTGAGAACTCTGACACAAGTTGGTGATCTCAGACTAGCTCTCAGTAGACAAGCATATATCAATTACTGTGTGCTCTACACTTATTCCTGCAACCAGGCAAGAAAAACTGACCAGTCTTAGAAGTCAAACTCTTGAACCCACTGATACTTCATTGTCAGGTTTGAACATATCTCTGAAGCAATGAAGGAAAGCGCATACTAGAAACTGACTATTCTGATTCTGCACATTTTTTTTTTTCCCCTTGTAAAAGGTAGCTCACCATGAGTAACAGTTTACCCAACGTTCTTCTGTAAGAAGTAAACCAAAACAACCTGGGATAAGAAGAAAATATTTTCAGACTGGCTAAATGAAAAGCTGTCTAGGGGCTAATATGCATGTTGAAAATCCATGTCAGTACATGTGTATTTACCCAAATTTGAATGTGGTCTCTCCAACTCTTCTCTCATGCCTTTATCTCCTCCCCAGTATAGGACTGTTTTGCAAAGTTTGTGTATACCTGGCCATGCCTTTGGATGTGAATCCAAACTTTGCTAAAAGTCAAACCGTTTATGAAAATTTCTACATAAGCTCCAAACCACATCATCCCCTCAAAAACGCCATAAACCAAACCAAAACCTCATCCAACCAACCCCCTCCAAACAAACAAACAAACCATACACAAACTTGGATGTCAAATTACTTGAAAACTCATTCAGGGAAAATATGAATTTGATGACTGTGTGCAGCAGTTCACTATCAGCAGAGACCTTACTTATCAAATTGCAACACAAAATAAACATTAGCACAGAAACAAAAATTTCAGGGTTGAAACCAAGAATAAAAATCCAGGCAGAAGAATAAAAAATAGAATGAATGAAAATATAGGCCAGGCTTAACATGAATAATATCATCTCAATATTCTTAATACAATGATGATCACTACACTGAGCACTGGGAACCAGGTCAGAGTAAAGAATAAAAGAAAATTATATTAATGGCAATCTCCAAAGGCAGGCCATAAAAGCCATATCACAGTCTCTGAAAAATAATTCATTAAACTATATCCCAGCTGGAAGTAGAGAAAAACAAACTGAATAAAAAGACACTAAGCAGCAGGGAGAAATAAACTTTATGGAACTGTCAAAGCATGAGCAATAGGAATGGAGGGGGGGGAGGGAAGTAAGAAACAATAAATGTGTCTGTTTCATGGTGAAATAGCCACGTTAGGACAGACATGAGAATTAAATTTAAATCAAAACCAGGGATATTGAGATAATGTTAAGCTTGAAGTATCAGATTTTTCCTATTGCAGTTCAGACCTCCAGTGCTTGCAAATTATAGTTTGGCAGTACTTCACAATGAGACCGACATTACCAACTAGCACTGATCACTCATGGAACATCAGGCACATCTCTTCAGTTACGTGCTACAGGATGAAGTGAAAGTGAAAATGACCACATTTCAGGATTGATTGTTAAAGCCAAAGTATGCATAGCCCCTATATGGGAAAGAGAACACTTTCTCAGCTAGCTTGTCTTCAGGTTTGATTTGATGATGAAAAGTAGTACTTTGCATAAACATTTGCAAGATTTCTTTTGTGATGTCAGATACCTTTTTTTTTTTTTTTTTTTTTTTGCATTTTGAGGAAAAGATGGGAGAAGGGAACACTATAGTGATGCATTCCATTGTATAACAGCATTAAAAGGAGGAATACCACACAATATATTCTGGTAAAAGAAATTACTATCAGCCACCTTCAGTCTTTGCTACCTAAGTTTAAATAAAATTATTCTCCAGTTTTGGCTTACTCATTTTTGTTTTGTACCAGAAAAGGCTTAATTTACAGTAATGTTCATCAGCCACAGATTCTCCAGGCTTCATCTGAAGCTGTGTTTTTTTCAGAACAGATGAGAAGGTGGACCAAGGTGTTTGGGCAAAGAGGCATCCAAAGCCACTGGCACCTTCAGAAAATTTCAGCCCGTTCTTCTGCCAGGTTCTGCTGCAACTGAAGGTCTTTACAAGCAGATATGCCAGTATGTGCATATGTATGTACATATAAGCAAAGCACAAATGGTTGTGTGCTGTAAAAGCAAATGATGTTAATCTTTCCATTTGATCCTCAGTTAATTAAAATTGTTTTTGTGTTTCATATACACTGAATATAACAGAAGGAGGAGGGATTTTTCATACGAGCCAGACAGATTGTATGTGCCTAGCTTTCAGTAAAACACAGAGGAAGCTGAGGCCCCAGATTGCTTCAGATTCTTTCATGTCACTGTTACAAAGCATTAAATCAATTATATTTGAACATAATTCATCCACAAGTCATCGGCATATGACAAAACAGACCTTAAGCTATGAATTATTGACTTTACTGAATGAAAGCATGTTTTTTCAATCAAAAAAATTCTGTATATCCTGGATATAGTTTTATGAAGACTCAGTAAGGATCCATGGTAAATGTTCTCACATAAGACATTAAGCATTTGCAAATGCCAAATTCTTGGACGGTAATTCTTTCTCTCCCTTTTTTCCTCATTTGACACCCTGAATCTCTACTCCATGTTATGGACTAACAACCTGCAAATTACATCTTTATAAAGTAAAACTGTTTTTCAACTAAAGAAATGAATAAAATTATATTTGACACATAAACATCTTTCCCTCACCCTCCTTTTTACAACTGAAAAAGAGTCAAATTCATTTAAACCAAATCTGATTTAAAAATCCTGCTGAGCTGAGATTTTTAAATACCAAGTTTCAGCCTGGAGTGAATTTTTATGGCTATGTTATAAACACCTCAAAAACAGCAGGTGCCACAGTAATATATAGAGTTTGTATTTTTACATTATTTCCTTAGTTTCAAAAGTATATTCTAGTCAAAGTGAGGCTTTTTCCTAATTTTTAACTTGTTATGGATATTGCATTTCCAACAAAATGCTTAGAAACCAGAAGTAATTTGGAATGAATGTATATGTACATATTTTATAGTTTATAAAATTTTCCAATAGATACATTTACAATTTGGCTAAGACAAAAACCCACTTCTGTTAGAAATTCTGTGAATAGTGATCAGAAAATGAAACGCTCACCAGAGAAAGCTGGTTAAGAATCGCTCACAGTGGATGTGTGTGTGGTACTTTAATGTACTGTTGAAATACTCAGTCAAGTTCTTTTAAAACAATAAGTATTATTTCAAAAAGTGATAAAAATGCATGTATTTCTTAGGTAAACATATGTGTTCTTAATCTTTCAGGTTTGAGAGTTTAACTGTCTGGAAGTGCTCAAGAAAATTAATTCATATCAACTAAATGTGAGTTTTATGCAAGATGGGCTCAACTGTCTGTGCACCAAGAGAACAAACCACTGGAAATCCAGGCATTCACACAGACATGGGCATTAGTACCTAACTAATGTAATGTGAGCCACAGAGACACATCCTACACCTCATCTCCAGATACATGCAGTATCCTGGAAAAAACAGCATTGATACGCGCACTAGGATTATCGTTGCTGTTCAGGAAAATCCAGCTAGGTCGCATAATGAACATGTTAATACAGAAAGAATGGTAGCCTACATAAAATGGATAGGTTAATAAAGTCCTTCTTATTACCTTTCTCTCCCTGAGTTTGTCTTTGATGTGCCACGGGAAGGCTGAAGAGAGAGTGATTGCCACTTGGGATTTTGAGGAAAAAGTAGCCTCCGGCTTAATACAAAGCCTAAAGATTAGGGTAGAAGTATGTAGACTGGGAGAATCTGCTAGCTAAACATTATCACATGTTCATTTTCATTTAAAATATGCGATTTCTTTCTTATTAATTCCATTTCCTTCAAGTACATGCATAAGTTACCAGATGCAGACATTGATGCACTAATATTAAGGGAAGAATAAGCTAAAAAATCTTTTATCAATGAGATCGCTATTTGAAGGAACACAAAGATACTTCAGAATATAACAAAATCATTAGTAGACACAATAATAATTTTTTTGATGAACGGTTAATTTTAAGTATTCCTCCAGAGGTACAATTTGTCAGTTCAAACCAATCACTAGTCTGAATCATTCAGTTCTTATAAGGCTTAAATGCTCCTTGCTGGTGCTTAAAGGTGTGTTTAACTTTAGGTATTCATGTAGAGCTATTTCACTTAGAAAGAGTTACCTATAAGGTACTGTGCATAGACGAAATGCAATGTCAAACAAGAGTGGTTTAAGCAGTCAATACTGTGCAGTATCAGGACCCTGTTAGCACCTGCTGCTATGGCAGTGGGGGTTGGTGGTACAGTAAATCCAAGTCTAGCAGTTCTACCAACATGCTGCAACCACATGACAGAAGGCATTACAGTTCTTTTACAGACTCTCTCTGCAGAGTCACTTTTGTTGACAAATCTTTTGAATACTTAACTTTAAACCCTCAGATTTTATTCAGGAATGTCCTGTCTTCCTCCAGCCAGCATGAAGTTTGTATAAAAGGATAAAGCTGGCATTAGCCCTCTCAAGAGTCTTTGACTAATCCAAAGAAATGTGACTGTGAGTCCATGCCTAAATTAATTCAAATCTATGGTGCTCTGCTGATATTAATAATTAAGTATCAGTATTTGTTGAACCACAGCCTAAACATATTTTCACTGTAAAGTAGCTGCTTCATTTTGTTAACAATAAATAAATATTGGCTCTCTGCACCCTTATATTTTATTTTTTATTCTAAAAAAAAGTTCAGTTTAATTTTCTATTTATCTCATTTAAAGAGGAGCAGAAACATATATTTACATGCAAAATTAAAGGACAGAGCACTGGTCTGGCAAGAAAGACTGCTTTTGTTAAATATACTAACTGCCCAATGGGAAGCCTCTGACAATATTTTTTACCTCCCTGTGCCTCAGTTTTCACATCTCTAACATAGAGAATTTGCCTGCTCCATTTTGTAGTGCTTTTATAGAAGGCTTGTTATTTAATCTGAGTTAATATCTTATCTGTAGCTAGTAAGTAAAAAATAATGGTAATTTTTCAACCAAGCTATGTATCTACAAGAGATAGAGGACAACTTTTTGATAGCAAAAAACTGAAAATGGTTTTATAATGTTTCTAGTTTGTATTAGAATGGGAATTATGACTGTTTTTTAACTCACTTATCTTTGGATTGTGTTCCTATCAAATATTAAAATATCTTTTTCTACCAAGAATCGCCTGACCTATCGTGCTCACTACACTTGCAATCACAAGAAAAAGGAAGTAAATGAAAAAAGCAGCAATGATTTGGACTAAAAAGTATCCATATGTATTTTAAGTCTACTGGGCAAAAAAAAAAAAAGAAAAGAAAAACAAAACAGAGACCATAATCAAGTATGCCCTACTTGTTAAAAAGCCTGCATTGATATGTTATTACTTATGCTCTATATGCCCATTAGCCACAATAATTCAGTGACACTTTTCCATAAGCCTATAGAGAAGTCAGCTCACAATGGCTCAGCTCGGACAGTTTACCATATAATAAGTTTGAACTAGAAAGCAAGCACTGGAAATTCTTCTGGGACTAACTCCTAAATGCTGCTGACCACAGGAATTTATGTGTGCACAAAACCCAAATCAGAAAGGAAGGACAGCTTACTATGAAACTATGAACTATTTTCTTGTCTTTCTAACTATTTCCACAGTTGCTGCAAAGCAGATTGTGTTATTACACATAGTACTCTGTGTTCTTGCAGTGTTTATCATCCAGGAATTTCACAGATTACTACAAAACTAGTTATGCATAATTAATATATTTCACACATGAAAAAACAAAGGTACAAAGAGATGTCGAAGGCTAATTCTGAAAGATCACGAATCCCTGCAATTTCCCATGTACCAGGGTTAGACAAAATCTTTGCCGAAAGACAGCAGGAATGCCAAGATCAGATCACTCCTGTTTCTGGCTTGTATACTCATGCTTTGTCAACATTTCCAGTCTATATTACTCAGTGTCTAGTGATAGCCAAAAAATCCTGCAACAGCTAAAGACAACAATTTGAGTCCAGGAGGCTTCCTAAGCCTTTATTTTAAATAACATTGTTAGATTGACTTTGCTCAAAGGCAAAACAAACCAAAAACCACAACCAAAACCAATGCTCAGCTCTTGCAATCTGTACCAGACTGGCAGAGGCAAAGTAGCAAATATATACATATATATCTTAACACACCAAGCAACTGAGATTACATTAAGCAACATGAGCATTAAGACATAAAATGGGAAACTTTCCTTAATGATAAGTATTACACAAGTACCAAATAGCAGAGCAATTTGAAATGAAGCTTCTAACTTTGAGAGGCTAGTATCTGTCCTGTCTATCCACTCAGTAACAAAAATATCAGTCATACAAGCTAATTCATAGCAATTGCGTGATTTACATTTTTTTCTTTCATTATTCAAATTATTTGTTTTCCATAGGAAAAAATATGAGCTGTGTAACCTGTCCAAGAAGAGACAGGGTCTAACAAGTGATTTAGGTCAGTAAGCTGCTTAAAACTCCTTCATCTGTTGCTTTTCTGTCTGATTTATTCTTAGTTGTTTCAATGAAAATAGTGTAAAGATTCATGCCAGATTTAATAAATCTATCTTAAATAGAACTGACAGAGCACTGAGGTTTTTATAACACATTTAAAGCAGTACAAGCTTCTAGAACTCTGACAATTTTTTACTGTCTTTCATGTAATGAGAGTTCTCCAAAATACCATTAAATGAAACAACCAAATTCATAGCAACATAACAGCCAAGAAAGCATCCCAAACTGCAATGCAACAGGCCTTGTGGAAGGAAAATAGGGAAAAGAGAAATGTAATTGATATACTCTATGATAAAAAAATCCACTTCTGATAATTTTTATATTTGCTAATTATGACAATTCCTAGTAACTTGTCTTCTTCTGATGTATGAGAAGCAGCGAATTTTCTCGACTTTTGATGACTGTTCCTAAAACTGCCTTTTTTGTCTAAATAATACTACACTTATTTTCACATAGTTAAATGTGTTTATGTATCTACACTAGTCTAAGAATAAAAGGAAAGCAAAGTTTGTAGGAAGATGAACTGAACCTGAAAGCAGGCTAATTTTTTCTCCTGACTTTATCAGCTGTTGTAAACATAAAGCAACATTGAGACTATTACAATAGCCTTTTCCAGCTATCTAAGGCAAACTGCAAAACGTTTCAGTGACTCTTGTACTTCTTTTACACTTTGCCCACTTGTGTTGTTTTCTGATTTGAGCTTGAATTAATGCAGATTGCCTGAGGGCTTGTACACTATGCAGTTTGCATGCATTTCTAAATCCCTTGTGAACTTCATAAATTTATGCCACAGCTACAACAACAATTACTTCTCTGAAAGGAAAAAAATTCTCCTCAGTCTGTTTTTTCCTCCTTTCTTCTTTTTTGGGGTGTTTGGAACATCTAAGTGTCAAGAAAGATGAATGCAAAAAGGCAAGTTACGTAGCGTGGCCTCTTGTCCCCAAGGAAAGATTCCTTCAGATGTCACAGAACACATTCTGTTATAGATGGTGCCCAACTCAACCTGTTATCTTGGCGTCTAAACCCTAATGGAAGAGTTTGACCAACTAGTGAGCAGGCACAATGCCATGCAAGCATATGGACATGAGTACATGCAGCCAAGTGACCATGCAGAAGAATCAAATATGTTTGCTGAGGGCAGGAGTCCCAGTCTGAAACATCCTAGCAGCTGTCTATCCTGAAGTTTACATGCCTGTGGTTAAGGGAATGTGACATAGCTAATCCAGATTTTGGCTGGATTAATTTTAAAATACAAAAATTAGCTTTCTTGGCACAAAAGGCATTTTGAGCTCAAGCTGTGTACCAGTGTCTTCAAAACAATATTCCAAGTAAATTCCCACTGGACATTTGAGAATTGAACTATGTTGTGAAATATCCAACGCGCTTCCATTACTTTACCTACAGACAGTATTGAAGAAATAGAGAACATTCTTTTTCATGAGTTAAGTAATTTGTTTTACATCCTCAAATGTTACATCCAGAAAACTATTTTAACACTGTGATTTCTTATAACTAAGGGGAGTAATTTCTTTATCAGGGCTACAGTAGCACAAAAATCCCACTTGTAGAGCTATTTTCCCAGCAGACTCTGAAGCATTAATTTTTTCAATTGGAAAAGCAACTCATTGTACAAATTAGACAGCAAAAAATCATTCCAAACTATTTTACAATCAATAAAATTATTCAACATAAATGCTACTGAAATGTACACTGTTACAAAATTTACCTTAGTAAATTCTGTGTTGAAAATTTCTTATAATATGTTGATATATTTTAATATTGCTTTTCAATACTCAGTGATGTGCAAAAATATTACTTTTATTGTTTATAGCAAAGAGCAACATCATCAAAAGTGCAATATATTTATTGTTGATTGCAAACAGTAAGATATTCAAAAGTGATTAAATAATTCAGTAGCCTGAATCCAACTTTCCAACTCACTGGAATCAGTAGGTTATAGGGATCTAAATATAATATTTGAAGATTCAGGAGTGAAGCTGAAGCATCACTAAAGTAAGGTAAACAGGTTAATATATTGTAAACCGATTTTTTTAGGCATTTTATTCTAAATTTCAGACAAGTCTGGTGCCAAGGGAGAAAGAATATACAGTCTTCGCTACAGAAAAAAATTAGTTTACATGCAGCCTCTTTCGATACTCTTCTTACCTGAAACTGAAGGAGTCAAAAGTACTGTAAGCAGCTTTCATGTTCCAATGAAACAGAGCCACAGAAATACAAAACAGTAGAGCTAAGATTGCTTGTTACAAATTAGGGGTTTAAGGCCTGAAA
This sequence comes from Acropternis orthonyx, assembly GCA_035583155.1. Taxonomy (NCBI): domain Eukaryota; kingdom Metazoa; phylum Chordata; class Aves; order Passeriformes; family Rhinocryptidae; genus Acropternis; species Acropternis orthonyx. The sequence goes on along the minus strand of JAWWEU010000158.1, from coordinate 38,171,770 downwards.
ATTATCAGTATGATTTAGACCAATATTTTAGAAATATGATTAAAAATGAGATCTCAGTGTGGTTATTATGCAGGTTGAAATTGAGTTATTATCATGCAGTATAAGAAACCCAAAAATCCAACACCAAATCCACACACGTTTCAGCACAGAGACAGCCACCTTTAACACCACATCATTTTCAAAACTGGTAATATTCTAGTTTCTTACTGAGGTCTATTAAATCCTTTACATGTAAATGGGATTTTTGTTTTTTCACCACACACCCTTTAAAAATACATATTCAGCAAAATACCTTTTTCTTGCTGCGGCAAATACAACTGATTTCACTTCATGAAGTGACCAAATCTCTCTTTATCATTTCCTATATGCACAATTGATATAACAAAATACAACCAAAATTAATTTTTTTTCAAACCAAAAACTCACGGTGAATATTTAACTCTGGATGTGTTTCTTCTAAATCAAAACTTAGCAGCATATGTTGAAATTGCCAAACATGAGATCTGAAGTTCTGATTAAAAACCAAAATTCCCCAAGACTGGCCGGGGTAGCACCCAACCATTCTGATCCCTGCTTAAGAGTTTAGACAGTGGTATAGAGCCAAAAGGAACTCAGTACAATTCAGATTGATAGCATTTATAGAAAATTCACCTGCTTGTGATTCTTGGAAGAACTGTGATAATATTTTAGTGTAGGTTAAAACTGTAAATTTCAGATGATGTTCAAAATTTGACATCAAAGGTGGTTCAGATATATGGCTACAGTAAAGACTCATCCCTTTTAAATGCACCCCTCTTGCAAGAGTAAGTAAAGAATCATCAGAATTTATGCACAAAACTATATGAATAATTTTCTTGCTTCAGTCTCCAATTGCCACAACCCCTTATCACAGAAAAATAAAAAGCTCTCCCAGTTCAGATGAAAAAATTTTCTCACTTCTCTCTTGGGAGAATCTGAGCTCAAGCTGTGAACTACTCTGAGTTCAGGCAGTATCTATTTCTGTTGACACTACTGGATTATGTATAAATAACTGAACACAGGGAGCAAGGATTCCCGTATTCTGACAAGTTGCCTTCACTTCCAAGATTAAAAACAGCATTCTTACCCTTGCTCAGTGTCTCAATGACTCTGAACCTGTTTCTTACAAAACAGAATGTCTGCAAAACAAGGATTCTAAGTGAAAGTCTCTCTGAGCTTCTGTGCAGGTCACTTACTGGAGAGGAGCAGAAAGTTGAACACAAATTCATTTGGCTACCTGATGCAAAATTGCTTATTTGCAAAATGTTTTGGGGGTGTTAAAACAAACGTTTTCAGAGGACTTAAAAAATATTCTTACAAAGATCATCTCAGCTCTTTCTTATCCATATTGCTTATTACATATACAATTCTGCAAGAAAAGTGTGGGTAAAATAACAACTGGTATTATAAATTCCCTTATAAACTCCTTCAACCACATGGTAGAAGAACCTACTAGACACTGAATATCATCAGCAATTATGTGGTAGGACTAAAGAGCAGGAAGATTTTTTTAATTGTCCTTTATTTAGCAAGACTATCATGTTCTCTCATTAACTGATATAAAAATGAAAATAAATACGAGAACAGTGAATCTCAAACCAATATATTTAATATTTCCACCAAAGAAATAACACTCATTAGATTGTTCACAAAATCACAGAAAAACATGGATTTAAATCTGTTCAGAACTTTCTGCAGTCTTCTTTGTCTTACATACACCTTCACCAATTACTCCTACACAATAAATAATGTATATATGGAGACCTTCCATGTTTTACACCACACTTCATAGGATAAGAGGCAGTCATAAGTGTATGTAGCTCAAACTGAAGCTAGCTAGCTTCCCCAGGGAGTCTCAAGCCTCCTCCAAGGGAAACATAAACAAGCACAATGAAAATGGGGTATGGGGAGATTTTCTGTCTTATACAGTTAGGACTGGAAAAAAATAAAACTCTCTTTCCAAGTATTAAAGTATTCTGTACTAAGTATTAGAGAGAAAGTTTTTGTGTTTTGCTGGGTCCTAAGTGAATATGAACCAGAAAACAAATGAAATTAACAGGCTGCTTCTGATGTTTGTGAAAGCCTATAATGAGTAAAGAGAAAAGGCTCTGAGGTAAATTTTAGAAAGATATGAAGACAGCACAAAGTGAACCTACTTTCCACCAAACTCTGAAAATCCAGGAGGAAGGGACAAAGATAAGTTAAGCAATGGAAGAACCAAGGATGTTTCTGGAGGGGAGGGATATCTGCAATATGGAAAGTCTTGTGTGCTGTTGTTTTTGAGCAGGTGAGAAGTTTTAGCTTGAAATTGGAGAACATAATGCCACCAAAGAGGAAGAAAGGGACCAGCTTCTAGAAATAAAGAGACTAAGCACAGCCATGGACTTCAGACTTCGTAGTGTTTTGACAGTGGACACTTAAGAATTTAATAAACCCTAGAAGAAAAGCAGAAAATTGAAGCTATTGTAGAACACAGCTAGCAGTCCCTTAGGAGGCTTTTCTGTAGACAGAGAAACCATCCCATTCTCCATCAGCTTTCAATGTTATGTTAGTTTTTACCTAGGCAGTTCTTTATAGTATGTACTTGAACTACTTCTTTGAACATACTTCTCTCAAACTTACCTTGCACAAAACACTCAGTTAGTTGGCAGCTAACAGAAGAAAGAGAATCCAGGAGGAGATGGCCATTCCAGAAATGGGTTTCCTCCAGCATAGAACAACACAGTCTAATTTCTTGACCTTTTGGTTGCCCCCTACCACTGAGCTTTTCCTTGAGATAAGAGGCAATTTTGATCTTTAGGGCTTCAATAAAAGAAAATTCCTCATCAATACATATATTGCTTTTTCAGTCATGCCTTTATTTAGTATAATTATCCTAAGGATAATAGATATAAAGTGAAAACCACTAGGTAATAAGGAGAGAAATTTCAGAAGCAGACTTGGAAAGGACTTAAAATCCTCTAGGACAAAAGGGTACATAAGCAGCACAGTAAGCCAGTTGTTCTGGGAATACACTTAAAGCTATTACAAAGATTACACCATGTTTCTGGAACATGGTGTCTGTTACAGTAGGGTTCTTCCTGTTTCTCTTTCCTTTATACATGAGAAAAGGATGGTAGTGACTGACACTTTATTATTTGTGTTTTAATTTGCCAACAACAACATGCTAACTTTTCAAATTACAGATAAGTAAATTAGTTTTATCCACTGTACCTGCAATCCCTTCTCTGCTACATGTATAAATCTGTAAGTTCCACATGTCATGAAGGACCTTGGAAATTGTTATCTCTTTACATTAGTTTCTAAATTCATAACTTAACAATATTTAATCAGGTGATGTTTGAATAGGACTAATATGCATTGAAAATTTCTTTTCAGTTTGGATCATGACCTATGTAAAAATGCAATGCCCTAATATAAGAAAAAGATTTTGCAAAAGTGTACAGAGACAATGGTGTTTCTAAAACTTTGAAGGAATTAAATGTCAGAAGATTTTCAAAGAGATAATATTCATTGTTGTATACTACAAATACAAATCCTGAGTGTAACCCAACTGAATCACAGAACTTGTCAGAACAGACAGCAAAACCTTCCATTATCATGTCTCAAACCAAATCACATCATGACTTTTTTTTCCCCATCCAGAACCATACTATATTTAATCATTTGATAATTAATTTAAAAAAAAAAAAACAGATGTAGAATTTGTGGACTGCATGAACTAGTATTCTATGAAACCTTGAATTGTTGGAAGTAGTTTCCCACAAATACTGTGGGACCTGCAGATGCACAAGCCCTGAGGAAAAAAAAAATTAAAAAAATCACACTTTGTAATCTAGTCATGATTATTTCCTTACTTCCTTCCTTCCTTGCATCAAGGTGGAAGGCCTTGGTAAAAGAAAAAGAGCCATCAGTTAAAGCTTCTCTTGATAAGAAATCTAGAAATCTATTTTCTGCATACATTCCTCATCCAGTGTCACAATTTCCTACCCTGACTTTGCCTCCAATTCAACAGAAATTGACTTCTTCCTTCCACCTACAACAGCATATACAATGAATACACCAGGCCCTAACTCCCGTTCCCTGATTTTTCCTTTTTTCTTTCATTCCTTTGTCTGTTCTCTGCCAACCCTGCTCTCCTCTGCCGAGTGTGACATGCACAGCATCAGTTTGCTGCTGGGGCTGGAAGTGTTAGCCATTCCTCATTGAGCACTGGCAAGGGCAGTGGGCTGTGTGGGGCTCCCAGTCAAGCAGTAACCCATGCTTTGTTGCACCTCCTCTGTACTCCTTCCACTTTTACACTGTCCTTTTAAGATGGACACCATCCAAAATTTTATTTGGGATTACCTTTCACTGAATTCCTTCTCCAGAACAGAATTCTCTAAGAAAATTAATTGCATTCACCAACTACAGCAGAAATACTGCACACAGTTCTGGTGTCCCCAACATAAGAATGACAGGGAACTGTTGGAGCAAGTCCAGAGGAGGGTCATAGAGTTGATAAGAGGACTGGAGCACCTCCCTGAAGAAGCTGGGGCTGTTCAACCTGGAGAATAAAAGCTTGTGTGGAGAGACCTCATAGCAACCTTCCAGTATCTGAGGGGGGCCCACAGGGAAGATGGAGAGGGACTCTCCATCAGGAACTGCAGTGATAGGACAAGGAGTAATGGGTGTAAACTGAAAGAGGAGAAATTTAGTTTAGATATTAGGAAGAAATTTTTTACTGTGAGGGTGGTGAGACACTGAAACATATTGCCCAGGGCAGTTGTGGATGCCCCAGCCATAAGAGTGTTAAGGTCACGTTGAATAAGGCCTTAAGCAACCTGGTCTAGCGGGAGTTGTCCCTGCCCATGGCAGCAGGGGTTGGGAGTACATGATCTTTAAGGTCCATTCCAACCTCTTAACATTCTGTGATTCCATGAAATGTCCTGTACAAATGTTTGAACTGCAATCTTCAGCACGAATCCTTCTGCTCAGTTACTCCACATCAGCTCATCTTTGCTCACATCTCCTTTTATTTGCCCTTTCAGTTATTCATCACCCATGCAATTCTACAACTATAACATTGTAGCACAGTGTAAAAATGCACATATGCCAGTATAGGCCTACTGAGTGGAATCATTCTGTTCTGCATCCCACTCTGATTTTTTCAGTCATCTTTTCTGGGGTAGGGATGTGTGTGTATTTCAGTCCTTGCTCAGTACACAGTTGTACTCAGTCCTAAGATCACAGTAATGAGATGAAAAGATATTTCAAGCATGTAAATTATTAAACCTATACTTAGATTGTTTACTAGGTAGGAAATAGAACAAACTGTTCTGAGCTTCATCTAGTACCTGTGGCATCTTATGAACCTGTAAGTATTCTCATGAGGAGAATGACCCATCCTGAGAAAGTAGCTCCACCTGCTCTTCCGTATATCACTTGAAGTCTGCAAGTTTAAGTCTTGGAGAAAGAATATGAGCTGCACAACTGCATAGAAAAGTTAGCCTTCTGACATGCAGCAAATGTGCCAGCTTTGAAGAATTTTTTTTTTATTTTTATCCCTAAAATTGCAAAGACTGGTGTTTGGTGGCTAATTCTTACATGGGTTTTTGTTACTATGATATTTGAACATCAAATAATTTTGAAGTATTCACAGGGATTATCAAAACATAAGAAGTTTGAGAAAAAAATAATAGTTTGCTGATAAATTGTCATTTCAGATGATGGCATTAGGTATACTGGAGAAATTTAGGGACAGTGAAGTTATCAACTGAAAATGCAACTATAAAAAAGAATCTCATAATTAACAATATTCATCTATGACTGAAAATTTTGCTTCTTCTGTCACTCAATTACTGATAACCATGGAAATCAGAATCTCTAATATTTCATTAAGTTCTTTATCTCTATGAAATATTATAACATAACTCAATTTTTACATGGCATGAAGAAATTAAAAAAAAAAATCCACAGATAAATCAGAAGAGTCTCACACTAATAAAACAGGGTAGCTTTGACATCACTGCCTATTCAGACCATGAGATGATACTATTTAGGGTATATAATACTGAAAGGGCAATCTGATAATCACACTAGAAGCAATTTCAAACCATACTACTGCTGAAAAGTCAATTTAACTTTCCAGCTTTATAAGACTTTGTTATTGCTATTGTTAATTATTTCTCATTTAATGGGAAATTGGCAACAAGGTCCCCAACTGTCATTTTAAATCTGCAATAATATCATGTGAAGCTTTTCGTCCTTATTCCCAAGTCCTGGATTATCAGAGTTAAATGGCAGCTCCAGCATTACAAAAGCTCAGGGGCAGGTACTGTTACACAAATTGCCAATTCAATTAACAGTGTGTAAATGCTCCACTGGCAGGCTGAGGGAAGGACAGCCATTTTGGCAAGTGTCATTCCTAATTTATCAAACTGTCAAACCTTCCACTCAGGTGCCTGCGGTCACTGTCTGCCTCTTAATGCTAAGTTGTAAAGCTGCAGGAACCATTCTTGTAGCTTGACAAGGCACAATACTCAAAACTGATTTTAAAATCAAATGTACAGTTGTCTTAATTATTCTCAGTATAAATGATGTTTTAATTACAAAATCAGAGTTGGAATATTCAATCAAGATCCAAGATTACATTTATATACAAGGAGGCAGGCAGATCAAAGCCTGATGCCTAGCCTGTTTTCACAGGTAGATATTCAGTTTTTCTTAGTACAGTTTGTGATTACCTCCCTCCCTCAACTACTGTACTTTATGGTCTTGAGACTAATTCTGCTCTTGGTTCTTACCAAACCATGGTGTGTCTGTGCTAACGCTTTTCAGGGAAAAACCCTAAAACACTGGTTTCATTTTCAGAGGTCTTGCTCTCCTTCCTCCCAGAGACGTGCCCAGTCACTTTATTTAAGAATTTTGAAAAAAGTCTTTTAATAAATAAAAACAGGTTATGAGGGTCTTCTCTAAAAAAGAAAAGCTAAATAACCTCACATTTGAAGGCTTTCCCTCATTTTTTCCCTTGATTTTTTTCCCCCATTGTCAATAGAAACAGTATACAGGAACTATTGCATATGCAGATCAGAGCCCCTGCAGTGAATACATGCACTGTGCAGTTCCCTGATGCCTGCAGGATAGCGCTTGAACAGTCCCCCCATTATGTACTTGGGAGGGGGATATTACATCAGTGCATCTGTAAATGTTTGCTTTTGGGCTGAATACTTGCCGAGTGAGAGCTGCGGAATGTTTCACTTAAATCAAGTTTAAATTGATACGACCATTTTAAAGCTAAGAAAATGGAAGTAGAAAATAAAATACAGAAAATTGTCCTTTCAGTGTGTTGTGTGACTACTGTTAGCAAAAATGTACAAAATCCATGGCACAGTCACAGCAAAGAATGCTCAGATTGGATAAGATGAATGTGTTCTATAATCCATCTGTGTACATCATGGGCCAGCAGGAGATGCTCCAGAGAAACAGAAGAAACCCAAGAAAAGTAGTTATGTGGTGGATAATATCAGCTATAATTTTCTATTTACAATAATTAAATTCTTAAGCAAAAACCTATATTTATATGTATCTTCCAAAGTGATCTGTGGTTTTTTTGCCTGTTAGCTCATTTGATATAGGTACTGTTATCACAGCATTAGGAATCTGAATACTTTTATTTGTTATGTAAGACAGCTGTAGCCTTTGCCTCAATACTGTGATGCCACTGCAAATTCCTAAGGTTAACCATGCATTCTGTGAAAGAAGTAATGTACCCAGATAGTAACACAATTCAATCGTCCTATTATATTTTTGAATGCGACTTATTTCTTTTTGGAATTAAAAAATAACTTTACAAAGCCTTCAACAGACATGGTAAAAAGCACTCAGATTAGTATTCGCAACATTATTTTTTCATCCATATGATGATAAGTGTGAATGAAGAAAGTGCTTTGAAGCACAGGACTACCAGGAGTGAAACACTGCTATGTTGAAATAAGAAGAAGGAATTTCATATTTTGGTAGAGACCAACTATTTGAACTGAACTTGGAATGGCCCTAAATCAAGCCTAAACTGTTTATAAAGCTCTGCTAAATATTTAAGAGTGTGGACTTCATCCAGTGCCCCATAAAATCTGTGGGACCATCCTAAACCCTTTACTTGCCCTACTGCAGCCATATCTACATGAAAAGAGGGATCTCTAACTGGTTCCAATGCATGCACATGAACAAAAAACAGCAAGCATTTGAGTATCAAAGTAGAAATAATCAAGTAGATTATTTCTGTCATTTAAATCACTTTGCATAATTTCACAAGTGCACACAATTAAACCAAATTTTTAGAGTAAATTAGGCGACTAAAAATAGAGAACAAGATTGCAACAAAGTTTCAAAAACAAATGGATACTTTGAAAATCCTGACAGGCACTAACTTTTGATTCTTTCATATGCGAAACGAATCTGCACAGAACTAACTTTCCTCCATAGCAAGCTGTCTCTCACTAATATTGTTATTGATACATTATTTACTTTTCTGCTAGTGGTCTTTTGTAAAACTAACTTATTTGCTATCAGACTTCATGCAGTCTGATAGCACAGGCATACCCTTTAGAACTTGAAAGTGTGAGAAATAAGAAGCAGGGGAAAAAAAAATCTTAAATCAGCAAAATAAAACAGCTGCTCCTAGGGCTGTACATCAGAAACTTTATTATCTCTGTAAATTTTATATAAGAGTTCAGGAAATTACAAGTGATAATTGAGGGTGAAAGGATACAGTACTGTACAAGAAGCATCAAGTGTGATTTAAAGACTCAAGTAAATAATGAAGAATCCCTTCTTATTACAAGAGGGGAAAAAAAAAGTTTAACTTCTTAAAAACTATTTAAGAAGAATCCCACATTTTTAAGGTCCTCCATAAATCCTAACCCTGTAGGACAAAATAAAGCATAAGTAATTCCAAGCAGTTTGTTAAAATAAAGCTAAGTGAAAAAACTGTTAATAAATAGTTTTCTATCTATGATTGTTTCTGGATCTGAGTTTCTTCAGTCAAGAATATTTTGCAGAAGAGGAGAATAAGTACTTTGAGCGAGAAATCTGATAGAGTTAATAATTCATATGCATTTAATCTGATCCCCATGCATTATAAGATTTTACTGCTGCATCAAGAACAGCCTTGGTAAGAAAAGAATTCACTGTACTGAAAAGCATTTCAGGCACAGGGGAATGATATCCACTTCCACATGCAGAAGTGCCAGTTAAGAGTGTGGAAACTGTAGGCGTTGTGAGACTCCAAATGCCTCTTTGGAGACAGAAGTTTCACAGCAATTGTCATTCAAGGACCACATTGTTTGTATTGCTAACTAGTGCCAAATAATCTTAATCCAGACAGCATATTTATATGGTAGTGCTATACTGATGAGTTACTGAAGGCAGTGTCAGAGCTTTGAGAGAAGACTAAGGACAGTTGAGGAACTCACTCATGTCCAGAAGCAAGTTGAAAGCCCAGTGTAGACACAGCCTTTGGCTCTTTCCCTAGAGTCTGTTTAGGTGTACAAAGGAAAAGAAACTGAAATATACATGATGAGAGCTCTCTTAAGAATCCTATGAAAGGTCAAATAACTGTTAAAAAACCCCACAACTATGTCCTGATAGTAGCTTCAGAGTGATAGTTGCCACAAAGTATGCTAAGATAAGGTAAGAGTTGTTCACAACCTCTGAATGAGAGCAATAAATTTAAATAGATATTTCAAGGTACTTTTTCCTTAAAGACTGCTGGTCCTCCTAGTACACCCTCATGAAGTACTACGTCCAAATTAAAATGAATACCCACACAGCAGTGTCTACGAAAGTGAACTTGATGTGTGCAGGTTCTCTGAAAATATGTCCTGCATTTGTGGCAACTTTGGACTGGTATGTTAAAACAAAACATCCACCTTGGTATCCTGGATCCCACACTTAAGCAACACAAGATCATTCAGATATAAAATTTCCAGAGCAAGGAATGGTGAGTGATCTCACAGACAGAACACTCCACATTATCCTAGATTCTAAAAGTTAGAGATTGTTTTAGGCTTTAAATCACCTATATTAAAATTATGCCCTGCAGTTTTGGAAATAATTAGTGATACTTATGTATTGGTTCTTAGTAATAGACTTTAAGCATGGGAAACTTTTAATACATTTTGTGGTAGCAGTGCAAAAAAAAAAAAAAAAGTCAGTGTTTCTTAGCATGTTTCTTGAATGCTTGAACTGAATGTGTTTCTCAATTTTTCCTGCAGAGCAATCATTTAGAGCATAAGCGCAAAATATGTTTAGAAAAATGATGAGGAAAACAAAGGCACAATAAGATCCAGTTCTTCTCAACACTGTCTTCTTTTCACTAATGCATATACAGCTGTCAGCACTTTAGAACTGCTGAAAAAGGAGGCCTCACCATCCTGACCGCATCTGGGTTCTGCTTCTACCTCCTACCTTGTGTCAGCACCAGCACGTGCACATCTGCGTTGTGAGCCATGCTGGGGAATTAAGGGTGCAGGAATTATTTCCCTGAGTTAAGCTTTAATTGGACTGGTTAGCTGGTCTGCTAACCATACCATCACACACTCACATGAGCACAGCAAAGAAGGCAGAAATATGTGACCAGGAACAAAGTGGAGAGCAAGATCAACTTCTCTACCTGCAGCTGCAGTCAGTGGGATTTGGTCTTTAGCTAAGATCTCCCAATGTTACTGTGTGAGAGCTGTCTGGACTTCCCATCAGAAACAAGAAAGTATTAAATATTTCAATATTTTTCAGTGGCAGGCAAAAATAGACAATTTTAGAATGGTTTTCATTATGTTTAGCTCCACATTTTAGAAACATATGAAGAAGCTATTGAATCACATCCAGAAATAATCTCTCTCCAAGATACGTGACTTTTATTAGAATAAGATTCTGTTTTCCTGCTGCTTAAACTTTATAACCAATTTCCTTGATTTGTCATATTTAGATGAGTGGAAGACTTTTCCAGTCCCACCACTATCTTCTCCAGTGACAGTTATATGGGGCAGAGCTATAAAATGGTACTATGGTTGCTAAAATACACAGAAGTATTTGATATCTGTATGACTTCCCCAGGATTCTAACTTATTCTCAGGTGGGGTGGGGAAGCTGTGGGCTTTAATCCAACCATTTCTGCAGAGGTCTGTGCTCAGGGTAGTCCATAGGATTCACTATCTTACTGTTCATGAAACTGTCCTTTACTTATTTCCTCTCATGCTTTTGGAAAACAGGAGTTTGGCCAAGGATGAGGATCAACCTGGTGCCAGACTTAGTATTTTTATTCAAATGTATGCTCATTTTCAAATGGAGCTGTAGTTAATTCATTGCCAAAACAAGAAAAACAATGATAAGCTATCTGGGTAAAATCATTTGTGTCACTACTGAAAAGGTATCTAACAGTTCTGACCTCCTTTTTGCTTTGACAATAAGCAAAACTAATTATCCTGTTGCAAACTTTGGCTGGGTTCTGCCTCCAATTTAAGATAGCAAAGTGGCAGATTTGCCCATATGGAGCTTAAGAGAAGCCAGTACTTAAAACATCATTAACACTTCTTGCTCTTTCTGCACCATCTCTGCTTCTAATCCAAAAGACATAATTTCTCCATTCTTACATCATGACAAAAGCTTAAGTGGGCAAACAAGAGAAATGCACTAAAAAGTGTTGCCAAGTATCAACCTAATGAAAGGTTTAGTGTGTTTCTCCTAATATTTGCTTTCCTGTAACCCATCTGGAGTTTCTCCATGCAGTCACAGCCCATGATTCTTTGAAGCTGCTCTGAAATGGCACCTCAGTATCTTTAGTGTCTCAAACACAAGCGCATTTGAAAAAACGAAATAACACTCAAAATGCATTTAAAATGTAACCAGGTAATTTGTAGGAAAGTAAAAATGGCAATCATATTGTTCAAACATCTGATCAAATACATATTTGCAGTGGAGTCATAGATAAACAGCATAGACATGCCAAAAGAATTGGCTTAGTGCAAACCAGACAAAGTCTTGCCTCACAAGACATAAGTTTCAAGTAGTGCCATCATGCCTCTCTGTGGGTATCACCAAAGCATTCCTTTCATTGGCTTCAGTATCAATTTGCTTACAGTAATGATTGTATACTGTTACGCATCCAATTCAAATTCACTCTGAAATTGTGATTTACGCCCTACCTAAAACATAGCCTCGAATGCTTCAGTCACATCTCAGAAGGATAGTCCCCTCCCCTCCCTTTCCACAGTACTGGAAGTGTGGGTGCTGCAAGACCTTCATAGTCAACTAGCTTGGTTGGCCAGCACAGAGGGAGCAGGCTAATCTTTGTACCTCCTGCTCCCCTCTTTCTTCTGTAACCAACATCTCTAAACCAGTACTTTACTTATTAAAAAAAAAAAAAAAATCTTTAATCTACTTTTGACTGTGGTGAGGAAAGAAAAGGTTATTTCTTCATACTGGCCTGAATATACTAATGCTAGTCACAACCTAGCCATGAAAGAACAAATTACAGTAACAGATGTCCATATATCACTAAGGTGACTTCCCTCCCTATTTTTATTTTTTATCAAAAATGGGGAGTCTGAAAAGTCAAAACAAAATTAAAAAAAAAAAAAAAAACCAAAAAAAAAAACCCTGAAGCATCTGTCTCAGCAGAGTTCAAGCTGGCTGACAGTTCCTTACACTGAGAAGCTGAGAATGATGCTATAATTAAAATTTCATGAACAAAACAAAAATCTATTTTATTTGGGAGAACTGTTATGAAAGTATACACAGAAAAACTGAATATGGTAATTTCAGTTTACCCCTGGCCCTTAATTTAATGATTAAACTTAAGAACCCTGAACAAAATCATTGTTAGGAACATCTCATAACTTAATTAATTACGAGTATCATCTCTATTAGTCATAGAAGCAGGTCTTAACCATTCCAAGTGAACGTGTGGCTATTGGCACAAGAACACTCCAAGCTCTCATTTGTTTGATGACTGAAGATTAATTCTTTCTGTCCAGACCACAGAATTTAAACTTGACCCAATTAATTTTCAGTCTAGAAAGGAATAAGCAGGAAAAAAATAAATAATCGTTTTCAGGACAAAGGAAAAAGGCAGTGATGGCACAGTCAGGGACATCTCACTGGCACCTGCTTTACTTTTCATATTTTTTTTTTTTTATAACATGCATTGCTTTTACTGAATTTCAGTCAACTGCATGGAAGACAACACCATCCGTCTTATTTCATCTTTTAACAAGGACTTGATGAGGTGACACAGGACTGATTCTTAAAAACACATTACCTGTTATGCGAGGCATTGTGTGACAGGGGGAACTATCTCCGTGACAGGCACCTGACAGCAGATTTGTTGATTTCATGGTCACTTCATTTAAAGTAACAACAGGGTGAAATATGCCATCTGATAATCTGTTTGAATGTTGACTGTGAAAAGCACTTAACATTTCTGCCAGCTACTACTACTACTACAGAATCTGTTCTTCAATATGTGCAGTTTTACCACCCTCTTTAATAATTATATGTCAGAAACACTTATCCTAGATTAACGGGGGGTGGGGGGGGGAAGAATGAACTTTACAAAAGTCACCTAGGAAGTCTGACATTGCAGTCTGAAAGTAAGAAGATTCAAAATTTAGGGCATGTCACACAGTGAGATTATTGTTTGCAAGACAACTGGCTGTTTGCAGACAACCACTGCACCTGCACTGCATAGGTGATTTTGGAAGAGATATGTAGCCTTCCTCAGTCAGTTTTCTTCCATGTGAAAGTTTAATCCAGATACTTTGGAACAAACATCTCACTAAGTGGTAATGATAGTATACTGATAAAAACGGAATGGCTTGTTTCAGGAAGCAATTACACTGAATTCTGATACTACTACTCACGATGAAATTTTAGTTAAGAAGATGGTATTATACACACACAAACCTATGTATCAGCATGACAGGAGTTAAAAAATTAAAATATTAAAGGTTCATTAGGTATTTAGATACAGAATTTGTAACACAATAAACCAGAATAACACAAAATCTATTATCCACTGCCTAGTGGCTGAATGAATGAAACTCTTGTTTGCTTTCAAACAAGTTTGGGATAGGCACAGATACCTCTAGATTAATCTGGCAGCACTGAAAGGTCAAAATCTGTCCCTAAACAGAGGCATCATAATATAATAATGCATGGCATGCACGAAGTATAAACCCTTAACTCAAGTAGGACTAAATGAGACAAATCCTAACAAATCAGCACTGTACCCCTATCGTCATTAACATGTACTCACACATTGAACTATCTTGTTGATTTATGCTAACCTTCATGAAACCTGATGAAGAAATACCTTGAATTGATATGATTTAAGCATTTAAAACCACATTAAATATGAACCAGAAGCAGGCTGGTTAAAATTTACACTTTCTCTGAAAGATTTTTGACACATTCAGAGCTTGTGAAAGCTGAGGGGATGACGGCCCTAGTCAAATACAGTTGAGTGAGCAGACTGCAAGCATCCCACATTCCACCTCCAGTGCAGTTCAACCGTGACATGGAGGGACCTGCCTTCTCTTTTACTTCCCTCCCCACACTCACTTTTATTTACTGTCTTGTAAATATTTTATTAACTAATTCCTGTTGTTGCTAAGTGGGTTTGTTTCTTTGTTTTTTAGTACTTTTTTGCTACATAGTTTAACTTAAATACTTAAATTCACCTAGTCTTTCTATTTAGAAATAAAAATTTTGTCAAGTTGATAGTCTAAGACCACAGCAAGCATCTTATTCCTAATCTATGAAGATGTTATTAGAATCACTGTGTATGAATTTGTTTATCTTTAAATCCTTTTTACTCAAGAAATAACCTCAGGGGTTCAGGTTCCCATCTCCTGGGATTACATCAGTGGCAGCAGAAGTGTGTATTTGAAAACTTCAGTATGGATTATGAATGTTGTTTTCATAACCAAAACATTTTGCGTGTTCTTTTATGGTACTGCTGATTCCATTGTTTCCTGCTAAACTTCAGCTATATTAGAAATAACAAGCTACAGTTATTTTGTTCATATGAAATCCAGTAAATTAAAAACAAAAACAAAACAAAAAGCAAAACCAAAACAAACAAAAAAGCACTGTCAGGTGCTAAATCAACCTCTGAGCCCCACTTGCCAATTTCTGTGATTCTAAAACCATATGCTCTTATTTTAAGAATGGCTTTTCTCTTTCCTGTCTCTGTGCAAGAGACTCACAGAAACAAAAAAAAAATGAGGCATAGTGAGAGTTATCTGGACAGAAATACTTTCAAAAGTGCATAGGAGAAAAGTAAAGAAACAAGGGAGACAACATAAAAGAGAGCAAATGGCTGATTTCTTAATCTTTTTCACTTAGAGTGCCCTTTGGAATTACGTAAAACTCTACTGGGAAAAACACCCAAACAATTTATGCGGGGAAATCCACTTCAGAGGCCTACTGTGCCCATTTAAACAGACATTGACTTTGAAGCATGGAATAAACACACCCATGGCCCAGGTCTTGGAGTACTTTGTGGCTGCTCTAAGTTGCATCATGCACATGTTCTGGGCATGAAGCCAACGCCACTGGCCAAGCGTGGACACTCGCATGGAGATCTTCCAGTGGCACCGAGCCAGCCTCCCCTTTGCCTGCTGCACTGCCCCCCTTCCTCAGCTTTCTTTGAGGAAACCCAGACAGGTCTGCCCCAAATTGCTCCAAATCCTCACTTGATGCAACACTAGGCAATTTCAAGAGCCAAGGCAGCATCAACATGCACGTACATTTCCTACCCCCAGAACTGTGCTATTAGTCAGCTGCTGAGGAAAGTCGAGACTAAATTAACTTGACTGACCAAATTGGAATTGCAGTCCTTGTCGAACTCAGTGGGAAAATATGCAAACTATGTTTACAGCCTTGTTAACCATAAAGCCATTAAAAGTCATATACGCAGTAGGTTTCACAACAATGACAAGGAAAACCAGCTGCCTTTATGAAATACTGCTAGCTGTCTGCATTACCTTCCCCGGTGTTAAACTCCTAGTATGAAGTCTCCTTCTATCAGGAGGAACAACATTTGGCTTTATATTACCAAGTTGTAGAATTCATCACTTTCATCTCTCTGCCATCTGCAGGATATTGAAAATGAAATGAAAACAGAACAGGATTTTTAACATGAGGGGAACACCTGATGTATGAAGTTATTCAAGCCCCAGGAATGTGTGGTATTGCACATTCTCACTGTCACAGCCTTTGTTGAAAAGGATTTCCCTGACCTTTTCTCTAACCAGCAAACAAATAAGCCCTATCTCTCAGCAGGAGAGAGCACTGCTCCATTAGATCATTAAGCAGTTCTATTCAGACTATCCCAGTCTCCTGTCCTTGGCCCTAAAGAAAGAGCTGGCACTGGTCCAATCAGTCAGATAGAGGGAAGGCAAATGTGCTTTCGTATGGTACAGCTTGAAATGTCACAGCAGGATGAAAGTCGTGGAACAGACAGCAGTGAGGAAAAGATGTGGTGCTACACGATGGGTAGTGTTCCAACAAGGAAAGGCTGGTGTTTCAGTCTGCCAAACAACGTAATGACTCATCCAGGCAGAAAAATATTACCACCATGGGAATATTTGGAACGTCTCAGTCTGAGAGTAATTAGGGACTAAACTACACCGGCATGCTTCAGTGATGAAATGAGAAAATAAGCAATACCTCTGTCAAGTTCTGATTGGCGAGTATTAAATGAATATGGGCTTCTATCATATCTGACCACAAACTAGTAACTTGCAACAGATTGTCAGAACAGAGTAATATTTCCACTTTCTCATAAAATATGATGGCACAAGAAAAACCTGGTGAAGTGAAAAATGTTACAGTTGGCAGTAAGAGTTTTAAGGAAAATCATTACCATGATTATATAATTTAATCCTTGTAACAGGCATTTGCACATAGTGTTTTCAACCTCTAATTACTCTGTCTGCAATGGAATAAAAAGGGGTAAGAAGAGGATGGGCAAAAGCAGCAAATGCTGACAGTTTCATTTTATTAATAACTACTCTATACAACTCACAAACTGAAAAGCACAAATGTTTAATGGATATAGGTAATGGAATTATTGTACTACTTATCGGTTGTAAAAATGTAAATACTTTGGCAAGAAGGACAAATGTTAATTTTTATTCTTTTGTATTTCCAACTTGTGCACAATTTGTATTCATTAAGCAATGCAAAAGGACTTTTTTTCTTTATAATTGTAAAGTGACATTATAATTAAATTGTATAACCTCAGCAGCATCTGCAATTTAAAGGATCACTTACAAGCTGGCTGGACAAAGTGCACCACATTAAGCCACAAAACTGAGTTACACATCAATAACCCTTCATTCCAGTGGCTGGGTCAGAACCTCAGGAACATGAAGGAAAAAAAAAAAAGAAAAGATTATTCTGAGTAAAAAGGCTTAGAAGGTCAGAAGCAAAACCGTTTACAAGATCAAAATTGCCAAGATTGCCTAAGGCTGCATATGTGGAAGCCTCCTGTGACACCTGTTTGACTTTCGGCCACACGGACACTTGTAGTTCAGCTGAACTAAATGCAGCTCCCAAATTAAAAGCAAGGGCAAACACAAATCACCTCTATGCACAATATGAACAACCCCCATTAGACTGGCTTAATAAACTCTAATAGATGTATAGCTTAATACAATATTCAGCTATTGACATAAACATAAATATAAATTTCAAAGAAAATAACCTACTTCAGTAAAATTACCTGTGCAATAAAAATTAATGAACTCCAAATGATTCTGCACATCTCTACCAAATTGCATTTTCAGGCTCACATCTTCAGGACATGCTGGGTGGTTTGATGCATTCCCACAATTCATCTTCCTGCTAAGCCAATTTTAATTTAAATGCAATTAAAGGCTCAAAATGAACATTATGTATTAGATAAAGCCTTGAATCTGCAGACTATCATAAATATGATTTTCAGAAAAATTAATTACAAGCCATTAGGGTACAAGTCATCTTACTGCAAATGTTGAGTTAAACTGCAGAATCAGTTTGTTCCTTCCATTAAATGTTAAATACTGATTTTAAGCTTTGCTCCAAGTTAATAGCAGAAGGTCAGCATAAAAGAAAAAATGTTTCTGAAACAATCCTCAGAGATTGTGGAGATTTCTCAAACCACATTAATTGAAAAAATATATTCTCTCTAAATGCTTTGAGACAATGAGTTTCTGATCTACCTTTGGTCAACTTAATAATAAAACTCTCCACATTCTTCTTGTGCTCTGAATATAACACAGATATCTGCAGAAGATAGAGTGGGTGTATAACTGCTTCAAATGAAAAACCACTATATGGCATGTGTTTTTTCTAACCAGTAGTTGCTAGACACACACAAAGCACACCAGAGATACCTGGATGAGGCGCACTGAAGGAAAATTCATTACATACATAATGATACAGGAAAATTCAAGAAAGTCAGCTAAGAGCTTTTGTGCTGTCACTTGCTTTGAGGTGGAGCCCAAGGATTCAGTACAACCACAGCATTCAAGCAGCAGCTGTGGAAAATGCTATGATTTCAGACTTAGAGATATATTGAAAATACAACCTTTTTTTTTCACATTCAACTTTTTTGATGTTCCTGAAGAAGAATCACAAATGTTCCTGTAACTCCTAGAAGCCATGAGGAAAAATTTATGCATTCTAACTTGTTCTATACACTTATAGAAAAAGGTCTACATACCTATATACTGTAGATACATGGAACACATAAGAGTTTCAAAAATAGAGGGAAAAGAAGTCTTATACTGTATATTATATATTTCAAAAAGTGCATTTAGCACTGTAGAGAAAGATATGAGCATATCCCTCAGAACTAAGAGCAGTTTTCCCACATTCATAACTTCTGAGTCTCACTTCTAGCGGTGCTCTTTAATACTACCCCACAGCTACTAAATTCTTCTCACCGATAATACCCACAAAAGATTCAAAGGAAAAATGTGCTTAATTCCCATCTCCCAAACTGACATATTTTATACACAGTATGTCAAAACTCTGCATTTTTCATTAACTTCTGTTCTATCATTAAACAGAAAAGCAACGACACGGTTGGTGAAATTCAGCCATTAATCTCATAATAATTGCTTATAAATGTTCATGCTACAATGAAGAGCTGAATGCATCACATGCAGTTGAGGGTGCCAAGGTAACTTTAAAAAATAAATCTTTATTAAAACACAGCTTTCTTTTCTGGCATTATTCGATTTAAGCATGAACACTGAAATTCACACCTTCATCATCTGCACACTTGATTCAACCTAAGTTTATCTGCTTGAATATCAAATGTTTCAATATCCACCTCTATACCTAGGCCCTCCTCTAGCTGTTAGCTACTCCAGCCCTCCAGGGGACTGCACATGTTTGCTTCAATCCATTTATTGTCTTTTGCATTTCTACCCCTATCCCTAGACACTAATGTACTCACTTCTGGATATTAGAAGATAACCTCTGTGCAGTGGGAGTTTAATGAAGTATCTGGCCATCAAGCTGGATGAATGTTATTTTGGCAATCCAACTTCATAATTTAAGGGCATTAGTATGACATTCTCCAATTTCAAGATAAATGAAAAGCTATTACGTTCTGCAGGTATTATTAAGATGCTTTGTATGCTTTTGTATCCTTAAAGAGTTATACTTTGGCAGAGAGTAAAACTTCTATGAAATGAAATTTATTATATGCTTTGACAGTTTAAAATATGAGAAAAATGGTTAAGGCTAATGAACACAGAAGACAACTATTTCCCCAGTGAACTTGCTGCACAGTTCTACTTTTCACCACCAACATTCTTCTACAGCTGACGAGGTGTGATACAGACACACGATAAGATCCTTTCCATGATGTGAGCTTCTGATAGCAATATATAGTAACAGAGAGAGGCGCTTTAAAATGACACCCACTTAGAACTGAAAAGAGAATTACAGCTCTTAAGCAAAGCCACCGTGCTCTGGCATTGCTCTATGGGGCAAAAAAATAAGCCACAAACTATTGATGAAGACAAAGTTGACATTAACCTAGCACCTCAGTCCTTAGAAAAACTGGCAGAATATTATTTCTGATTGGATATCTTAACATTTTCATATTTTAGTGTAGACTATCCTGAATCCCTAACTAGTGTTCAGAGTTTTATTTATGAGTCTCTTATCATACATGACTTGAATGACAAGAGATTCAGAAAGCTGCTCAGAGTCCATAACCATGAGGGGGGGCTTTCCCTTGACTTCAGCATACTGGGCATCAACTTCTTAGTAAAGCCAGCCTCAGTGTAATTAATATGAACACATAATCTAAAATGTGGAACAGATCAACACCACTCCTCTTTACCCTTTCTGGTACATTCCTGCAAGTTAGCAAAGACCAGGTTAAATATAAATGCATATGTTGAAACATGCAATAACACATTTATCTTCCCTCAGTGGGACAGGTACTTATAGTGTAGGAACTTCCAGTGTAGGAATTGCAATTTCCTGAGTTAAAAGGAAGGGCAAACACAAATTTTCTTTCTGCACAACATGAACACCATCCCCTGCAC
>JAWWEU010000158.1:38069678-38151061 GCA_035583155.1 Acropternis orthonyx | reverse complement strand
TTCTTTCTGCACAACCTGAACACCATCCCCCCTCACCACCCCCCACCCCGCCTCCACCACTCCTTGCCCCCACCCCTGGTTAGGTTAATAAACACTAATGGCACTCTGTTTTGGAACACAAGCTAGTCCTTTTCACCACAAAGTTTGTAACTCTAAGTCTGGAATTGTGATATCTATCACTGATGATAAAATACACTGTAAGGCAAATACAAGGGGAAAAGAAAGAAAAGAACTGCATTCACCAGTGAGGTGCCTCTAACACTGCAAGATGAATGCATGGCAATGCTACGGAGGAAGTAAGAGAATACTCCAGAACAAGTACAGTGAATAAAATAGAGATACAATGAGCTGTTGTTCAGATTTTCAAACACAACCCCCTTTCACTCCCTCAAGATTACTGCTGTTTGCCATTAGATTTTTCAATTCCAAATAACTCAGCAACTAAACAGGTGTAAAAAGTCAAACTCTGCCAAGCTTGGCTGCCCAGGAAGCTGTTGAAACCATGAGGTTCCCATGCAGAACAAGGTCTTTGTGACAGCATGAGCTCACTCTGAATAGCTGTGTGTTCAGCGATGTGCATGTTAATGAATGCATTGTTCATTGTTATTACAGAATGCTATTTGGGGTTTCACATAAACATTAATAAAAAATGTATTTTTTACATTTTTTCACTGTAAATTTAAAAGACAAATTACTTTTATATTTGCATTATTCTGGTCATTGCTTTTTACCAAATCTTAGGAAAGTGGTCTGAGGCCAAATTCTCTAGCCTCTTCGATCGGTCCAAGGCCAATCCTTCCTATGTGCCATTTTCTTCTGCTGTTTTCAGTATATTAATCAATTCCTACTTCCATTGTATTCTGAATTTAAAACTCAACCTTTTATCCGAAAGCTCCTGTCAAATTCCAGCCCCATGCTGCAGTCTAATATGCCTCCAAACCTATCCCATTTTTCAGCCGTTCTCTAACAAATAAAAATTATCTTCCTTCCCCCTAAATGTTATCATCCTTGCCTTTCTTTGAAAGAATGAGGAACATAATGATAAATATTTTTGAGGAACTTTGTTTAAAATTCAATCTTTCATAAAAAAACTTAAGCTTAATAAATTTCTGTTTGTCCATAAATACTACATGCACACACACTCAAAATTAGCCTAGCTTCCAAAAAGACCAAGACAGTCCTGAAAAACACCCTACATCTCACAAACTTTTGTAGTCCTGACATTAGGCATGGCACCGAAGTTTCCTAACTCTGCTACTACAAGAAAAGGAGCTCACCTCCAGATCACCACAATAACAATAATTTAACTTTTACCTAAGATTTGAGTGAACTATACGTACACTGTATGCCTAAACAAAAGTATTTCAGAGGCAGTTCTCCCAAAACATTGATGGGATTTCAAAAAGTTTTAGCTTTACTGAATATTGAGGACTAGATTTAGTTGCAGTTATTTCCTGAAGTTCCTCACAGTACAAGAGTGCAAATTCCAGGCTCAGCGAAATACCACAGTTTTTGATAATTCTAAAAGATGGACAATATTGCTTTTTATGTTTAAGTATAGTGATGCACATGAGTTTATGTAGGGTTCTGTAGGGCTGATCAGCTGATTTGTTTTAATCTTCTATAGAAATATTTGTTCCTTGTCTTTCATGAGCATCTACATAAGACCATTTCAGTAGGTTCAAAAACTAAATTGAAAAAAAAAATTAGCCAAAGATGTTGAAAGTAAATATAAAAAGTCTCAGACCATAAAAAATATGAGCAAGGAATAGGTCCTTTTAAGTATTCTGTAGGTATAAGTTGGTCTCTACAGAGGTACCCGCTGCTTACCTCATGCATCAGTCTAAACATCTTTAAAACTATGACTTTTCTGAACACCTTCCAAGCATGGCCTGAAGCCACTCAGCTGTGTCAGGGCTATTTTGAGATATTTTCTGGAATTATTTTCCTTTCAGCAGGGGCCTGTATCGTTCCCACACATGTATGTATGCTGGTGTACTCAGAAAAGAACTTGAAAACAGTATTTTGCAGTGGGACATTGAGCCAACAAACAGAAAATGATGAAGCAATCATTTTCTGCTGACCTCTGTTTTGTTGCTAGGATTTCAGATGGCTTCTGTTTCACAAATATGTTCAATGGTGGCACTAATTTTTATTCAATTAAAATCTGTAATGTTTCTACACCAGAAAGGTCCCGTTTTTCATTTAAAACAAAGGATCTTCCTGGTTTTGAAATGTATGCATTATACTTGTTTACTAATCCTACATAAAGTTTGGTGTTGTGGAGCTAACCTATTCCCTTCCAGGAACAGTGAAGCTCAGTAACTTTTTTGTATTGCTAAGAGAAAAGAATTTCCATTTGGGGGATAGTGATACTCTGGCAGAGACAACTATTTCCCTTCCCAACACTGTAAATATCCCATGTACTGTTCAGAAGACTATCCACAAAAAATGAGATGATATTCTCCAGCAGAGACTGTCACTCAAGAGTGGTAATTCTATATGGGAACAGAAAATACAATGTATTGCTGATGTTAATAACAACTGTGGAGAATAGCATTTAGGAAAGAAAAATATTGGAAAATAACATTTACAGAATGACACAACTTCCAGCATTACACATCAAAGATGTCCTTACTCAGCATTAGTTAACATATGACACCAGTTATCCATTCAGCCTTTACCTCAGGGGTTAGTTTCCTCCTAGGGCTACCATCGGTACTAGGAATGCTATTAAAATCTTCAGGATGAGAATTCAAGTGAAATGCAGAGTGTTAAAACAAAGTTACACACAGGCATTAAAGCAAATGAAATCTGAATCAGGATGGTTGCAGGTGACAACTGTAATTAGAGACTAGACATTCTCAATTTCTTCATGGAATCACAACAATCATTCAGGTTGGAAGGGACTGTGGAGGTCAACTAGTCCAATCTGCTCCAAGCAGGGTCAGCATTAAATTCAGAGCAAGTTGACTAGATATAACATTGTCATTAAATCCTACAAGCCACTCAATAGTAATAGTTTGACACAATACCTTGAGGCAAGCAAGGAAACAAAGCTTTTTAAGTCAAAGAAAGATTACTTAAATTCTTCAATTACCCTCGATCAGCTCAGATACTTAAAAGGTGTATGTATTCCACGCAATTTCAGGGCCAAATAGAAGAGTAAAAGAAGAGTTGTTCTGTCATTTCAAAACAAAACCTTTTCAGCACCCACAATATGTTTCTCCTACAAGTATTTTATCTCTTCCTTCCTAGTCTGCAGGTTTAATTTCTCTATCTGTGATTGTTTAACCTATCCACCTCAGCACTTACATGACCCTTCAGTAATAGTAGCAGAGTACCTCAACTACAGATGAATTTATTCTCATAATTTTATTGAGGGATACGGAAATATTATTATCCACATTTACTGACAGAGAACAAGACAAGGACAGATTAACAGATTTTCCAAGGTCATTCAAGAACTTGGAACTATGTTATGTCTCTTCAATTCCAGTCTAATGCTTACACCCTTGAACTACTACTCCTCTTTCTAAAACAATTCTGTTCTTCTTTTTTCCTATATATTTGTCTCAATGGCATGTTTATCTTTCTTTCTATCTTAAGAGTGTAATTTGCCCTTTTTCTAGCTTCATCACATCTTTCCTTGCCCATTTGAACAAGATCATCATCCTTTCTTGTCTTTGTTAATGTTTCACTTTCAGCTACAAGAACCTAATCTCCTTCTCCCTATTTCTCTAGCACAATTTTCCTTGCATATAAGGCTTGATTCTGTCCCCATATCCAACACACAACATTCTGAATCACCTTCTAATTAAATATCCCTAGAATATTGTCTCAAAGGCTATATCATTTATTATCATGTCATATGAGTTTGTAATTCACAGTAGTATGTAAACAACTTCCAAAGTAGTCCACACTGTGGTCCTTGTCTGAAAGCCACAGTGCTTCAGCCCAAAATAGAGCTTGAGGTCTACCCTTATAGACACTCTGAATACAACTGGCTTAAACCACTTGGCTGTGTGAACTCAAGCACATCTGATAAAAGCTGAGCAGGTACAGTCAGGAGAGCCCATGTTTTTGGCTGCTTGGCTCACCAGCTGCCTGGGTTTCTACCACAGCTCCTGCTCAGGTGGACTTTGAGCTGATAGGGATTTCCTTTATTTTCAGATTTCGAAGACTTTTAGGGTAACTCCACCTATGTTTAAGGACTACCACTCCTTACTACTCCCACTAGAGCGTCACATACTCTTACACCTCTTGGCAACCTTCAGCAACATCAGCTGGAATGAAACATGTCCTGCAGATTTGGCATGTCAAAGCCTACTGACAGGCTTCAAACAGTTATTCTGAAATTTGTGCTGGAATAATTTGTGTGGAAAATGGCATGTTAATAACAATTCACCTTCAGAGTCCTTGCCCCCTGGAGATTTAGCAACCTAAGCAACAGAAATGTTGTATCAGTAAGAGAGAAAAATTTACCCTGAGAAAACACATGCAGCAGGTAACACCCACTTTGGATTATTTAGTACACTGCACAGAGTCACTGTCCTGTTTTTCCACTGTATAACAAAGGTCAGACTCTGGATAGAAACACAACACAGTTGAGAGAACAAAGAAATGAGTCCCAGTAAAATCAAACAAGAGAAGACAATGTAATGTGATGATAGGCAAAACACTTCATGGGGGAAGATAAAATCCATCTCCTTATACTGAAGCCTGTGTCATTAACAAAAACAGTTTGTAGTCTTCCGGACCCTGCCCCATCACTATAAACCTAAGAAATAAAAACTGTCAAAATAACTTATATCCTCTACAGCTCATTCAGTACCTTAAGTCTTTCAATTATGACAAATTACATGTAAGAAACATCTGTCCAGTCATTCCTACTCAACCATCAGCCTATATCATCATCTTATACTTCTCCAAGAAAGCTATTTCTCCTGTTTTCCTTCCAGTCAGTGAGCATCCTCAGTCTTACTGAATGCACCTTTTCCTAAAGTCAGAAGACCTGTGGTTTTTTCTAGCTCTGAGTGGCAATTTGACATTAACCAGTGTGGCTTTTACACCTGGATCTGCTCAGGTGAAGTGAAGTGAAGTGAAGCCAAGTGAAGAGCCTGAAGACTACTGAAATCATGAAATTCAGAGCCTAGGGAAAATGTTTCTACTCTTGGACAACTGGAGTTATTTGTTTCCTCTGCTTTTTACTATACATCTAAAACAGATGTTCAAGTAGGTTGTCAGTACTCATGCAAGTAAGCTCAGTGTTTCCTAATGGGATTACTGTGTAAATAACAGCCTGAACATTTGCAGGAAAAGGCCTTCAAATGAAGATTTGAAGGAGAAGGCCTTTGAGGTATTCTTGTGTATTACTATGACATTTCATTTTCACTTTTTTTTTACTCAATCACAACTCTTCACCTGAATTTCATAATAAAAAGTTACCATTTTCTTTTGCACATTTTAAAAAATACTAGAATGCTGCTCAAACTTCCTACTCCACTGAGCAGTCTGAGAAAGTACTCTGCTACATGCAAGCTGTTAAAATATCAGTACAACTGGACAAGACAAGTACTGATTCCATAGCTATGCAACTCTTCCTTGGAGTCTCTCTTTTGTTCCTGAAACTCTTACTACACATAATCAAATGAAATCAATGGGATTTGATTTTTAAGTGATACAAATATTGCTTACTGTGAGGCATTCTACTTAAAATAGAATCAAGCACAGCTAGAATAGCACAAGCACTAGAATTATTACTATTTTATGCATAATAAGGGCATCAATGTAGGTTTGTTAAAACAGCAGGAATTATTTAACTTTCATAATTAAGTTATTTTTATAGTTAGAGTCCAGTGCACATATAAAGGTATAAATTTGCAATGGCTGAAAATCAATGCAAGTCTTCACAGTGGGAAAGCTAAAACCAACACAGTGGATGACTTGAAGGCTAATAAAATGGAGTGGAGAAAGCAGAAGAAAGCAAGCACACTTGGGAAAGATCAAAATATATAGCCTTTAAAAATCTTACAGAGGCACCTAGTTTGAAATATGCAAATATCCTAATGCCTGTAATGGGCTTACTCACATTTTTAAAGTTCATCAGGTGTGTTCATTTTCCAAGATTTGGATCCAAAAATAAAAGGGATGCATCATAAAACTTTATTTCTTATTTGGACCTTAATTTGACTAAAAACTACTTTGAAGCCCCCTTCAAAGAGCTGAGTAGCAGATTCAGCTCTCATTGCATTATAACTCAGCATAAGAAGTTCTTTTAGAGGATGTTTTCAATATATAAGAATATATTGAAGAATATAAGAAAAATAATAATGGAAGATTTCTGGTTTACAAAGAAAAGTTAACCTCTTTATCACAACTTCCTTGTCTGATTTTCAAAAACCTGTGTCAGCTACCATACACTACACAGCATGGGCAAAAAGAAGCAGAGCATCTTCAAGGAGACGCAAGAGAATGCCTTGAACCTCTACTACTAGCACCATAAATTTTTGAGCGTTTTGGACAGAAATGCTACATGAAATTGAATAGGAATACCACTTTATCAGCTAACTACTCATGTTTGATAGTATACATGCTTCCCTTTGATGCTTAATTTTTATAGAATTCTGTATCCATTTTTAAAAGCATGTTACTATTATTGTCAATATCATTAATATTATCAACACTGTTATTGATAATAACTATAATAATAATGTTTCCTCATAATAAGCAGTGTCTTGTGTGCCAGAGACAATATTCTTCATAACACTGCTATGAGGTCTGTATAGATGTTTATTACAACCTCCCTAACTTAAGATATCCTGATATGTTGAACATTCACACAGCTCTCATGATAGTTATTGTTGTTAGAGCCTTATGAATACATAATCTGGACTTTTACAGTATCTGTTACCTTAAAAAGATGTTATAGTAATAAATAAATAGTAAAGAAAATCCAGAAGCAGATAAGACATATATAATACATGATTGTTGCACACACCAGTGAAAAAGGTCGCCATCTGCATGATGGCTTTATAAAAGTTGGATATTCTCTAAGGCTTCAGCCCCAGGTTTGCATAGTACCTATCAAAGCACACTTAAATAATTGGGTAGTTAAAGCTGCTTAAACATTTTGCTATCTCTGCTTCTTAGATATTGTTTCATAGATATTGCTTCTTAGATTTTGGAGCAGAGAAAACATCAGCAGATAGAGACTGCAGGAAAGTCTAATAAAATCAAAGGAAATCTTGCCATGTACAGTGAAAGGTCCTAAAACAAACCAAAGCAGGTTTTCTCCTTATGCCTACACTGATGTTCCTCTATTTCTTTCACCATTATTTGTTTGATTTATTTACTTTTATTAAAGAAAAGCTTTAATCATATAGAGTAACTAACAGAACTTCACTGATCTCAAAATATTAAAGTCAGATCTTGTTTCTTCATAGAGCCAACAGGAAGGCTTCCATGAGATTTGGTATTACTACTACATCTGCTAAAAATTCTTCTTCATGATGGATGGACACCCACTGAACTACCAAAATTTTGTCTCTTATATTGCTGTGGTTTCCTTTTAAGGTAACTCACACACTTAGAGACCTTGTCT
The DNA here is from genome assembly GCA_035583155.1 of Acropternis orthonyx. Taxonomy (NCBI): domain Eukaryota; kingdom Metazoa; phylum Chordata; class Aves; order Passeriformes; family Rhinocryptidae; genus Acropternis; species Acropternis orthonyx. The sequence goes on along the minus strand of JAWWEU010000158.1, from coordinate 38,143,458 downwards.
AACTGCTATTCAAAATTTGAGTATGAAAACACTCAAGAGGATGTGGCTGTGATGCCAAAAATCCCTCAATGTTTTGATAGAAATTTGCAAATACATTCTTTTTTTTTTTTTTTTCCAGTTGAACAGTACCTTCAGTTGCTAAGGTAGATTCTTGGTCCTGCAGCACCACACAGGTGGTTACGCCTTTCTGCTGAACTACTGCTTTCAGTGGTGGGTACATAAACATGGAGGTTTGTGCCTTTACACTGAGCGCAGGATCAGATCCCAAGACATCTCACCACTTTACAATCTAAAAAACCTGAACCATGATCCCATGACTTTTCACACTGTCTTTAAATACTTTGATTGTAGAATATAAAATTGTATTTAACAAAATTTTATAGCAAACATAAGGGAGGTTAATTTAGCCATTAGAAGCCATGTTAAGACCAATGGTAATTTAAAACTCTGTCATTATAATGGCTGCTAGACTTCTGACTAAATTCTGTTATATCTCTTTCAGAAAAATTCATTTTAGTTGAGTTATGGCACGAGGAATACTTAGGAAAAGTTACCTGCACAGTTTAGAAGGCAGTAAGTAAAAAAAGGAACAAAACAAAAGAAATTTCCTTTTCTTAGGAAATGCCTATAGAGGATAAATCACTGTCATTTTCACAAAGAAAAATTTCTACCCTTATATAACAGTAGTGCTTTCCACCAGCTCTTCTTTTTCTAAGGTTTAGCTTTGGCCAACCTATGTTTTAGGCTGACACCTTGTTTTCTTGAAGGAGGTATCTTTTTCTTTCTTATAAAAGGTAGGTGCTGTTCTTCATTATTGTCATGGATATTCTGAAAATATGGACTCCATAATCAATGAGGTGGTGGTTCCCTCAGTTTTCAAACTGTACATGTTCAGTCATTAGCATCTAGCTGCTGAGGATAAAATATTAGGTTTCAAACATACATTTTTTATCCTCTGTGAAATTGGTTACTGTATCTGAGAATTTCAAAACTCTTTTTAAGTGTGAAGTATGCTATAGGCTGCTTACATTAAAATACTAAGCAAAATATTGTAATACTTCTAATATTTCCCAAAAATATTTGTATATCACCCATGTAAATATTTTTAGCATTTTAGAATACAGTTCCAATAATATCTGGGTTTCCTTCTTTTTGTTAAGTTACTGGTCATTCTTTGCTCTCAGTTTCCAACACTGAGAGGTAAGAATCTCTTACAAGCAGGACTTAGTGACTGAGATGGTTTTATGAATCTCTGTGTGCATACTTCTCCCTCCCACCAATTCAAGGAAATAAATTATTATTCATTTCATTTGCTGTGAGATGTGAGAATAATGGTGGAAGTCAGATAGTGCAGTATGTGATGGTGTAAGTTTTGACATATAAGATACTATTGTCAGAAGTTTGGATAGATGCATTACACATAAATGAAAAACAGGCCATCACAAGGAAGATCTAATAAAAATCATATATCATCATTTTTTTCATGTGTTCTTTATAAGATACATTTAACAGGAATACTATTTTTAAAACATATTAGTTTCCTAGAGAGCTTTAAAACCTTTTATAGGAACTGCATTACATACTCTTTAAACTATAAAATGCCAGCACAAGTCCAACACACAGACCTCTGAGAAAGAAAAAAAAAAGGAGCAGAAAAACATTTAAACTTATCTGAAAGCTACCAGAGTAACTTCTGATTTGTCAAAACAGAGTATCTTTCAAGTCCAACGTTTTAAGACTTTTCAAAGCTTTTCTGCGTTCTTGCAAAAAGCTGAGTTTCCTTCTCAGTTGTAACATAATTTCTAGCTTTGAAATACAATGCTTTTATTCTGTCAAATAACACGTATTTTTTGCCCTCACCTAAGTGATTTATGGCTTTCACCTATGTACCTGATGGGAAGAATGAACTAATTCTCTGTTAGATCTTAGAATGTCTGAAAAACAGAATAAATTCTGGATGTCTCTTAGTGAGCAGTACATAAATGTGAAGTCACAGGTTCCTCATAATGGCAATTAAGAATTTTATCACCAACACTCAATACATTAGCAATGCTGAGGTTTGATGTATTGCATCACTGTGTGCTGAAGGTAATACTTGAGTGTTCTCAAGAGCAAGTTTGATCTGTTAATCTTGATTTACAAAACTATTCCAGGTTTTGATGTTATGTTTGATGAATTGCCAGCATTTGATGGTTTATCCTGATTTAAAGCTGCTAATGTTTAAACTGACATCTCTGATTTCTGTATGTCTAACATGTCTATTTTTGGGAGGAAAATCCTTCAATATAGAATCTGCTAATTTAAAAGTGTCATAATTTATAATACATATGATAATATACATACATGTGTATATATATATTTGTTCCCATCTGGTAGCCAAGGTCTGTGACTACATTTGATCACAAAATCATGATATTTTCCTTACTCTTAATTTTTTCCCTGAAAACACATTTTCACTTATCCTTTAACAATCAGTTAGCTGTTCTCTACATCACTCAAGTGTGTCCAGCCAGTCAAAAGGGTAAATACAACAAACATTTGAAAAATCTTATACAGCAACTAGAATCAATATCCAAACATGCTGCTATCCTGCCTCTGGGCCTAGGAAACATGTATATCTATCTATATGTTTGTGAGGAGGGGAACACAGCCAGACACTTCAATCTGTGAAGGGACAAGGAGGGATCTGTTTGCTTCTGTTGTATTTTGGAGTTCACTTGAATAACTTACCACAATGTTACAGTGGTTTTTGCAGTGCCATGTTGTATTGATTCTAGTCTCTATACTTCTACCTCACTGCAGTGCGGTTCCTGCACCTACACACAAGGCATCTGAAGCACAGTGGGACCTCTCCAGTGGCAGAAGACCAAGAGTGTAAAGTAGTTCACAGGATCAGAGTTATAATTATTACAATTAATAACCATAACAACAATTAATTAATTAAAATATCAATTCTTCTTTAAAGAGAGAGATAAGAGTTGGAATTCATTATGGTCATATGACTTACATTAAACACTTTTAGCATGTAATTTCTTGAAACAGATTTGGTTCTGATAAAAAACAGGCACCCAATATTTCATGTTGATCTGGTGTCTAAAAACATTCCAATTGTGCTTAAGAAATATGTCATCTTTCTACTCCTTTGTATCTTCTTATTCCACTCAATGACAAAATAATTGAAGTAATTTGTGATTGATGCTCAATTCTTATTACAGTTATTTCTTGGCTGTGAAATTCTTCCTGATCTGCCTTCTCGTTCCTCCCTAGAGGTGTGCATGATTTCTCTCTTCCTTAATTCAAAAACTCCTAACATATGGTTCCCACCAAAGCTTAAAAACTGTCTGCTTTTGTAACTGTACTGATCATGACAAAGAGGGAGCAGAATGCCAGATTACTTGCCAGACTACACGTCATTTTATTCAAACATTCATAAGCACCTTTTCAAGATTTTTAATAAATTTGTCATTGTAATTTTTTTAAGTGTACTTTACCTCTCTACTCACTCTTTCTTTTTGTTTCCCAGTTAAAAACCTTAGTGTTGAACCAAATGGCATGCAGTCTCCTGGGATTTAATAGGCAGTGACTGGTGAGCACAACATGTATGATAGGAATAGCAAAAGATTTTGCCTTTCTCTCTGAAGGCTATCGCTTCCTTCTCTTATAACAGGAAAATAAAAAAGTGGTGGCCTCACAGCAGTGGGGAACAGGGTGTGAAGGGAGTGCTCAATGATATTAATGATTAGTATATTTTCCAGTACTGTTGAGATGAAAGATAATCTATTTGCTTCTTAATAAACTTACTTTTTCAATTTTGTCTTTTCACCTGGCTTGGTCAAATAAGCCATACATCTCTTATGAAGCCTCTCAGAACGTTTTATACCCATTCTCAAGGGTGAGACGATATAAGTGAGTTTTCGAAGAAAAAATAGTAAGCTCAGATGACAGAAAATGCAGTTAAAATAACTGTGATATTTTGAGGACTGATTAGGTATAAATCTGTTACACATGTGAAGAATTGGATGTGTTTTGGGGATAAGGTGTCTCACAAAGCCTAGTGTTTATTTCTGTGTTATCCTTACATAAACTTTATTAAACAATATTCTTGGAGAGCTACAGTTAGCTTTTCCACAGCATATACTTTCTAAGTTTAGCTTTTACTTTATCGCTCAATTGTCCTATGATGTAAGTTAACAACTCACTTTCCCTTGAAAAATTTCTCAAGTGTCTCCCAAGCCAAAACAGGAATTCACGAAACCAAGATTGTCAGTATGGCATAGTCGTGGTTGCCTGTTTGGCTCACCATTTGCCAGAAAGAATACTGCACTGCCAGTACTTCTTTTAGCAAGAAAAATACTTTAGTGCTAGTAGCTTCCAGCTACTAGAAAATCTCTTCACAACTAACAGTCCTTCTTTAATAATTTCTTAAGCCTCATTATCAGCATATTATTTAAATGGACCTGCAACATGCCTTAATGTACTGCTCATCTAAACTGTCTCTTTTCTGAAGCTGCAGACAGGAAAACTGCTACCAATGGTGTTTTCAGTGGAATCCTGCCCTCTTATTATGCCTTCTCAGGGTCTCACTTGAACAGATGTGACTCAGCTGCAGGAGGTTGTATCTGGTGACAAAGGCTTGAAACAAATCTCCAGCATGTATAACTAACACCGGCACTGAACTGTTAAAAATTATTTCTTTGCCACCTTCAGTTCTACTACTGGGATTTTCAGTACACAAATAAAATTCAACTCATTCAAAATTTCTTTACAAATTGCAATCCTGAGAACTGAGAACTCCCACCATTTCTCAACTGAGTAACAACACTGCAGATTTCTGGCTTAACATCTGAACCTCTTCTGGAACACTGTAATGGGATATAGATGCCAGGAAAATATGCATTCACCATGCATATTCAGGCTACCTCCTCCACCTCTCAGCTTCAACCAATTCACTTCCTAGTGCTATTTTTTTCTCTCCACATGTTTGAAAACCCAAGCACTTAGACAAATTCCAGTTACTCTGTGTTCTCATCTACACTCCTGACACATTTCTGCCTCAGAAAGTTTGGGGCTTGGTGATTGTCATTTCTCGTACAGGAACAGATTGGAAGCTGGGGGAGCAATTGCCACTTCTTGTGCTGATCTTTTCCTACTTTGTCTGAACGACTTACACACAACTCTGTACCGGTTAGCACTACCACACCCACAGTAACTCAGAACATATACTTTACTTCAAACTATTGTTTGCAGTTGCAAGGAGAAACACTTTTATTTTTTAATGATATAGAGTGTTGCAGTATACTGCTTTCCAGAAAGTCTCTTTAAATAAGTACTCCATGTTTTTTCTTTGTTTCTGAATGCTTTGATTTAAAAAAATGCCTCTTTGCAACACATTCATCCTTGCACTGAAATGCTCCTTCCACATTTTAAAAGTGATATCATTGTTATTCCTATATCCTTTTTGAGAGAAGGCAAGTGATTTATAAATATTTTCCACTTCACTACACATTGCATAAATCACTAGAGTGACCCGTACTTCAGGGCTTTACCTGCTCAGCCTTGCTGTGGTTTGGGATCTGGCAAAGGGCTTCTTTCTCTCACGTCACTTTTCAGGTTTGTCAAGATGGAGTCTTGAGGTGGGTTAACTTTGACATTTCTTTCAAACTTTATTTTGCTATTTAAAAAAAAAATCAACTCCCAGTGCTGTTGTGTGACAGCAGTAAAGACTAACATATACCAGCTTCCTTGTAACTTTGAGGCAGGCATTTTATTGGAAGAAGCAAACAAGCATTATCCTTTAAGTTATTTTCTCTTCTTTTTCACTAACACGCAATCCTTTCTGTGCTGCCTCTTGCTACACATTTAAAGCAGTGCTTACTTCTCTTGGTTGAGGATGAATGCAATGAGTCCAGAGCAATCACACACTCTCCTACAGGAGAAATGAAGCAGGGCGATATAAATTTGGGAACAGCTTGGGCACTTGTGCAACAACAATTCTCTTAATGATCTTCACACACATGTATTGGGAAGAGAACACGGTTCTTTCTCCTTTTGGTTCATGAGTTTATGGAGGCATGGGCAAGGATACTGTACACAGCTTCCAAATTGTTAGGTCTACAAAGTCATCTTCTACTGCCACTAGGTATTACAATAAGAAAAGTCCATGACATGAGGCTGGATACACATCTCTCACTGTTTTCACGTCTACATCAACTGCACATTCATTTTCAAGCTCTTATTCTGTATTCGGAGGCAACCCCTTGTCACAAGACCACTCTTAAATTTCTTTGTTAACAGCTCCTGAACTTAACTATCACTGTTCCAAGCAGACTGTTCCCTGGCTAATGGTATCTAAAAATCTTTTTATGCTTGCAACTAAAGTAAGCTTGAAATGCTTTTGCTTTTTCCCTCCAGATACAACCTCTAAACTTCTCCTTCAAAGTGTTGAATCACTGTAAGTCCTTTGTCTGATTTTTTAAATTAGTCTTGTCTATTTCCCATGAGAAGTCCTTGTTTCAGATTCTCTGTGCTGCTTTGCTAAAGAGTGATGGATTTTCACATATTAAACTGAAGTGAATTCAGTTTCCATTCTGCTTCCCTTGCTGCAGTCACTGTTTAGTCTCATACATTCCCATGGATGCTGTACCCAGGCACGATGATTGCTTGTATCTGCTTTTACCCTTTTTCTTTTTGTAAATTGACATCTGATTGTTAATATTGTCTTTCACAAAGACCATATTCTCACCTTATTTTCTCAGCCTTTCTGCATCAAGACCTATGTTTCATGTAAAGATCTCAGACTAATTTATCATCCTTTCCCCTCCAGCTTCTGCACCTACAACCTAAAATTCCTGATAATTAAACATCCATCTCACCTAACCTTCTCTTTAAGCTTTGCCTGGTTTACAAACATATGTAACATCACCTGACAAAGACCACCTAACCTAGGTGATTCATTATACAGTGTTCTGTATTTTGAAGAAAATCATCTTGTAGGAGGAGAGAGAAATCTCACCAGTGCTTCTAAAGATGCTCCTTCCTCAGTTCATGACACATCTTATGATCAAATACTTTAGGCAAATAAATATCAATACATTTTGAACAAGCTAAGTCCATGTAGATTTCTGTAACACCTTTTTGGCTCAATTAATATTTCGGCTTATGAGAAGACACATTCATTTTAATAGTGCTACTTGTGCATGTGGATACACTTTAACAGCAGTAAATGGATAACTCTTGCAGAGAACTTGGTAGCGTTCAATTATTTGTACAAGTTTTGCCAAAGGCAAATTTGAAAAGCAAGTTATTTTGAACAGACAACCGTGTCTGATAAGAGCTCGAATGGTTAAAAAAAAAACTTGAAAAGGTCTGCAAGTCATAATCTCCTAAGCAGAAAGACACTGGGTTTTGAAGCCTTATATTTTCTGGCTACATTTCTTTGTTGTGGCATGCAAATAGCCAGACTGCACTTTTCTGTTCCCATGCATATAAACTGGATTAAAACTATATCTGTTTTGTTAGCATTCTTGCTATGAGCTTCCTCTACTCTTAGCACACAAGGCAGATAAATATAGCTGATAGCAGAGCTGGGATCCTTCTTTCTCAGATGTTACTGTCCAACCAACCTTGGCCAGTTCCATCATATAACATTTCCTTGCAGTGACACAAGCACAGAACAAACTCATGCCTCCTTATTTCTCTTTTGCCTTGACATCTTCAGTGTCACAGCACAGGGAGGACTGCAACACCTCATTCCTTTTCAAGATACACTGAAAATATCAGAGAGTGAGAAAAATGAAAAATAAGGATTCAGTACTCTGGATATTTGACCAATTCAATTCTAATGGAAACTACTGCTGCTCTTGAAACCTATACACAGTATATTTATAGCAGTCTGTAAACACATTATTCCAAAATTCTGTTTCCCCGAGTTATTACAAAATAACAATATTGTTTTTAGCCTATTTCCTTTAACCAGATTGACAGAATTATAGGTTGACATTACTGTGAAATTTTATGATATATTATGTTAACTGTGCCAGTTTGATTAGCCTTGATTGACAGCTAGTACCTGCACAGAAAATTAAATATCTCAGCAATGTAAGAGCAGTGAAAAGTGTGTTGACTCCTTTAGTGGTATAAATATACAGGTAACTACAAGTAACAAGAAATATATAACAGAAGTAGTAATAATAATATTACCTATAGCATTAAAATAATAACCTTAATGATAAATAATTATTCATTTAAATTTAAAATATTGATCATTTATATTTTTGCTCACCTAAAACACTCTGAGTTTGACAAACTTTTTACATGCACACTGTCAAACATAACAAGCCTGAAAAAAATTGAGATCTTTCATTCTGTAGACATGCTGTCCCTGGAAATATGCTACCATGACTGAGGGACTTAATTTAAAAATCTCAGCACATGCAGTGGCTGCATCTGAGTTATCATATTATAATAATGCTTCTCTTCTACAGCATCCTCGTCTGTTATCTAAACAGAAGTTGAGATTCTTTCAGCTATAAAACTGGATGCTCAGATGCCTAGTGAATTCAGCACAGAAGCTGTGCACTCTCCCTCTGGCTTTGGGGTTCAAGACTATACTTTGAAATGGGTGTGACTGGAGGTTCTCAGCTCACCCTGTAGATGACAATAACTTGTATCACGAGGTCACTGCATGTTACAAGACATAACAGGACACCATTTCTAGAAACTGCTCTGCATGCTACTTGTACAGAAGTGGGAGAATTTAGGAAGGAGTGCAGAGGAAACCTGGGCTTTATGTGCAAAAAATTCTTTGAAGTAATCTCACGGGTGGTGAATAGCTTTGATTTTTTTCACTTCATTAGTTAAATGTCTTGGAAACCAAGAGATGAAGAGCACGAAGGACCTCCTTTTTCACTGAATTTGGTACTCTATTTGCACAAATCATCATCTATCTTTTCAAAAGCATATTGATTGCCCTCTGAAAAGGACTCCATGTTTTGCCCCATTTGCTGTAGCTCTTTTAGGTTCTGATTAGTGGCAGGACATCTTCCATTAAATTTCCATCTTAAATTTATTTGTGGCCAGCTAATACCAAGCTCTGCTTGAAACTACATAATCCTCCAACTTAGAATGTTTTCCAAGGTGCCTGGCATTCTAAGCACCCCAGGCATATCAGTCATATCATCTAGCCTTCTTTTTGCTGGTTACATCTAATTTCCATCCAAATTTATAAAAAATTCTGTATTTTTCATTCTCCCCATCCCCAGACAAACACACTATTCTCCTGATGATCCTCAAAGTCTTTAACAGTATCTTTCACACTTTGAATTCCCCTTTCCTTAGCACAGGAGACTTCATGCCCAGCCCAACAGTGGCAGCTCCTCCTTGGAAACAGTTGGATATCTGCACATCAGAATGCCGTAACCCTCAATAAAACCCTGCTATGTCTCATTTCCCTCCTGTGCTGAGTATAAACCTATATATGCTCATACAGAGCCTGCCAATACAACACCTGCAGACAGGGCACACGCCCTGGAGGCAGAGGGAAACCCTGGATCAAGATACACAATAGCCCTTGGTTGGGGCATCACAGGTACTAGCCACTGGTACTCAGTATGTCATATAACTTGGTATAAATAATTCCCTTCTACAGCTCTACCAGTACCATCCAACCTCCCCCAGAAATATCACTCCAACCTTAGGATTACATTTGACTTTATCACATTGCATTCCAGTGGTACTTTTTAGGCTCTTGAAGATCAATTTCTCTATTTCATTCATTCCTATCTGGTAGAATTTCTTGCTCTAAGATAATTTAGTACTATTAGTCCCCAGGTGCAGCATTTTGCACTTTCTGCTATGCAATTTAATTCCATTTCTGCTACTCTAGTTCTCAAAATTATTCAGTCCTGACTGCTTCTTTCTCTTAGTTTTGTGTCACTGGTCAACTCTTTTCAGACCTCGAGAAGCTCCTTAAAATCTTCTCTCCTGTTAGGAAGCTTCCTTTCACTGCTATCTCACTGAGCCTAGTTTCTTACCCAACCCACAAATTATCAGTTCTTATGCTGACATCTATACTTTTTGGTTGAATAAATAATTTCTCAAAAAGCATTTTAGCAAATTAAGCTCCAGAAAGACTATTAGGAGTTAGCATTTTCCCCCAAAAAACAGTCAGTTCTCTGATTAAAAAGTTATCAAGCTAATCTTGCATGATCTGCCTTTTTTTTTTTTTTTAATGCAAGTTTAATTTCATAATTCTTCAGTCAGGAGAACAAAGTAAAATGTCATGTAATAGAGTCTGGTTTTATATTTCTATATCTTCTCATAAATAACTATGTAACCTTTCTAACTTCCATTTTTAATTAATTAGGTCCATATAGACGAACCCTTTTGGCCTTTGTAATAACATCTTGAGCTCAGGCATGTTGGAAGGGCAAATCATTTCATTTAATGTTTCAAAATAAATGCCTCTCCATCCATAGACCTGTAGGAATTGCTTCAAGGGGAAAAAATGATGAGAAAATAAACAAAGAACACAAAGGCTGAGTGTTCCACAGAAATGTTTGGTATTAATTTTAAACCAAGTAAGACTAATGCCTGGTACCGGGAGCAGCAAATTTTGACTAAAAATATTTCTTCAATATACTGCTAGCAAACTAATTAACTAATTCACTTAGCAGAATTAGGTGGTTTGTTTTTTTTTTAATTTCTGTCATGTTTTATGAGAAAATGGCAACGGGAAATTTTTCAAGAATAGTTTGTGTTGCACTTTCTTGTCTTTTAACCTGCATTACTGATATCATAGAACAATAATGTGATCTATTAATATGCCTACCCTTAAAGTAAACATTTACATATTTCCTTGGAGTTTTCTTTAAGACAGCATTCTATTGTAATGCTGTTATTTTTACACAATTGACCAAAAAAATTCAGATTTACCTCCATCCCTTAGCTCAGAATGCAATCCAGGCATTTCCATCAAAGGAAACATTACTGAGGTACTGGCAGAAATAGAAAGTGTGTTTTCAGTGCAAACATCTTTCTGCATTTATTTAATTTCTCAGTGGATGTGCAAACACTCTAAGGCAACAGTGGCTGATATCTCAGTCTCTTTGGTTTTTTGTCTTATTCCTACAATGACAGTCAGAAGGTTGTAAAAAGCTGAGCTTAAAAGTCACTGCACAGAAAATTAAGACGAGAAAAAATTATGATTCTAAGGCACATCTGAGTATTTTAATTAGCTTCTGCTGGAGTACCTCACATTCATGCTATAACGGTACATAGGAATATGAATTGATTCCAGAGGGAAGTCTGGTACAGTCAATCAGTCTCTCCACTCATGAGGAGACAACTACTCATGAGGAGACAACTGCCCTGGTTGAATAAGCCTGCAGACCACTGGGAGATCATATTCCTTCAGCTACAAAGCCCCTTTGGACACATGTCCTTATCTTGCAATGAAATCTTTAAAAGCTTTCTTCCCTGGTGAGACATACATAGAATATGGATTTCCTTTTGCACTGCAAACTCTGCCTAGAAAAAAAAGTCCATACAGCTGTAACATTGGCACTACTGGAATGGAAGATAACAGAAAAAAGACAACAGAGGTGAGAAAATATAAACAGAAATGCATCCTGACTCAAAAACCCTCACAAACTTCTACGTTCTACTTGGAAATGCAGTGTCTTATCAACTGTCACTTCCATGAAGAAGGTAACTAAAAATAACAATTAAACACATCTGGAATTAAATTTGGAAAACGGCCAATGAGAATAATGTTGGCCTATTCTGAGAAAAAAATAAACATGTTAAATAAGTGTGATAGCTGCTGTTCCACGGTGTGGAGAACAAAGTGAACATTTATCTTATTTTCAAAGAATGCACCTCAGTTTATTTACATAATCGTAGTATCAAACCAAAGTTTGTTAGTAGAAAGGCATAAGAAAATGAAGCAAAGGGAAAAGCAAAGCATCCCATCCTAGCACATGCTTCAGGTGTTGCATTTAGCAGGTCTGAGATGCAACTTGGCACACAATACACACAAGACTTTAAATGCTCTGCCATTCAGCCTCCAGTATCTGGGACTGCATATTTAAGTTCATGACTTAAAAGCAGCCCAGAAAGTTCAACAGATAACAGAATCCAAATCCAGAAGCACTAGACAGGCTGTGGGGAGGGGAACTATTGAGAGTGCTGCTTCAGAGAAGGCTACATGTCATGGTTTTGCACACAAGTTGATTAATTCAAATAGCAACAAGCTGTTAATTCAAAGGCTGGAATGGTGCTGACTGTAGAGGTCCCTGATCATTTGCTGATGAGATTACGAAGTATATGGAAATGGAGATCTGAAGAGTCGAGGGGACATGCAATGGTTTTAGTATCATTAAAAATATGAATGTAAACCGACATGCAAGACTGTAGAGTTGTAAACACAACACTTAAACATCACATTAAAACATAACAAAGGGAGACAAAGGAAGGACATTGGTCAGTGCAAGACCAGCTTAATTTAAAAAATATTCCAAATATTGGAATTATATCAAAGTATTTGCAACAGACCTTACATGCATGAAACAGTTGTTTCGCAGTGCATAACATTCTCCCTTTGAATGTTAGCTTGGATTTATTAAGCCATGGTCAACATGGCTTCAATACAGTAGTTCAGTGGTTTCATGTAATATAATTTAAAAAGTTTTACAAAGACTTTTTTCGGTATTGGTTGCATGGGAGTTTTTTGTTTGTCTTTGTTATTTTAATAAGTACTTGATCTGTGCACTATCAAATATCTAATTTTTGGCACAGGAAGAAAAGGTGTTCCATTTTAGCATTTCATTAGCTTATCACGCATATTTGGATAAATTTACAGTTAAGCATTTCATGATTTTTTTTTGAGTACAACTCAGATTATTTTAGCTCAAGGACTATTATTCATGCTTCCTTGTTTAAAACTTAGAGTCTTGTTTTGATTAGGTCTCTACCAGCTTCTATTAAACTGCCATGTTTCCAAGCATTCAAAAATTGTTTTGCATTCAAAACTTGCTATTAAGAAACAACCAGTTAAATTAATGACCAGATAATCATCGCCCTAAAAAATCTGGACATTTCCCAATTTCTATAATTTCCAGATGATATACTAAACCATAGAGTTCTCCTCTTCATCATCATGCCTACAAGAGCTGAAAATGTGAACAATCAGCTGATATAAATCAGATTTCTGTTTTGGGCAAGATCACAGGTAAGGATCTCATCCAAAACAAATTCCCAGTTTTTTTCACCTGCTTGGGTTTTCACACAGAAATATTTAAGCATGTTCTTCTAGGAGCATCTTTTCAGAAAGTTTCCAAATGGTTTTTCATTAAGAATAGAAGATAAAAGATGGAGCCCTCAAACCATGTAGTTCTTATATTTGAAAAATGCACAAGAACAACCATGCCAAATGAAATTATCTGACCATGAAAGAAAAAAAGCAAAAATAAAATCTGGCTAAATCTGAGAGCATAAAAATCCAAATTAAGTCGAGAGACACCAGTTATGACTTCATTATTAGAGCAATGTTAAGTTTTCTAAGTCAAAATTGACCAGTAGCCTTCAGTCATACATTTTTTAAAATACTTTTCTTTACCTCTTGCACTTTTCAAGACTGTCTTTAAGTATTAAACATTTCAAAACATCTTGAATTGATGCATAACTAGGAGAACTGGAATTGCCGTCCATGGTGTTGGATGTTTTTAATAACTCACGTGCCACTCTTGATTTACAGGCAAATGGTCAAGTGAAATGGCTTTACAAGTGGCAGATTTGCAAAAATAACTCAACGGCTTTCTTTGGCAGTTCATTTTGTAGAGAAAGAAATTTTGGCAGATAAGGGGGGTGTTGAATTCTTACTGCATCTCAGAAAAAGCTTAATAAAAATGTATGACATACTGTTTGATAATACCAAACTCCCAGTGCCAAATTACTACTCCAGCTACTGGTTCTTCTCATCATGGAAGACAATGATATACTCAGGCTGAATGAAGTTTTTATTTCATTGACAGGAGAATGGAGAGGTGTGTTCTGTGCATACATGTACAGCAAAGCATGGAGATTAAAAGAGGAAACATTTGAGATGTGCTGTCTGTATATTCCCATTCTTACATAAATATTTTCCTAAATATGCTGCAGCTTCTAGTTTTAAAACAGATGTGGTCCATATAGTTGTAAAAATAAAACATATGTTTGTACCAGAAGCAATATAAGGTATGTTATCACAATAATGCTGGTTTTATTCAAGGTAAAACTACAGAAATAAACACACAAAGATGCACCCCTGCTCTGCACCACACCAGATCAAAACAATAAAAAGAAAATATTTAATGCAGTAGAACTGAGAGTACATATTGGTTATTTAGAGTTAAATATGTTATTGCATAGTTGCAACTCACTCCAAAATAAACATCTTGATTGCTAGAATTAAAATGGAAGAGAAATTTTTAAAATATGGCAGCTTAAAGGTAAGACACCATAAAAAAGAACTCATAAACAAGTTTCAAAACAAAATTAAGAAAACAGTTTCTAAAACGTCACAGTGTTTTGTAAGTCTGTGGTAGCAGTTCAGCATACAATTAATCACAAGAGAAAGCTGAGTCCAGCAGGGATTTGATCTGACTAGTTAGGCTGAATACAAGACAAGTACAGGGCAATAACTATGTCCACTAACTCCCAGATTCACAGTGATATTAGAGGCATTTCCTGGAAACTACTATAGCCCAGGTTCTGAACACAGCATTTGGCCAGTAACTGAGTACCCACCCCACCAAGAACCAGTGCTCAAAGGCTGACAGTGAGGCCGATCATGGGCCCTGTCCAACGAGCACTTCCATGTGCTTTCTACGGCATCCTGCTGTTCAGGTTTTATTTTATTCAGGAGCCACATTCACACTGAATTAAGCCTCTGATGAATTCTACTATTTCTGCGCTTGTATACAGTATTGGTTTGACTGACAATCTCCTACACTGAAGCAGATACAACTCTTTCTTTATAATAATCCATTAATCTGCTTTGATGGAAGTTGTGTTGGTTTTGTCTGGGGTAGAGTTAACTTTCTTCACACTGGCTGGTATGGGGGACTGTGTTTTGGTTTTGTGCTGAACACAGTGATGATAATAAAGAGATGTTTTGCTATTGCTGAGCAGGACTTACACAGAGCCAAGGCCTTTTCTGCTTTTCATACTGCCATGCTGGCAAGGAAGTTGAGAGTTCATGGGAAGTTGGGAGGAAACACAGCCAGGACAGGTGACCCAGACTGATCAAGGCATATGACATCATGCTCAGTATATAAAGTTGAGGGGACGTTTGGAATGATGGTGTTTGTTTTCCCAAGTAACCCTTATGTGTGATGTGATCATACTCTTCTAAAGATGGCTGAACACCTGCCTGCCTATGGGAAGCAGTAAATTAATTCTTTGTTTTTCTTTTCTTCTGTGTGCAGATTTTGCTTTCCCTGTTACACTGTCTTTATCTCAACCCACAAGTTTTCAAGCTTTTACCCTTCTGATTCTCTCCCTGTTTCCGCTGATGGGGGAGTGAGCTGAGTGGTTCTTGGCTGCTGGCTGGGGTTAAACCACAACAGAAGTTTACCTCCAGTGTAATCAGCTTCCCTTGCATTAACTATCGTGAAATGCAGCAGATGCAAATGCACCAGACAGACCTGATTCCCAAATTCCTAGGAGGGCATCACCCTCTGCTGCCCTTTGGCTCTGTGGAAGTCGGGCTATGAGAGACAAAGGGAGAGAGAGAAGTTGCCATTGATCCGGAGGAAGAGCCTTTGAAAAACCTCAGTTGTACAACTGGGACTTCAGTCTGGTCTCTACAAGGCCTGAAAGGACAGTCCTCAGTGTCATTTACACCTCCAGAAGACAGGAGGAGGCCTCTTTTGTAACATCTAGTGGGTATTTTGTCATTTTGCTTTAGAGTGAAATGTACAGCACTAAAGTTAGTTTTGGTACTCAAAACAAGCATTCCACATCTACAGACTCTGCTGAACAGTTTAGCCAAAGAGTATTGGCAGATTCAAATGAAGAGATGTACAATCAGAGTAGAAAGTGGACTCCCTTACAACCAGCACTACTTAGAAAAAATTATAAGAGTAATACGAGGCAGAGTGCAATTTTCCTTCACTTAGCTAGAAAAGCTAACAATGATTTTTCTGGAAATTAACTTTATAGGTTCCTTAGCATCTGTGTAGAGCAAGTTCCAAGTGAAAAGGAACATCTCTACTTAGACCATCTAAGGTTAGGCCTGCCTCTTTGAGTATCATTTGGAGTACTTCAAAGCAGACTCTTTATGCAGTTTTACAGATCGGTATATCCAAGCTACCCCTGTGGACTGTGATTCAGGATGTGTTCATACTTGCCTTGGCTATTCCAAAAATATTCTACTGTAAAATATGTGTAATTTATTTTGCAAGTATAGCACCATGTCTTAAGTTCCAATAGTAGACTTGAAAGCATAAAGTATTCATACTTCTGACCTGCTACAGACTAACACATTAGCAGACTAGTTAGAAGACAATTAGTCCAATTTCACATTTCCTAGCGACTGAAAAATTTCATGTTATTTTAGTCACAGTGGATAGATGCCAAGTTCACTGGAAACAACCTTGCTGATTTTCCCAGTCCATTTTAATACTTTAGAAATACTGTTAAAACATGGCTGTCCTAATTATGCAGGGATCAGTGCACAGTGTCCCTCTCACCCAGGATTCTCCCAGAAGGACTGCAATCACCTGCATTCCCCTTAATTTCACCATGCAATTCCAACTAATTTCATCCTAGTACAGTGCTGTCAGACAACTCCCATGTCTCTGCGGTTTTAATCGATTAGCTCAATGTCTCTATAATGCATCACCAGCTGCCAGGCACAGAACTGGACGCTTTGCAAGCATTTCAACTAAAAGACAGTTTAATTACTACAGCAGCATCTCAAAGGCATAGGCACAAGGACTTGCAAAGGAATTATTAAAATATTTGGTGTCAACAAACCACTTTATAACTGAGCAAACAATGACAATCAAAACGTAGGAAATAAGGAGAAAGTCACATTTTTAAATAGTCCATTTTAATAGACTTTAATGTATTCAGGCAAATGGACTGCCTTAAGTATTACTGTTTACACAATGCAACAGTGCTTTACGATAATTGTTTTGCTGCAATACAGACATGTAAAAATTGACATTGCTGTCAATAAATTACAATACAAGAAAGATACCTTCAATTAGAAAATAGTGGTAGTAAGCAAATTAGACAGTAAATAGACTGCCTTAAATTAATAAATTACTGAACCAGACTGCAAACTTTGGTTTATTCCTTGAACCACTTCTGTGTAATGCTGTTCACATGAGTGCAAAGAAAGGGTCTGGTGGCTGTCTGTCTGAAGTGAACACGAGCATAGGGGAAATCAGACATTTAAATAGCAGCACTTTTAACAGAACCAGAAGTGAAGTTGCAGATCAATGGGACAAATGGCCACAGGAATTTAGGGCAAATCCTTTCCTCTCCCTTTGTGCAAAGCTACGGGATGGTCAAAAAAGAGTAGGAAACCTTTCATATGCAGCACAGGCAGAGCCAAGGAAGCCAAACTATACAAGTCCTAAACAGTCAGATCCAGCAGCTCTCTCACAAAACACACATTGAACCATGCTTCACCAAGACTCAAAGAGTATGATTGCAAACCATAGCAGTATAATTGAATTTAAAGCCTTTTCCAGCTGACATAAATGCTCACTCGTTTGCTCAAAGCTCTCCTTCAACATAAGGCTTGCAGTAACCTCAGCCTGGCTGTATCCTAAAACTGGCTATTGATGGGTTGGCAGGTGCTGGGAAAGAGTTCAAGGTCACATGCTCCACTCTAGTGGGAGATGTCTATATTTGATCTTAGTGACCTCTTCCAGCAGTCTGAAAGGATGGCATTGACAGAAGATGCATAAAGACTTGCCCATTTTTCTTTACTACAAGGAGGGTCACTGTGATTTATCACCTTTGTGATGTGAAGAAAAGAAAGGGATGGACAAAAGAAAACTTACTGCACTTAAAGTTCTAAGAACCTCAGGGCAAGACTGCAGGTAAATGGGAAATAACATTACAAAGTGTTCTGCCCTCGCACAGTGCCAACGCAGTACACGAGCATGTGAGACTACATGTCATCACATTTCTTAGCTGGCTCATTTACATCATTTAAAACATGTTGTTTCATTTGATTCACTTTTTTTGGTGGAATCTCAACCATCTGATTTTCCTAGGTGCTATAAAACAAATCTGGGTCACAGGAACATATAAAATGTGGGATCCTCCATTCTAAAAGCAGAAAAATCTATTAAACATTTCCAATGCCTAACTCCCATGCTCACTTTACAACATACTGTCTTGGAGAAAATTCTTGCAGAACTGCAGGAACCCCTTTTCTATCAGTTACCCTTCTGCATCCTGTGGTATTCTGCACTTAGGTGAAATGCACAGACACCTCAATTTTCATGTCTCTTCTGGAAATAGGAGTATGCAAGCCCGCTTGGTAACTAAAATGTTCACTTAGTTATCAGCACAGCACTAGGCACTGTTATAAAGTAAATGGTAAGTTAAAAGATACATTTTTCAATTCATATGAGTATAAGCAGTTTAGATTTAACAAAAAAACCATCTTTATGTCTTGTTTCCTAATCTGGACAGGATGTAAGTCTTTCCTCACACCTAAAATAAGTATGTTCAAGATTTTTTTTTTACCTTAAAAAAGTTAGCAATCAGTACACAGGGTACAATACTAGCTTCCATCTTTATGGCATTTAAAGGTATGTACATTTCCAAGTCTGTAATACATTTAAAATTTATATTTTAAAAGTAAAGCCTAAAAATTTATTTCTCCTATGAAGTGTTGTTTCCTTCACGCAGGTAATAAAGCTAATGTGCATGGAAGATATTGCAGTTCAGTCAGAAAATTATAAGCAACATGCAGGAGTTAGTGCAAAATACCTTCAAAATAAACCTAATGTATTGGTTTTGTGTGGCTGGGTTTTGGCAGTCAGAGGGCTACAGCAGTGGCTTCTGTAAGAAGCTCCTAGAAACCTTCCCCATGTCTGATGAAGCCAATGCCAAACAGCTCCAAGGCAGACCTGCCATTGGCTAAGGCGGAACCCATCAGCGACAGTGCTAGCACCTCTGGGATAATAGAGTTAAATGTGGCAAGAAGGTTTTGGGCAGAAGAAAACTGCAGCCAGAGAAGAGAAGAGTGAGAAGAACAGCTCTGCAGACACCAAGGTCAGTGAAGCAGCAGGGGAAGAAGGTGCTCCAACCACCGGAGAAGAGATTCCCCTGCAGCCCATGGTACAAAGCATGGTGAGGCAGGATGTGCGCCCGCAGACCATGAAGGTTCACCGTACAGCAGAGATCCACCTGCAGTCGATGGTGAATCCCACACTGGAGCAGTGGATATGTGTAAAGGAGGCTGTGACCCCATAGAAAGCTCACACTGGAGCACACTCTGGGCAGGATCAGTGGCCTCATTGAGGGAGAAGCCAGTTCTGGGGCAGGTTTGCTGGCAGGACTTGTGACCCTGTAGGGGACCCAGGAGGGAGCAGTCTGTTCATGAAGGACTGCAGCCTATAGAAGGGATCCACGCTGGAGCAGTTCGTAAAGAACTGCAGCCCATGGGAGGGACCCCCGGTTGGAGAAGTTCATGGAGACTGTCTCCCATTTACTGGAACCTACAGTGGCACAAGGAAAAGGTGTAAGGAGTCCTCCCTCTGAGGAGGAAGGAGTGGCAGAGAGAATGTGTGATGAACTGACCGCAGCTCCCCAGTGCCCATCCCCCTGTAGCACTGAGGGAGAGATGGTAGAGAACTTGGGGGTAAAGTTAAGTCCTTCAAAGAGGAAGGGGTGGTGAGAAGGTGCTTTTAAAATTCACTTTTATTTGTCATTTCCTACTCTGATTTAATTTGTGGTTAATTAATTATTTCCCCAAGTTGAGCCTGTTTTGCCAGTGAGTGATCTCCCCCTGTCCGTATCTTGATCCAAGACCCTTTCCTTATGTTTTCTCTCCCTCTGTCCCACTGAGGAGGGGAGTTGGCAGAGTAGCTTTCGTGGGCACTTGGCATCCACCCAAGATTTAACCACAACACATGGTAACACTGCACAAAAAATATTTCTACCTTAAACTCACAGTTGCTTTGATTCCTGTTCTTCATCAGCACATTACTGGTCAGGCCTAAGAAAGGAGTAATTTACATTTTTCAGTATTTACATACCATCTGCAAGGGCAAGTGCAGTCAGCACACAGGCCTGAGTTAGTTTGTTCATTCACTTATTTAAAAGCTTGCACTGAGAAACAAAAGTGATCACATATATTGCAAACTCAGGGATGGAACAGGAGTCATCAAAGATGTTATTCTACCAATAGACCCCTACTAATATACAACTTATTTAATCTGTGTTTAGGTGAAGGGTTAATGTGACTCTTGCTACACTGACTTGTTTGCTTAAAAAGTGATATCTAATTTCTGTGTCTAATTATGGGAAGCACCAGGAGGGAGGCTTGAGGTTTGGTGTTTTGGGGAGTTTTTTTCAGAGTAATATCATACATAGACAAAAGCATATCCTTGTTATTTTTTTTTTATGCTGCTTTGTAATGAGTTGAGAACTGCTTCGTATTCATAATGTCTACAAACAAATTTAGCCACTTTACCCTGGAGAATTATCCATTGGATTTTCCAATGTCTGATTAACAAGTGTCTAGAGACCATTGTTCCCAGGGCTATCAATCTTTTGCTCTACCTTAATTTTTGTCCACGGTAAATCTAATGACAGCAGTTCCCTTCCCAGGAAGTTTTAGTTTTTGGGACCACAATATGCTGCAAAATGATATAACCTTTTAGCAATCAAGATTATATACTCACTTAATTTTCAAGAATCTTAATGGAAGAAAAAGTAACCAAAAAAAAAGACAACTAACATGAAAACCTGAGGTGGAACACATATTTCTCATGTGAAAATCTGTCCCCAGATGCTGGAACTGCACACAGGCATGCTCTCTAAATATGGATTCTAGCTCAGATTCATCTAATACTGATTTAACTTCAGAAGAAGGAAAAGGTATTTAATTCATTATCACCCATCGCTGAATTAGAAATATGAATGTGAAAATCTCTGTTACTAATTTTAATTGCACTATTCCCTCTCCACAGGAGGCTGTTAAATTGGTTTGGTGAAATAGTAGTGAATCACATCAAAGTAGTGGGATACATTTTATAATATATCTAAATAACTATCCCATTTTCCCAGCATGTTGCTGTGTATTTTAAGTATTAATATTATGACTCCAGTTTAGAAGAATGTAGCTTTATTTTATTCAAATAAATTTTCTGAGTACTGTATGTTAGCACTGTTAAAAATCAGGCTAAATTCTAAGTGGCTATCAAGTAATAAAGGAGAAACATTTACTGCAGAAGCCAACATGAAAATGTGTTTGCCTAGCCATAAAACACTCATGAAAGGAGCTCGCAGATGCATCATTTTGATACAATAATGGTCTTTCCCATCTAATCCCACTTTTTCCCCCCTCCTTCAGCTGCAATGTTTATTACCTGAACCTACAATGTGTTTGCTTGTTTGCTTGTTATGCTTTGTTGCAATTCTATCAGGTTAGACACTAACATTTCTCCATAGATTTGTAGCATTATTTCCACATATCACCAACTCACACCCAGGAGTGCAACACAGTGTCAGACATTAACACTACCCTTGGTGTTGGTTTCATAAGAATGCAAAGGTCTAGGTGGTTGAAGAGCTTGACAAATATTCAACTTTGAAGAAATACCTACCACACTGCAAGAAAAGGTGTTTAGAAGCAAGATTTTCAAAGCATGCCTATATTAGACTGATAAAAGAGCTAAGTATTTCAATCCTTAAAGACATTGTGTGCCTGTATAAAGAAAGACCTTCCCACTACAAAGTCTCAATAGTGACTCACTAATTTGAGGGAGCATGCAAGGTAATCAGAATGCCTTGGGTTGGAAGGGACCTTTAAGATTGTCTAGTTCCAAATCCCTCACCATGGGCAGGGATGCCACTCACCTGACAGGGTTGCCCTGGACCTCGTCTAATCTAACCTTGAACACAACCAGGGATGGGTCATCCACATCTTCTCTGGACAACCTCTTCCAGTGCCTCCCTATCCTCACAGTAAAGAATTTCTTCCTAACATCGATCTAAATATCTCCTCTTTTAGTTTAAAACATTCCCCTTTGTCCTATCACTATCTGCCCATATAAAAAGTCCCTTTCCCTCTTTTTCATATGCTACGTTTAAGTTCTGAAAGGCTACAACGGGGTCTTCTTGAAGCCTTCTCTTCTCCAGGCAGAACAACCACAGTTCTCTCAGCCTGTCTTCACAGAAGAGGTGCTCCAGCCCTCTGATCATCTTCGTATCCCTCCTCTGGACCTACTCTAACAGGTCCACATCTTTCTTTTACTAGGGGCCCCAGACCCGGATGCAGTACTTGAGCTGGGGTCTCACAAAGGCAGAGTAGAGGGGAAGAATGGCCTCCCTTGATGTGCTGACCAGAACAGAGATTACAATTCTGCAAGCAGTACTATTTATTAGACTGATAACTTAAAGAGAAATTTTAGATTGAGTTTGGCATCGAGATTCGTTATCTTTGTCTAGCTTTTCAATCTTGATGCAGAATTTCTTTTTAAATCTGAGCCCATTTTGTTTGAAATACTGACAGTGTTTAAGGTGAGCAGCTGTATTGTATCTTGATGTCTACACAAATAGAAAGACCTGTATTTCCTTCTAAAGTTTTAGGTAAAAAAATAAAGTAATGCAAAATTGAGTGTTAAAGAAGAGATTGCCAGACAGAGCTAGAATTCCCTGCTTTAACATTTACACTGATATTACTACTTTACCATCACTTGCTCACTGGCCAAGTTACTATCCATGTTTTGCCCATCAAAGTTGATAGGTATTGTTTCCTATGTTGTCAATGTCTTAAGCACTAGATAACATGGCAACTATGAACAATTTACCTTTATATAAAAAATACCATAGATTTACATGGTAAACCTGAAGGGACACAATGATGACAAAATGCTTCCTTAGCAGGAACTTTCTGGAATAGTCCATCAGAGTACTGCATTTTCTTTCACTGTCATATGTAGCTATGAATAAATGCTCCAGCAGCTGCTAAGAGGTAAGTAATATAGGTTCCAGAGAACCCCCAACTCTATTAAACCCCATAATTGCAAGGAACAATGTCCTTTCAGAAGTCTGTTCCTCATTTAAGCAAAAATAAATGAAGCAAAAACTATGGAAAGAACAGCAAGCTATATAGGAGATGCAGTAAGGTGATTCCAGTAAAGGAAAAAACTATGAATATATCAAGTGTTTGGCAAGCTGCTATCCAGACCTGGTTTTCTGTCAGTTCTCATAAACCCCAGATAATCACTGGTAGCACCTGGGTTTCCTCTTCTGGCTTCCATCTTCCACACTGTAAGAAATAGGCTCTCTCTGCTTACCCTGGCAGCACAGTGACCAGAGAGACTCCTTTACCCAAGTGCTCAGGCATCTGATGGCAGGACTTGCAGATGAATGGAGCACAAGACTCTGAAGAAGAGGAAATAATGGCAGGGCCACATTGCATAATATAGCCAAGAATGCATGTGGTCTCATTACCATGCCTCAGAGCCCCATGCTATTGTGGACAATCAGTACTTAGGCTGTTTTGGCATTTGTTCAGTACAGACATGCTCCCAGATGAAGGTGTTGAACAGGAAGCTGAGGAGAATGAAAAGAGTGAGAATGATGTGACAGTGGAACAGAATGGAATCTGAAGAAGCAGCAAAGACAGAAATAAATTATTTTAATGACTTGAATGACTTTATTGTATCATTTGTCTGAAAAACCACATGGATTTATGTAAAATTTGACAGCCTGTTTCCAACAAATTCCAGTGAAATAAAAAATTAAATACCTAATTATAAATGAGGTGGCCTGTGCAAAATACTGTTAGTACATGTATGCACTGATCACACATACAAAATATCATTATTAAGGCTTAAGTAGCCTTACTGAACTTTAAGTAGCCTTAATGAACTTTAAAACAGGAAAACTGCTCCTCATTATTTCATATCACCAATGGCACACACCCCTTGTCTTAGTGAGTTAAAGTCATTGGAAATACAGACATTGCACATCCAAGGATTTCTGAAGAATTAGGATTTTGTTAATTAAATAAATAATTTTCTTCAGTTCTTGTTGAAAATCACCTACATGTGGTTCAACAGTTGCTGTTTTCTTTCAGAGGCATTCTGCAGAAGAAGTGGGGGTTCTTGCAATTTCTGAACCCAAAATGTGTGAAAAAGCAAGTCAGAATTGTATTGTGTCCAGGTAATGGGGAAAATGTCCATTTTACTGCCCTTTATTAACCACCCTTGCTGCAGTTTCAGAATTTTTTTTAAATTATTTAAAATACATGGGGACATAACCTACAGAACTGAGAGTTTCCACGGCATAAAGTATCAGTCAAAATTTAAGTGTTGACAGGTACCTGAAGTGAATGCATACTACTTCAAAGTTATTTGCTTACCGCTTGTTACCTGTCTTCTCCTCAATTTCATCAATATTTTAAAGCTTGTAAAAAAATAGGTTTATATAATTTTAAGTTAAGCATTACTATAGTCCTGAAGTAATTTAGAACTGGAAGACAATGTTTTAAGATCGAATTTTAACACGAAACATCAGTTTAAATCTATTATTTAACTATAAAATGTATCATCACTTAAAATGATATAAATAAGTTTGAGTATATGGCAATATAAGAAAGACTGAAAGAAAAAAGTGTTAATTTAATTATGCTAATGGTACTCTTGTAAGTGCAAAAACAGATGGCAGAGTGAACAATAATAGATTATTTTTTCATCAAGCAATTCTGAATAAATATTTTTGTTCAAAAGCAGTAAGCAACCATAGCATTGCTGGAAAGTGGTAAAAAACTCCCACCTATGGTCATATCAGTAACCTCACTTCTGATCTACCCCAGCCAATATTCCCAAAACAGAACTCATTTCCTGGTTACTGAAAAGTAGGCTGATCCAAATGGTGCTCTTGAGCAAAAACGTGCTATGGTTGGTCTTAATGACAGACTATGCATATATCTATATCAGAATTTTAGCATATATCTAATGGGTATAAGCAACTGAGAATGTACAAAAACCAAATGCTGGTGCAGGAGACAAAAAGTTCTTTGATTGCATAGGTCTAAGACTTTAGCCAGCATTCCACACAATTAATTAAATGACCATATTGAACTTTAGAATTGTGGTAGATAATCTCTGTTTTGACCTGCTGACACACTATAAAAAGCTAATAAAAACTCTTCATCCTCTCACACACATTTTTTGGAATGATTAGTCTTAATTAGCAACTCTAAACTGTTGAATATTGCAGGCCATAAACTAAGGGCATTTAAATAAGCTAAAGTGCATAGCCTGTTTTTCTAAGATCAGCAAATAAGATCCTTATGTTGTAGCTATTACTTTTATTTTGATAAAAATATATAGAGAAACAGTTGTCTTTCTTTTCATCACTCCAGGTAGTACATTTCAAGCACTGTGTTTAAGCAAGTTTTGGCAGTCATTTTATACACACCCACAATTATGAATGTCAACTATGTAGGTAAACTATACGTATTCATTGTTTCACATTCATATACATGCAACAAATGCACACTAAGATAGTGTTTTCTTTTAGAAAAAACTCCTCCAATGTGCATGCATTTGCAGACCCAAAAAAGTTTTTTTTCCCCCACCATATCAGGTAGTCTAATACAGGATATTAATTGCAAACCTTGTCTGGCTTACATTTATGTGGACATTGCTCTACAAAGAAGAAAAACAAAGCATCCAGATGGCATCCACGCTACTATATTACTGGACAATGTTGTTTTATTTAGATGTGCAGGTGAGTACACTGCCCAAGCTGCCAACTGCTCTTCTGCAAGCAATCATTTTACAAGTGCAGTTGTGACACTGTGATCAAACCATGATGAAGGCCAAGTGGACATTCCCTAGAGTATTTACCCTCTTACAAATGAAATTAGAAATGATATCACATATGTGTTGTTCGTGAAGAAACCTAATATAAATTCCAGCAAAATGATCCTTTCTAATGCCACAATATTTGTAGATAATTACTGAAAGATTGACTGATACAAATCTTGAAAGAAATAATTGTTATAAAATACAGCAATCATTCTTGTCTCTAAATTAATCTGCAAAGTATTTAATCTTTAATACTTATAAAATAAATGGATGACCTACTCTGGCTATTTGGGGAGAGCTTTTGACAGTTCTGGGTTATGAGCTGTTTACCCTGTTTATGTGGCAGGAAATAAAGTGACAGAAAAAGCACCATTTCTGAGGTGAAACATTGCTTAAATGCATTGAAGTTAATATTTAACTGTATATTCTGTAATATAAAGATAAAGTGATACAGATTAATGACAACAAATCTCTAAAAATATTTCATTAACAACTAAAGTGGCCTAGTTCCCTGAGGTTTTCAGCTCTTTTCCATAATCTTTATATGTCTAAAAGTCATCTCAGTATGATGAGGGAAGGCCAATATGACAAGTAGAAACACCTAACATGCAGAACTTCACATCACTTCAAGTAGCCAACTGACCCAACACACTATCTCTGATCACCGGGCATCCAGAGGCTTCAGGTAGTTTCAGGACAGTCTGCAACTGAACTGCATGAGAGTTGCAAATGGACTATAACTCACTAGAACTTACTTTTTAAATCTTGTCTTCCTATTAAAGTTTAAAGCAGTGTATAGAAAAAGAATATATTTCCATTAATTGTAACACATATATGTATATGTAATAATTTGGGTCATTAAATAGCATGCATTAATAGTGTGCATTAAATATATAACCTTGGGTTTTGACCGAAATCACTTAAGTTGTGTATCCAGCAAATTCCAAGGGAATCAGGTGAAAATATGACCTTTCAGATAATAGCATGCAACTCCATCAATCAACTTTATCATGTACTGCACTTCAACCAATCTGCATGTGTAATGAATCAGAAGAAAATAAGAAAATTACTGTAGCTAATTGATCTTAGTTATATCTTTTACTTCTATTGAACTCAAGTTCAGACATGTAAAAAATACTGTACCTGTTAGTGATCTGGAAGCGAAGCTGAGAAATTTTGTCTGTGTAAAAGATACTTTTCTTTAAATGAAAGCCATGAAACGACTTGACAAGTAAAATATATCTAACTCTTATCTTTGAGTTGTCTCAATATAAAAGCAAGTTGGAAGCAACTAGGGAGGGTATATCAACAGAATCATCTCTAGCAATATATAGCTATTAATTTGAACCCTACAGGAGACTTAGTAATTATTTTTAGTGTCAGATGTTCTGAAATGGGGTTATGAATCACTAACAAATTTAAGTATTAAGACTACTTCTTACAGTGAGGCACCTCTCTGTCAAAGAATCAGTGTATTAAGCAAAAACGGAAATTTAAAAGCTAACCCATTGTGGGTTTGTCTAACCCATACATAACAACTACCTGTCTGGTGAGAAAACTGGAAGAGTGAAATACTAAATATTCCTAAGTTTTTTATCAGGTGCTTATCTATTCTGTCATTCTTTAAGTTCTTCTGAAGTGGAACCATTTCTACTATGGACTATAACACTATTCAGCAGCTGTGAACCATCTACATAGGAAAGAAAATTGAAAAAGACAAACACTCAAAGCAGCATGCACCTCCTTAGTAACGTTTTCCAGCAAGTTCATGAACTGCACTAGACCATGAGTCTTACTGGATACAAATACCAGCTTTCACCCTCAGAACCACAGCACAGGTCTGTCCTCAGGTCCAAAGTCAAATGCATTTCAGTGTCTGAATTCTGTCCTCTGGGAATTATTAAACAACCTTACAAACTCACTGCAAATAACATTTCAGTTTAGCATGATTAGCAGGTTACTTAGGAGAGGCCCTGTACTGCTTTTTAAAACTATATTACTTTTGATGCCCAGAAAGGACAGTTTTCATAGGTCAAGCTTCAGATCACTGGTAGCAAGCCTAAAAGCCTATATTAAAGTTATCTGCAGTCTACCTACCTGTGAGTAAATAAAGAAGAGTTCAGCTTCTAATGCCATAGTGAACAAAGAGAACAACAATATTGGTTTAAATCAATATTTGCTTGGCCTGTTTTCCCAACTAACTTTTATATTTTACAAGTAAATATCGACTTACACTGAAGACTACCCCAAATCTACGTGACCTCCCTCCCGCCCAACACTCTTTTGCAACTCTCCATCAGTCTCTCTGTATTGCTAGCATTTCTTTGACACATTTTTCTACTTTCATTTTCCAAACCCTCCACTTGCCACACTGACCCTGTCTCTGCCTGCCTTATTACCATCCTTACTGTTTTCCCTCTGCATGCTTCCCATACTCAATCATGTCCCTTCCTACTATTTTACAAACAGTTTATGATCTTCCCATTCTAGATCCAACCTAGCATACTTCAATCTGGCCTTGCTCTAAGCATCTCACAAGGTGCTACAATATTATACTGGTTTCCTATCTTTAGGTCTTTAATCCTCCACGAGCAAATTTCTGTGAATCTCTCTCTCTGCTCGCCAATGACCTCTTCACACCATTTTAGAGTGCATCTCCTTATTAGTACCATGGGCCTCCACACCCATGTATATCATAAAACATGATGTGCCAATGACTTCTTATACTGGTATGTGGCTGTTTTAGCAAGGGTATAGTCAACAGCATAGTATCACTGGGTTGTGGATATCGTTGTATGTTTGCAACGGCTGAGCAATCCTCGCTGTCTTTGAAGATATTACTATTATAGAGCACGGACACTGAACCAGTGTCCTTAGAAATTAGCAGCACAAGCCCTAAGAGAATTTGATTTAAAAAAAGAAAAAGGGTCAGATTAATGAAGACAGAACACACGCAAGATAGAAGGGATGATTCAGCGGCTATTATTCATGTGTCTTTAGATATATTTTTTTTAATTGTGAACAAGAGGCAAGATTAATCAGTTTCTTAGCCAATAAAGGGTTACAGGCAGCAATTAGGCCTCTCACAATAATTCTCCATGATACAATTGCCAGAAGTTTGCAGTAGAGACGCTTGTGGAAGAAAAACTGCATGGATTCACAGCTCTGAAATGTTGGAGAACGGGTTGGAAAACATCAAACCAGTGTAAATATGCAAGGATTCAAGTATGATTGTAGTAAAGTAGTACACTTCTTCACGGGGTAAATCAAGAATTGCTAACATTTATGTTTTATTAGCAGTAAATAAACCAAGTGCATAACAACAATATTAAACCTAAGAACCTTTGTCATTAACCTGTTGTCTTTTAAACAAAATGTAAACTTGGGAAGAGCAAATGCAATTCTTTTAATTAACTGCTGCATTTGCCAAATGTTACACTTTACTTTCACACTATATCTTTAATATAAATTAGCAAAATGACTATACTTACTAAATAAATATATATTTTTTAAGAATTCTCCATTATGACTCTCCATTCAAAATAAGACCAAGTAATGCCCTAAAAAAACAAACCAGGCATTCTTCAGGCAGGTGTAGGGGAGATATTAACTGTCTGACCAACAGTTATGTAAAATTGCACTTACAATACCTTTGAATTTAATAAATCTCATCAAAACTTTTGGTTCTTTTGATAAACTTTTTAAAAATCAAATGGGATATTTTTTGTAGTAAGAGTTTCATCAGAAATTAGTGGGAAGTAAGGATTCACATGATCTGCTTTTACTAGGAAATCAAAGGGGTTGTTTCTTAAAATAGTAACTTTTCAATGTTGAATTGTTTTGTGTAAGGAATACTTCTGCATTTCTACTTGTCAATTTGGTAGATGCATTTAATCAGTTGGAAAAGTATTTGATTACGCCTATCGTCTTCCCCATTCTTACAGAAAAGCAGAAAAAAAGCAGAAATGAGGAAAAACTACTAATAAACAAATACTCTGTACTCTATCTAAACCCAAGACTAGAGTTATAAGAAATGTTGGAGAAGCCTTTTAAATTGTTTAATCCTTACTGAACACAGTGGACAAGGTGATAAAGTAATTAAGGCATCTCACAAAAGACTCAGATATGTCAGTTTGAACCATGTTTCAGATTCATGCAACAAGCTCTTTCCATTCAAACCAAGTGCATGAGGGAGGGCAGTCAAGGGCTTCAGAAGGACCTCAACAGGTTGGAGAGATGGACAGAAAGGAACAGACTGAAATTCACCAAAGGCAATTGCAGGGTCCTGCACCTGGGGAAGAATAACCCCCTGCAGCAGTACAGGCTGGGGGCTGAACTGCTGGAAAGCAGCTCTGCAGAGAGGGACTTGGGGATCCTGGTGGACAGCAAGCTGCCTGTGAGCCAGCAGTGTGCCCTGTTGCCAAGGCCAATGGTATCCTGGGGTGCAGTAGGAAGAGCATTGCCAGCAGGCTGAGGGAGGTGATTCTGCCCCTCTGCTCAGCCCTTGTGAGGCCACATCTGGAGTGCCATGTCCTGTTCTGGACTCCTCAGTGAAAGAGAGACATGGAGCTCTTGGTCCAGTGGAAGGCTACGAAGATGATTAAGGGACTGGAGCATCTCTCTCATAAGGAAAAGCTGATGGAGTTGGGCCTCTTCAGTCTCCAAGAGAGACAACTGAGAGGGGACCTTATCAATGACTGTATCTGAAAGGAGGCTATGAAGAGGATGGAGCCAAGTTCTCCTCCATGATGCCAAGCAATGGGACAAGAGCCAGTGGACAGAAACTGATGGACAGGAAGTTCCGCCTGAACCCATGAAAAAACTTCTTTATAGTGTGGGCAACCAAGCACTGGAACAGACTGACCAGAGAGTCTCTTTGACTGGAGATTTTCAAGAACCATCTGGATGCAATTCTGTGCCATGTGCTCTAGCATGACCCTGCTTGAGCAGGGAGGTTGGACCAGACAACCCACTTTGGTCCCTTCCAACCTTACCCATTCTGTAATTCTATGATCTACTTAAAATACTTGATTTGTAGGGAGTATTTTAGTGATCCGGATTTACATGAGGATATTTACCCAATTTCCAATACAAAAAGCAAGCAAGAGAATATACACATGGAAAGATACTTCCTGTTCATTTAGTTCCTGAAAGATTTTCTAAAATTACTGCCCAAAATCCACTTGAAAGTTTTGTTTGATAGCAAGCGAGTACTGTACATATTAGCAAGAGTCAGATGGATTTCAACTCTGAACAGAGATCTCACACAAGTAACTGTGGAATATGTAACCACACAAGGAGATAACTCACAACAGTCAGTAAACATCTTTTCTAGTCTATGAGAAGCATTTTCCAGATTAAGGGCAATATTCTTTGCCTGAGTGTCTACAATACTAATATTTCTCATTTTTTTCATGTAGTGAAAGTTGCTTATTAGTAAATATTCTTTGTGATTGTCTTCCCTTTTAACTATTTTACTACCTACCCATTCAAAATATACAGCTTCCCTACCCACGAATTATTCAAATGAAGAACTAGAAACCGTGAAGACTAAAGATAAAGTAGCACAAATATTAGGAAGATCATTAGTTGAATAAAATATCAAAAGCAAGGTAATTGGTATTGTTCATGAAGTTGGTGGTGATACGCTAATTTGTACCACAATCTCAGACATGTCCAGGCACAGTATGAGGAAGGATGGATCTCTCCCATCTGCTGCCATGGATTTGCCTACAGTTCCGTCTCAGAAATGGAGCCATCTTTGTTTCCATTTTTGATCAATATGTATTCCCATGACCAAGACTGGGTGGAGGTATTAGTTAAGGCAGAGATACTACATTTACCATTCTTCTAGAGTTCATTTCCCAAACTGATGATGCTACCACCAAAACAAATAAACTCCAAAAAGGGAAGAGATGGTTAAAGTATGCCAAAATGTTTCAATATTTAACTGGCTTTAAGATGCATAAACATACTGTAAATGTCAATCAATTCTGGCCTAAAAGGACAGAATCTATTTAAATTATGTTATTTTTCTACCCTAATTAAACTGTGAGTCAGATATAAATCTTCTATCACTAAGCTTCTTAAAATTTCAACATCTCCTCTAATCACCTGCAATTTATTTCAGCTGCAGCTGTGCGGTAGAAAGAGGCAGAAGAAACAATGACAAGATATCACCTCATTTTTCCCCACCTTCCATATTTAAAAATTGCAAATCTACACTTGAAACAATGACATTTTTTAAGTCTAAATAGGCAAAGACTATACAACTCTCAATTTCTACTGAAGATATCAAAGTAAATGAAAAGAAGCTTTTGTATTTGCTGGGTTTGGCTGGGAAAGAGTTGATTTTCTTCACAGTAGCCGCTATGGGGCTGTGCTTTAGATTTGTGCTGAAAAAAATGTTGATAGTTAGGGATGCTTTCATTATTGCTTAGCAGTGCTCACAGAGTCAAGGCCTTTTCTGTTTTTCACACTGCCCCACTAGAGAGTAGGTTGGGGTGCACAAGAATTTGGGAGGGCACACAGCTGGGCCAGCTGATCCCAACTGACCAAATGGATATTCCATACCATATGGCATCATGCTCAGCACATAAAAAAGCAGAAAGGGGGGGGAAATTTGAAGTGGGGGTGGTTGTCTTCCCAAGTAACTATTACATGTGATGGAACCCTGCTTTCCTGGAGATGGCTGAATACCTGCCTGTCCATGGGAAGCAGTGAATTAATTCCTTGTTTGGTTTTGCGCGTGTGTGTGGATTTTGCTTTCCCTATTGAGCTGTCTTTATCTCAACCCATCAGTTTTCTCACTTTTACTCTTCTGATTCTCTCCACCGTTGCACCAGGAAGTAGGGAGCAAGCAGCTGCACAGTGTTTAGTTGCTGGTTGGGGTTAAACTGTGAAACATGGTTTGCACTGATTTGCTGAAAAGTATATTTCTGGAGTTTCTGTTCTGAAAAAAATAGGAATATCACATTATTTGTAGGCTGAGGAGGGAGTGAGAGCTGGAAGAGACAGGAGGTGTCTGTTTTTTTCTCATATAGAAGGAAAAAGAAAAAAAAACAACAGATGTCGCTTAAGGGATTAGATTCTTTCAGTGTGAAATGATAACAAATGAAACACCAGAAAATGGTCAGGTTAGATGAACTATTTATATGTACAGCAAATGATAATTCTCGTTCTTTCTGTTTCTTCATGATCCTGCAGTACTACTATGTATTTACAGACTTTTGGTATATTGTGGAGGAGACATTTCCCTCCATATCACTACCCCAGCTATGCCAAATTACTGCCTTCAAAATACATAAAAATATATAGAGTTAGATTAAACAGAGAGATAGCTAAAATAAGGATACATGTGAAGTAAGGTTTAAAAAAAAAATCACATATCTCCTATAAAAACCTACTTAAATTTAAGGGAAAAGTAAAGAATTCTTTTCACCAGGAAGGGAAGTGATGCATGTAAGGGACAGCTGTAACATTTCATAGGCAGCAGGTTTTTATTCAGTGTCCTACATAAGTGGATTCAGCCTTGGGAGTATGACAAAATGGTAGACAATAATAACAATCCATGCGGATTCTAGCTACAAACATGCAATAGAACTTCTTATCCAGGTACTTCTCATTACCTACAACCTACTATTTTCCCAGGACCTCAGTTCTTTCCAAAACATTTTCAATTTCCTCAGTGCATGTAGTACTGCCATTATTTTTTTTTCATGCTACCTTTTAAAACGTGTGCTTAGCTACAAGATAAACTCTTACATTTTGTTTTATATTAGTCTAGTTTTATAGAGCCAGAGAGTAAAATAAAAGTAAACATACTGAATGCTACTGATAAGAAAGACTGATTACTTCAGATTTCTCTTTGTGTTTACTGACAAAAGGTAGTGTGAAGTAGCGTACCAGCTTTGTTCTGAGTGAAAAATGAAGCCTAGTTGGTAGATTAACAATCTACAAAATGATTCCTTGCAGAGTACAGTGTGGCTCTTTGCACTCTTAATATCTTATGCAGCAAATCTGACTAAATCACATCTTTAATAAATCATTTAGTACTTAGCATGTTTTGCTAATTATTTCAAAATACTGTAATCCTACATTATTTATATGTTAATTTTTTTTACCCTAAAACAATACTGCACATAGTGGATTGGTAAACAGCAATATGAAACATGTATCTACCAAGGGAAGCCACCACAATTATGCAGCAAAGTGATCATTTAGGATTTGGATAAGGCTAAACATACAATGCATTCTACTGTGTGCCACTAGTATCCATATCCTTCATACAACTAAGGTGGAAAAATCAGAAGTCACAAAAATCAAGCTGCAAAATACGAGAAGACAGATTTGTAATCGCAATCATGCACAAACAATTACAAATTTCAAATGTAAAGATCATTCAAATAAATGTAACTGATGGATAATCCTCACTGGGTGCAAGTCAAAGTAAACAGACAGTCCACTTTAGAAAGTGTATAGTGAATTGATTTAACAAGTTTAATGCGAGCATCAGTGTGGGGCTATTACTGATCGTAAGCTTTACTGATGTTATTTGTTCGCTTGGAAAAATACCGCTCTTTGGAATGAGCACATTAAGGCTAAAATTGCAGAGAAAACCCTATTACAACTTTATTGCTGGCAAATTGGAACCAAACCTTGTCTGTATATCAATTACTTAGAGTTACCACAGAGATAAATCCTTTTTTTTTGTATAGGCTCAATCTTGAAGACAGTGATGAGAAAACTCCTTATTATACCCTACCAACATCACTAGGTTTTCTTAGCAATTTCAAGAAATTGTCAATTAAGTTCTTTTTATTAGGTTCCAAAAGCTGTTAAGTCAAACACAAATCTATCATAAGGCTTGTAACAGCATGTTATTTAGCCACATTTCAATGTTACACTCTTTCATTATCCACCTACCCAAACCCTAATCAAAAGTTCTCATAAACTGAAAGAGTTTTCAGTTCTCCTATCTCAAGGTTCAGATAAATTTAGAACAAGTGAACTCTCATTTCTTGTAACTGGTCATATGAGTAATCCCCATGAAGTGAGAAAAAATATTCTTATTTAAATGGCTTTAGATATCAGCACAATTACTTACAGAAGATCACTAATGCAGAATGACACACCGCTGTGCAATTACACAACAGTTAAAGACATAACCTTTACAAACTCTACCCAATATTAGTACAGATGCACCTATTTTTTATGTCCCTTGTTGCCTGGTAGGGTTTCATGTAAGACAAACAGCTACCTTTAGAAATGATAGTCGATAAGGGAAGTTCTTGTTTGGATCCCAGGGCTGCAACACTTAAATGAGCTGTACTCCTTGGTCCCTGAGTCAAGAGAAGCTAAAGTATTTGTAGGAATGATGCTTTCAAGTCTCCAGGAAGAGTAAAGTGTCAGTCATTTCATATAGGAACAGCACAATGAAGAAACTAACAGGTCTGCTACCAAGACTGCTACTTGTCAGATGTTCCAGTCAGACACAGAGCCTGAGAAAAAGCAGGGGGGAAGGAAAAGAAGAGAGGCATAGTTTTGATGGACTACGTCTAGTCACTATACTTCAATATTTCTAAAGTGTTCACACTTCAGACTACCTTTAGAAATGTTAAAAAACTTACATTCTGCACCTGGTGATGCACTATCCAGACTTACTATTAAAGAAATTGTATGGTACTCCATCTGACTGTCTCACCTCCATAAGAAACTGGAAATTATTTTGCACTCCTTTTGTTGGTCCCCACAAACTGATGAATGGGGCTGCTTTTGTTTGACTGGAAAGAGCAACATGCTCTAAGTATCTATGAATCTGAATATTAAAAATGCTAGGTAGACGTGTTAGAGCTAAATGAATATATACACTGGCTCGAGTTAAAGATATCTTAAGATAAAGCAGCATGTTGCAAGACAGAAAATGTGAGTAAAGTAGTTGCGCAGGGGCAACAAAGCAGGTGAAATATTCAAGAGTTACCACATAGTCTTTTGTGCTTAAATAACTTTTTTATTTTTCTTTTTTGCTTCAATAGCTGGATTCATGTACTGCCATCCCAACTCATTCTAGAGCATCCTGACTAGCTGGTCCAGGCTAATGACATTTGAAGAGGAAGAAGGTCAAAGCTATCATTACAGGGGTGACAACCAATCACAGTGAAAAAAAAAAAAGTTTTATTTATTACACTTAATATAAGAAACCTTTGCTGTGGAATATAATTGTACTGTCACTACACACCAGAGATTTTTAATCCCCAATCATTTCAACATATTTTACAGTTCATTACCTTTTCAGTTAGATATTGCAGGAAAGACTCTCCCGAGTCTACACAAAAGCCTTAAAAATTCTACTATTTTTACTCTCATATTTCACCTGTAAGAAACAGAGGATGATGAATTGCATTGAAGGAAAATACACATATTTTTCTTGAAGTTAGTAAAGAATAAAGAGGGTAAAAACCGTGACAACATTTTGCTAAAGTTTTAAAAAAATCTAACATTTTGTTTTTGAAGCCATAACAGCATGAATATCTCCAAGTAAGATGCTCATAAGAACCTGGGTATGACTGTGGCACACAGTATAACATTGTCTTCACCAAACAAAATGGACTGCCAATCTCCCCAATAATACACAGCGTTCTAACAAACAAATACAAAGTTATATTGCCTGTAGGAAGAGATTACCCCCTAGGATTCTCATAAGTTCTAATAAGTGTCACTGTGAAAAGGTAAGCTATTGTATCACTGTGAATTTTTTTCTGTAAAAATCTTTCACACATGGTCATTTTTCACATAATATAGCTCACAAGCCTTATTATGTACTGACTGATTATAATCTAGACTTCATAATTTAAAAAAATGACACGATGTTATGGAGGTTGTCTAATTAACTATATCATGATGTAAAAATACATTTTTGTGCTCCTTTTTTTGTTTGTTTTGGTTTGGTTTGGGTTTTTTGTTTTTGGGGGGAGGGGGGAGGTTTACGTTTGGTTTTTTTCCTGTGTTTTTGGTTGGTTGGTTTTTGATTTTTTCATTTATAAATTGGTAAAGTAGGCCCTGAAAGATTAAGTAGGAAAGTACTACACATGGAAAGAGATCTATTTTGCTTGAAGTTGTATTTTATTTTGGAATTCTTTACAATCTCTAGCACAAATGAATGAAGCAATAAATAATTATTTTTTTTTAAGTAAACACAACACAGCACACTTATAGCAAGGAAACCTTTGACCTCCCTACACTAAATTTCACTAACATGTCAAGAAGCCTAAAAAATCCCTGTTTTTCACAAGATTTTTCAAGTACATCTTATTTCTTTTTAGAAACAGCCTGTTTGCATCCTCATAAAATAAAAGTACTCTTCTTCAATGTCAAAGAAGAAGTAGAAACACAGTTAAGGACACATCAAAATAACACACTTGAAGAAAGGCAGTGAACAATCAAAATAGAATTTGCCTTTCTTTCTTTTCCGTTTTTCCTTTGAGTTGTGCAATTTGTAAACACCGTAAAATTGAAGTTATATGGTCTAAATCTTGTGTTTACCTGAACTGACCTTTATTCTATGAATTAATTTCCTTGACAAAAAGATACATGGAAAAAAAATTAAATTCTAGTAGACACAAGAGAGTACCTAGGACTAGTAAACAACAGAGAAAAAAGAAAAACTGATCATCTCTCAATCTGAAATAGCAATTTAGAAAAACTTTAAAAGAGAACCACTGAAATAGAGGAAAAAAAAAAAGCAATCTGAAATCATGAAAATCAATTCTTCACTACTTTCCACCATACTTTATTCAATGCTGGTTAAAGCAACATGCTACACCAACGAGATGCAACACAATAAAAAAAATATGTTCTTCACTTTGAAGAATCAGTCAGAAGCCTTATTCTTGTAAGAACCACCCACCACACACAAAAGTGCATCAGAGTTTGGCTTGCCAGACAACCTTGAGATATCAGCATCAAAACAAATTAATTCTGCAGTGGAATCCTGCTTTGTTGAAAATAATTTGTGATTTTCTTTGGCAATGGCAGGCACTATTCTGGCACTATTTTGCCATTGGGTCAGTTTCACTGCACCAGGATTTTACTTGTTGGCTGATCATTTACAATGGGAATTCATTCTTGAGAGGCAATTCTTTAGCTGAAGATGAACTAAGAAAAAATTGTGGCTATCAGAACACTCAACATAGATATGAGACTCAGGCTAACAGTACCACCTAAACTCTATCAGCAGTTCAATTGAATAATAATTTTCAGTGAAGGTGTTCAATATTTATACCAATGTCAATATGACATAGCTAGAGGAATGTGAGCTCCCCAGCTGGAGTTTTACTAAGATTCATCAACTACAATGGAGAGCCTTTCCACTTGAATCTGGTTGGCATGATATAAAACCTCAATGACTACACTGTCACTGCTGGTAAAATTCTGCTTAATCAGTAAACTGATGAGTCAGAAGGCAACCTAAAATGAGGAAGCTGAAAGATATTTGAGAAGATTTTGCACTTAACCCTCTGAGTCTTTCTACAAGGCTCTCTATAATGTGAGAGAATAAAAGCGCAGAGGAAAATGATGCTGAGAAGTGGAGATTTTTCATGAGTAGAAATTTAAGGCAGACTTCCACGAACACATTCAACTGTCAATTCTCCTTTCAGTGAGAATGAGGCTTTTGGCTGTTGAAAGAGACCAGACAGAGCCTTTATTTATCTCAGTTGACCTGAAATTTGTTGGTCAAAAAGCTGGGATTTTTTTGTGCATTTACCTATGAACAGAATGGGATTTGGGACTAGCAACTGGACATACAGTTACTACACATATCAAAGATACAGAAATGTTTTTTCCTGCGAAAGGTGAGACTAGCTGAGGCTGATGAGATTTTCACCTTTTTCTGTCCATGGTATATGTAACATCAGTTTTATGAGCTTGAACAGTTATGTTGGAAACGAGAGCATCTGGCACTGCAAGACCTCCCACTTACAGAGTACATTGTACTTACCCGACCAAGGTTATAACAAAAGTTGAATTCTGTCATTCACTTCCATATCTATGCATTTTCCTCATGTGCTTCAGAGTTTAATCAGTGTTAGAATCCTAACATTGACTTATGAAGTACATCAGTGGATTACAGTAACTTAAATGGCATTCTTCACATAGAAGTTACCTGTCCATAATTTCCAAAAGGCAAGGTTAATTTAGAAGACTTCTTCATAGGTAAACTTTTCTATTAAAAATTTCTTTTCCTTTTTTAAATGGCCAGACAAGGTACCGATTCTCATTTTAGAGAAAGTCGTATCATTGGGATGTGCAAATAACAGAGTATTATATACTAGAGGAGTTTGTAGACAAGAACAAAAGAATGTTTGGAAATGTGCAAATTTTTGAAGGTACACTTATTCTTGGAACCATGGAGATGTTTTCTCTTTATGCAATTAAGGAAAATATACATTTTTCTGAAACTACTTTGTCAGTGAGACAAGTAATTAAGAACTCAAAAATAAATATTTTGTAATATTTGGTTAATATATGTGAACTCTAAAATTGCCTGACTAAAATAAGAAACATTTAAAGAAAGAGTTTGGTAATAGAAAACTTCTTTGTTAGCTTGTCATGCATCTCTTTTTTTTTCCTTTTTTGTTACTTTCTGTTGGTTTCCTTATTTTATGCTTTCACCTACCAGCACTAATTTCCGCAATCCAACGTTATAACAACAGGTGAAAAACAGCAGGTGTTTTCCAGTAAAAAGCTGAATCATACAAAACTGGTACAAAAGACAGATTTTTAAGAATGAGAGGACTGCAAAATTATCTTAGTCTTTTACAGAAAATTGCCAGAAACAATAGACAAATCCCAGAACCAGACTTATTTAAAACTTTAAAACTATTTTCATGTTAAATTATGCATATCTAGAACCTTGTTTAAGAAAACTATTCACCATGCAAAGTTTTAAATGCACAATATCAAAGAATAATTTTTGACATTTTGATTCATACATGCTTATAAAGCTCCAAGACAACATGGTTTAATTATAAAACATATTTCTACTGCCTTAGTCATGCCAATTAAATTTGATTGGATACTTTCTTTATTCAACAAGCCCCTTTCATGTCATTTTAATTTACTGTCAAAGCAGCCTGAATATTGGAAACTAAATTATTTACTACAGCCCATAAGCCAATAATGTTCCATTTGTCTCGTACAGAGGGAGACTAGACTAACAAGATTATTAAGGACATTACTTGTAACAGTGAATGTCCTTCACTTTATTTGAGCTTCATGCTGTGCTTTCAGAGATCATACTTCAAAAGAGTTCCATTTCATTCCATCACAGAACCTCTGATATAAATTATTCTTTACTAGCTTTGTAATACACTGATCATAGAGAAAGTGGACACGATCTTGTTGGGTAAAAACAGAGACTTCTTTTCTAAGATAACTACATAGTTTATTTGTGCTAAACACCTTTGATGCACTCCCTTGTGCCAATAAAACAGAACAAGCAGAAATCAGCTAAATTTATCATGCAATGATAACATCTCAGAGATTTAACTCACAAAGGCTTTCCTTGTCTTTGTAATGATTTCAAACCAAATTCTGCAATCTAAATGCATGTGGTTAAAATCAATCTTGTAAGTTCTTAAAAACACTGTTTAGAGAATGCAATAAATGTAATGCAGAACAGACTTCAGGAAGCCAACAGATTTTACCAAAAGTGACTTGAAAAATAGAATACAAATTGTCTAAAATATAAGCCTGTCACACAGACCGATAAATTGATAAAGGATTACAAACACAAAGAAAGAGAGAAAAGTTAAGATGAGGAAGGTAATTCTTGTCCTAATGTTAGATCCACTCTTTGCCTTTTTTGTTATGACCCAAGTTCATCAAGACTTGTAAATAATTACTTAAAGCAAATGAACACCGTAAGTTTAAATCCATGGAACTGCTTACATATCTAAACTTATGTTTAAATCTTTTTCTTAATTCAGGAGACTTGTTACTTACAATACTAGAAAGTCTTCCAAAGAATCAAAAACTAGCAATGATAAGTAGAAAGGTTTTTTTAAAATTGCCTAGAAAAAATCTTTAACTTTAGAAAACCCCAGCTATCCTAGGGGAAAAAAAAAAATCCTTGAAGAACAGAGGAAGAAACATAGAAGATGAGGTAATTCCTCTATCCTCCCATATACACACAAGAAAAACACCTGGCTGTGTGCAGTGCACTGTATGCTGAATTTCAGATACCAGCACTAATGGGGAAAAGACATGATTATTAAATTCCAGTCCCATTTCTTTTGCATAGAAGATTGACTATCTTGAGCTAAGGAGATAAATTTGAAATACTTGTGAAGAAAGCAGCAGGGAAATAGCTTAGGATCAGTACTGTCTTGCCTACTTACTAGCACTTGCAAAAACCGGGATTATGTCAGGCTTTTATGATGTAGATACACCCTGAAAGCTCACATGATACAATGTGATGGCTGTGAAAGAGGAAGATCTTGAAAAAGATACACATCTCTTCTTATTTGTCAAGAAAATGGTGGAATAGACAGATAGTTTAAATTATTAAAAATCTTAAAGACCTTGGAAATATTCATAAAAATTAGGGTCAAGCATAAATTTCTTAATTGAATCTACTAAGAATGGACTTTCATCAGTATTTCTATATGCCTGTTAGGTTACATGCTCAGGATATTCACTGGTTAGAAGCTTTTATGTGATGTCTGTTTTTTACAAAACAAAACAAAGTTCCTGAATATGCAGAAATAAAAAGTAGGAAAAGACAGCAGCAATGTTTTATGGACAAAAGCACTTTCTTACAACAGAGGAGGGCATAAGGTGATAATTTACTGTTCTAGCACAGATTTACTGGAAAATGGCCAAATATTTCAAAGCAAACACAGCTGTAATGTTTATGTTCAAAACAACAGGCTAGAATGGCAGTCAATCAGATATTCTGTATCCTTCAAGCACTGACAAAAAATTGTTTCTTTCCATACAATAAAGACAGAGATTGCTAGTGTAACATGACAGAAACCTCTAAGAAAATGGTGTCCTCCTTCCAAGAAGGAATTCTTGTTTGCTTTCTTGAGTGCCACTTACAGACAATCCCATTCACTTGCATTACTCAATGATTTTAACAAAATTGGAACTGAAACTGAGTAAGATTGCTACTAATAACGCTGCTGCTGTTAATGCCAAAATCCAAAAGAATTGAGAGATGTTTTAGTTCTTAATATCTTCAAGACTATTTTGAATCTTTTTTACAAACCTGTATTGGAACTGTGTATGTTATATG
This sequence comes from Acropternis orthonyx, assembly GCA_035583155.1. NCBI lineage: Eukaryota > Metazoa > Chordata > Aves > Passeriformes > Rhinocryptidae > Acropternis > Acropternis orthonyx. The sequence continues at coordinate 38,101,104 of JAWWEU010000158.1, read as the reverse complement.
TATAAACTGTACATAAGAATAATTAAAATCTGCTCTGGAACCAAACAGAAACTTGCCTTTAAATGGGGAGGATTTATCAAAATGAGAATTGCAGAGTTTGATTTTACAAAAACATATATGCCAAACAAACACACCCTTTTTTTCCTTTGCTATGTTAATATGTGGCATATCTACTTCAAATCATCTGCCTCAGTACAGACTTACTGGGACATACAAAATGAAAAATAACTCAGTAGTCCACATTAAAAAAAAATATTACTGTAATGTTTATATATTGAAATGTACTTTATTACTCTACCACACTTAAGATGTGCTTCCCTATAAATTTTTAAATAAAGATGATCCTAAAGTTTACAGTTTACTTACCAAAAATTTAACAGGATATATAATCTTGAAAATAATTCAGGCTACAGAATTTGAACTTTCCATTTTTAGATTTCATTATCAACAGCTGTTAAATCCAGATGTATTTCAACCACTAGAAAGTTAAAAACACATACTCAAACTCAATGGATGAGAGTCCATTGAGTATTTCTTTCAAGCCTTTGAGAAGTTCTTATTAGTTGCTCACACAAGACAAGTAGAAATATTTCTCAGTTCAGACCAAAAAAAAAAAAGTGAAATAAAAATTGAGAATTTTTTAAAAAAAACAGAAACCTGAACCTAAATTCAAAGGATAAATCCCTTAATGTCCATGTAATTTTCTATGAAACAGCAGCATAGATTTTAAGTGTTAAACTGAGTCTTACAAGCAGTAATCCTGATCAATGTTTTAATACATTTTTCATAAAAATAAATTTTTAAAGAAATTTGCTAAGAGTGCATGAGATTTTCATATTCTGAAGGATGAAGCATAAACACAATATTGAAAGACCCCACCACACGGAAACACATGCTGCCCTCCTGTATAAGGCGCATTAAATTTGCCTATAAATACATGTGTGCTCCATTTAGGTATTTTATGCCTGTGTATGCATTAATGTATATGTATTATAAACATGTACAAAAAATATAAAAATACAGTATATTTGAAGTAATCGTTAATATTCATTCCAGCAATTCTATCATTGGGAAAACATATAATTGTAATAGATTAATATGGACCCCATCCATACATTTATACTTATATGTATCCCCAGGGCACACATAATATGGGCTGGAACGCAGCTGACGGAATTTTGAAATCCAGTCTCCTTGTTTTTACCCCAAACATTTATTTCATTTGGGCTTAGGTGATAGGAAACCCTTTCTTTTTTATATTCATGTATGTTTTTGATAAACATAAAGCTAAAGTAATTCAGTGGCAAATTAGGCCTTGTAAAACTATATAGAAAGATGTCCAACAAGTAGTTTCATGTCACTTCTCTTGATTTATGTTTGTTTGTATTAAAATACAAAAGGCCTGAATTCTTTAACATTTTAGTATGAAAAAAAATATGTGCATAAACTAATCTGGGGTTTTTCGTGATTGAACTTTATACACCATGTTCCATTTTGACTGAAACAGTGAAATAACTAGCATGTTGCCTCTCTGAAGCCGAAAGCAATTTCCTTTTCTAATTTTAGTTATGCAAAGCCTATGGGCATCATCAGCATTTAGTAATTAGTTTTATAATTACTGCTGTTTTGCTCACTGTCATTCAATTTTTCTTACAACATGGTCTGGGATTGAAACATCCCACATCCACAGCTGTGTAAATTGCCATCCATTTATAAGACAAAAAAAGTAACATTCAACATACATCATTATTCAGTCAAGAATGTGTTATTGGTACTTAGGTAATGCTTTGAGTACATAAGCTGTTCAGTAAAATGCAAAGAAAAATAAAATTCAAATACTTAATAAATACTATATAAGACAGGAAAGTCTGGAAAATCTATATTTGAAATAACAGAATTTCCATTAAGTAGCATTTCAGTCTATTATTGATACAAATATCTGTTCCAAACATGGAAAAAAAATATCTTTTTTGTTTAAAGAAACATACTGAGCTGAAAAACAGTTGAATGCAAAGTTGCTGGTAGTGTAATTTGATCATTCTTGTTAGAAAAATTGGTAGTCTGGCAACTAACTAACTACAAAGTCATCTCACCAAGAATTACCTATCAATATAGTGTCAATACATTTAGACATGACATTCCAAAATATTTTACATCATTGACCAGGTAATTTTATGAATCCTAAAAATACAAATGGTTTTTGGTATGATATATTCGCTTAAACCCAGCAATTTTTCTTAACGAGATTATACCCCAGGAAAATTAGAGATTGGCTACAATTCCTATGTTACTGTTTTACAAACACTATATTCCAAAATTTATATTTTTTTAAATTTCTCTTTTGAAATATTATGTAAATGACAAGCTTTTAAAGGCTAGAAATGTAATAGTCAAATAAGAAATCTATACTTTCTTCTTAAAATAAGCATGATTTCTTCAGTGATCAAAAGGTGCTTTATTTTCTAGAACACGTCTGGTTTAAAAAAAATAAACATGGCAAGAAAAAAATACCCACAAAAGGTTCTGCCAGTGTCAGTCAGCTACCACTGATGTCAACCTGCTGGAGTAGAGACGTGCTCTTAGGGGAAACCATCTTCCCTCAGCAACCATGAGACCAGAGAGCACCAGTGCAAATGCTCAGAACAGGACATCAGCAATAGGAGAGTTCATATTTGCAACTCCTTCCTTCCTACCAGAAAGCAGAATAATATAGACCTTTTAATCTTATTCCCTATTCTTTGTCAAGTTTGGCTAGGAGAAAGCAGCTGCCAATAAACATAAAGCTGTTACACACAAAGAGCTATATTGCTCAGCCCACTGAAGGGGCAGAGGAGATATGCCACTGTAGAGGAGAAATTTAGGCAGATTGCCTTCAAGGATTTTTGCAGTAGCATCCATTACTTTATGTTTTGTGACACAACTAGAGACATATATTTTTGTCTCAAGTGAGACAACAATTCTAAACATTCTTTGCTGTCTTTTTATTGAAAAAAAATCTTGATTTAGAATACTTCTTATGGGATATATAGCATTTAGTACAACCTAAGTCAGAAAATTCACTGTTCTCCCAAAGAGTAAAATTTTAGACCCTTAAACAGAAATAAATGCTTTGTCTCCAGTTACCTACAGAGTATGGGATGAGAACCTCAGAGTCAAGACTCAATCAACCATCACAGAGGTTACTTATTCCTCCTCTGCAGCACTTACTAATGGTTCTTCCCTTACAGATTATTAATTACAGCCTATTCCACCACCCATCCCCCAGAAGGTCTACAACCTGCAACTTGCCTTCGTGGACCTCTTAACCTTATTCATGCCACAGGAAGGCAGCAGAATCCACCACTTCAGGGTTACCAGAATGGCTGTGCCATCAACACAGCCCAGAGCACTGCCGGGGCTGCACACCCCACCACGGCCACCCAGCTCTGGCCTCTGCCTGCCCAGCTGCAGTCCAGCACAACCACAGCCTCTCTGAAGGTCATGCAGTGACAAGGGTATCTGTCCCTGGGGATGCAGGTTGCTCAGGAGATCTCTAACACAAACATGGAGCATACCTTCGAAGGACTGATGCCGACACTCTATGTCAATAACGGGCTTCCATCTTTTCTGAATTTTTTTCTCTTTGCTTTGGAGTGTTTTGGACTTTTTTCTTTTCCTTTTTCCCCCTTAGTGTATGAAAACCTGTGTATGGGCAAATATCATTACCAACTCTGTCTTCCTTTATTCCTTAATAAAATCCCACATTGCATATAATTTTTAGTAGCAGAAATTATTTCTGGTTTTGAAACTCTGAAAAGAGCCTGTTGGGGGACTATCTGGTTATATGTAACTAGATCATTCTTTTAGCCAAAAACCCCCCAAAAAACAAACAAAAAAAAGAACTACCCAGGAATCCAAACAAAACCTCTGAAATGCAAATTTACACATTTGTGCCTCAGAAGTTTTGGCCTTCATTACTAAAATGCATATATCCACATACAAAGCTTTTTCATCTCTGAAATATGTAACAAGACTTTTATTGAAACACTGCAGGAAACATACCTGAATAAAACCCGATTATTTCTAACAGAACTGAAATATTGTGTGCACTGATGCACCATTCAAGCTAGATGAAAAGCATGTCATACACTATGTCTTCCCACTTACTTGAATGACATGCTATGCAGTATTTCAAGAAAAAGCAGCAAAATACCTTCTTCATGTATTGTTCAGGACAACTGTTACTAATGTACAGGAATACCATTACAGAAAGATATTTTAGAAGCTGGAGTAACTGATTGACTACGATCTATTCAGGTGCCTGTTCACATGTGGGGAGACAATGTGGTGGCAAAATGGTGAGAGGGGGAGTTGAGATAACCTTCCTGCACTCTGAACATGGAGAGCTGCTTTGGGAATTCTGCCTGAAAGTCCCCTCTTCCCTTTGGATGGATCTAGTAAAATGTTGTAAAGGGGAATAAAGGATTCACTATGGAAGAAACATTGTCTGATGGATGGAGCAGATAGCATAAGTTACTAGCTGTGGCCCTCTCTTTTTTGGTATTTTTGAATATACTCTGCAAGAACGTGCAAAGTATTTTGAGAGCTTCAAATTACAATTCTGATATAAATGTGAGGTAATAATATTGTACATTCCAGAAATCTCTTCATTCATAAAATAGTCCTGACCATATGTGTGTAAACTAATAGCAATTACCAAAATGACATGAAACATGGCACAAAAAAGTGTGAAAAATAACACGACAGAGATCTGATCCATTTTCAGGGAGAAGTTTCAGGGGAAACACTTGAATGTTAGCAACATTCAGTGGCTATCAGAAATTTATTTCTTCTCATTTTGTCATTACCTACTAATCCCAACTATACTGACAGTCAAAGGTTAAAAAGGAATAAATTAAGATTATTGTCAATCATTACATATAGAAGAACAATTAACTCAGTATGTTTATTTATCTATTTTTACTACTTGATTAAATGAATGATTGATGACAGGTTCCACATTTTCTTGTCTTTCTTTTTGTCAGCATAAACGACCAGTACAAAATTAAATAGAGGCATTAAAGCGCAAAATATATGGCAGGTGGATTCAGATGATTTCAACTTTCTTGTTACTCTTGTAACTTAGTAAAATGCATTTATATATACACAAAGAAACTGCAACCCAACTTACTTTCCTCCCAAATACTATGCATTAATATTCAGACTTCCCCTTTAAAAAAAAAAAAAAAAGAGTATTTTAATAGTTTTATTGAGAAATTGTGCAAAAGAATGCAGTTATCCAATTATCCTTGGACAAATACACAATTTATTACTGGATAACTCATAGGTAACAGTCTGTGCAAAAATGCCAATGCATTTTAAAATGCTGACTAGTTTGCTGAGTAACAAACCCTAGTATATAGCTTTGGGTAAGAAATCAAGGCAAATATGGGTACCATCAATTGAAAAATTGCCATGTGGATAATGTGAGATGAGGGAAAAAACAGACAGAAAATCAGCTGTGTCTTCAGTCTGTCTGTAAGAGTATACTCAGTCTCCTCCCAGCAAGGCAATGGTGAGTGAGACCACTACATATTCAAGAGTTTTCTTTTCTTCCTCACTTTGCAAACGAGACGCAGGACCTAAAATTCTGAAACGACTCCACATTTTTGAGAACAGATGAAATCCCAAGGCTCTGAAGATGGGACTGAAGCACAGTTTCCCTTGAGCTGACCAAAAATTGCTGGCTGGGCTATGAAAGTTAACTAAATGCAACTGCATTTTTGAAAAGTTAAAGGAATTGACCCTGAAGTCTGAGGAGACTGCTTTTATATGGGATTAAAAAGAAAGTAAAATATCCTTCTCCCAAAGCAATTCACAGTGGTAAACGTTTGAGAGTTTGGAACCTTTGTCTGTTACTTATAGAATTTACTGTTGAGAACACAAACTGAGGGAAGTCACTGGCAAAATCTGTGGTTTTATTTCCACTTGTGAAGAAACTACCTGACTCTGAAGCAGCCACTTTCTTGTTAAGGACATGGCTCATCTCTTTCACTACTTGGAAACACTGGAGACAGCTGAACTCAAATCATGCAGGTAGTCTGAGTTCACTTAACTCTAATTTTGAACCAAGGGAAGTCTGAGTTCAGAAGGAATTATTTTCTTTCTATTTCCATTCAAATTCTAGCTCCAGTAAATGTGCTTTCAGAGAGTCAGTTCCTTTTCCTTGCAGATCCTTAGCTTCTGTGCGCCACAGTACTAGGACTGTTGAAGTGATTTTGAGGCAGGTCTGGATTGAAGGAAACATTTTTACATGCTTAGGAAGGATCTCCTGAGCTCACTTGGTTTGGCTGTGCTTTGGTTTCTCTTGTCCAGACATGAAATTTATACCCAACATGACAATGCAAGTTGTCTGAATAAGACAAGTATCAGACTGGAAGGTGCCTGAAGGAACTCTTGATACCTCTGAGCAGATTTTTTGTTCCCAGAAATCTCCTGAATTCTATGGGTAAGGTCACATTGCACTTGTACCTATCCTTTTACCTATTCAATATCCTAACTATGAAAGCCAATTTCCCCAGAAGATTACTTCCCAAATCTCATCTTGTGGTGCCTGTTCTCTATTTTCAGTTCTCCCTATCACAACCTATTCCTACTGAAAGAATTACACCACTGAAACAAAATATAATACCAAGGGTAACCTTCAGCATTCACAATTATTCATAAGAATTCACCTCCTGACATGTTCAATCCTTATCAGTGAAAAGAATCCAGAACCACTCCACAATGAGATAGACATTCATGTTAATTCCCAAAATAAGAAAAAAAATCCAAAATGACCCATCCATATTACCTGAAAACGTACATCGAATACACGTTACTGGGTTAAACCGGAGAATACCATACTAGAATAGTTATCACTAGTTTTACTTTACGTTTTTATGACACTGTTACTGAAATATTGTGTTCAGCTATGGTTTCCTTCATTCTGAAAATATGTTAGAAATTGGATAGGACTCAAGTAAGACCTCCAAGAGTGATTAGACTTCTAAAAGTCATTTCCTCTAGTGAAACACTAAGAAAGCTCAATTTATTTAGTTACTGAAAAGAAGGTTAAGAGGATCACAATACCTACACGTGGAAGAGATTCTGACAGTAGGCAGGTCATTAATCTAGTGAAAAAAGGCATAACAAGATCCAGTGTTTGGAAGCTGAAGCTGAAATAAGACTACAAATGAGGCACACTTTTTTCCCAGTGACAGTAATTAACCGTTGGAACAATCTGCCCAGGGATGTAGTTGATTCTTTATCATTTAAATGCTTTACATCAACATTAGATACTTTCCAAAGAGATAAGTCTGCATCTCAAAGAGATGCAGAAAATACTGGATGAGGTTCTCTGTCTCGGGTCTGCAAGAAGTCAGACTGGATGCTTATCACAGCTGCTCAACACTGCACCTGAACAAAACACTTCTGCAAGTGCTGTGCACTTCAAGGATCAGTCATCTCATGTCCATCGTACGTATCCTTTGTGTGCATTTCAGCTCCAACTAAACAGACACTGACTTCAAAATTCAGCTTCCCATTTGGAAGGTAAAATGATAACCCTTTCAAGGCATACATGGACATCTTCACAGATCACCCCATGCCACATTCACTGTCTGGCATAATTCCTGCTGGAGACCAAACTACACCAAAAGTGCCAATAAGCATGCAATGTAAAGGTGTTCGAGCACTGACTTTGCCTGATGCTTCTACCCAAGAAACCTCTGTTGGGCTGACTCCAAGCTAGTGATGACTGAGTCAATATGTAAAATTGTAAAATGTTGGAGCTTTTAGCCTCAAGGGTGCCAAATAGCCTCTCAACATAGCTGCCTGGGTGAAAAAATACAGTTCCTTTATATTTAATGAGGCTATTGAAAAATCAAGAGCCTCCATGAGGATGCTGAAGAAACCAACAATACCAAAATGTATTACAAGTTTAGATGAGCTGTTAATTTTCCTTTCAGCAACTCAGTAACATTTGTGAAAGAAAACTTGCCCTTTAAGTCTTTAGGATAGGGTGTTAGAGCAAAAGAATAGCAGAGGGGAAAAAAAAAAAAAGAACACAGAGATAGAAACTAAAAAGAGCAGAACAAGATGAGTAAATATAGCATTTTTACACAAAATAAGTGGAAACAGATGACAAAAAAGGGTAAAAAGTGTTTTAAAGTATTCAATATATGACAAAAATTATCTTCAGAAAAGCAAAATTAAACATCCCATTTCATCATCTCTAGGAAAGGACAGAAAGAAACATTCAAAATGCAAACAAAAAATAAAAACTATGCTGCCAGAATGTGGTATGAGGGTGGAAATCCACAGAAAATTCCACCTGAACTTGACAGGTTTTTGTAGAATACCTAGTTATTCTATTTTTTCCCCCTGTGACACTTAAAAGATTGGCAGTAGACTATAAAATCTTTAAAAAATATTGAAGAGGCTTTTTGATTATAAAATACACCTAATTAAAACATTATAACACAGAGGTTCAGTATAAAATGAATTATCAATATTCCTCCTATTTGACTGGTTCATTACCTACCCTGAGTGCAAATCTTCATGTTATTCTGAAAAATATCTCTTCACACACCTGGGTTAAATTTCTAAGTGGTTTAAATTTCCTTTTCTTAAATACATTGTTATTACAAAGGACATGAAGTAGTGTGTTATTGCTTAAAAACTGGACTCTTAGTCTTAGGACATGGGAAGAGGGCTCTATTCCCTGCTCTAACACACACTTTTCATGGAATATTGAGCAAGACACTCTTGGATGGCCTTGCAAATATGCTCAGCAGCTGCTTCTTATGATCAGATTACCAAAGTGCTGAAATCTTTAGAAAATCTGGCTATTTATTTTATTGCTGAATAGTATCAGAGATCTTTTGAAATCTGGCTCCAGTTGGAGTTCTGCGCTCTTTTGAAAAGCTAGCCCTAAATCTGTACATGCCTCAGTTTCTCTATTAGCATTATCAACACTGTTCTGTATCAAGAGGATGAGACACAGCTAGCATACACAGTAATTCAAATCTGAAAGAGGATATATAAATTTAAAGTTTCTCTGATAATTGTAGAAATACCGTATGTATTTTAAAAAGCAAATTAAAAAAACTGTTCCTGATTTTTCCTAACCTGTACATAACTAGTTTTCTTTAAGATCTGAAGTGAGGTAATGTTGATGATATTATTCTGCTTGCTATAGGTAAAGTTTTGGAATTCTCTATATGCGTAAAAATGTGAGCAAAGATATTTCTCCATCTTCCTTTTATGATTTTAATTTTTAATTAATGACTTTACAGATGATGAAAAAAGACACAGAATTATATACTTGCATGTGGTTCCACCACACGGAAAGTAAAGCAAAAACAATTTTAATAGGATACAAGTAGAATGAAAATGATAACACACATGCTTGTGCAGATGCACTCAGCTAACACTGTGAGTAAGAATTATAGGGAGTGACATGCTCCAGCACTGAAATTAATGTTAAGAATTTTCTAACAGCTCCATTTAGGAGGATGACTCTGGCACAACTGGTGTTAAGTAGTTTGTTAGGCATTTAACTTTCTTTCCTTCCATAGTAACAGAAAGCACAGTATGATTAAAGCCTTTGAAATTTAAAATATTCACTTTTGCTTAAAAGCTAACAAATAAACAGAAAAAGCTGTGTCTTGAAGGAGCTTGATATTATAAAACAACACAAGTTCCCCAGCTGTGTAAGATTCTTATTTTGCTTGAGATCTCGGATAGATATAGAGGCTTACATGTTCTCTAAATTGTAAGTTCTCTATGAAGAGTGTTCTTTAATTACTGACAGCTAATGAAAACAGTTTTTACTGATCTCTCTAATGTCCTGGGAAAGTCTTTACTATGGATTCATTGTATTCTACTTTATATCCCTGATTGAAATGGGAGACCACAAGAGCACAGGGATTTGGTGGAAACTCGATTTCCTTCCTCAAGCTTCAAAGAGAACAGTTGCAGAAATTAAGCTGCGTTGATATTGTGGTCAAACTTTGGTCAGACTGTGGTTATACTTGAATATTATATAGATATAAAATCACTGCACTTTGGTTTTTAAGATTGCTGGATCTACCTTCAGTATCTAAATCTTGCTCTGTTGACCAAAGGTATCTAATATATCTATTACATCAAAATAAGAATTATTATTAAGTCCATATACCTCCAAATTTACTTCCAGGGCTCTATTATTTACTCCAAATATTCAGACAGTCACTTTGGAAAATACTAATAAATATATAATGCAAACATGTGAAATGTGAAACATAGATTTTCTATTTCAAAAAAAGTTTTTGGGTTTTCTTTCATTTCAAACAAAATATTTTCTTTGAGTCACAAATTTTTATCTGTAATATGGAGTGATGTAACTCTTAGTAAAACAAATATTATAAATACCCATTTGTTTACACTGCTGTATTCCCTCTAGGCACTCCCTGTCTGGGTTTTTTATTTGTTTGGGGTTTTTTTCAAGTTTCCACTACATTCATTATCAGTTGGTTAATCTATTTCTTCATACGGATGCATTTATTATCTCTGCAACAGACTCAACAAGATCTAAAAGCAGCATTCATTCAATGGGAGATACACAGTAGAAGTTCAGATGACCCAGAAACAAATAAACTAGCATAATAAAAGAAACAAAGGCTAAGCTCTGTTGAATTTAGCAGGGCTTTACATATGTCCCTACATTATCTGGCCAGCCGAGGAGACTAAGGTTTGAAAGCTATACTGAAACTGTTAAATCCAACCACAAGATCCAATTGCTCAACAACTTTCATTCACAAAATGGCACACTACAGTATTAAGATTGACTGAGACTTTGTACCAAACACTCTTCATAGCAAAGACACTTTCCTTCTGTTCAGAAAAGGACAAATAAAAAGACAAAAGTTTTATCAGATATTGCAATCTACAGATACCAACAGCCTTATTTCATTTTACATATCAAAAACTACAGCAGTGATTACTGTTTCTGATTACTAAAAGCAAAAAGCAGAACAAGCACTTTTGGCACACCGGATTCACAGCACATCTGTAACTGGCTAATCCCATCATGTGCGTTATTTGAAAAAGTTATGTAGACTGCACATATAATTTAAGATATTCATGCTACTAAAAAAGACCACCTGGAGCTAACCCATGCAACGTAAAACATGAATCCAAAAATCATATGGAAGAATGTTACTAAAAGTTTGGAAAAGAGGACTGTTGTGGCACTGACTTTTGCATAGGAATTTCTACTGGATGAAAACCCATATCATTACATAGTGACAAGAAATTAAGTTGGTTTTAATTTGAAAGTTTTCCCTGGTTTACTTTATTATCACCACTAAGGTTGGAGCCAATGCAACTGTCAGCACTGTACTCCTCCTGAATATTTACCTCTGCAAGTCTGAAACCCATGCTGTTGCCAAAACCCACTCAGCCTATACCATCAATGTTCTCAAAAATAACTTGTAACAACAACACCCACCAGCTTTTAGCTGGAATGAAGAAGGTATGTTCTCAACTGAGGAGTGACTTTTTATTGACATGATAAGGACTACTGTGCACAGAAAGACATGAACATTGAAGGAAGAAAGAACGAAGTGAGAAGTTAAAAACTTTGGGGTTTCTTTTAAATATTAATATTCTTCACCTGATTGTTTTCATTAGCAAAAACTGCATTAAGAATGCAAAGATGTAGAGAAAAATGCAGGACTACAAAAAGGAGAGAGTCAGAAGTGGAGAGTACAAGATGAAGACATTATGCATATTCAGTGTTTCAGCTATGGTCTTTAAAAAAAAAAAAACAAAAACAAAAACAAACCAAATGGCTAAGAAAAATAAGCTGTATTAAAGAACATAATGAAAATGCAAAAATGACCAAGTCAGTGTAATAACACAAGAAGAGAAAGGAAGATGAATTGCAGTGTAATAAAATGGAAATACAGTAGTGGCTGGGAGTGAAAGAAAAGACATTAAAGCCACCTTTTCCATTTTCTTTCTCTTAAAAACACTTACTGTGTGGATTTTTTCCTATTTAATTGTTAAGCTGTAAGGTGGAGTTCTAGCAATAAACAACTTTTCCAGGGACTGACATCTGATTGACAACATTTCAGAAAGAGTATTAATTTGTTACCGGCAGTAAATGTTTTGTGTCTCCACAGAAGTGATGGATAGAACTTTTTATGATACAAATAAAGCACCATGAGAAACTAAATCATTCTATCATTTCTACTAGTAGAACTGGAAGGATCAGGTAGGTTCTTTTTATGTCTTTGTTCATGCAAGAAAAAGGAAGAGCTGAACTTCAAATGCTTTTCCCATTACTCCTGTTCTGCTCCATAAAAAAATCCAAAACATTTCAAAGTCTTTTAACTCCAGTAGCCTGGAGTTTAGGACAGCAAAGACAAACATCAAAATAATAATAATATTAATAATAACAATATTCTCATATTGAAACAACTATATCTTAGGAGGTTTTATTTACTAAGCTGCACAGATTGCGGTCTATGAAAAAAATATCATTGTAATTTGCAAATTTTAAATCAGCATTTCAGCCATGTTTACTCCCAAATCATTGATGATCATGGTCAGAGCAGTTTCTGCAGAAAAACACAGAAACTCTTTCCTTAATAGTAATTTTCACTTTGATCTGCTTTCCAAGATCATTTAGTTGTACAGCTGATGTGTTTAATTTGGTTCTGCCTATATAAGTTTCTTCCAGTATTTTAAAAACATGATTCTTATTCACTAGGACAGCAAATGCTTTACAAATACTTCAGTATACAATGTAGAACCTAATTAACTGGACTTGCAATTTCAGAGAATTAATCTGGATTTGTTTTATAAGAATTACTTCCCATTTATCCATGTTTGGTGAAAAAAAATACAATCTTACTTTTATCCTTTTAGTGCAAAAAATTTCCCAATATTTTGCCTACAATTGCTTTGAGACTAAAACAGCTCAGTACTACAAACTTCACACCACCAGCACTTTGAAAGAGCAGATGATCCTGCAAACTCTATCAGGCTTATATCAGAGGTAACCCAACCCTTGTCTGAAGAACAAAAAAAATTTATTCAACAGTTCTGAAATATATGAGAAGCACTGCCTGCTGGGATTCAGGATGATGATGCCCAAGAGTTTCAGATTCCCTTCCTTGTACCATAGCAAGTAACCAAACAAAGCAATGCAGAACTCTAGTAACTACAATGGGGACAGGCCTGTGGATATTATGGAGCTGTCAGGGATTTTTTCACTGGTTTTTTTTGGGTTTTCTTTGGCATGTCTAAGAATTATATCCATTTTCAAGTATCTTTAAAAGTTTGATATAGGCACTAAAGAAACATTTCTTATTTTCCCAGCAGAAATGATAGAGACAGCATTCATAGTGTATGGGCATGACTCAAACACTGAGGAGACAGTTCTTGGAGCCTCACATTTGGGACTCCAGTGTTTGTATTCCAGCAGCAGAATGCTTTTGGTTGTGAGAGCTTGAGGGAAAAACAAGGATGATCAAACAAAACCACAACAAGCTATAATAATGTCATTTTGATGAAGAAAATATGATACACAATCATATAATCATTTAGATTGGAAAAGACATGTAAGATGATTGAGTTCAACTGTAAAGCTAAACCTAACTCTGCCAAGTCCACCAAGCTATGAACTCTGAGAAGCAAATTCTCCTCCCTTAGTTTTTCTATTGTTGATGGCTATGATTGCACATGGTCCTTCAACATTGCCATTAAGAGTAACCTGAACTATAAAGACCTGTAGAATGGGTTCTGTACAAGCAAGCACTTAAATAAACCTTATTAAGATGTTCTGCACCAGTAGACGTTTTAACTGTACCTTAATACACATAAACCCTTTTTTTTTAAAAATTTTTTCTGATCCTTTTAGATTTTTCTTTAATGTCTCTACTTGTCTTTGCCAACATTCTGCACTCAGACATTCCAATTATCTTGCTATAGATTTCCCTATACTTCCCTAAGTTTTATGTAAATAAGCGTACATACTTTTCCAAAATAATTCTTTTACTTTCATTCTGGAAAAGGATGTAGTGTTAGAGTTCTCAGGTGCACAGGAAATGATAATTTCATAAAAATTTTTCTTTAAGAGTTCTAGTCAACTTTTACTCTAATTTTTTTTCCATCAAAAATTTTCCTCACAATCAATTTCACACAGAAGTTTCCCCATTAGGCAATTAAACCCTCAAAAGTACTAAGCGTATTAGTCGGCATCCTCTGCCATTTTCAGAGATTGAAAGCAATCAGGTTGTGATCACTTATCACCAGGAAACCACCAACTCTGAGTCTCATATTCAATTCATCTTGTCTATCACAATGAGATTCAAACTGACTTACCTCATTTGGGGTTCCATATCTTTCATACCAGAAAACCATCAATAGTTCTCATAGAGAGCATTAATGTTTTACCACTGACCTCCTGAACTTTTCAGCACTTGATTTCTACATTCAAACAACACCTAATCATCTTTAACTTATACAATAGGTCAATGACTAAGCTATCTACTCCTACAGCTGCACTGCCCTATGGCCAAATAAACAAGTTTACAATGGATAAACATTAAGCTAACAATCATTGTTTGATACTGATACACAGTCAGAGCACTTCATAGTGGCCTATATAAAAAACAGGATCAGATTCTCATAAGCAGAATTCCTGCAAGACAGAGAGAAATAAATTATAGGGCTATCAAGAATTCTCCAGCACAAGAGCAGAAGTTCTGCAGAAAGCGAGATGGCAAGATTTGGAGACTCCTTTCACAACAAGGAATACCACCAATTCATCTGACTTAGACTGTTTTCATCTGATTGACTTTTTCACTTTTAACAGTGAAAAATAATGTCTTAGGCCAAAAATACTGATGACGAAATTAATTTTTATTTCTTTGCCCCTGTAATAGTTTCCCTGAGACAGAACTGTGTAGAGGTTCAGAACAAAAGCTTGGTCTTACTGGAAGGCTTGTGGGTGTTGGCAGGGAAGTGGTTATACTCTCTTGCGCCTCCTGCTCAGAAGACAATGCTCCATTTAAAACAGAAAAGGCTAACAACAGGTAATGTTATTTAAAGTGTTTCCACAATGACATCATGCAGAAGGGAACAACTTATTTATCTCTTATAAATGCAGATAACCAGTACAAAAATTATTAGAAAAAAATATTTAAATTAATGAAAGTAATTCCACTTGACATTTGGGATAACAATTACCATCCTTTCCAATTATCATTATTGCTTATTTTCTTTCCCACAGAATTCAAAGTGCTGGACTTATTTCCTCAACCCCAAATTCCCACAGTACGATAACACATAAAGTTCATTTTCAAGCTACACTTACGTACTTTGTTTATTTTGAGAATGGATTCTTTGAAAAAATGTTAGTTTGAAGGAAACAAGTGTAATTTTGCTTAAAATTTTTTCTTCTGTCATTATCAATTTTTTTAAAAAATCTCATTATCAGTGCAGAATTGAAGTAATATTGGGTGCTTTATTGCAAGTAGGTTTTCAGAGCTGTATTTACTTGGATCAAACAAGAACAATTTGGATGAGAAATATTTCAGTACACCACAAATACTTCTGATAGTACCTGATTTCTTCTCATACTGTTATATCTTAATTTCAAAACACATGTGTAAAACTACCTAACTGCAGAACATGGAACACTAAAAGCAGAGATGTGTAAACAAGAAGGGACATTCTTTATGCAACCTACCAGTCAAGTCAGCACTATTTCCTGAAGTCCTTTTCACTCCTCAGCTACATTCTCTCATTCATCACTTCTCTTACAGCAGAATAAGATTATTTGATTTATGTAACAAAAAATGTAAAGATTTGGTTCCAAAAATAAAACTCATGATAAACCCACTTTTTTTGACATGCCCAAAGTTGTCTTACGTACTCTAGAATCCATATGTCACATCATTCAGCAGGAAATTACACTCATGGCCTTGCACAAATGCTTGTATCTCCAAAGACAGAAATTAAAACCTCACATCAATGAAAAAAGGACTTAAAATTTAATAATGATTTTGATATCATCATGGCAAATTTCCAGGATAAGAGTTTGAAAATTAGGCATGGACTACTAGGTTTAATTGCTGCTTCAAAAGAAACAGAAATGGTAAATGGTGGGAACTTTATTCAAGACAGTCATAAGCCTTCTTTTTAAGGAGATAATGGTCCTGAGTCAGAACCAATGTCCCAAAGACTGCCCCAAACCGAAATACACAGCGTGATTTTACATCAGCCAAAAAGATTCAACATACCAAAGAATATCACTGTGCCTTACACTGCTCCTCTCCCTTCCTCTCTTCACTTCAAAAGAAAAATGGAAAAAAATCTGGCTTGGTAAAACCACCCACAACAGAGTGGAAAAGAACATGAAAACCATCATGATCTTTGAATGCTTGGAGAAAATGCTTGTGCTAAAAATTAAAAGAAAATTGGAGTCAATAATTTGAAGACAATATTCGAAAATAAGAAGGTTCTCACAAGTGTTTGGTGTTGGAACAGGACTGCAGGGCCTAGTATCAGAATGCAAAGGATGCTTTCAAGTGTCGTGCCATGTAAAGCACCACAAACTGGCTGAAAACATAGTATGTACTATGAAAATACCTCCATTCCCAGACAAATTTCAGAAAACCCACCTTTGAGTTCAAAAAATTGATCAGCAGATTATTTCTCTCAGAACATACCCCAGACTCAGAATATAGACTTTTGGACGGATGGAAACGAACGTACTGAAAAATAGTGTACTATCAAAGAATGACAATTTTATTCCTACTGTCTCTAAATAACTTTTTTGGTTATTTTCTGCCATATAGAATAATGTTCTGGTCTTTAAAAACTGTCTTTAAAATCATCTGCTGTAAGTCATGTGTGTATTTGTTTATGAGGACTAAGACTTCCTATACACAGAAAGCCTTAGACAAAGTACCAAAAGAAAAATAACTGAAGTTTGCTGTATTAGAAGATGGAAAATCTTTCCATTTTTAGTAAATATCATATCACTGTCTATTGCTTTTAAGATTAATAAAAGATATAACGGTTCCTAGATCACCTCTAAATAAAGATTACTATGAATGGAGAAATGATTTACCAATAGTCACCACAATGAGATTTCTTTAAAGGTTACAATCATCAGTTATTTAGCTGAAACACTGCTGAGAATGCCTGGTCATTTCTTGAATAATGTATAATGTTCATTGGAGATTTGATCGGTATTATAACAATACAGATATTTCTAAAATAATGAAGAAAACTATCTGTTACTTTCCAATTGCTCAAGATATTTCCATGAAGTAATTGACTCTGAAAATATTATATGGAGTTACCTGAGTGCTCAATTGCAAGCTCAACTTTTAGTGATCACTACAAAAGAGGCATAAGAAAACAAACTCATCAGCTTTTACAGACTTCTAAGAAAAGCTGTGATAAATACAGGGCAGAGTAAAGGACCTTCCTGAAATATTAAATTAAAATTATTCAATTGCTCTACAGTACTGGGGGAAAAATTTAAAACTAAGCTTTTAAATTTAATGATTAACACAAGCAGACCAACACATTTGGAAGGAAGAAAAAATAAAGCAGTTGCCTACACAACATAAGTACCTCTCATATAATTCTCCAAATACCTTTAAGTCTATTCAGAAGATTGCTTGGGCACACAGGAAGTATAATTTCTAGTGTTTTATTGTAGGTTTATCAACCATACTTCACATGAAGCTGCAAGCTATTTTTGTGAGCTTGTTTATACAAATGAACTTCAAGGGCAGCAAAAAGCAACCTTAATAAATGAAACTGAATTTCTTTTGATGCAATTTCATGAATGTTTGATCAGAATGTGTTAACAGGTTTCTATGTAAGGAGAACTGGTGAAGTAATAAAATATACCTGTACTATACAGTTAAACCTGCTTATGGGGAATTCTTATACAATGAAACAATGTTTCATCAAAATTGTTTCAACATACTGACACATAACTAATACAATCCTACTTACTATAAAGCTAAGCACACAAACAGGGGAAAAGAAAAAGGTAAAACCCCTTCCTCAGCACCCACACTGCCCTTACCCCAACAGGAACAGAAACTGTATCACCAGATGGGCGGAGGAGCAGGGTTATCAGACAGGGTGAAGAGATACTCAATGCTTACCCAGCCTTTTTATAGGAAGAAATATGTTAATCTAGGTCAGACTATTTATGTGGTTGTCTAAGAATAAGATTTCATTCTCCCTTAAAATTCTTTTCTTCATTAGAATCTTTCTATAAAAAGGAAGCTTTAGTATTCCGTTATACGTTCCACAAGAGGATAATGAAAAACAGATCTCAAATACTCTGAAGACGTACACAGAGACTGCAGAGCTCAGACTTTCAGTAAAACAGGACAGCTTGTAGGAGCACAGACAGATCATAGATTGTATAGCAGAGTCCACTTTACATCCACTTTGAAACACTGTTTAATTGACTGAGAATAAACTCTCCTCTCATTCTGAAAAAATGGGGAACATTTGCATATTATATCAGAAGTCTGATGAACCATGTTATACTCATGCCCTGGATGATGTAATTATTACCTTTTTGCCTCCATGAGAATTATATATGATGTAGCAGATAATATAAATTAAATAGCTGAAATGACACAATTATGTCCAGCTACTAAATCCTCAGCCTGAAAGCACTTCAGCTTTTGTCCTCCATGCCTATCTCCATCCACTGAAAATTGTAACTTTTCTTAACTAATATAACTTCCTTAAATGGAAGCGCAGGTAAAAGCTCTTTGCACCTTCAATACCAGTAACCCTTCCTGAACAGTTGTGGGCTGATAAATAAGATTGTATTTCCACCTCCATCCTCCACCCTTAAAGGTGGCTTTTCTTTTGCCTCACGTTATATATGTTCTATTTATTTTAGTATAGACTAAGAGTTATATTTCATAATGTGCAGAAAAAAACTGAAGTGCTTAAATGTCAAATGCCTCTTTCAAAATATGTTTCCTTCAAACTGTGAGATCAATAGCTAAAATAAAGCAGAATAGTTGTCTATGCTGCCAAAGCCAGGAAAACCAGAAATCCCAGGTTTTGCTAACCCTGATTTCTGTTAATGAAACTTGCTCATTAACTTAAAATACTTATCAGACAGCAAGACCACAACTCATCGACATGAGCAGCATAAGTAAAAAATAAAAAAAAAATAAACCTCCAAAAACTTACAAAAAAAAAAAAAATCTGCTTTACATAAGTAATTAGAAACACTACTTAGGACCAACATGCACACAGCTTCAAAAACAACTGGTTGATTCCTCCCTTGCCTGAATCTGTGGCAATCCACATCTAAAACACTGATTTTTCTGCCCAAATGCTTGTTTGAGCATGAGAAGAAGTTGTTTAATAATGAAAAAGTTTATTTTGGCTGAAATGTTGATAGACGCCTAGTGGCTCAGAAGTCAAAATAAGTTCTATAGACATTACAAGATGATAAATAAAATCCTAGTCTCTCACCTGAATATTTAAATATTTGGATGTGATGCTCTCAAACTGCAGAAATACATGATTCTACCTCTAAGGTATAGTCAGAGAATTAACAGATTGAGCTCTCAAATCAAGGAATAATGTCATGTTCCTCTCACACACATCCTTACGTTAAATACTAAAACAAACCAACACAATAATAGCTAAATAACTTGAAACAGTTTAGTCTACATCACCCAGAAGACTGACAGCTGTAATAGTTATAACAATAGGTTCGTTGTTAAATAAAAAAATAAATAAAATAAGAGGTTTATTTCACCTTCACATGGTGTCTTTCTCATGCAGACCTCAGATTTCCACATTTGAATCCCTTTAAAGGATTTGATATGCAGGGAAAGAAGAAAGGATTATGGTAAAAATTTCAATTTAGAGGTTACTAAAGGCTGCCATATTCGACACTGCACAACATATTTACTTCATACCTTTTACTGATGTATTAGGTGGCGGTCCTTCCATTCTCAGGTTCCATGGAGGATCACCTTGATTAGCAAAATCCCTCATTTTCAGATAGCTAATTGTAAGTCGGATGATGGATGCCTTGTCAAGCTGGCTGGTAATGGCTGCAGGCAGTGGCAACAACTTTGCCAACTCATAGAATTCAAAGTTCTCCTTTCCCCGACGAGAGCGAGCAGCATCTCGGGACTTTTCCTTCCTCAAAGCTTGTAAACTGAAAGAAAATAAACAAAGTAGGACATTTATCAATATTAGTGTTCTATCACATTTAACCAGTTTGCTTTTTCACTGCTCATCTTCTCTACCAGTTGCCACATTTTCAAAATGCTGTTGTGTATGGATCTACAGACTCCAGGATATGTTAAATGATACTCAGGACTTGAATGACTAAAACCAATGAAAATAATTGAGTTTCAGTAGTAGTCAACATATTATGTAATTACTCAACTCATTTCAGCCACTTTCCTCTTAGCCTGCCCTTCCTTTTTCTGCTGTCAGTTTCAAGAAAAAAATTGCAAGAATGCTGTGTACATGTGGGGTTTATCTGCTGAGGTCCCACTGCTTCTCCTGACTCACTGTAACCCAATTTTGCCTTAATTTGTGCCAACTTCTGATTCTTGGGAAAAGTTTAAAAGCAGAGAACTCAAGTGTGTACAACCTCTGACAGGGGCTGCAGTGCAGCCAAGATGACCAAACAGGTTGTACAGTATCTTCTGAGCCACAGAAGCTTAAGTCCGGTTTAAGAATGTAAACCTTCCGGGGTTTTGTGAAGCTGTTCTTTAGCAGTTGTTCAACAGTCTTTGCAGTGGAACCATTAACATTTGTCAGAGGGGTGAGCAAGTAGCTAATACAGTTGCGTGCTTCACATTTCTGACTGCAATTCACTACTGCATGCATGGCACACTGACTAGTTTTTGGTCAGAAATTACATTCGGCTTTACACTGTTAGAGCTCTTCTTGCATCTTCTTTCTGCCACCCATACCAAACATGCAAAAATAACTTAGATTTTACTCCTCGGCTATTTGTTTAATTGGTCTAACACTGCTGTATGCACAGTGTGATGAAAGTGGTTAACCACTGGGGTCTTCTGATCTTTCCCTGTAACTCAAGGGACACTCAAGTTTCAATATATAATGATACAACTCTGCAAGTAGAAAGGGCTTTAGTTTTTTTCTGGTGTGTTTGGAGACAGACAAAGAAATGCTCATATTGCCTCTTTTGTTTTTGGTTGGAGGTTTTCCAAGTTTTGTTTTTTTACACATTGCAAATTGTTCAACTCAGAATACTATAAGCTTCACCATACCTCTGCCTTGGTGCTGATGCTGTGGCTGGTTTCTGTCAGTCACTGCATAAAGCGAGTAGAAACCATTCTTGTGCCTCACTAGGAGTCTATCTTTGCTTCATTTGTTAACTTATTAATTTGATGAAGTTAAAGCCACAGTTCCATTAACTAGTCATTGGTTTACAACAGAGCTAGAATTCTAGAACTAGTGCGTAATGGAACAGCAAATGATTCTCTCTAGCTTCTACAACCATTCCTGAACCCCTGGATCTTATCAACAAAAAAATCATAATGGCCAGATCTACAAAAGCACTCTGACATAGTAAGCAAATCAGCAGAATTGAAGCACACGGATATAACACCAAGAATCTAAGAGCTCTATTTATCTGTTTTTTGAATTCGGAAATAAACTACAGAGTTTCTCTTATTTTAATATTCTTAACCACCTGCATTTTTGTAGCCATCTCTGTCACCTCAGACTTGAAAGGGCATATGAACTGGTCCCTTAACACACAAATGAAATCCCTCCAAGAAAGTTCCCTAAGAATAGTTAACACATTACATTCCCTACACAATTCCATACCAAGAGCAATTACATATAAAAAGACAATCCAGCAAAGAAATAGGATAGTAAGATAAAGATACAGGAGGAAACGGCACATGGTTACCCACAGGTAAAGATACAAAGTCCTACTGAATCACACAGTAAAGTACATACTTGTCTTTATGAACTCTATATAGAATGTTAGGAGCTTGATTTGTAAATTATATTCTAGGAAAAAAGTACCTGAAAAATAAGATTTTGCAATACTCATTGTGGATGCATCTCTATCCAATTTCAGATTTTAAATATCTACTACCACAGATGTGGAAAATCCCATAAAAGGTGTATTAAATATAACACAGAAGTATTGTATGTATATACAGAAATCTGGGAGCTACAGCTCTGCAAGGTATGAACTGTCCAATTGATTCCAGAAAAGTAGTAAACCCTCTAGAAGTTAAAAATCTACAATGGCAACATAAGGGAAAGGCAGGCAAGTGCCTCTGCCCAACTGCTTGCAGCGAAAGCTCAGTTTCATGGCACAAGGCATGGACTACCTCTTACTGCACTTTATTTTCCCCAGAAGCCAAGACTGAGAACCTCAAGTCCCCAAATCAAATGTGAGAAATCCAGAAGAACTGAGATTCTAGATCTGTTCTGCAAGTCTGCACCAAGAGGTTCACACCTCCTTTCCAAACCTGTGTAAGAAGGGAGCTTTTTGGAGATCCCTAATAATATGAATCAGAAACATTACAGACCTCACCAACTTCTGAAATTGAAAAATGATAGAAATTGTATAGTGATAGAATATTCCTTAGCAACACCAAAGTCTGAATCCACAGTTTACAAGTCCTGTAGAGGTTTCAGATTGCTGAAACTGAATAATATTATTGAAATGTAAACTTACACAAAACGTTACTGGATCAGTAACAGTTTGAAATGGAACTCAAGCTGAAAAGTGAGGCTACCTGTGTCAGCAAAGAGAATCATTTGAAAGCCACCTATGTGTATTCAAATTTTTACAACAGAAAAGTAGAAAGCATGAGGAGCTGACATAATAGATAAACAAAAGAAACTTCTGAGAAACAGTATTAAGAGTAACTTGCCTTTTCACACAGCCATTTGCTATATTGTCTTTTGTGGAAGATTCACGCAGTGAATCAAGTCAAGGAATTTGCAATTTGTACAACTCTTCTGTTGGCATCAGTGCATGAAGCTAAATTTAGAAACAGTGTCCATCGATATGTGCATACAAGTCCTAATTTCTACTCTACATAATACACTTGTAGTATTGGACACTGCAGTTATGCTGATAAAATGGGTCCTTAACTTGGGAGCAGTGATTTCCTCAGCAGGATGCAGGAATTCATTAGATATGACCTAAACATCATTGTTAATCCTCTCTGGCACCTGTGATTCTGATAGGCAGCAGCAGCTTCATCATCAGATTCTCTTAACAAAGCAAAGTACTGGCACTGATAATCCCAAGAGGGTGCTAGAAAAGAGGGGTGGGAGGCTCACAACAGAAAGCAGTGGCTTTGATACAGGAGCAAAACTAATTTTAGATCCTGTCATATGACATTGGGATTAGAGCTGGTTCTTGGTAGCACAATGAACTTATTAAAGTATCAGGCAGCAAAAAGTTAGAAATACACAGGCTTTCCTGTTAATGAGAAAAACAAAAGTGTTTGCTAAGTGGATTTCAAAAATAGTCAGAAAACGCCAAGAAAGCAAGCATCACAAGTTTAAGAGCTCTCACATGACAGAGAAGGTCCCCCAATAGACAACAGAAACTACATATAATATCTATGATACCAACAAGAAAGTAGCAGTGGGAAATATATCTCGGGGATATAAATATTGCTCCCTCTTTGCCTTCTGTGGAGCAGTGTAAGGAGCTAAGACAATTGGCTCAGAGTGCATCACTGTACAATATAAGAGAGTGATGTTGTCATACAGTCATGAAACTTCATGCATTCCCTTAAGAACATATTTCTCATAGAATTTCCATATACAGAGTCCACTAAAGAAGACTAAGAGGTTTCCAGCTGCTAGCTCCTGATAATTCTGAGAAGCAGTACCATGTAAACAGGATATTTAATGGCTTGAAAACTAATGCTTTTTTAGATATGGTTACTAAAATATATTTTATTTTTCCTTTTAGGGCCTTTACAGATGGAGTGATATAAACGGGATCTGGCTTTTACAGATGAAAGGGTACAATAAATACTACCATATAATTCTAAAATGGTATACATGACATTTCTAAAGTAGATTTTCTATTGAAGACATAGCAGATGAAGAAGACATGATAATATGGTGTTGCATAAAAGTTTTATTGGTACTCATAACTCACTTGTGATTTCACTGTGCTTGTGGTCATTCCAAGCTTAACCTGCTCCATATTTTATTTCACATAATTTTATATACTTTGCATTCATAAGCATATACGTGCCTTCATATCCACATGCACATCCACAATCTTCACGTCTGACCAATTGACATCTGTCACTTTAAAGTTGGGACAATCACAGCTGCTAACTTTTGCAGCATTTAATGGCAATCAAACATGTTACAGCATATCAACAGTTACACTGACCTACATTAGCAAGGATTTTTTAGCATATGTTCACAGAATCACAGAATATTCTGATTTGGAAAGGACCCACAAGGATCACTGAGTCCAACTTTTAAGTGAATGGCCCATATAGGAATCAAGTCCACAACCCTGGCATTATTAGCATCATGCTCTGTCCAACTGAGCTATCTCAGGGTCATATCAATACCTTGCTTTCATGTTTCACTTTGGGCACTAAAAAAACAGTGAAAAAAAATAAATATGTGAATTTGCATTGTGATTGAACACAGGGGAATAGTTGCAGTTACAAATAAGTATTTCTGCCTGCAAATTCAAAATACAGCTTGAAAACAGGTGCATCACAGACTTGCCTGGTTTTAGCAAGGTAGATCACATTTGCATTTCACCTACGCTGTTCCCTTAAACCTGACATAGGCAAGACTTCCCAAATGGAGTTTTTCAGAAAAGATCAGTCTGCCCCTTCACAGCCCCACCTCACAGCACTGCTGGGGTGTTATGGTACTCTCATTGGATTTGTCACAAATAGATACTAGATTGGAAGCAAAGGCCATAAAACAATGTTTGAGGCACAGACAGACTGCTGAGCTGCAGATAAAATGGTCAAAGACAGTGGAAGCTTGTCTGCAGTGTGCCATCATAGTTTTTGCTCATTTCCATTAACTACAGGCAGAGAAGTATGGCATATTCTCACAAAGGATGCACAGTGTTTTTGAGAATGGCATTGAAATCCTCCCTGATTTCAGTAGAAACTTTTCAAATGAAACAGTATACCAGAATAGAGAACTTTTTCTTGTATTACTAAGCATTTTCATGCTTCTTAATTTAGCTGTTACTGAGCACTAGTGAATTTCTTAAGCCTCTAACAACAATATGGAGTAGTAGCAGCAAAACCAGATGCAGTGCAAAAATAATAATTAATAATATTTATAACAAGCTTTATAGAGATTGTAGCAATATGAATGTATGTGTGTTTTTACATTAGTCTAGTCTTTTAAATTCAAGGATCAAAAGGTCCACTATAAACATTATCTAATTCTCCAAAGGACATAGTCAGATGCATGTTACATCCATTTCAGAGAAAAGAAATCAGAAATATGGAAAGGATGTGCAACATTACCATGCACAATGAATCTGTAAAAAAAAAAAATATGGACTGGAGATAAGTGACCCAGCCCCCTCACTGCCCTGAAAGAGACTTTCAATTATGTATGTCCCTCTGTACAGTTTTCCAATACAAAGAATACAAGAATGCTCACTTGCTATTAAGCATAGTTATAGCATGATATAAGGAAATAAATTTATGCTGTTCCGGAGTCCAGAGGTGTGCATTTGTGCAATTCTATATGAGTTACACTGGAAAGATCCTCTTAGGTTTCTCTTACTTTGTTTCATGTTAATATCATATGACAGAGTATTGCCATACTTTGGACATTTTTATATTTAAATCAACTTTAGATCACTTCCTTTTTTATTAGTAAGCTATTTATGCAAGTTCTGTATCTATATCAATGCAATGTGGTGAATGACTACGAAAATTTAACTAATACAAATGTTTGTACATTCTGATCTATTATAGGAATAATTGATTACCTGTGCCCTCATGGTCACATCCTTAAGAATCTTTTCTGAGGCTTCAAGCTGACCAGTGCAAACAATGAGGGCAGTTTAGCCCATTTATAACAATGAATACATTTAGAAGCTGACTCAATGCCAGAGCAATTCATTAAGATAATGTCCCACTCCACCTATAGATGACCACCTATAGGCCATGTTCTGGCATATAAAAACGTGTTCTTACTTCACTGATGTAATTGCAAAATTATACTTAATTAGAAGTTCACAGAATGGAGTAGCAGAATATTTAAATCACTCAATTATTTGGAATATTTATTTATTTTAATTCTCTGTGACTCTTCTTATTCCTGAGGTTTTTACAAAAGTTAATAGCGACATCTTGAAAACGGTGTTCAGTCCAAGTGGATATTACTCTGAACAGCAGTGCACATTTTCAGACTCCAAAAAAATTATTTAGACTGGAGTAAAGAAGAAGAAGAAGAAGAAAGTAAAGCAGAGTAGCCTGCACTGCATAATTGCACAAATTGCAGTTGAAAAAACAAGTCAAATATCATCACTGGTGGCAGCGGGAGGCTAAAGCCTGCTATTATCAAGGGTGTTTTGGGTTATTGTTCTGTTTTTCTAAAGCTTATGCTCTAGAGAGTTCAAAAATATGCATGAAACTGGGTATTTTTCAGTATACTAGATACAAGTGAATATAGAATAATGAAGCAAGAGAGTTAATGCTCCTGTAGATGTGAATTAAAAGAAGAAAAAAATCCTCTCCCAATTTCCTAAGACTAATTCAATTAGTTCTGAAAAATTGATAATGAAAATATGTTAATATGTTTACCTCTAATTTCTACACTGTATTTTGCTGTCTTTGAGGATTTCTTTTCTTTTGAGACAACTTCTTGACTTGACGTTTTCTCCCTCCCTTTGCCTTTTTTCTTTTTTCTTCTGCTGTCTTATTCATAGATTTTCTTTTCACAAAGATTGTTTCTGAACTGAGAGTGCAAGAACTTCAAGACTAATAATAACAGTTACAAGGTTTAAAAGAGAAGACTACTTTTCTGAGGGAAAAACCTCCTAAAAAGAGGAGAGGAGTAAAATCAAAAGCCACATTAAATTTTACCTTCTTTCTTTTTTAAGTAGATCTGAGAAGCCAGGCAGCAGATTTTTATGGATTTTTCTACTTGTTTGCTTAGGAGATCCGAACATTGCTCAGTCTCACTATTTATCAATTAATCTAGCACGCAGCCTCAAAGGAAAAAGGTCGACTTGTATTAAAAATTCATCCATCAAAAATTCATCAAAGGCTCAGCATTTTAACTTGTGAACCTTTGAACACCTGCATACTTGTCAGATCTGCGGTCATAGTTAACTGGAATCTATAGTTACCACAGTGTCTATACTTGCTCTGACATGAGCTGCATGAGACTTTCACGCGAAAGTGCAGTATGTGAGGCAGGCTGCTTCCTCAAACTGCTCTTTTCATCAGGCAAGGGGTATATGATATCTGACTCCGTTCAAAGTCAGTAAAATCAGACCTTTTCAATGAGCAAACATTTTTCAGGGGCATTCATTTTTACCCCATCATAATTATCACCATTCTTACAGGGCAAAAGTTTGCCAGATATGTAAACTAAACCATTATCTGATATTGTCATCAATGGCCTAGTCCAAAAGTCAAAGCCACTTAATGTCCAAGAAAACAATGTTTTCAGAAGACTTTCTTTAATATGTGAAGAAAGCTGTATAGTATATGCTGGAAGTTAAAGCTGGAACCTTCAAGTTCAAGGTAAAATCTCTGCTGCTTAACTAATGCACTGCTCATAGCTGTCATCATTAATTTATGTTAGCCTCTGTAAACATCAAGAGTATAATAGGCCAATTTCACAACTAAATATAGATGCACATTTTGCCCTTATATAAATGGCAGATTGCTGCTGTAGATCATCACTGCAGCAACACATCAGTAAAGATGCACTGTTTGATGGTCTGATGCTCACACAATATATAAAACCAGTTGTAATGGTTGTTTGGAAGCAAAGTGTAACATAGCAGCAAAATTTCATTTGTTCCACAAACTCAGGATATATTAAGCTTGGCTGACAAAGACTGTTTGATGTGCTAAATCAGTTTGACCTTCATTTTTACTTTATATATCTCATTTAACACAAGAAATGACCATTATTTTTTCACTACATAGGAAAATATCCCAGAACTGATTTCTAATAAAAACATTTCTTTTCCTTGTAGACACCAAAAATACATTTTGCCAAAAGTGCTTTAACAATTGTTGCAAAAATAATGTGAAACTTATGAAAAAATAACACCTTTGTTAAACCAAGCTTTTATTATATCAGTGAGAATTAGAATGGTTTTTAGGGGTTATGGTTTTACAGAAGAGGATCCTTTTATTTTAAATATGTAAACTTGATTCAAGGAAAAGATTTGTGTATGCTGAACTAAACATTTAACTGAATGTTTTATCGCCAATGAGCACCTTTGTTGCAATGTTTAAATAACAGGATTTTCTTCCAAAGTGAGTCATTAAAACATAATAATAGGAACCTGGAAGGTTTTTTAAGGATTACAAACTTGCCATCCTGCACAATCCTTTAAAACTAATGTACACTTTGATACAGAAACCATTAAGTGAGCTGTGACACATTTCTTCAAACCCAAACTCTACAACTAGAGCACTAGTGTTTTGATCTCTTTTTTCTTCCTATGTTGAACTAAGTAATTGCCAGCCTCATGATAATAGAGAAACTGCAGTTTTATCAAGCAATTTTGCAGCACCCAATAAACAGCACTTTTCCTTGGAGCAAGTTGTACATTTCACACCTTAAATTTCTATTTACTAAATCAGTTAATCACTTCACAATTGAACTTCTCAGAACAAAAAATTATCAATTAAAGTGGTTGAAACTCCTGCAAATTATCATTTAGGAATGAAGTAATTGCTTTCATCAGGGCAGAAAAGCCCGCCAGAACAGAAATGTCACTTCAGATTAGTGTTCTCACTCCTGAAGCTATGGATGACACAGCTGATATAAGACTAAATGCCAAGACCAATCAATTGCTTTTGTGGCTCTGTTCTGAGCTGCTGTAAAAGGGGCCATTTTCTAGGATCTACTCTTCATTATAGCAAATGCTATCTCCTTGGTAACATAATTCCATTTCTCATAAATTCTGTCTGAGAGCATTGTCCTAACAATGGATGTTTGTGGAAAAGAATGCTGTTGGTTTAATGCAAAGAAATTAAGTGTGAACGGCTGTCAAAGTACTATAGCTTGCTTGTTCTTAAACATAAATTGAAGTCTTTACATTAAAAACAGAATACTTTGGCGGAAATGAATGTTCTGAACAAGTGTGATATATTGCATTTGGAAGTGATGTGTTTCTAATCGAGAGTTTAGACTTTTTTTTTTGAATACCTATGTTCTGTCTATAGTGGGCACACTTGTCCCTAGCAGAGATTTGTCAGTTTAAAAGAGAGTAGATAAACACTCCACTTATTTCACAGCAGTGCACTTACAAAATGTGAAACTGCATAAGAAAACATGGTCTCATTATCATATGACATGCTATTTGTTAGCAGACTCATCTGTGTATAAAAGCTTTCTTTGAACTGAGCCTTTGCTGGAAATATATGTATTTCAATTTGTACTGTTCAACTTCCTAAAATACTAAGAATCTGAGTTATGGTCTCCAATTAAAAGGATATCTGAAAAGCTAATTTGGTGGAACAGCAGCAATTTCCTGCACTGCTCTCCTCATGACTGAAGTTTAGAAGCAAATCCAAGATTACAGATTTTTGTTCAAAATAGGATGAAAAGTATTCCTCCCTCAATGAGCATAAGCAATTCCAATTAACAATAACAAGAGTTATGTGACAGGAGAACATATTACTGCATATGTAAAGAAGCAATTTATTCAACATTAGGATGAAAAGTGCAATTTTGCTATAGTTTTTCTATGGGTAACCAAACAGGTACACTGTTGCCAGATTGTGACTGTAGCCCTGAATGATGGCAATCACATATGTATGAAAAGCTGCACCCATTAGGTGATGTGGGGAAAACGAGAGACACCATGTCACTGTGTGTCACATCTACCTGCCTGAAGTACTTTAAACTGCAAAGCCAGGTAGCTTCAGACCAGGCTGTGCACATATGCTGTCTCATACATGATAATAAAAGTGCTATATAACATACTGCACTTTAAACGTTACCTTTACTCTTTGGCCTAACTAGCTGCTACTGCATAAATAAGTCACTCAGAAACAAACAAACAGAATCCAAATTTCTGAGTAGACTCCTTTTGTGAGTACTGTCTTTGAAGGAATACTTTGGGTTAGGAGGTTTTTATCTGGTTCTGCATTAATACTTTCAAGAATGACTAAATAGCTAGTATTTTCCTCACCTATGTCAGAGCTATTGCAAAAAACTTTTGCTGCAACATTTATATCAACAATGGCCATTATTTTCCATAGCACCATTTTACCAGTGGTAGCTCTGAAATAAAGAGCTGTACAGGTGAAAACCTTTTTTTTTTAACTTTTACTTTTATAAAAGTTGTGTCTGCGCCAGGTAGTTTGTCTATACAGTTAAGTTTTACTACTGCCAAAAGGCCTAAGAGCACAATGTTGCCTTCAGGCAACTCAAGTTCGCTCTTTTACAGATGACCTAAATAGGGATTTTGTTAGAGTTGGCTGTGCTCTCTGTAACTATCCGCTTCAAATTAGTTCCCAGAGCCAGGCTAAAAAGGCAAGAATTCTAACCTCTCTCTTTCACTGCTCCCACATAAATAATCTCTTAGTGATGTGTTCTCAATTACTACAATACTAAGACCCTTTCTGAAGAGAATAACATTCTTTGTCTCCTTAGCCACTCATACAATTTTCATCCTCATCATCTCCTAGTTCTCTCCTTCCCATCTAAAAGTTATGCATACACTGATGGGGGAGTCTATGTGAAACATACACAAGTTCTAGTTTTTAACCCTACTCATGGAGTCTTTACAAGACCTTCTGTGAAGAAGTGTTGAAGGGATATAGGATTCACTGGCACTGCAGTCAAAAGGAGCTACTCCAATTCAGAGTCACAACTGAGCTATCTTAAAACCAACAACAATATAACTTCAACAAGACAGAAAATGAGCTGTCCTACCAATGTCAGCCTTGCTCCCTGCATGTTTTTTGTTGCCTGTGATAAAACTTGTACTGACAGAGATCGCTCTGCCATTGATACTCAAGCTACCTAGTTTAAAAATACCTCCAGTACTTCCTAAAAAGAAACAAAATGAAAAACAGGCAACAACCAGCCTGAATGATAGTATAGCTACCTCTGCTGAAAGCTCAGAATCAAATAGTGCATGCAAATTTTTTCTTCTGCGGTCTTA
>JAWWEU010000158.1:38012308-38069578 GCA_035583155.1 Acropternis orthonyx | reverse complement strand
CTGAATGATAGTATAGCTACCTCTGCTGAAAGCTCAGAATCAAATAGTGCATGCAAATTTTTTCTTCTGCGGTCTTAGGAAGACTCAGCTACCTCCAGAACTCACTGGTCAATTTATTGAAGCTTGTTTTCCTAGAAGCACAAGCTTCACTCTGCAAGGGGCAGTGTTAGCTGTTGAACCATTGACTCAGTAGAGTAGGAATGAGCGTCAAGGCCTTTCACTTTTAGCCGCCTTGAACCCTGAGCAGTTTAGTGTAAATGAATGTCAGCAGAGCACGAGACAGCAAGATTTTCACAAGCAGGTGTCTCTTTCACACATACCACCAGTGAAATAACTTTTATTACTGCTTATGTATTCCAGGACAGGCTACAGACTCCCCTGACTTCCTTTGAACTTTCTATTTAACGTACTTTCTACTAATGCTCTGGGACAGGGGACAACAAGTGTCATGCTCATTGGTGAAGGACAGAAGGTCATATGAAAAAAGAACATTGTTAGATTTTTGACACTTTTGATACATTGGGATAAAAACGAAGCCCATATTGACTGCATAAGAAAGAACTCCCTCCTTGTTCCCTTTACAGATATCAGTAATGGCCACACACATTATTGAGCACATGTGTTTCCTGAAATGCCAAGAGTACTGTCAAAGCTTATATACTCAACCCAGACCAGGAACTGTCTCACACAGTGATAACTGCTGTACTGGAAGTATGTCCCTATATATTTTAGTTTTCAGGGACTTGTAGCAGACCCAAGATTTAATTTCTAAATGAAGCTTTCAGATATGTACAGCAAAAACCAATTCTCCTCAGAAATCATTTTAACTGGTCAGAGTAGACCTGATGCCACTCGCATTTTATGACCAAAATAATGATACACCAAAACCTCTCCTTGAAACACATGCATCATCAATTACAATCCTAAAACCGTAAAAAGCAACACTTAGACAAAAGCCTCAAAGTTTTAAGAGTTGAGACATAAATCTCATGCCCTAAGTAACGCATATCTTCTTCAGCAATATTCAGCTACCACCAAGAGTAGCAATATCCTAAATCCATCAGACTGCACATATTAAAGGTATTAAAATTATCAGGGTACTGAAATATTGCCCAGCAGCTGCCCCAGCTACATCTCAACCAAGTACCAAAGCTCCTTGCTAAAACAATTCCTCAGAAAGGGCCAACCAGCCACATAGGTGAGAAATGTGAGTGACATAAAAGCGCAAAACAGGATCCAAAGGTAAGAGCCCATTCTGCAAAGCTCCTAGCCTTGAGTGACCTTTTAGTTACTCAGCAGATAGAGCACCTCCTGTAAAGTCTCAAATGTCTAGATTAGAGAGGAAATCAAAGAATATTATGATTATCTAGGAACTATCTTCATCATGAGGCAGGGCATATAACATTACCCTGTAATTCTGGTTTCTTTTGCAAAAGTATCAATCCTAATCTGGAAACTCCAAGATGTAAAGAGTTTCTATTGCTAAGCAGCTGCAATGTTTAAATTAGCCTCACCATTAACATTTTGTGGGTTTTTTCCTGTTTCAACTTTGCTGAGTTCAGCTTTCAGTCACTGAATCTTGCAATTCCTTTGTCCACTAAACAAAAGAAACTCCAAATATCTGCTGTCTTCTCCCTGGCTGGGTAATTATGGTCCATGATCAAGTCAGCCTCTTAACCTTCCCTCTGACAAGATACTTGATTGACTAAACAAACTCAGTTATTGTATGTTTTCCAGTCTTCATTTTAGCAGTTGCCTTTTTTCCAACAATAAAACAATGAAAAAATTTCAACACTGAATGCCGCAGCAACAGTTATGATTTCCATGTTCAATATTTCAATTGATACATTTAAAGATTATTTTACTCCATATCTGAAGCAGCATCGTATTGGGCCATGGTGTTCTGCTGCTACTCATAAGAAAACTTAAGTCTTTCAATCTGGGGAATCATAAGCAGGCAAGAATTTCTTTTACACCACCTCGGAATTTTTGGTGTAAAACTGCAGAGTCAGGTTAAAATAGCTAAACTCAGAAATAAGAAAAAATATTCTGTAAAATGATGAATACTTGAGATAATCCCCAAAAGTCATTATTCACAGAGATGTTCAAAACAATTAAGGTATGATTTTCAAAACCACACAGCGCTGGCAAATCCTGCCTGTAGTGAAATGATGATGCACCAAATGTAGTGTTTGAAAATTCCACCTTTCTGTATTTGAAACCTGTCACTGCTGGGATAACCTTAGTCGGGTAAACCAGAAATAATTTGGAGTCAAAAGGAAATTTACACCCATAAATACTGCATGTTAATCTTGGAACTTACCTGTTGATAGATCTACAACTCATCCAAAGAAGAAAGAGGTGGAATGACTGCTAGTAATAGCTAAATGAGTGATGCTTAAAACCAGCAATTGTGTTAGGTTTGTGGGTGGGGGTTTAGCTACAGAAAAGAAGGAAGAAAAGAAGGAACCATCACAAAGAGCTATTATACCTGACAGGCTCTACACAAGACAGATGAAATGTGAGTTTCAGTATTCAAAATAGAAAGGATACAATCATATGTCTGGTTAACTTACAGGAAATAGTTCCAGAGACAATTTTATACTAACTACAGTGATCTGAGCAATTTTTAAAAATAATACCAACCAATTTCTCTCCATTATACTCTGCTGGCAGAAAATAAAACATTTTTCTTTTAAATTATTGCCTCTGGTTTTGTTAAATCATGCAGCCTGTCAACATGTGGTCACCAGTTTTACATGATCTTTCTGTCTCTCTGGAAAAGAATGAATTTGCAGCCTGATCTGTGATATAAATACATAATCTGGCATCAGTTAAAGTTACTGCTATAACTACAAAAAAAGAAAAAAAGACTGATAAGCAACTGTAATATTGTAATATGAAAAAAATCTAAGTCAAAATAATTTGGTTTTGACAGGGTTGTTGTTTTTCTTAAATATTAGGTCTGGCAGCTAATGCTATTGAAGAATTAGAAGGGAAAAATAAAAAAAAAAAAAAAAAAAAGGAGTCTAATTCTGCCACCAGATGTGCCTGCCCAACTCCATTGATTTCAAAGGACAACATGGACCCTTAGTGCTAAGCAATTTCATAAGAGTAAATATTTGAGAAATAGAATGAGAAAAAAAAATGTGGAATCCTTCTTTTGGTACACAGTTGTTTCAGCAAGCTCACAGCAGCTGAACAAATTAAATCTCCAACCATTTGCTGTCAAGTGAGAATCATGTTCTAATAATCCTATAACTGTTTCATTGGGATATATGCTCATCTCAACAATGTGACTAAATGGAAAAAGTGAATGGATAACAAAATACAGAAAGAAAAAACACATGCCATTTTACTTTACTAAACTTATGTTGAATTACCTTTTATGAGACCCCTTGTTTTTACTCAGAGAATTGCTCTATTTAGTAGTCTTTTTAAACCAGGATATTCAGGTTTGCTGTGTTTTCTAAACTCGTTTGTATACTGGGTATAGCATATGTCACAATACTTTTTCATCTCTTCTTAGAGATGGAGAGATACACAGAGTTAGTCTCTGTAATTAAATCATGACTGTTGTCAACAGCAGTTGCTGTGATTTCAGCTTATGCAGCTTTTATTTGTATCCTTAGGAATGCCTGCTTCAAAATCATACAACAGGAAAAATCATGCTCTTACAAGCAAGGGAGAAAAAGCAGCTGAAGAGTTCCCCATAACGCAGAAGAAGTCGATGTATCTGTGTGTTGCCTAATGCCTTCCAGGCACCTGAAGAATCCACGGAGTAAAAGGGTTTACTATAGCTTTAATAAGGTGCAAATGCTAATTCCCACACTGCTAGGCTGCTGACAGATGCTATTGACATGACAAAATGGGATCTCACCTACTGTGGTTATATGACCTGTGACAGGGACTGGTGAAGATGCACCCACGTGTACCAATCCTCCCATTTGTGACTGTCTCCTATAGGGATATCAGAGAACAGGAGTCTTATAATTGTCTCCAGCATCTGAAAACTTACAGCCACAAACAGACTAAAACCAGTGCCAGAATTCTGGTCGAGTAGATGAAATTTTTCTACCAAGTAATTTTTAATTGAAATGCCAAAACCACTAAACAGCTTTAGAGTGTTCTATTAATGATCAGTACAAAAGAATGTATTAGCCTGATATGCAAAAAGAAAAAACATTAGTAGGAGATTTGTGCAGTAAATAGTGACTTCATGACAATAACAGAACAAGATAACCAGGATAGAAGTTTGGTTTTCTGGTTGCTTCAAGATTTGTTTAGACTTACAGCCTTCAAAAACTAAGAACTCTTGTGCCAATTTTAAAAGTCCTATTTAAATTATTTTATGATTTCAGTTTACATTAAAATCTCAAATAAAATAGCATGAATGCTTTGTGTGGCCATCTGCTACTTCCATCAAGTGTCTGTAGTGACGAAAATGAGGATTCTAGTAGTTTTACTGTGGAGATAATTGAAGCCTTTCTAAGAATAATTTCTATTCAGTTCTTTAGAGCCAAATTTTGCCCTTGGATCTGCACTCTATCTTGCAATATTGGAACACAGTTCTTGTTTGAGCAGTTAATATCAGCCTCTGAGTATAGAACATTAGCTACTCGTATTCTTTCACTCTTTCTCATAGATGATATAATCTGTATTACATATTCTGGCAGATGCTTCTTGGGGCATGCTGAGCACAGTTATATATTTAAATTATGCAAATAATGCCAATATCAGAGGCTGTTTGTTGGTGATCTGAGCTTCTAATTTCAGTTCTACCACTAATTTCTAGTGTAATCAAGAGCCAAACACTAACTTGACCATCAGACTCACAACATTAACCTGCCAGAAAAACTGTTCTCAGATTTAGTCTATGTAATACATTTTCAAATCCTCACAGATACCAAACCAACCAAAAAGTTTATTCATAAAAGCAATCCATTAATTTCAATGAGACTATACATGGATCTCTTGAATAAATCAGAATGTATTATTCAGGCTCATGCAGGCAAGTCCAGCCTGAGGTTTAGATCACATTGAACTTTGGTGTATCTAAATTACAGTACTGAAAACACATATGTATCTAAAAAAGTGTGTACTTGTTGTTGAATTGATGTTGAATTGAAGATGTAAGCCCTGCACCAAACATTTTTAAAACCTAAGTACTTGAATCAGCCTCATTGCTATGGGATGCTGCCACCCGCTGCTTTTACTGCAGCTGCCAGAGCAATGCTTATATGAGCTGGGAATGTTCCAAAAAGCTGCTTCCCTTTCTTTGCTATGACTGCTTATCAGCTTTCTAACTGGCCCCGTATCACAGCACATCATACCATATCATGACACAGAAAACAGTTGCCATTCAGCTTGTCTCTCAGTAAGTCTGGGGAAATCTGAGTTGACCCTGTCTTAGCGAGCATTTCCTCAAGGGTGTTTTCCTTCCCCCAACATGGATAAAATAGCCAAAGAGAAGGTGGAAAAGAAAAAAAAAAGGGGAGAGGGGGGAGAAAAAAAGAAGATGGAAAATCTGAGAAAACAAAGTGCATTCAGCTTTGCTATTGGAGATTGAAAGACAGGTGAAGGGTTAGTTCTGGTATCCACATCACCATAGGCCAACTGGGAGTTGCTCATGGATAGTGAGCTCCCAATCAGTCTCAGAATCCAGGACACACAGAAACACATGCATTAGGGATGAGGTGTAAAAGCTAGTTGTACCTGTATTAGCTGGTGAGCTCTCCATATAACATTCAGGGGGGGCGGACATAGCTTTGTTTTTTAATCCCAAAAAAGAACAAAACAAATTGAACAGATGTAGGAACCTTTTTCAAAGCACAGACTGTATTCCCTTGACTTCTCTGAAACATGTTTAGTCCTTCACTTGAAACAGCTGGACACCAGTAAATATAGATATTATTTCATACACTGCTGGAAATATGTCATATTTGGGAGCTGTGTACAGGAATAAATAACAAGATCCCAGGTACACAAACACATTAAACTGGCATAGACATACACTAGCACTACAGCTGAGAGAAATCACTTTCCTCTCAATGCTGGTACTGTATTCCAATTCTGTAACATCACTTGCCTTGGAAATAGGTAAGGTTAAAATCACTGAGTGATTTTTACTGGATTAGTTTACAGGTTTCTTAATCCAGTTTACCACATGGATGTATAAATGCCCATATAAGCGGGAGTGGCACAGAATGAGTGAGAATACATCTCTGAGCACTACCAGCTTACCATATTCATGAAGGAAAGGCGATGATAGGAGCAAGACTACATACTCAGCTGAAGCTGTCAGAACAATAAGGGTTGCCAGAATAAAACTGCCCACTTGGAATCTGGCCAAAACTACCATTCCTTTAGAAATGCTTACTTAGAATTATGAAAAGTGCTAAACATTAATAAACATAGCCAGTCAATAACTTAAATTGTCTCTCAGCATCAGCAGCAGCCTAAGGTTGTGTGGGGGCAGTGGTTTCTTTCAGACTTTGGTGGAACTCAGTCCTATACTGAAACCACAGATACTGAAGCAAATATATTTCAATATAATTGACAGCATATGTTTCTATATCTCTATTCAGTAGCTGATAGAAATAAATAATACACAGCATGCCAGTGATAACCACGGTAAATACGCCAGCCAACTTCCTGAACTGCATTCTAATTGGATCTTAGAACAGATCTAAGCCAGGTTCCTCAGGGCCTCTGTTCACTTGATTTCTTTCCCTTCATAGCAATTTGTATCAAATACAGCAAACCTTATTAATTTATTCTGATTTCCAGGTTCAAAACCAGTTTGTTGCTCTGAAAGTTTTTTTCATACCACGCCAGGCTAACTTTTCTTGCCAGAATCCTTTGCTTTTCTCTCTTATAAAATATGCAGCAAAGTCTTTGAATAAACTAAAGTTTGACTAATGACAAATCCTGGTTAAAAACAGATAGATGTTACCTGAAATAACATTTTCATATGACACTGTTCAGATGTGGAGTCACCTAGGCTCTGCCTGGCCTTGTGAACTGTTTACACATCCCTAAGCCATCAGAATCCTGATAGTAAAACTAACTTTTTATCACATTTTGTGACTCTGTGACCTACTAGAAGAATTGTGGAGGCTTAAATTAATAGAAGTATTATTTTATTCCATACATGCAAGTAAATTTTTGTTTTGTGCTAGGATATAGTAAACTTCATTTTAATATTTAACAATATTTTATCATCAGTGCTATTTAACTATTTTATAACAGCAGGTGCAGTTATGATCTCCTACACTTCTTCATAATTTAGTAACTCCACTAACTTCAAGCATGCTATTCTGGGTTCTGCCAGAATTATGTTTGAATTCATCTATATGCAACTTAAATAAAACTTAAGCATCAATGATTGAAGTTCAACATCAACTCCCCTGTTCAGAACTTGTCTTGTGGCATGTTCTGCTCTAGCTCATGCCAGGTGATTATAGCCATTAGATGCCAAAAACCCAGCTGGGGATTGTCACAACATCTGGTTCACTGCAATACTCAGTTTCTTCTAAATGTGCATACCTCTGAGTGAAGCACATCCAGAAATACACACAGATTTTTTCCTTAAAGCATGCAAGTCTACAATACAGATTATTTCAAAATCTTAGTTTGCAAGAAAATATACAGCGAACGTCCTATATATAGAGATCCCATCTCTCCTCTTACTCTTAGAGAAATCAGAAATTTTCTTTTCCTGCCTTGAATTATATCTGACTAAAAGTTATTTACTAGAGTACAATGTTAGCCTCATCAGACCTTTGTATCACCTTTTTTTTTCGGTGGGTGGCAGAGTGGGGAGGACAAGTGTTGCCTTTTTCTTATGGATAACAGCAAACATCTTGTTTCAGCCACTCAGCCCAGATACTGAAGGTACAAGCAGAAAAATCCACAGTTCTTAAGTCTTGAGCAAAGAAAGGCACAATTAATCTCTATTATTTAGCTCTGTAGCTACATACATAGATCCCCTCCATCAGTTACCTATCAGGTTGTTGGAAAGTGTCTCTTCTATACATTTAGCAACATTTATACACACTATAGAAGAATTCTTTCCTATGGATCATCTAGTATTTCAAGCCTCAAGAGACATAAGTCCACTCAGCAGACAAGGAATATTCTTCATTATCCTCCTTTTAGTGCCTTTTACTATCTTTCCCTCAAAATTAATGCATTCTGTACAAGTTGTACTCCTCATTAAAAATGTTCATTTTCAGGGTGGCTGGCTGGGGTCAGAGTGCCCTTCCAAAGAGCACTGGCTAACTGTCTTGGGTGATTCCAGCTCCTGGGAATGGATCCCATCCTCTCCATTCACCTCCAACTCCTGTGTGAGCTCTGACGTGACCTGCAACCTTCAGTCAGGGTGAGGAGGTGCATTGCTCCCAGAGATAGTGTGTTCACAGACAGCATCTACATTTTCTGTAGAGTGCTACACACAGTTGGTAATACACACACATTTAGCTCTGCTCTCTCCTGTTTTGGGTTCCCATGAAGTTCTAGTTACATATATTTGAGTGTTTTGGCAGATATATATCCTTTGCCTTTCTGATTTCAATTCCCTCCCTGGGTTTTGGATAGTGAGGCGGGATATCTGGCCTTGTGACTCTAAGACCTTCAGACAGTGTGAAAGGAGACAAATCTCATGGAAAGAAGACTATTTTTGGCAGCAAGGAGTGGAGATTAGGGTCAGTTGGGAGGGGGAGTAAGCTGAGAGAGCTCAGAAGAGATGCATCTCTCCCCCTCATTGAGGGCATATCCTCCGTTTTTGCCCTCTATGCCTTTGCTACACTTTATTGGTGCCTTGAGCAGCCTGGCACGCTCCAGCCCTTCACGCTCCTGAACAGCATGGAGGAAAGCTCAGAGGAAAGAGGGAGAAAAGAGGACAACAGACTAAAGTAACCTGTGATGTCATGGTAGGCATCAGCTGCAGGCCAGCTGATGAAGAAAAGGAAGTAAATGAAGCTTGCTTTAGAGAGTTGGAGGAAGCTTCACAATCACAGCCCTGGTATTCAGCAATAAGGTTATGGAGTAAATCCATCCCAAAGCCACTTCCAAGCACATGAAACACTAGATGTGACAGCAAGCATGAATTAGCAAGGGCAAGCAGTGCCTGATCAACTCAGCTGCCTCTTATGAGATGATTGTTTAAGATGGAGGGCAACAATGTTGTTTACCTTGACTTTATAAACATCTTCAACAGTGTCTTAATAGGTCATTCTAGTCAAACTTGTGAGATATATACTTGAAAAGTACACAATAAGGTGGGTGGAAAACTGCAACCCTCAGACTCAAAAGGTGATACAGTTCAATTAGCAACTAATTTACTATTGGTGTCCTTCAGAGATAAATATTGGAACCAATACCAATTAATGACTTCTTTAAAGACCTGGATGATAGGATGATGTACATCCTCAGCAAGTTCCTAAAATTATCAAATTGGGCAAGCACCGATAGAAGCATCATCCCCCCTGTGTCCTTCTCTCCCTACCTACATGTTTGACAGATGAATTGGTTCTCCCACGGTCCTGAGATACTGAATTGGCCTTTGCAGGTGGGCTGCTGCATAATCAGACAGATGCTTCTACTCCTTTACCATTACCCAGGGGACTGGACTAGATTATACTTGAATGGCCCTTCCAAACCAAACCATACTCTTACTCTGTGATCCCGCACAGATGCAAAATTTAACCATGGCTCCCTATAATTTGTTTCTCAGCTTCAGAGTAGTAGCATCCAGGGAAAAAAGCCAGATGTGCATCCCTGCTCCACCTGGCTACTGCTTGCAAAGGCTCTGTCATTCATGTGGCTCTCCCTTACCCTGTGAAGGGCTCTTTGCTGTAAGTCCATAGTAAAGGAAGAGGTGAAAATCTTGTGACCCCATTTAGATTAATCCTTCTCACCTCCTAACCTTTGATTAGGGGCATACCTTTCCCTCATTACTAGCACTTTAAATTAAGAAGAGATAAGGCAAGAGATAAGACATATTAGAATATGCCACTGTCATAGAAAGCAAGTACAGTAACTATAAAATCAAGCAATGGTTAGTTATTCTGTGAATAGTATATTTTCCATTCTTTCACAATACGTGATTAGTAGTGATAATTTCAGAGCTCCAATTCACCACTAATTCAAAAGCTACATTTTATGACAGTAAAAAGCAGAGGCCATATGAGTAAGCTCTGCAGATGGTCCAAAAAAGTTATTTAATTCTTCATCAGCTAGTAATAAACAGCTGCATTCTTGTGTCTTTTCTGCTTTTGTTTTATGTGCCACAATATATAAGCTTCTTTCTTGAAAAACTGAGAACATACAGAATATTCAAAATACATTGTACTGAAAATGTTACTTAATTAGAGATAATGCAAAATGGCAAAAGAAGACATACAAAACATGTGAAAGACTAGAGACTATGACAAAATTGAAAGAATTTGCAGTCTTTTTTACAGCTCATTTTCTCACTACTTGAATGAAAAAAAATAAGAAGAAGCTTAAAAAAAAAAAGGAAAATAGAAAGTTTCCATCAGTTCAACCTGAATTCTAACATGGCTCTTTGATCACATTTAACAGATGTTCTTTGATTTAGACATGCCCAAATCAGCACTTTCCAAAAAAAAAAAAAAAAAAAGAAACAAACAAACAAAAAAACCCCCCAACAACAACAAAAAAAACCAAACCAAAGCAAGACCTCCCCACCCACAAAACTTCAACATGAGAACATAAGGGTGGATATACTTAAAATGTTGAAATAATTATATCATTAGGTCTTTACTAGGGTCCTTTTCCCTCCCTGTCCCAATATCCTGTGTAACTGAAGCTTAGACTACACTGGCAAGAATTCTATTACATTTGTTCCCTAAATGGAATAAGCTATTAGACATTTATTCTGGTACTCTTTCACTTTCTTTCCAGTTTTGCTTCCATAGAGGTATTAGCAAGGCCTGTGATTATTTTTTCTTTTTTTTTTGCCCTCACGCTTCTACCACATACACTTATTCCAGCAGTGGACATATCAGCAAACTTTTGGTTGCTTAAAGTGTGTCCAGCCAAATGTCTGACACCACTTCATGGCTCTTGTTTCATTTCAAAGTAATAACTTTTTTCTTCAAATGCAAAAGCTTAATTTAGTAAAACAGTCATAAAATCAATAGCAACAGTCATAGAGCAATATCAAAGACTAATTTAGAGTATTATAAGCTATGCATATGTAAAATTTCATTATCTGAAAAGTATAAGGTTTAAAGTGATTTTTGACAGTTTCTAGAATCATTCACTTCAACAGACCTCCAAAGCACGAATTTGCAACTACTGCTTGATGAAATACGATGAGACAGGAGAAAAATGCGTGCTATATACTTAGCAGCATGACTTTTTAGAAAATGCTCTCTGTTGACAGGAGGAAAAGTGCCAGCAAAACCTCAGCTGTGGACATGAGGAGAGCAGACTTCAGGCTGCTGAGGGAATTAGTAAGGTTCCCTGGGACAATGTTTTTACAGGTGCTGGGGTCCATCAGTTCCGCTCACTTTTCAAACATCACCTCCTAAGGGCACAGGAGCAGGCAATTCCCAAATGTCGGAAATCAAGCAGGGGAGGCAGAAGGCAGCTTAGCTGAGCAATGATCTTCTCTTGGAAGTAAGACAAAGAAAGAAGGTGTATGCCCAGTGGTAGCAAGGTCAAGCGACATGAGAAGCATTCAGAGATGCTGCTTGCTGCTGGAGGGAGAATATTTGTTCAGCCAAACCTCAACTGGAGCTGAAGCTGGCCAGAACTGTGGGGGACAATAAAAAAGTTTTTTCAAACACATTAATGGCAATAGGCAGTATAGAAATCATGACAGGATGAAGATGGTCACCTCACAAACAGGTACAGAGACAAGGCAGAGGTGTTTAATGCTTTCTTTGCCTCTGTCTTCAACATGGGTAACAGACCAAGGGGGTCTCAGTGCCCTGCGCTGGAGGACCATGATGACAAGAATTATCAACTCCTAGTCACCACTGAAATTCTGTGGGATCTGCTGCTCCAGCTGGATCCTTGCAAATCTATAGCACCTGATGGGATTCATTCAAGAATTTGTCATCACAAAACCTTTCTTGATGATTTTTGAGTGGTTTTGGGAATCCAGAGAGGTCCTAGATGACTGGAAACTGGTGAATGTTGTCCCAGTTTTGAAGATGGGCAAGAAGGAAGACGCTGAAAACTACAGGCCTGTCAGTCTCACTTCAGTGCCTGGTAAAGTTATCGAGAAAGTTATTCCGGGAGGTATTGGAAAACACCTGAAAACAACAGTCAATGGTTACAGCCAGCATGGCTTCAGGAGAGAAAAGTCCTGCTTATCAAATCTGATTTCCTTTTATGACAGGATATCCCACCTAGCTGACCAAGGGAAGGCAGTCAATGTAATAATTTTGTATTTCGGTAAAACTTTCAATACTGTCTCTCACAGGATTCTTCTGGACAAAATGCCCAACACAGCTGGATAAACACATCATGTGGTGGGTGAACAATTGGCTCACGGGTCGAGCACAGAGGGTAATAGTGAATGGGGTAACATCAGACTGGTGACCTGTCACTGGTGGGGTTCCACAGGGCTCCATCTTAGGCCCCGTGCTCTTCAACATCTTCATAAATTACTTGGACACAGGACTGGAAGGGATACTAAGCAAGTCTGCAGATGGCACAAAACTGGGAGGAGCTGTTGACTCAAAGGCAGGGAGGCCCTGCAGAGAGACCTTGACAAATTAGCGGACTGAGTGATCACCAGCCATACAAGGAAAAGTGCTGGATTCTGCATCTGGGATGGGACAACTGTGGACTGGGGAACAAAATGCTGGAAAGCAGTGCCATGGAAAGGGACCTGGGGGTCCTGGTAGACAGCAAGTTGAATACGAGTCAGCAGTGCCCTGGCAGCCAGGAGAGCCAACTGTGTCCTGGGCAGCATCGCCAGCCAGTTGAGGGAGGGGATTGTCCCGCTCTGCTCTGCACTGGGGCAGCCTCACCTTGAATATTGTGTGCAGTTTTGGGGACTGCAATATAAGAAAGATATTAAGCTAGTAAAGAGCATCCAAAGGAGTGTAACAAAGATGGTGAAGAGCCTTGAGGAGAAGACGTAGGAGGAGCAGTTGAGGTCACTTTATCTGTTCATCCTGGAGCA
This sequence comes from Acropternis orthonyx, assembly GCA_035583155.1. Classification (NCBI taxonomy): domain Eukaryota; kingdom Metazoa; phylum Chordata; class Aves; order Passeriformes; family Rhinocryptidae; genus Acropternis; species Acropternis orthonyx. Next base: position 38,056,410 of record JAWWEU010000158.1, on the reverse strand, counting down.
GACTGAGAGGAAACCTCATTGCAGTTACAACTTCCTTGTGAGGGGAAGAGCAGGTGCAGACATTGATCTCTTCTCTCTGGTGACCAGTGACAGAACCTGAGGGAATGGCCTGAAGTTGTGTCAGGGGAGGTTTAGTTTGGATATTGCAAAACGGTTTTTTTACCCAGAGGGTGGCTGGGCACTGGAACAGGCTCCCCAGGGAAGTGGTCACAGCTCCAAGCCTGGCAGAGTTCAAGAAGCATTCAGATGATATTCTCAGGCACGTGGTGTGACTCTTGGGGATGGTCCTGTGCAGGACTAAGGGTTGGGCTCCATGATCCTTCCAACTCAATATATTCTGTGATTCTGTGAAGTTAAAATCTCAATTCCATGCAATTGCCACCATTACTAAAATGTGCAAGTATTTCTATTCACCTGCAAATCCGCATTTTTGGCTAGTTAACCAGCAGTTGAATTCACAGCTGGCAGTTAGGCAAACAATTACCTAATCTGCATAAGAACTGCTGAAGTTTAAACATTTGGATCTAGAGAGTACATTTCACTACTACTATAAAGAATTATATGGTCAGATTCTTGACTATTCACATTTTCAGCAGTTCTTGCCCTTAACTGAGAAGGCAGGTCTTTGATTCTGAATTATTATAGTGAAATGGATTCTAACTAAACAGAAAATCTAATTTCATCGAATTATACCATATCCTACTTCCATTGTCATAGGACTGAAAAATACAGGATAGTATTTTACCTTTGATTCTTTGCTATGATTTTTTAAAACAAGGTTCCTCAGAAAATAGTTAGTGCAAAATAATTTCTCTGTAAAAGAACTGAAACCTTAATCTTCCAAAGATTTTTTTTTTTTATTTGAGTGGGAGAAAAACTGATTGATTATTCTCATCTTGATATTCATAGATGCAAAGTATGTCCTTCTCCCTGGAGCATGCATTGGCACCTGAAGCAGAACATGTGGAGATAACAGCTTTTCAGACATCAGAAATGACAGAGCAGGAGCACAGGTAGACTCTTTGGATACAGTTCTTTGACCCATGTTCAACTTATCCATGCAATTCCTGTGCTTTACCTAACATTAGAGACTGCCCAGGAACTGTATTAGAGTTCACAATACAGTCTTATGCTGTTTCTTCACTTTAGAAAAGTGTTAGAGAAAGACCGTTTTCACATTTACAGGAAATTGTAACAAGACACTGCCTTCCAAATAACCCACCAGGGCTTTGTCTCCGCAGCAAGCAGAGGTGTGAATGTGCAAGTGCAGGCAGACCAAAGATACCAAAGTGGTATGAATGATGGCACAGCTCTGTATTACTGGTCCCCATGCGCGCTGCAGAGAGGCAGCCAGCAGGCTATTTGCATATTTGGGCACTTAGCATGCACTGAAATCATTGTTGCTACAGCTTGACTACTTTCAGTTGAAGATGATAAGCCTACGGATGCTACAGTCACACCTGTAACAGCAGAGTGCAAGTCATCTGTACTGGCTAGGATAGAGTTTTTTCTTTAGGCAACAGTTTACTGGTAAAATAAGCACATGTGCCAGGGTATTCGCATGCAAATACACATAGACATTTACACGCTCTCCTGCATTTACATGTATGTAACAAGTTTCTTTGCTTTCAATTTAGAAAGACAGACCCACACTGGATTAGTTAGTTTTGGGGATCTTGGGGATCCCTTTGGATGCTTGCTTGCTGCAAGTCATTTGAAAAATGACACACGCATAAACGTATTAAAAAGAAACTCAAATGGAGAAACTAATGGTGACACCACCTGCCCACAGCCATTTCTATTGCTACTAGACGCTCAAATTATAGAATCTTTAGGTGTCAAAATATGTTTATATCATTCAGTGCTTGAATTATTTACACCAAGAATCCAAAGACTACAGCAACAATCGTTCCCCTTATCTCTGTAGTCTTTAATCAAAGTCCACAACAACAGGGCTGAGGGGACATCATCTCTACTGGCTGCCTATAGAACAAAAACAAACAAACAAAAAAAAACCCAAAAAACAAAACACTAAGAAAACAACAATATGTACACATAAGTGTCACAAACACACACAACTAAGTGGCATCTATGTTTGCCTACTCCAACCTCCTCCTCCCTCCCCAAGTCACAACCAAAGTTTTTGAAAATAAGCATCACAGTCTCTGCAAATTCAGATCAATATAATACTGATGGACTCATCTGTTGAATGCTAGAACTTGTGCAACAGCAAACTTTAGGACACAACTAATCATGATGCCTTTTTTCATGTTTACTTAGAAAAAGAAGAAAAAGATGTGAAGGGTTTTAAGAGTTACAGAAAGTAAAAGCTCTGAGTCATGTAACACCGTACAGATTAGTTCTATATTAATGTTTCTTAAATAAGAGACAGAATGGGGCCTTTTCTAACACATTGGTACCAAGCAGTAGTTCCTTTCCATTCACTATTATAAATGTCAAAAATAATACTGGGTTATAAGTAAGAGTTATAAAGCAACCAAAAAAATAATTATATTTGCAGGTTTCTACTCTCCATTGTGGGTCTTCAGTAGATTCTTTGCCTGTGGACTTGATTCCATAGGATGCTTAAATACAGAAATAAATATTTAAATAATTATAAACTAATGAATAGTGTCACCAATGTCAGTGAAACTATTTATGTTTAACATTATGCACAAGCCTAAAGTGCTTTTTTGGACCACAGCCCACATTAACTTTCGTTTTACACAAAAATACAGTGAATAGTTTAATAAAATAGACAACACCACCTTAAGGGACATTGTGAATCACATCAATGTTCTTCTGGTTTTGATATAGCTCTTAATGAATAAATGTACTCTAAGACTTACTGAGATCCTGTGCAGGACCAGTAAGTTTCAGACACACAATATGTCATCAGTGTACAATAATCTGTAGAGAATATAGAGGAAGTGATACAGAACCTGGAAGACCAGCCAGTATTTCAGTGCCTTTAAGTATTAAAACCAGCATAATTCAAGGTGTGAACATGTTTGCAGAGCTCTTCAAGAGACTCAAACTCTCATTTTGGTGAGTATTTTTGAAAGAGATTGATGAAAGAATAATCAAGTGAAAATACTCTAAACAGAAGAGAAAAACCCAAGATCTTAAAATGCTGTGAACAATCTCTAAATTAATCCCTCAAAATTATTACAATGAAATTTGACTATCTATATATATAGTCAATCTAAAGCACAGATAGAGTTAAAAATAAAAATAACTTTCAGATTATACACAACTGCTAACAACACACAAAAAAAATTCCTCTCCCATTTCTCATATAAAGAATATCTTGGGAGACATTCCATCTTTCAGAACTTCTGAACTCGTTACTTTAATTTGAAAACTTGGATATTAAGGATTTGGTTTTTTTCAAGTCACAGTGTATGATTACATAAGGCTATTTTGCTATTTGTGGTAAAATGCATTTCACAGAACCTGGCCTTTAGATATTAACATCTAATCAATAATAATAAAAAAATACTCATTTAAATGTTAATACCTTTCAAAATACTTTTCCTTTTCAGTAATTATTTGCTTTTTGGAAGACAATGAAAGCTCACTTTCCTTCTTTAATTTGCTATGTGATAAACAAGAACTATTACTCTTTAGAATAATATATAATTGAAAGTCAAACATTTATAAGCTATATTAAAACCTAAGTAATTTTAGAACTGTGGGGTTTGTTAGCATCTTTCTGTGAAACTTTTGTTTGTGCTGTTTCTGTACTACAGCAAAAGTTTCCTCCAGTTAAATTTAACTTAAAAATAAAAACATTACCTCCAGATTATACTTTGACAAAAGGAAAATACTTTTCCTTACACTTTACAGTAAAGGCAGAGAAGCAGAAAAATATGCTCTGTATTTTATGATTTTTTTAAAAAAGCACTCTTTAAAAAAAGGTAGGGAAAAATACTATTAGAGAATAGCACAAACTCATAGTCTTACAATATTTATTAGCTTTGAATCTTTTTACATTTTCTACCATTCCATTATTGTTCTAAGACTGTTTGAAAAATGGTGACTGGGAATATCATCATCCATAAGAAATGAAACATTTTCTAAAGACAGCAGGAAGCAAAGGGGAGGAGCCTGCTTAGCTCTTCAGTATAGCAGATTCAATAAATGATATGCTGGAAACAAAATTTCCAGAGCTGAGCTGTCAGCAGGGGTAGAATTAAATGCTGCCAACCAACTGAAAACAAAAAATAGGACAGAAAAGACCAGAGGAAAAAGCATTAGTTCTGAGATAAGCGAAAGAGCAAAAAGCGCCTAGGCTGTGGACAAAAGGAAAAATTACATCAGAAGAAGACAAACTAAAAAACAAACATAAAAAGTTCATACTTTCAAGAAGAAAAAAAAAAATCAATTATTGTGCTGAGTGTATTAAAACACTGTTTAGTGGTGAATGCTCACTGCTTCTACAGTGTTACTCCTCCCTGTGTACAATTATACTAGTCCAGAAATGATGATTGAAAGATTTCAGGTTACAAGTCAGCTTTAAACCTGTCCTAGATAACAAAAGCTCCTGTGTTGGGCTCCTCAACACCTGAAGCAAAGCAATGAAAACCCTACTAAAGGCCCAGGCATGAGTAAAGACTAAATGAGAGCAGGGATTAAAATGGAAGGGAGAAAAGAAAAGGATAAGAATCAGTAGCCCAGGTGGAACCGGATGAGAGAGATTTTTATGATGTTATCATGATGGTTCTAAGTTGACTGTGGGGCTTTTGACCCATAGAGAGCCTCCTTGAAAAATCCTTGTGTTTCTGGTACACATCTGAATTTTGCCCATAAATTATTTTTATTTCAGTACTGAGTGAAACATTTTAAAAGGAGTCCATACGACTTATTCACACAGATCCAATGTTCTTATAGTTAAGATGGATTGGGAAAGCTCCTTAAATCCCTTGTGCTTAATTAGTTTGACAAAGTGACATTTGGAAAAATAAAATCTTGAACTATTACACAAGTTTTGAGAATTAGGGTACTACTATACTGTAAATGATAAAACACTGTGAAACACTTTCTTCAATTATCCATTTAACACCATCAGAGGCTATGCATATGCCATTTCTGCCAAATTAAAAATGAGGGTTGAAAAGCCCCTGAATTCTATACATTCATGAAATAAAAAAGAACAAACTGATCAGAGGATAAAACTATACAAAATATATACAAACTTAATGGCCTCCGAGCATCATTGTTGGTAAAACCATATCCTATAATTATTTCTCTGAAGTCAGTGTGACACCACAGAGTGCTAAATATTCATTCTTTGGAATAAATATGAATTGAGAACTATTCATCTTTTTTCAAACATCTGACAGGCTGCATAAACAGAAAGTATATATGTTTTTTTTAAAGTAAACAATACAATAAGTAAAGTGATTTATTATGTAATTTATCTCTTTCCATCTCTGTGCTGTTCATAATTCAGATCCATACCAGGCAGTTCATATACCATTAATATTTCCCAGATGTGTTTGACTTTAAGGCTATGATCATTTTAAATGTTTTAAAATGTATGCCATTTATCATTAGTGTTATGGTGGTGTCATTCGCATTATTATAGTTAAGGTTGTGTCAGCAGTTCTATAAGCCCTTATTTTCAGGGGTTCAGAACTTGGCAGTAAGAAGTGGCTATAGGCTGGAACCTGGCATAAAGCATCATAGCTTGGGAGCAATTAAATTTCTTTCTGAAAAAGCTAACAAAGGATTTAGTCTTGAGATCCTGCAGAAGAGTTAGAAATGTGTTCACAGTTTTAAGATAGGAAGTTCTGCTGGCAGATCTTAGAACTTGTTTTGTGCTGAAATGAATAAAGGCAAAAGAATGTCCTGCAGGAAGTGGAGAGTGTCAGGGAGTTGGGGAGGATACAGGCAAACTATTATCCTTTTGAGCAACTCAGCTGTGTGTATTTCAAACAATCTAAGAAATACAGCAGGGCATCTCAGTGACATCTGTAGCACCTGGAAATTCAATGAGTATACATTTCGCACGTGACTTCAAATATGACAATGGAGCATTTCCAGCAGTGCAGTAACCTAACAGCAGTCTTGCCACATGGCAATATCAGGATAACCTTCAAATTAAAGGGTCCTGGTTTCTTTGTAACTTCACTGATCTCCCAGTTCTGACTGTTTTATTTTAACTAGGATTGGATTCACACAGAATTACTATGCCACACAGAATTACTACTCCACAGATCTAATATTCAAACAGAAATCCTGACAATTATTTCAATATATTTATGCTGGTCCGAAATGCTTTCCAGTAGGTGCATTCTACAAAAAACATATGTGAGATTCTTGTAGAAACTGAGTTAGTAGTAAAGGAATGGAGAATATGGAAAACCCTACATTGTAGTGCTGGTCTACCATCTTTCCAGTTTGAAGTTACAGTTTGCCTCTCTTCTGGCCACAGCACAGGATTTGTTTTGTTTTTTCTGTCTCAGAAAAATAACTATTTTATTTAAGAGACCAGGAACAATGATAAACAGCCTATATGTCTGTAGACCCATCACGAAAATTGCTTTCAGCTAATCACTGCAACTATTAAAATTTGCTAGATCCACAATGAGAAAGGTTGGACTACATAGAATTGCCATTTATTTATTTTCCTGGCCACTGGAACTCTCATGCTGTAGAATTTGAGATTCTGTGAACATTTCCCACTGCTAGTTCTTAGAAAATTCAGATTAGCAAACTGTTTGAGGCTTTTTATTCTACCAGATGGGCCATACAGCTTTTGGAACCCCCTTTCCCCAAAACCCACTCCTGGTTCCCTCCTTTTCAAACACAGTTCTTGCAAAATCAGAGTTCACGGCCCAGACCGAGGAATCACATGTTTCTTTCCACCTGAATCAACTACATCTTCCTTTCATCCTCATACAGGTATTCAGCAGATCATCTTGTTCCCAAAACTCCAAATTTTTATTCTTTCCTAACATGATTTTATTTTCTTTTGCTTTTCTATTCACTCTGTCATGACTGCCTCCATGTACATCAATAGGAGTCATGCCCCGGTGCCTTCTCTAAAAATCGATTGGAATGAGGTTATGCCACCTGAAAAGTAAGTTGATAATGTCTTACCACTTCTTGTGGGACTGCTGCTATTGCTGTCCCCCTGCCTACATGCTAAAAGGCCTGCTGTTGCTGTGTTCTTCTTTCACTTCTGTTATACTAAAGGAAACTAATTTCCACTTCCTCTTTTTAAGACTGCATGATTCTACACTTCTAATATGTCACTATTCCTCTCCAGAGTGGCATCGTGGAAGACATGCTGCTTTTCACTCACTCTCTCAAGCAAGAAAAATTTCTTGTCAGAACTACGTGTCAATTCCTGACCAAATACAACAGTTGTTCTTAATAGAACCGTCTTTCCAGGGAGACAGCCTGAACATCTCTGATCAGAAAAACTGACATGGAAGCTTCTTGTAGCCCTTCTTATCAAGCAGTCTCTCCCCAACTAGTCACATTATTTAAGACTTTTTACCTCTTGTGCCCTGCACTGTTGCAAGATGCAAAATTTGAACAAAAAGGAAGATCTTGATTTCTCAAGCAATTCTTGAAAGCAGGCTGTATGGTCGATTGCACCACTTCTGTATAAATAACTAGGGAAAGAATAAATTACTCAGCTAGCTGGTAAAACATGATTGAATAATAACTAATTATCAAATATTTTACTTGTAGATTCTCCTTACATTCCACCAGAGGGCTACAGAACTCCCAAAATACTGGAAAACAAATTTGTCAACCTTTCCAAAGTAAACTATGTTCTGAATGCCTTTTCCAAATTGCTTTAAGGACAGTTTTTAACTGATTTTAGAGATAAGTTTAAAAAAAAAAAAAATCAGCAGAGCTGTTTAACATTTTGCCGTTAGCAAACACTTTCTGAATGAAATTTGAGACAGGGCAGATCTAAACAATGGTTTCAATATGCCTGAAGCATCATCCATGGATCATGATTTCAGTTCTATCTTCAGAAAAATGGTGAACATCCTGACTACTTTCTATTTTTCACCTACTTTGCACATTCACCACATAGAGCTACACCAAGCACATTATCCATGTTAAAAAAGTTTCCATTTATTTGCAATTCATTTTTTCTTGTACGAAAAGTTTTTACTTTTGACTCAAAAAATATAAGATCCTACTGCTTCTGAAGACATGAAATTCACTCGTTCCTTCTATCAGATGCTCCTGCTTGTGAGATCATGGGTTGGAATAGGAAGAAACCATGACACATGCAGAAAGAAGTTTAAAGGAGAGTGGGAAGAGGAAAAAAAATGTGCATGTTAGATAGGTAATGACATATAAAAGGTTCTTGAGGAAAAGAATGGGGTCATGAGTAAATTTTTCAAAGAAGATTAATACACACTACTGATCCTCCTTTCGTAGAACTGGACTTAACTTTCACTAGCTAGCATTAAATTAAATTGATAGCTAAAAAAACTTATTGAGATCTTCAGTTTAAGTTATGCCAAAACCTAATCCTAGGTAAGGAGAGTGACAGTTAGTAAAAGAAGAACTGATCCTTAATCTCCACCTAGTAAAATGTTTGGAGCAATGAATAGCAATCAGATTAACCTCTTTTCCTTGTATACAGTGCACTGGCCATTTTATTTTTGTTTTACATGCTACATGGAAATAACTTTTTTCACCTCACATTATAAATATGACAATCTACACTATTCATGCTGTCAGCTATGAAATAGCAAGATATATCTCTTCATTCCATACACAAAGGGAAGGTAAATTTATGAATCCAGCAGTAGTTGTCATTCTTTTATACTGTTTTTCGCTTTCAAATTGGCAAAGAGCCTGAATGCCAACTTAAAGCAAATGCCTCCTTGATAAATCTGGTCTTAACAAAATAATTTTCCCCTTGTAATATCAACATTTACAACTAGTAAAAGCAGAAAGATGCAAGGACTTGTTTGCTTTCAAATGGAAAGAGAAGAAATGATTGTACTATTTGATTGACATAAGAACTTAAAGATATTGTATTTCTTCCAGATTCTGCTGCTACATTTGTCAAACTAGAAATGGTCTGATAAAGTCTCCAGATTATAAAATACATCGCCTGTTGTGTTTATGTTGCACTGATACAATTCAAAGGCAAGTAGAACTGCATAGCTCCATGTATTAGCTCTGAAGCTACTACAAGCTACAACTGGTTGCACTGGAAGCAACAGAACAAATTCTCTGCAGTCACCATAGAAATCCCATGGAATGCAGTTTCCCATTGTTTTGCAATGGTGTTCTGGAATAACTATAACATAGTCACAGCCTTCAATACTATAAATGTTGCATCAAAACCTTACACCTTCTAATACACTTTCAGAGAATTTTTCCCTTCCTTGAAAAATTAAGGTTCCTATGTATTACATATAAATGCAATTATATTTATATATATCATCATACATAAATTAGATTATATATAACCTTCTGTTCTATGGCTGAAGATTAGCAGACTGGTCTCCATTTCCACGCACCCCCCTCCCAGTTTCCAATTTAGGCTATCTTTCAATGGCACCCCAATTTTATAAACCAATCTCATGATGTAAAATACATGCATATTTGTACATGAAATATGAGAGAGTATCTATTCTGGCAACCTATACTATGTCCTCTCTTCACAACTTGAACAAAATTTCACTAATAAGGTTAGCTGTCATGATTTCAAAAACCAAAGGGTTAATAAGTCTCTGGATTGATTTATAAGATGTATCTGATAGAGAAATCAACTTTTGTTTCTATTTAGTTCTTACTCATCACAAACCAACTTTCTTTTTTGACAAACTAGAACAAAAATTCTTATGTCAACTCTGTTTTGTAATGTCAGAAAGAATAGAGCAATATTTATTTTATTTACATTCATGAAATTACATGCCACCCATGCAAGGACAGATCGGAGTCCTTTTAAAAGCAGCATTTATTATCATCCAATCTTGAAGCCTACATAGAGGGAAAATTCTCCTGATCACTGGTGCGATCAGCAAAGAGGTACACAAACCCTTAGCAGAGAAGACAGTAAGTCCCAGATTTCTCCTGGTTAAATCACTGGGGTTATAGAATCAAGAAAATATTTGTCTCATCAGACATGAATTTAAGGGGGAAAAAAATCCTAGCGATATCACAGGGCATAGTTACTAACTTAAAATGAACAGGATAACTGGGCAACACTGAACAATTTAATTTACATTACTAAAAAAAAAATCATACTATTTCTCTGATTTGTGTCTGGTCTTGTTACAATGAAATTGAATGTTTTAAAGAATAATTGGACAGTGAGTGGAATTAGGTATTAACACAGTTAAGACAATTCACTTAAGACATTGTTTATTCATATATTTGACAATGTTGCAATAGTACCAACCACTGAGTACAAATTCTTCATATACATTCTCCATGTGTCTTACACAACATGTTCTTCAAATAGAACAGTGCTGTTGGCTTTGGAAGGTGGCAGGCTGGGGTGAGGGTTTGGTTTTGTTTGGTTTCGATTTTTTTTTGTTTGTTTTGTTTCGTTTTTTTAAATTCAAACTCAAAGATAGTACCAAAAGGTGGGATTCACTATGTTGAATCATGTATGTTGATTCATGTTGAATCACCTAATGAGTATTGAAAGGGCCAGCATAGAGTGAGAAAACTGCCGGATCAGTTCACAAAGAATAACAGCTTGAGAAGTCATAAATTGAAGAACATGCAGACTTCTTAAGTGCTAGATTAAAACCTTTAACATAAAATCCTATCATCATTTTGAACTATTTGACTGCACAAAGTCAGAGAACCTCTTTCTAAAAGAATCCTGTTCTTTCTTTCCTCCTCATAAGCACTTCCAGTTTCCCAATGCTCTTTTGACCGTATAATCAGTCAATTCAATCAGAGAAATTCTATAGTACAATGGTAATTTTCTCTCACTTTTTTTTCCTCCCTTTACACTGTCAATTCAAACCACCTGCTGTAAGCATTGATGCAGAACAGCTTAATATTAGCTCTGAAATTAGTACCAGTCCCCAGTTATATACCTGGCACATTCAGTGTGGGACAGACACTGTTAATGGCACATAAACCGATCAGATGCAATCGGTGCATTACTTGAGAAAGTCTCTTTCCAAGCTATTCAGAGAGCACCTTGCTGGTATCACTGTGCTAGACTTAAAAATCAGCTTTAGAGGAATGATTTGAGGAAGGAGGGGGAGAACAAACACAACCACAGAATGTATGTCTTAAAAAGCAAATTTCTATGAATATTCTATTGAATATATTAGGTAGCTTCCTATGGCAATATTTTATTTATTCGAATACACCAGCAATGCCTTTAAAAGCATATTTTAAGGTACAAAGCATAGAAAATGAATTGTGCACTGTTTTCAAATAGTAGAACCAAATACAATTCATGACACTATATAAAATTTCACTTCTTCTTAAATCCTAACACTGGGATTCTACTATATGTACTAACTTCCATCACTTAAACATATAAAAAGACTATTGAATCTAATATCTTACAAACACATCAGTTCTTCTGGCCTATTTAGCTCAGCAGGTAGATCCATGTGCATGAGTCAGTCAGCAATGATGAAAGGCATTTACTGTAGACTCCTCACAGGGTCATCAATGGACAACCTGTACAAGATTTATGCTTTAAATAATATATGAACTAAACACCTTGAAGTAATTGGCTGTGTGAAGCCTCACACTAGGCCAGATAGCTTGTCTGTACAAAGTAAAATAAGATTAAATAATAAATGAAAAGTGCAGAGGTTTTCTAACCAAACTAATTCTACATGATTTTTTAAGTGCAAGTTGTTCATAAGTTGAGATGCTTTCATAATTTTCATGCTGGTGTCATGGGGCCAGTCTCTTTCGTTGTCAACGAGTAACTATCACAGGGGACTGTGCTCTTTCTGGTGATGATGTTAGAAACTCAGTGCTCTCCTTCCCTGTCCAAGATAATTGAAGTAGCCTACATAACCATGTCAGGAGTTCATCAAACATTCATTCTCCATTTCAGCTGTGTGAAGAATGAACACATCAATATTTTGTCCATACTACATACAGCAAGCCTCTAGACAACTGGCATCAGTTCATTAACTCATTCACAAATATCATGTGCAAACTAAACACTGATGGGATTATACTGATAAAACAGTCATAGGACTTTCCCACAGTAGTTATAATATAGGGTTTCACATTCAACCTTTTTTTATTTAAGGCTGGCAAGGGTTTCCAAAACATCTCCAAGCTCCAAACGACCATTCTAGCTGACAGTCTTGTACAGATATTCTCCCTCTTAAATATGATGCTGCAGGCTATCTCACTCCCAGTTCACAACCACATAAATCCCTGTTAAAACTACAGCTTTATTATCCATATAAGTACTAGTGTCAAATATTTAAATTAGTTTGCAAAGCCTCTTTTAGTACGATGAAGCAGTTTAAAAGTAGTCAGAGAGACCAATGAGACCAGTAGGTCACAAGCAGTCCACAGCAGATTTGTATTCTAATACAAAGCAAATTAATTTCATTCACTCTAGATGCAAAGCTTGTTACAAAAAAATTCAGATACTAGGCATTCCAGAGAGAAGAAATAGCTTGAGAGAAAGAAAGGTGGAATATATTTAAAGGGTTTATAGGCCAGTTCTCAGCTGGTGTAAAGTAGCTTAGCTCTAGAAAACTAAATAGACTCTCCTAGATTTAGAGAAAACAAAGGTCTTGCCCTCTATCTTTAGGGAAGCTACCTTCACTAAAAGAGGTGCAGGGCGCAATTAATCAAAACATTTCATATTCCTTTTTAAAATTTTGTCATGTCTCTGAAATGTCTGAATCTTTAACACTTACTCAAGGCTCCTCTACTTTAAATGTATGGCAGTGGCTTCTTTTAAGAACATGGAATTAGAGGAGGGCTCAAGCAGTTCTGGTAGGGTCATATCTTCCCTCACCACTCATGTTTTCTGTACAAGGCTGATTATCTCATGGATAAACCTATACACTGTAAACCAGCAGTTCAAAGGGTTTCATTCACACCCCACCTCTGGGCTCGGCACCTCAAATATGGGAAGTGCTGCTCTAAAATGAAACAAGTAATCTAGAAGTTCTACCACATTGATACGAACAACAAAAGGATAAGATGACAAAATAAGGAAAGAAAAAAAGTATCAAATGTTTGAATAGAGAAAATGAAAATAAATAAATAAGTAAATAAAATTAGTTCAAGTAAATGCAACTAAATGGTAAAGCTACCCCTTTAAAACACACAAGCAACATTTATGCAGCCAACAATCTAAAGTCCCCATGACCTTGGCAGCCTTACAGGGGTAATCTTCACGTAAGATGAATTATTCTTGAACAATTGCTCTAATGTATTAGGCACAAGCATACTGTCCTTCAATATTAGGCATGCTTGTCTTTCCACATTCTTATTTCTATACAAACGTATTTATTAAGGACAAAGCAGGAGGGGGTTGTGTGTTAGAAAGAAAAAGAAAGATTACATTCAATGCAAATATGCACCATGATAAAAGAGCAAACAAATATATTATAGTCCATGGAGCTGAAATTACTTGTCAGAATAGACTTTCTTAAAGATTTCAGAGCAGAGGGTAACTCCCAGTGAACACTGCTCATAGAAGATTCAAAAGCTTCTGAGAAAAAAAACTTTCAGGGAAATCAGTAGCTAAAGAATGAACAAATCATACTTGTTAGAGACCCAGATGTATCCCACAAACACACTAACTGACAACCCAGTGACTATGAAGGAAACTCTCACATTTGTTAAGAGGACCAGCACTTTGCCATCCATCTTTCTGTGCTGGACTCTTACCTACCAAGAGAGTAACAATTTGAGCCAGAAATAAGAGTCAAGCATCCTCCATGATCTGAAGAGGCAGCCAAGCAAGTTTGTAAGAAAGACTAGGATTGCATCTAATAGCAAAAATCTGTGCTCAGAAGTACATACCCTTTCTTAATCATTTCCCCTGCCACCCCCACCCCAACCCCCACTTCAACTCAGGTCCTTTCCAATTCCATTTCTTAGACACATTTATAGCTTAAAGCAGTTTGAAGAGGATCCATATCTCTACAAAGAGGCCCTAGATCAAGACACATCACTACTGGGACAAGTAGAACTACCTATACATCTGTTTAACCAAAATAACCAGAGGAATTTTCATGTAATACATTTGCAAGCATTAATTAATTAACAAATATGTGCCACTGCCATAAAAACCTGGAAATGTGGAAGGTGCTTAGGATCAGAACTGCATTTCTTCAGCTTCATGCAAACCTTAAGAACTTCTAAACACGAACACTGTTCAGTTCCCACAGGCTCCCTAGAGCTCTACAATTCTGTTCATGCCCGAAAAAACTTGCTCTCACACAAGTAAGGTAAGGGCAAAATCATTTTGCAACAACCTGACAACTATATCCAGTAACAAGCCCTGATCTGATGTGTCCTCAGATCCTGCTTAAATCCTGTCTCTGTGGGTAGGTTTTGCACAAAGTACCACTGCAGTTATGACTTTATTGGAAACCAGAATCTAGACGAAAATCACAGGTGCTTCTGTTTGCACAGCAGCTTATTGGTTAGAACAATCATGAAAACTAGAGATAACAAGTTCAATTTCCTCCCCTGCCTCAGGGATCAAACCCTGAGGGCTCTAACTGTCAACATCACGCCTCTCAGAGGGGGTGTGCGCTGTTAATTCCTCCTGCACTCTGCATGGCTAGAGAGAAGGAACGTGTAGATACACAGAGCCCCTGGGCCTAGTGATCAAGGCATACACTTGGAAAGCAGGGAGGGGGACTCTGATTTTTCCCTAGTCAATTATTATATTAGTAGCTGGTATACAACAAAAGATACACTGAAAAAGCAATCTACAGTATGAACTTCGAACCTCCCACTGGGACATTTTTTTTCTCCCTCCATTTGGATTCTCCTGGATTTTAAGACATCTCAAAATATAATTGCTAGCCAGGGAAACCCTGCTTCCCCAGTGCCACGGGCTAGACAGCAGTATCAGGTTATTTTCACAAACCTTTCTCCAAGCCACCTGGTAGCACCCCTCTGTTGTGTAGGTCAGGTGAAACTTCACAAGCTTAATGCTTCTTACTGAACCTCTGCATGCTTAGCAGCTGCTGAACAGTATTATACTGCCATTAACCTTTTTTCTTCTTAGTGTCAGGGAAGAGTAGAAAGAGCCCAAAGTGGAAGGGGCTCTTCATGTGAGACAAACACAAGAGAGTGTGCCATTGGGCCTTCTCTCTCATTCATCACAAACATCACAAATTGATTCCAATTGTTTTGTTGGTTCTTATATACCCGAGTCAATTAAAACTGGATACATACACCTGAGGTCAAAATTTGCCCCTTGGATTTTAAATTGTTTCTGAGTGTTTCCTGTATAATATGGAGAGTTGGTTCACATCACACTGGTCAGTGATGTACAAAAGCTATTATCCCAGTGGGAAAAAATGACAATCCATAGGAGGAAATGTCACCATTTTACACTTCTTTCCAATAACCACTTTTCTTGAGGTTGGTAAATTTGTCATCCTAAAATACATCACACCTATCAAACCAGTACCAGTGGTCTGCACAAATACATAGTCATATGCTCGTGTCATTAAGAAACAACATAGGAATTCTAGGAGCTCTGTTATGTGTACAAGACACACTATATTTGCTGAAGTACTCTGCATGTCATGTTATCCCTCAGTGATTCATAGATCACGTGGAAAAGAGACAGGTTTTGCAAATCGTGCTACTGAAAAAAGATAAGTGATGAATTCTATATTTATACTACTAAAGGGAAATTTGCAATCATGATACAGCAATGCTAGAAGAAAGGGGTAATATGTGTGATATATTGGCCAACCTTGACTGTGACTGTTCCTGCAGTGTAAGAATTTCTTTATCCAAGGACAACTACTTTCACCTTCCCATCTGTCCTGTGAATTTTTTAATGTCTGAGACAGGTGGCCTGTTGGAAACCTAAAACCCTGTGGGTACAAAATATGATTAAAATCTGATGTTAGGCTCTAAGATAAAGAAGAGCTCTAAGTTTAGTTGAGAATTTGTAACTAACCTGCAAAAATATGTCAAAGGTAATTTGAACTCTACATAACCAAAATCTTTTTAATTCTAGTTCAGCATATGCTATATCAGAACTTTGCTTGCAATCATTTCCCTATAGATCAGATATGTATCTTGGTAAGTACACATACTGCTTTCTTTTAGAAAAAACTTTAAAGAAGCATTTTAATTAATGCTTAATTCCTAAACATAGCATTGACAACAATAACATGAAAGATTAATATTTTGAACTATTTAATAACTTACAGAGCACACAATTAATTAATCATTATAAATTCTTAACAATTATTAAAACAAATATCTGAAAACTCTGAAGGCATATCAAGGATTCAAAGGCTGCTGGGTATGTAATCTTGCCTCTTTTTGGACAAGGGGATGATGATTTAAATGGGTCTTTTATATTTTCAATTATATCCCAAAAAAAAAAATAAAAAAAGGCAAGAAGCCTAATTGAAATCCATTTAGAGGAAATTCAGAATTTATGCAGAGTTTAAAACTTCAGCATAGAATACTAAATACTGATTTCTGCTGATAATTAAAATTTAAAATGTTAAATGATTTATCTTGTTGTAAATAATTAAGGGAATTTTAAAAAGGCAAGCAAGAAAATGCAGTATGTGACTATTGTGCATTGGCAATCTGCGTTTATCAGAAATGGTGCTAACTACATATGAACTAGGGTTTTCTGACTGTTTTTCATAATGATGTGGTATAAGGCGAAATTAAAAAAAAAAAAAATTCCAAAGAATTCCAACAGATTTCCAACAGCGAAAATCAACTGAAGCTGATTTACATTCTGGTCTAATAGGTTATAAAACACATGAAAAAGGCCCTGTGAGACAAACTTGATAGATGACTTTCCAGCAATATCGAAACCAAAGGCATTGAATTTTAAGTATGAAATAACATTCCACTGTACCCTTAGTTAAACCAATGCACGTGCAGTAGAGTCTATAATGTCCAGATGATTCTCGGGCTAATGATGTTTACTGGTTGTACAGCTGTGTACTCCTCTGACTTTTGTGAGCTGTTTCTGATAAACACTGGAGCAAAGATCAAATACAGCAAGTTAATATGGGCATTACCTACTACAAATGTGGGAAAAGGTTTAGGCTCTGATTCAAGGCTAAGGCCTGTAATTCTGTGCGGCTTTTCACCTTATGTTATAAATATTTTTGAGAATTAAATTCTCAAGAAGAGCACTTTGGAAATTCATTAAGTTTTTGCAAAGAGGTTTAGGTTATAAGTGCTCTGGAGGTGGTTTACTTTGTTTAAACAGTGATATAGGTAGTTACAGTGGCCTCAGCAATGGAAGAGTTGTCTGAAAGAGCGAAGAGGATTGTCCCACCTACTCTCCCTCTCCACCTACCTACTGGCATGGCCTGCAAAATGTATTTTATATTTTCTGAACTGTGATAATCAGGTAGGGCTATATGCTCTCCTGAGCTGCACAGAAAACTTTTTATTTGTTCACGATGTTTAACTTCAGTACATTAACTTGAAATTTAATATTTGTACCATTCTCTACTTTTCCTTACCACACAATTTAGGTATAATTTCTTACATGATGATTTTTGAACTGCAGTTCACTTCCATTGTTGGTACTCATTCCTTGAGCAACATGTGCAATATTGGGCAATTCCTTTTTTAATGATAATACACATATAGTAAACTACTCATCAAACCCCACAAGCCCTGTTTCTGCTCTTATATTAACATATGGTAGCCCTCATTTACACTGCATGGTTGAAATAATATACTTTGGGCCCATATATAGGCAAAGGTTCCACTGAAAGGCCAAAATTCTTAAATGGCAAAACTAGCTAATTTTCTCCTTGAATCTGAAAAGATTAGAAGGAATGTCTAGCTTAACTAAATCTAAGAGGAAAATAGTTCCAGGAAAATGAGAAAGAACTTCTGTAACCTAAGACCCAACTCAGATTTAGAGAACATTAAGCAGAGTGCTTTTTTACTGCTGTTTGGGGTTTTTTTAATAACAAATCTATAATAAGATGGTTAGTATCACTATTCTCCAAGAATCAAAATCAAATGTGAAAGTCAATTACTTGCACGGAAAACACTGTTTCCTCATCCTGAAAAAGATACCAATTTTTCATGTAGAAATTTAGAATAACGGACAAGAGCAGTAAAGTCAGGTGATAAGAGATAACAGGTGATACAGAGAGGTTATAGTTGATGGCTAGCAAATAATTGTTCTCTGCAAAGAAGTTCCAGAACATCCCAATATGAGATCCTCTTATATAAATAATTTTAAACCATACCCAAACCCTCAAATATTAGAGAAATGAATGTTTCACTGGGGGAAATAAACTCAGAATAGGCATAAACTGTCACATACTCAAAACCTTAAATATATCCAGCAACAAATAGATCAGCCTGAGACTCCTTGAACAGTAAGTCCTTCCAGATTTGCAGTGGCACATGGGATAAATTCTGGGAAATATAAAGCACTCGCAAGTCCCTTCATCTGCAATATACAGCATAACTCGAAATGAGAGCTGCAGGTGTTCAATTCCACTTGGTATTAGTCTCTGAGCACAGAGTAAGCACTAAGAAAGGCAAGAAAAATTATAAAGAGATCAAAATTTTTGGGACTTTATATTGCTATCACATTTTACTTTGTTACAGGAAATGTAAGATTGAGAATGTATTATTTATTCAGAGGCAAAAAACAAACAAGTTTGAGTCACAGAAACCCTATTATGTAACTTTTTTTTTTTTGAACCACCACACAACTGCAGTTTGAAGGAATCAAAGAATACTTCTAAAGTTTCAAAGGCCACTATACCATCCTGCCAAGCTCTATCCAAGACAGCCCTATTATGTGCCTTCTTCTTTCTCACAAGTTTAATTCACTCAGGATATAAAGAGGATAGAATGAAATCCTTATTCTTCTGCAGCACCACACAAACTATGTTTGCAAAAGCACTCCCTCTACCTTAGCTGAAGAAGTATAGTATGTTATAATATCTACATCATGCCACATCTGCATAAGAATTGTGACTACATTATACTGATAATATATGAAGCAAACCTCCTTTTTGTCTGCATTACTTTATTAAAAATAAAAAGTTTTAGTGTTGTTTGCTATTCATTAAAAGCAAAAAAGAATGCTTACAAAATATTTTGTATACTATTTATTTAAAGTAGACCACGCACTGGAACTTGTAATTGTCAGACAGAGTACCAGTGGACTGGGCTTAGATGCATGCAGTTATGAATATCAGAGATGTGAGGAAACCACCACTTGTCTGCTTTGTGTAGGAAGGAAAAATTCTGCAGACCATTTATAAAAGCAGGAACACTTCTCTGCTATTGTTAACACATCAAAAATGATGATATGAAGGCAAAGGCCTCAGGAGTACGTACCATCAGCCAGTGAAAGCAGGTTTTAGCATTACATGAAGCATTTTATGATCCATTTAAAAAAAAATACTTTTAACTGTCTGATTCACACCTTTACTCATAGAAATAAGTTGCTATGAGTGCCAGCAGTTATCCAACTACAGTTTCAGCAGTGCATAGAATCACATCCTTTACTGCTATGACTATACTTCAGTGACATGCAAAACAGTGACAAAAAGCACATGAGAACTTGCTTATTTTCCTAGCATACAGCCATTGTGCTACTTGGCTGTTCTCCATTTACCCCAGAGCATGTCAGCATTAAATAACCAGAGATCACTCGCTTGCTCAGTGGGTTTACAGCAGGTCACTTCTGGAATTTCAGGCTGCATTTGGCCTTAGTCAATAGCTTTTTCTATTTCCATCATCAGCTTCAAAATGCAGCTGCTCCTAACACCTTTTAAGGTGTCTTGCTCTCTCTTTAGCACTTTGTCCTGTGCTCTGCTCAGTTTCCCTGGTCCTCCTTCTTATTTTCCTGCTCTTGTAAACCAGGAAATTAAAAAGAATATACTATCAGGAAAGAGAAAGGTTTTAATGCCTGCTGAGTGCCTGCCTGTAAGACTGTTCAGGTTTCCTGGATTTATAAATTATATTCTGACTCATTTTTGTAAGCCAAATAAAAATAAGACTGAAATCAAATGGAAGTTGCACTCTGAAGGACAGAGGAGGACTTTCGTGACTGCCTACAGAGCAAACGACATTTGTGGGAGAAGCAAGGAGATTAACACCTCGAAAAGAAACACAGTCTGGTTAAGGAAAAGGCAGCCAAATTGCAGCAGCAGAGGAAGAAACTCTTCCCGTGAAAGAAATGTCCCGGCAACCATCCATCCATAGGGTGGTCCAAGAGTTCAGAGGATGGTCAGTGCTGCTTTAGACAATGTCCACTACTGTTCTTGCTCTGGCAGCGCTGTGTGGAGCAAAATATTGCCAAAAACACAACTGAACACTTTCCAAGCTTCCTTTCTCTTTTGTGCTGCCCAGATCACATACTACCAAAAAGCATGTACTGTTCTTCTTTGTTGCTGCCTACATGTGTGTAAGTCATTTGCTAACATCTGAACAAAGTATTAGCATATAAAAACTCTTAACTGCTTTCCTTTAATTTAAATAGGCACTTGAGCTCTAATAGGCCTCATTTATTTGATTGCTGTCCAATGATACTACAATGAATGAAAACCATGAAGTATGTGGTTAAAGAAAAATAAAAGTGTGAAGAGTTGTGAAGATATTTTCTTCAAGACATTATTGGGCTATGTGTTCAGGTTGGCATTGTGGTTGGTTGTTTTTTAAACTATATTGCAAATGTACCCCAAAAAACTTATCACATAGTTTAGAGAATAATAACAGGGGGAGGAAGCCTGTAGGGAAATTTCTGGATTGAATTATTTGGTATGTAAAAATATACTGCACATACAACTATGTGTGCAAAGGCAGAAAAGCTACAGAAATCCACTGGAAAGTCACAGTTTCAGAAGGGATGGTGAAACCTTGTGAAGAATCTGCAAAAGGTCAGCTCTCCAACATGTTATATACAACAGGACTGACAATGAGTTCAACCTCTTTCTCTACAACCATTCCTTTAAAATATCAGAATGGCTTGTTTTCATTATAGTTGAACTTTGAACACTCCAATAAGAGAAGAATCAGTCATCTTTTTTTGCTTTAAAAAGTTCTAATATGACCTGGATTCCCAAAATTGCCACCTTTTTGAAAAACTAAACTGAGAACTTCATTTTGCTTTCTACAAAAATTTAACATTTCAATTCCACCTCAAATACCTGTACATTGAAGTGGATGAACTATACTAGATACATAGTTTTAACTGGCAGAAACTTTGCATTCAGTTGACTAACAAAAGATTGCTACTACCTCCTATGTTACAATATTTTCTTAGTAATCCACAAAGAAACTAACCTTTAGAAGCTCAGGTGAAAGGAAAATACAATGATGATAAAGCCTTTTACATTAAGTCATATTTGTATGCATGCACTAATGGTGCTTATACACACTATAGTAGAGTTAGCAGTCAGTTGAATTCTTTGAAAGTAATATATTCAGTTATTTTGAAGAGCCACATACATTTCCATTTAACAATATCTAGCTTCCTCCTCTGCGCTCTCTCACCTTCTCTAGCAAAAGGTTAACAACTGCTATTTATTTTACAAATAATTACTAATTTGTAGCAAACAATCTTAACCAATTGCTACCACCCAGTTTGGAATTTCATTTCACATTTGCATATAAAACAAAATGACTGTGGAAGATCTACACAAATATCAGCCAATCAAGTTTAAAAGAAGCAGATACATCACTGAAAATGCCTCGAGTTTTCTTCTCCATAGTCCTACCTACCATCCTTTCTTTCCTGACACAGTGGAAAAAACATGTAGTTTTCATGTCAGAAAACTGTATGTATATAAATTTGTAAATATTATATCATTTTTAAGTATATATCATTTAACCCTTTTAGCCTCCCCATATGCACTGCCTTTGTGTCATTGTACAAACCTCCTTGTCACTCACCTGGGCACTGCATAAACTTTCAAACTCAACTTTGGTTGCAGCTGCAGCTGCACAGAATCTTTTGCTGCTATAAAGTATTTCGAAGTCTATTGATAAGCTGTTGAAACAAAACACTGTTGATAAAAACAGAGCCAAATATTCATATCCTGAGCAGGTTTAGCATGTAGACACCGGCAGGTACTGCTGTTGTAAGTGGCACAGGATGAATCCAACTAGAAAAGCAGCACCCACTGGGAGAATGGAGAAGAACTATCTGTCATCTCCAACTTGTCCTACCAAGCCTGACCACGAAAGTGCTCATTTCTGCTGGGTTCCTAGGTTGTTTACTGTGTGATGTATCAAATTCTCAAAGCATGGAATATGCAATGTAAAAATTCCATTTGAGTTTTTTACCCATCTAGACGATCTCCATTTGACTTCCACAAATGCACTCACTGTAGCTCTCCTCACCAGAATCTCTAATCCCTCCACAGTCAGCAGTCTGTCTCCACACCTTACTTTCCCTTCAATACAGACCATATTCTTTTTGCATAGCTTTCTCTTCCTTTTCACCCTCTCACTTTTTCCAGTACTGCATCATGCTACCTCTTCCTCCACCTCTCTAATGGCTGCTTCAGCATGTCTTTTTATCAGCTGTCACATTCAACTTATACCTAAATCTTGCCCATTCTTTCTGTATGAGATCCCTGAAGTCCAAACAGCTAAGTGTCTCATCCAGGTTGTCATCATTTTCTGTATGTAGTACTATAGTCCCTGTTTTTCTGTCTTTTAAGACATGTCATCTTACCCACTTACTATCCACTTGTTATACGGTTGCTACAAAGCTAATTTTTTTCTTTGACAATGACATTCACCCACTTTGGAGGAGTTAAAATATTTTAATAGTAACAATTTAATTTCTAGTGTTTAATCTAAACATTAAAACAGCACACTTTTTCTGCAAAGGACCACTGACTAATAAAAACAAATCATTCTCTTTACGTGAAAATAGAGTATCTATAACTTTCAACAAGCAATTAAAAAATTTTGCTCCTTCTATACTGAGATGAAAACTAGAATATTTTCTGTTTTCTCTAGCAATGTAACAAGAGGTGGAGGTAGAATATAGATATTTACTCTAGAACAGCATATTGTTTATATAGCAAGCTGTATCAGATCTAATTTCGGGTCTAAGCATCAATTAACCTTAGTTATATGAACAACACATTCATCATGGAAGTGACTTAGAAAGTCTCACTCAAGAGTAGCCAACAGCTTGATAATTAAAATATTTCAGTAAAGGGAAGATAGCTAAGTTTGGCTTTGAGCTTTCCAAATCCAAATAAGCAACCAGTTATAGGATACTGGAGGGTGCAGCAATCTCGAGGCACTCTTTGCTTTCTTCTAAATCTAAGAATCTTTCCCTATTACCTACTTTGTCTTTTGATGAAAATAACTTATTTTTAATTTTTTTTCAAGCCAATGAAAAAATCTTAAGTAGCTCTGTTTAAATCTACAATTACTACTTCATTCTGCATAGCAGCATAGAATATATTACAGTCCCCAAATGATTTGAGTTCTGGTGTATAAAATGTTACTCAATAAAAAAAGGAAAAAGACAGACAAGCACATCTTCAGAAGAGGAGATTTAAGCAAAGAGCATGAGCTTCCTAAACTGAGAAAGGCAGCTTATTCCTTAGCTTTTGGGCATAATGGCAAAATCCTCCATCACGCAAGGTTTGTAGTTTCGTAATTGGAACTTGCACTAAGAGGGCACTGAAGAGCACAGAGGCCTGGAAGCAATATATCTCAAAATTAAATCAGGAGATATATTCAGGACCTTGACCGTGAAGGGGCTGACAGGTCAACTTCACAATCAATCCTTTGTTTCTGAGTAGCCAATGCAGCGATGCTAGGATTAGGGAGATATGCTGTCTTTTTTTCTTTTTTTTTTTCCCC
Source organism: Acropternis orthonyx (assembly GCA_035583155.1). Lineage (NCBI taxonomy): Eukaryota > Metazoa > Chordata > Aves > Passeriformes > Rhinocryptidae > Acropternis > Acropternis orthonyx. The sequence goes on along the minus strand of JAWWEU010000158.1, from coordinate 38,032,407 downwards.
AAGATATACTTCTTCTGCAAAAGAGTTTTGCTCAAGCTTGGTAATGAGACCACTTGGCAGGCCAGTGAGCAAAGCATTATAGTTGTATAGCTTGGAGGAGATAAAACCCTGAGCCAGCTTCTCCTAAACAGACAACGATAAATACAAAGTATGGGTTTCATTTTCCAAATGACAGTAGGAAGTCTTAATAATCTGCCCAATATGATGTTTAAAGGACACTTCAGATTCCAACAGGAATATGGATGTTGAAGTGGTAATCCTGTACTGTGAATAATATACAGACATAAAAGCTACCTCAAAAATTGAGGTGGTGTTAAGCTTATAGCTAGAGCCACAAAATGAAAAACCTTCATTTTACTTGAATTTAAAAAAAAAAAAAAAAGAAAAAGAAAAAGAAATCAACATAACATATTTTTATATTTTTCAGAAAACTGATCCAGACAATAAAAGCACAGTTTGGATTTGCTGCTTTAACTGACAAATGAATTAGCATGCCCTCAGAACAGAAATGAAACCTGGTATCAAACCAATGATTAATCTGGCCCAAAGGCAGCATATAAGTGTTAACTCTAACAAGCTGAAAATACAACTCTCTAAAACATCTGACACAACTACCATAGAATTATAGAATGGTTTGGGTCGGAAGGGACATTTAAACACCACCCAGACCAATTCTTCCTGCAATGATCAGTGACATTTGCAACTGGATCACGTTGCTCAAAGTCCTGTCCAGCCTGACCTTGAGCATTTCTAGGGATGGGGCACCCAACACTGCTCTGGGCGGCTTGTTCCACTACCTCACCACCCTCGTTGGAAAAAACTTTCTTCCTTGTATCTAACATGAGACTACCCTCTTTTAGTTTAAAACAATTACCCCTTGTCCTGTCACAGCAGGATCTGCTAAAAAGTCTGTCACCATCTTTCCTTTAAGCACTGAAAGGCTGCAATAAGGTCTCCCCAGAGTCTTCCCTTTTCTAGGCTGAAAAACCTCAGTTCTCTCAGCCTTTCCTCATGATATTCCATCCCTCCAGCCATCTTCTTGGCTTTTCTGTGCTAAGGGCTCAAGAGCTAGATGCGTTACCCCACATGAGGTTTCACCAGAGCAGAGTAGGAGGGGCAGAATCAGCTGCCTTGGCCTGCTTGGCACACTTCTTTTGATACAGCCCAGGATATGGTTGGCCTTCTGGGCTGTAATTACATATTTCATAATTGCATTGGAAGATGGGAAATCACTCCCACAAATATCACACTGCCTGATGAACACATCTGCTTCAGACCAGTTTGAGATGGTGCATGTCAAAAAGCCCAGTACATTTCTTGCATTCTGAATAAAATGCAAGAAACGAAAGCCAACCCATGTTCAGCCCTGGGAGATGATATCGAAATGCTGTGTCCAGTTTTGAGTCCATCAATTCAGAAAAGATCTTAGTTAGCTCACAGAGGTCTGCAAAGGACTATCCAAGACAGTCAGGGGCCAGAGCACTTGCCCTGTGAACAGAGGCTACAGCAGTACGGCTAGTTCAGCCTGCAAATGAGGTGGATTTGGGCTGGGTATTTAAAAACAACCTGCCAACATTTCTAAAGAGGGCACAGGGGGTATGGAGCCAGGCACTTCACAGTGGTATATGGTGGGTGGTGAGGGACAGCAGGCATAATTGCAAATGAATGAGTTTCAGACTGAATATAAAAAATTACTTTTTCACTTTTGCCAAGACAGTCAAGTAGTGCCAAAGGTACAGGGTGGTCATGGCATCTCCGTTCTCAGAGGTTTTCAAGACTTGACTGGAAACATCCCTGAGCAGCCTTGCAGCTGACCCTGCTTGAGCAGGTTGGTCTAGAGACTTCCTATGGTGCTGTCCAGCAAGAGTTGTTCTATGACAGTGTGATCCAATATATTTTTCCAAAAAACTACACTGCACTAAACTTTCCCACTGGATTTAAGTACAGAGTAACAGGTTAATTTAGAAATAAGGTATATAGATGTCTAGATTCCAAAACACAAAGAATCCTGTATTACACAGATAATGGGATTCTTAAACTGATGTTTGTTTGAACTACTGCACACACCTCAGAAAAACATCAAAACTGATTTTCTTTTTCTTTCAAGCTGCTAAATACCTAAAGTTGCTTCAAAAATGGATACTGAAATATTCTTAGTTCAAATTCATGTAACAAACCTCCACTACCACTTGTGCTAGTTACTATCCAAATCTTTTTACTGTAAACAGACAGGGATATGCTCTCTTGTCATTGTATAATATCCACGCCAGTTTCAAAGCAGATAGAAGTATTTCTGTTACACACCAACATTACAAATGTATCAAGTAACTCTTTAAAATAGCTCAAATGAAATAAACTCTATACTATGGACACAGAGACATACACGTATGTCTATATAATGCCATTTCCTTGTCTTATTTTCTTTTCTCAGTTGTCATGCTGAGCAATAAAATTATGTGAAACTGTACAGCAATAAGGATTTCTTAAAAAGCAAAAAAATCCTAAGAGTTTGATTTTTATAGTGAATTCTGATTTTATAGGTTTGAGGGTTTTCAGACATATATTACATATTTATTTTCTTAGGGCACATGCATAATTTGTTACTTTGTATCTTTTGAAGCTCAGCTCAGTTAAAAAAAATACAAACGCAAAACTTCTCCACAGTCACTGTGAGGTTGATTAAGTCTGTATTAAACAAATTCTGGGCTAATTAAACTCTAAGTCAATTCAGCCCATGACAGAAGGTTATTACCTCATAAACAGGATGTACTTTAAAGTTATTAATAATACACTAACATTGCCTTTTCAAAACCTTTGATTAACAAACAAGTGAAAATTAGCATGTGAAATTCTGTTTGTACAGACTGTAGATCAGATTATGTAAATTTCTAAATCTCCATTTTTCCCAGTGAAGAGGAAGCAGCCAGCAACAGCTGTAGAAGGGAGAAGACAGGAGATATGGGGCCCAACTCTCAGCAATCTCTTCTGGTAAAGATGTTTGCACCTACTGAATTCTACTAGATTTTCATGCACAGATGGAACAAAACTGGAAAAAAGTTTTTAAGTTCTTTTAACTTTTTCAACATTATACTGGGAATGACTAAAATATTTTAAAATGCCCAAGTTACATAATTTACATATGCTTACCAATTGTCTTTTACAAATTATTGCATGTCAATATTGAGATAATGGAGCCTATATTAAGAAAAATCATCTACTTATATGAACACATGTTCTAAAACTCTGTTATTAGTGTTTCCATCATGGAATGTACCTTTTCAAAAAATAAATGGCCTACTTTTACTGGAGTTTTACTACATAAATAGGTTATACAACACAGAATTAGAAGCTTCTCAAACTTACAAAGAGCCTACACCTTTTTCTTCTTGCTGAAAAAATGCAGTAGTAAACATTTTTCTTCTGTTTCTATCGTGTGATAATAGAGAATCTGACCTGCTGCCTTAATTTATAGTTTTTGCCACAGAGGAAAAAGGGGCGCAAATAAAAATTCTTACCCTAATGCTCAGTGTCCAGATGGAGATCAGCAATGAGTGGTGTCCCTCAGTATTAGGACAAGTACTGTTTAATATCTTGGTCAATGGCACAGACAGTAGAACCAAGTGCACCCTCTGCAAGTTTGCAAACCACAGAGAACTGAGCCATGCAGCTGACACACCTAAAGCATGGTATGCCATCCAGAGGGGCCTGGACAAGCTCAAGAATTGGGTTCATGTGAACCTCATTAGGTTAACAAGGCCAAGTGCAATGTGTTGCACCTGGGTCAGAGCAACCCTTCAGTACCAATATATGCTGGGGATGAAGGGATAGAGAGCAATCCTGCTGAGAAGGACTTGGTACTGGTGAATGAGAGGCTGGACATGACCTGGCAACATGCACTTGCAGCCCAGAAAGCCAAACATGTCCTGGGCTGCAGCAAAAGCAGTGTAACCATCAGGTTAAGGGAGGTGATTCTGCTCCTTTATTCTGCTTGCACAAGATCCCACCTGGAGCACTGCATCCAGATCTGGGGTTCTCAGCACAGGAAAGACATTGACCTGTTAGATTTAGTCCAGAGGAGGCCCACAAAAAATGGTTACAGGGATGGAACACCTCTATCATGAAGCAAGGCTAACAGAATTGGGGTTGTTCAGCTTGGAGAAGAGAAGGCCCTAGAGTGAGCCTTTCCACACTTAACGGGGGCCTATAAGAAAGATGAGGACAGACTGATTAGACATCTAATGACATCTAATTCCTGAACATCCAGCTAAAAGTGTGAATTATGTTAAAGACATTTCCAAAAGTATCAGATAAAAAAAATTCATGTTATTTATGAAACTGTACTTCTGATGTAGAGAAAGTAATATATACACTTCTTGCTTCAGTCTCAGAATTTTATGGGAGCACTTCTCAGAGATGGGAATTCAGCATGGGAACTATTGGAAATTCAGTATGTTCCCTCTGCAGCATGTAAAGGAAGAAGTTTCCCCTCTTCTGTGTTCAGATCACATTTAATAGAAACTACAAGTGTGCAAGAACTAACAATATAGTTTATCCTTGCAAAGAGACATTGATAATGGAATTTAGGACAAGAATGACTTATGTTACCTACTTTTGGTCTCTTATGTAATCACTCATTGCATTTCAGCTGATAGCTTCTGAACTTCTCTGTTGAAGCCAGTGACTCTGCTAGTTAATGTATATCCTAGAGAAAGTTAGCTAATCTAAACCTGAAGACACCTACAGATGTCAAGCTCACAATTTTCTCAGAGTAATACACTGTGTCGTGTTTCTCTGTTAAACACATCAGGTTTCATCTACCAGCCAGGAGCTTTTGTTATTGTTGTCTTTCTTTTATAGCAACTTTAGAACCCCAGGTTTTTGTGCCAGGAAGGTAGTTTTGTGGTATGAATCAAATAATCTTTCAGCCTTCTTTGAATAAGATATGTCATATAAGTAAGATTTCCCTGAAGTCAGAATATTTCATCAACCCCCATCATCTGGAAAAGCAGAAAGGGCCTTTTTAGAGAAGTCTTAATGCCATGAAAAGATAGGACCAATCAACACACTCACTTCCTATGTATGAATCTTTTAAATTTAGATGCTCACTATCTTTCATTCTCCAGTCCTCTGTGTTGCTCCTGAATAACCTCCAGGATTATTCTTGCATGTGCAGATCTGAGAAGCACCTAAGATGCAACCAAGATCACAGATGAATTCTCTGTCAGGATCAAAGCAAGAGCCTTTCCTCATACTGCATATGATCTCACGTGTCACAGCATAAAGTACAATTTGTATCTGCTACAGTATGTGTGACTATATACTTTTGCATATCAGCTTAGTGAGCTCTCAAACAGGCAAAATTGTCTTAAACCCATGAAGTCCACAGAAATACTAAGAGAATGGTGCAGCTCCAGCCCTCTAGGACTGCAGACCTACTCCTCCATACCAGATTTCTAGCAGTCAGTAGTACTGTGGGGAAATAAAAACTGAGCAGGTCTCAAATTCTCGTGAAGAAAATTTCCCAAACTGGCTTTGTCCACGTAGCATCCGTCAGTCAGCCAGATAATAAACTCCTTTTCTCACAGACAATGAGTAGCACTGCTAGCAAATTCCCCTCTCATCTACTTTTAAAGGACTACTGGTGGAAAGGGAATAGAAGTGCTCTGTTACGTTACAGGCATTCACCACTCAGCCTGGCTTAACACACAATAAGTTTCAACAGAAATTTTTGCAGGTAGAGGTACTTTTGTTCTCCAGCATCAGGATTAACAGAGACTCAAAACACCACTGGAAGAGCAAAACTCATGATCTCCAACTGTTGCTGTTTAAAGCATTAAATTTATTCTCTTAATCTTCCCGAAATTTATTTTCTGAATATTCAGACAGTTTATATTGAAAGAGCAAACACCTGAAGTTGTGTGCTCATACCAGGAAGCTTGTTTAATAACTGTTACTGCAGGAACATTGTTTGACATTAAACCAGTATGATTTGAGCGAGAAAACACTGCAATAATATACAATATAAAAATTTTGTCTTGAAGCCTTAATTTTGTGTTTTTATCAAAGTTGTATTTATGTAAAGCAATACTGTAGAATGATTTGTCCACACTTCTTTGGAAAGAATAAATATTTCATTTATATACACAGAAAAAATTCCAATCAATATCAAGATACTGCTGAATTTCAGCACTAGAACTTTATTTATTTATTTTTAATTGCTTTAGTTAATAATCTCTGCAATCTAGAGATTACAGAGAATGGGTCAGGATACAGACTGTGCTGGAGAACTTGTTCACTCCTAATAAAGCATAAATTCTATTTCTTTGCACAAAGAAAACTTTGGTGATTTATATGTTGTTGCATAAATCAGGATTAAAACAAAATTGTTTCTAATAATTAGATCAGAGACAATGAACTTAAAACTCTTCACATGGCTCTGGTGAGCAAAACAGAACTACAAATAAACAAAATAGATGTAAAATAAGAGCTACATTAATATTTTATTGCATATAGCTAATAAAGAAACCGAACAATCTGAAAGTAAGCAGAAAACTATATATGCACTTTGTATTCATATGAAGTTCTGTCCTGCAAGTTACAGAATTTCACTTGCTGTAATATACGCTTCAGATTCATCCAGCATTTTATTTTTCTAAATAAATAAATAAATATTGGGAAGAGCTGTACAGGAGGTGCACACTTTAAATCAACTTATGAAGCTTTTGGGGAAACACGATCCTAGTGTAATCAAAATGGTATTTTGATAACATAACAAAATCAATAATAGAAGACATGTTCTTTTTGTTCAAAGGTGCTGTGTTTTGAAAATATTGCCATGTAGTATTTACGGTAACAGCTGTACAGTTAAACTTTAGGCACAAACTGAACTGAAGAGGATCTGCTGCATAAATAAAATTCCCATGGCAACTAAATGTGCTACTAGATAACAGAGAAAAAGGGATTTATGTGTTTGCTGAGCTGTCTTGCCCTAGAGGAATTCTCCAGGCAAATGCAGGCCACCTGCCACATGTTATATTAAGCTCAGCCTTCTGGACTTATTTCCAAATCTACAGCAAAAAGGTCCACCAAGTTTCACTTAAAAGTTTCCCTGTCATGTTCCCAATCACTCCAAAATACATAGCTCATTCTTCAATATGTTTCCTATATTGCAACAGAGATGTTTAATAATAAATAAGAGTATTTCTGATTGTAAGTCTTAGTCTAAATCCTCCACACAAACTGGACAAGCAACCTGGATCTTCAAATTCATGTATAGTTTGTTTATGTTCAATTGTACTGAGGTGCACTATTAAAATGTGTGTAGTTTTTAGATTCTATCAAACAAAATATTCCTTTTTAATATTTTCAGGAAAAGTATTTGTGTCAGAACATTTACATTGTATTTTTCTATACAACAAATAGATTATCCATCCAAAAGAATTGCCTTCATATACAGAAAAAAACCCAACCATTTTCACTAGACTTCATTGCTAATAGAGAAGTAATGCTTGGGAATGCTTTAAGTTAGAATATTACACTTAGAAGGACTGAAAACCACTAAAACAGTATGAAAAATACAATCATTTGGCAAGCAATAGGCAAACTTACTGCAAATAACGCCACCAAGTTATCAAAGGAGCAGAGTATGTGTGAAAGCACAGAATGTTTACAGTATTTTCCTTGTCAATTTTGCCACTTGGAGATTGACTAAAAAAATGTTAAGAAACTGTATTTTACAATCAAGACTATCCCTGGGCATAAGCCCTAGAAAGGAAACTTCTGTGCTCAACTCTCCTCCCTGGGAAAGCTCTGTGACATTGTAAAGAGGCAGCATTGCTTGCCTCATAACAGTACAAACTATTGTTGGGAATGCACACCATACATGCTTTTCAGGTAGTTGGTAAATCTAATCTAATCATTAAGCCCATGGTTAGCATCACGCACCATTATGAAATTGGGCATGTTCACTTGTGAAACACCTTTGTGTTCTCCTTTCAAAGCCTCCATACAAGAGATACACGGACAAGCCATTAACACTGGCTTCCTGTTGTCCTACTGCTTGGGCTCACCTCTTCAGACTTCTCCATTTACAGCTCCACTTTAGCCTAACTATCTTCCTTCAGCTCCATGTGAAGCATGAGCCTGAACCAAAATTCACAGAAGTTAAATCAAGCCTTATGCTAACATGAAGACATTTTGGTAATAGGATAGAATACATTTCCATTGCCTTTTATTCTCCTTGGTCTTGTTCAAGCAGGTAATCAATAAATTCAATGTTTTAACAAAGATAAAAAATATATTAATTTTTGTGAACTTATGTTGCAGTGGTCACCACAAGTTAATCTCTCTTCTGGATAGTCATAATGTATTTGCATTAAAATGCAGAACTGCTTGTGCAGGAACCAAAAAAGAGAAACACTTTATGAAACACTTGCACGTCACTGCAAAATAACATCTGTTTTATATAAAACCACTAAAAAGCAGTATACAACAGAAATTAATTGAGGGTCAATATGACATTACCAGATAGGAATTTGCATTTTTATTACTAATAGTAGTTTATGCCCTAATGATTTTTTTTCTTTTTAAAAGGGGTAAAAATGGAAGACTAACATTAAATATCACTCTGACTTGAGTTTTGTTAGAAGCGATCACATAAAATACTCCACCAATAGATATGACAAATGCACTTTATATTTCAATGTGTCAAACCATTTCAATACTCAGAAACTATGTTGAAGATGGCAGGCAAGCAGACTATATTAAATTTTTTTCTCGAATCGACTTCAATTCTGTACTGAATTATTGGAATTTTAGTGACCCTAAAAAAGGCTGTCAAAAATAATATTCAGCAAGAGTTTTTGAATCTAATGCTCTATTGCACATACTTCACATAAAATAATATAGTTTCAATATAACCAACGCAGTCAAGAACAACATTCTATTTGTATTTGTAATTTTAGATACAGTTTTATATTGATTTGTCACAGCATTTTTAAAAGTAGTTTCTTTAAAAAAAGGTCAGAGGTTACATTTGGTGATTCAATGGCTTTGTTGCTGATTTGATACAGTTGGAAACTGCTTTTAAACAAATAAATAAAAATTTTACCATCACAGGACCATAAATATGTTAATAGCTATTTCAAAACTGATTTTTCAAGACACCTATAGACTTGCACATCAGAAAATTCTCTGAAGAGTTTTCTAGTGCCAGAAAAACAGTTCTATTTACAAACCACTTAACTTCTTTTCCTTCCATTTAAATCAGTGCTCTTTCTGCACAATGAAATTCAACAGCAGTACTTATTTTCTTCTTTATTTTCCCCCTATCTTTCCAGTAATCAACATTTTACTATCTTGCTTTTAAGATATCTTCAGCTCTAGTGTTTTACTATTCATACAAATAACGTAAAAAAATTAGGAGTTCAGCTTCCCATTTACCTGCTCACTAATAATTCCAACCACTTGTTTCTGTTAAATTCCTACTGTTACAAATGTAAGTAAAGTGATGGCACTAAGTATAGCAGTATCTTTCCTCTTGTATCCACTGATATTTTTGGATGTATAGAAGTCGCAAGATCTCAGTGTGCTTCTCTTAAATAAGGGAATTCAATCACACATCACAGCTCAGGAGGAGGCATGGTTAAATCCACAGTAGCTTGGTAAGCAACACAGAAAGCCCATCAGCAGCTTTACTCTATGACAGACCCAGAGGCAACTTGAGAGCTGTCAGCACAACTGCCTGTGAAGCTCACAAGGGAAGCAATAGCCAATTATGCCCCATGACCTGCTACTGGAAAACACAGTGAGAAAGATAACAAATCAAGGGCTTGAAAAAACTTAAACTTTTCAGAGAAACTATGTAGTTTATGTCCTACCAAACATGCACCTTACTTCAAGCCTTTATGAACAGTGTGGCATTCAGTGATTGTGTTCTGCCTGATCCTTATAACTCCCATTAACAAACCCCAGAAAGGGTACTACACTTTCAACATTTCCTACCTGCATGAAAACATACATGCCATTCACCTGGAAGCTAAACTAAGTTTGAACTATAGCTGCAAATGATTAACACTTGGATCTCTCTTTTGGTTACTTGGCTCTCATATTAGTGTGAATGATCACCACCAAAGCCAAACCAGACTCAATTAGAAAGAAATCAAGCCTACTTGGAAACTTTCTTTCCATCCAGCCCTTGACAAGTGGGTCTGAGTAGCTATAAAAATTAATTTGGAAAAATACTTATTTTGCTCACAGCAGTAATAAAACAAAAGAGAAAGAGCTTGTCTTGATCCTCATTAACTGATCTACCTCCTTGCTCTGGCCAGCAGTGTGTCCCTAACTTCATTGTTACATGAATACCTCTGACACATAGCTTAAGTGCAGGCTCCGTGAACTACGCTAAAGTCATACACATAACACCAACATCAACGGTGCCCTGCAAACTGAGCTCAGAAACATTTGTAATTATTCTGTGTCTGGCAAGAGTCATTCAGGGATTGAATCTGAACTACAGAAGCTAATAAAAATTTCAGCCTCCGGCTTCAATGAGGATAGCATCAAGCCCGTTTATGTCTAGGTTAAAATAATCATGTTGAGAGGTGTAGTACAGAGTTTACACCTGTGCTTTACTAGAAAACATACTTAGAGTCTGTTTGAGGGCTTAAGCAGGATTTTAAAGATATGCAGGCCTTTGGAAAGCCATCAGTATGCAGGTTGAATTTCACTCTCACTCTTTCACCGAGGTAAGAATACTTGATTTGCAGATAACATGTAAAGTAGTTTTAGTTATAAATCATAAGCAAATGCAAAGTACCTGAATATACAGACTGTGGGTTATTTAAATAAACACTAAAAAAGGGCAAATAGATTAAAATGCTTTAAGCAACTGAAAATGTAGATTCAATAGTCTCACACACACAAAAATCTAACCCCACATCAATCCTCAAAAATAACAGAGGTAACTGACGTGCTGGTTTAGACTTTCATAATTTCAACACGTGTGGATGAAATGCATGAGAAGTTATTGAATGCAGACATAGCATTTGAAGATGATGATCAGGGTCATTTTTCAGTTCCGTGACCATGCTGGAGTCTGGCATGGCAGGAGCTCTATCTAGGAGCAGTGGTCCAAAACACTTTGTTCTACAGGAAGGAATTGTGGCCTTTTAAAATTACTGGCTCTCTAAAGGTCATGGTGTCAAACTTCAAACAAAATAAAATTAAATCCCTGATTTTAAATACTTTTCCTGTTTAATCAGAATCATGTAACTGATTTTCTCTAGTCAATGCATTATTAAGCCAATTAGAAAACAGGTTAAATTTACTAAATTAACCACTTAACTGTTTTGGTGAACAAAGTCCACTGAAAGAAAATCTCCTAAATTGTGAAACAAAGTAAACAGTAAAAAAAAAAAAAAAAAAAAAAAAAAAAAAGCACATCATTGGGAAACACAGAAAATACCAGATATATTTCCCTTCTAGTATTTGTATTTGCCTGAAGTTAAGGTGACTAAACTGTGAACACAAACAGTCGGCACCATTTTCTTCTAGAAACTAATTAAGCATATCTCTGTTAATGGTCACATCCTTGGGCATTTCCTGTGGATCCACTCAGTACACAGAGCTTTTACTCTTTACCTAAATAGCTTGGTGAAATAAGAAATGCTGACTGAGCCAGTAACACTGCATTAGCCAGTAACATGCTGCCAGCCTGGCCTTCTATAGAGTTTGCTGCCAGGGAATTTGAGAACGTATCAGTCATCTAAGAAGCAGAATGAATGCTACAAATCTCTGTCGACAAGAAGCGAGGCTTGTGTGGATAAGGTGAAGAAAAGGGGATGGAATGATTTGAATGGTTCCTGGCACAAACAAACTGCAAAAAATCTCTGAAATAGCTTTAGGAAAGTTCTTACCCCAATCAAGGATTTCTACACAAAGGAACAATATGACCCTTTAATAAAATATTTTTAAAGGTTTTAATGAATATAAATTAGATTAGGTAATCAATACTTATTACTATGTTATATTTTTATCAAATTATATCCAAAAGCAACCTCTCTCATCCACTTTGTAATTTCCAGAGTGGGTTGTGATTGACGTTCCTCTAAACAAAGGATGCCTAATATATGGCTACATTATTGGCATTTTGTCAATGGTAGCAACTTAAAACTTGCCTAATAACTAAAAGCTAATATAATTAGCTCTCGCCAAGTCTGGTAATGGTACCAAGTTACTATCGAGGACTCAGACTATAAAAGCAACAGCCCCATTTTGCAGTATTGTAGCAGGTTTAGAAAAGAACCAAAAGATTGTTTCATAATTGTTGTTCAAGTCAAAATGAAATTAAATATATCACTCTCTTTCAAACTCCTTGATGACTTGGACTTGAAATTAGCACACCTATAACATATCTGGGAGTCAGTGTAGCCACTTCTTACTTATATGGCTTAGCTGAGACAACCTTTTAACTTCACACAAGTCTTTGAGTTATTCAAAGAAATATTTTTTTCAGAATAAATTTATAGTCAGATCTATGTTTTGGCAACTCATTCAGATTTTATGTATTGTGTGGATAAATTCTTTTGTGAGCTCACCCTGTATTCCTTGATAGGAATCTGAAACCTAATATTGTTTAGGTTCTGAATTTTGTGATGAAAGTTGCATCACTACATACATTGGATAGCACTTACAAAGAGTCACACAATACAGGCCACATTAGTGACATTTAGCCACAGCAAAATGTTTTAAATATGATTTACAAAACTAATCTCAAATGAATATACACATTTAATTTTAAATACTAGGAAATGAACAGTAGCAGGAGTATTTTACCTGGCTAGATCTGCTTGCAATGCTTACAGAGGTGGTTTCTGCTGTTTGCTTGTTGGTTTCTTCCCCAGGGAAAAAAATTTTGACTAAAAAACATACAAATCTCTCTACTGTTTTGCATAGTTGAATACAGACACTGTGACTATAAATCTACTTGGAATTAAAAGAAACCGGTTTCACAAAATACATTCAATTATTAATATTCTATATTTTTTGAACACAAAAAATTATTTGCAATTTAAAAAATAAAACATTTACTGATTTCAAGTTTATGTTTCCAAGCTTCCAGTTTAATGAAAAATTTGTTAGCGTGTTCAGACCAAAAGGAGTCAACACCCAAAGCAGTGCATCCTGCCCAGAAATGGAAGGGACCACTAACAAAAAACAAAACAAAACAAAACAAAACAAAACAAAACAAACAACAACAACAAAAAATTAAAAAAAAACAAACCCAAAAACAATGTAACACTTTGCTTCCATACATCCGTACATCACAGAAAATGTTGTGGGCTGGTAGAGGTATCAAAAACATAGAGACAAGAAAATGTGGATTAAAAAAAAAGGATTTTTGCAATGTAGTGCATTCTTTTCTCCATCCATTTGCTGAGTATGTATCTCAACATAAGTGACAGAGCAAACGGAGTCTGTAAAAGTTGAAGCAAATATTTTGGAATTGGAAGACATTCTATTGTGGTAAAGTTGAAAGTATGCACACTCAGACATGCCTGGGCAGATGAGAAACTTCTAAGTCTCATGAGACCACCCAGACCACTTGCTGCACTAAGATTTAAGCTCTCTTTGGACGCCACCTGGAAGCATTTTGCTTTGATGACATTCTAGAACCAAAATGAAGTTGCTTCCAAAAACAGACACAAAGTTAAATATACTCTTCAGAGGAATAGCCTACAGGACAGCACAAGAGGTACTGTAAGAGGACCAAAAGATGGGCTGTATAGCAAAGAATCTAAGTATTGTGATATTTAAGTTCTGTTCACATTCAAGGCAAATGGCTGGCTTGAGAACACCTGTCTGGTAGGCAGGGTATGACGGTGTGAATCCCCACCAGTGCTCTGACCAGCTCGGAGAAGGAATATCTGACTGCAGGCTCACAAAAGACTCCTCCTTCTGATCACTGTTCAGCCTTTGATTTTCAACACTGTAACACAGCGTAATGTGAATGTAAGTTAATGGAAAAAAGGTATTTGTCTACACTGAGGTTTCCTTTTTCTGATGAGCAAAGAACAGATGCTTTTCACTATTCATTCTAGATATTCTTTGTTGGAACTATCTAATTTTGGTTTAAAAATCATTGTCCTAATTCGTGGTACAATAGCTGACAAAAACACTGAATATTGTTAAAATACAGGGGTTTTTTTCCAGGTTTTTAATATCACATTACTTTGAAAGCCATGAATACCCTTCATTTACCAAAAAAAAAAAAAAAAAAAAAAAAAAAAAAAAAAAAAAAAAAAAAAAATCACAAACCGATCTCATACTTTTCCCCTGATACTATGTTATTGCTGTGAGAAAAACTTCCTTTTGCCCAGTCACATTTTGTCCCTGGCTTCTTTGAAGTTTCTTCTGAAGCCAAAGAACTTCTGCATAAAATACCCACCATACAAATAACATCTTCCCCAATACAGTCGAATGTCTATGTTTGTGTGGTGAAAACTCTTGCATTTGTGAGCATTCAGAATTTTAATCATAATTTCTTTGACATGCAGAAATAAACAGCGTGTGTGAAGTGGCATCCTTTAGAAAACAGAATGCCAAATCAAAAAGATACAAGTCAAGAGAAGGCTCTGTTTCCTGCTAAATTAATTACAATGGAAGCCATCAGAATTTAGCAGCACTGAAATGTTTATTTTCATGCCTGCCTTCACTCTGGAAATTCTCCACAACAGAACTAATGCTGCAGGTGGTTTGGATCCCTTCTCCCCCGCACCACAGACCAAAAAAACCCATTCAATAACAAAACTTCACCCTACAGGAAAGTCCTGGTACTTATGTCCATCTACATGATATTATTACTACCTCAACAGAAGCATCTCACTTCTGACACTCTGCCCCAGCACTTTGAACTGTTTTACATCAATGTTCCTGCTGAAGCACAAGCTGCAGATGTTATTGTTTCTATCATCATGCAAACACAACTCCGGGTTAAGGGTACTGAAGCATGAATGACTAGTATAGCTGACCATGGGTCTGAAGGGCAAAGATCAGAAGAGAAAGGATTGAAATCAGATAGTTAAAAAAAATAACTCATGCAATTCTTGGAAGGCCTAAATAGCCACAGCTTTTATGGTTAACATACTTAGTGTCTTTTGGTACCAAAAAAGAACTCTGAGGATAATATTCAAGAGGTGAGTTTTTAAGATTTTTTTCAAGCAGAATGCTGTCTCTGGTGGTCACCTCTAGTTAAAGTCAGCTCAGAGACTGGAGTTCTTGCTTACTACAGTGTACTTTCTCTAGTAAGGTTAATCATGTTCTTTCCAATTATTATGGAAACCCTATCAGACATGTTTGACTGTTATAAACAACACCAGTGTATTACTGACGACAGCAACAATTTTCCAAGATGTCAGTAAATCACTGTATCCCAGCTGTGTGCCAGCTCTTTTTGGCACTTACTTGTTGAACTGAATTTCTCATGCAAGAAATGTTTGTTTGAGAAGACAAGAAGTGTTCTCAGCTTGAGCTAGCAACAGGAGGGAGGGCAGCACTGCCATGAGAGCAGGTAAGTACAGGGACAGAGAAGCGAGTGAATCCTTAAAGACAGAGATAAAAAGTTTGAACTTGATTGAACTGAAAAATGAGATTAGAGAGAAAGGAACTCAAAAGGGAAGGATATGTGGACAGTTACAAGAGGCAAGGAACATAAGACATTTCACATCTTCACTGATGATGTGGATGATGGGGAAGGGGCTACCCTCAGCAGGTGTGCTGATAGCACAGTCCAATGACACTTCCCACAGCTGGGAGGAGTGGCTGATACATCAGAGGGTCACATCCAGAGGAACCCTGACACCCTGGCAGGAACCTCATTAAGTTTAGCAAGGAGAAGCGCAAACTTCTGCAGCAACATACTATTGGGAGTCACCCAGCTGGAAAGTAGCTTGGCAGAAGAGGACTTAGGAGTCCTCATGGACACTAAGTTGAACATAAACCAGCAATATGCAATTGCAACAAAGGCAGATGGTATCCTGAGCTGCATTAGAGAATCCAAACAGCCATACCAGAAAGTGACTGTTTATCTGCAGGTGAGTTGCAAAGTTAAAACAAAACAAAAAATACAAGTAAAGAAAGAGTTTTAATACTAATGACACAGAAGCTTTCTTTTGGCAGATGAAGCAATCAGAACTGGACAAACTGGGAGTATTTGGGAGTATGCATATGAATACGACAAAGGACTTAGAAAAATCAAAGGTCATTTTATGGCCAGAAGTCTAGAACATGAGAATTATGATCTGGTAAATTCTGAAAGATTACATATATCAGTAAGGAGAATTTTTGGGAGAAACATTTCACTGTTCTTTTTCCCTGCACAAATTTATTTCATAAGTAGTTGTGAGCACTGCAGCCACTATGTGAAACAAACTTAAGCCCTATGCACCTTTGCACTTTCCCCCCCTCACTCTGATTACACTGCATACCATCTAAGTACATAGGAAGATCACTTTTATTGATACAGGAGAACTTCCTAAATGGGACCAATCCTACCCTTGCCAGTTACTGTGAAATATCTCTCACACATTTGCCTGTCCTAGACAACACAGGTCTCCTAACAATTAAACCAGATCTCAGAGACAATTCTGAATCACAGCCATAACCCTTCTGTCTGCAGACATTAGTCTGAGGAAAGGAAGAAATCTTCAGAATGAAAAAGAACTGAGAGACACAATTAAAGAACAGCCCTGATTTATTTAATTTGTTAGATGTGGAGCAGAAACACTTAATATGCAGTTAATACCTAGATCATCAATGAAATTGGGCACTGGATGGAGAGACAAGATAAAACTACTGGGTATCTGTTGCATGACAACATCATCATAAATGGATGTATGAAGTAAGACTTCTTCAGAACAGGCCACCAAAAAAAAATTGTGAGGGCTTTTGGTTGTCACTCCGAGAGTGCTTATCCTTGTGGTCTTCCCAAACAATGCTAACAGTGATCCTAGAAAAGACCTTCTTCAAGGTGATATAATATGTAACTCCTCTATTATTGTTGGGTTATTTTGCACTTATCAGCTGCTTTCTATGTGAATCCAAGAAACTCTATTTTTCTGTGTTTGTTTAGACTTTCAATTTATATAGAACCCTGATCAAAAATATTAGCTAGAAAGAGATAAGTGCATTTTCATGTTTCCCAAAGCCACTACCGCTATCACAATCCAAGGAGATGCACCACAGGAGTATTAAAGAATGCTTGTGATCCAAGTCAGCAAAAGAAAAGGGGTCCCATCACCTACTAATTTTATAAATTATCTGAAGACAGTAAGTTATATTCTTCTGAATATAAGCCTTTTTTCAAGCTTATTTTGAAGCCACAGGCAGAGTCTTGCTCTGCTCACCTCCAATCCCCTTCACAGCAGGAATAGTTTGAGCTGTATCAACCTTAATTTCACACAGAGACATACAGGGTAGCTGAAATCAGGAGCTGTTTTTGAAATTCTTTTCTATGTTAATGAAGTAGTAGACCTAGAAAAAGTCTGGCAATCTCAGTGACTCAAAGTTACTGATACTCCACATGTTTCTGCACTGAAAACTTTTCACTCAGCTACCCCAGGAAGAATGGGCTGACATACCCAAAGATGTTTGATAAAAATGGAGTGTTTAACTCACTTATTCTGTCCAACACATGCAAAGACTTAATTTCCTTCACTTCATGAACTATTTCAGTGCACCACATGATTTTTATTCCTTTCTATGTGATTTGAATTTGCCATCAAAATATTTTCAATATTTGACTGCAACAGTTCAGAATTGATCCGAGTATCCGATTTCAGAGCTTGCTTTCCTTGCTTGAAATAGATTTGAATCTTGATTCCTTCCATTTTTCCCATGAGAAAGTTCATGAAGTATGTAGCCTGACAGGAGCCACTGTTGGTGAGAAGTTTTTGAAAAAGAAGCAGAGGCTATAGAATGATAATCAGTCTTTGGGTTTTCTTGTTACCTTACTGTTTTCAGGGACTTCATAAGAGAAACAAAGTGGTAGCATTCCTGCTTACCTGATCTGGGAAGGTGATAACAACCAGCAAAGTGAAAAAAACCAATTCTGTTGAGTAAAGGTCCCTCAGTTAAAAAACCCTGGTTCCCTGGTAGGACAGACATGTCAGCTCATTAGTGAGGCTGAAACTACGTGATGAGGAATTTCTGGCTTTGTAAACTCTATGTGAAGGTTTGGCACAAATAAAATTAGAGAACAGCCAAGAAGCTCTTTATCATCTGATTTTTTTTAATTCCAGGATTCCTCTCCAACCACTCCTTAAACTGAAAATTATTACCTGCGCATTAGGATTCTGCAGTGGTAACTGGACCAGAAAACTCAGTCATTAAGTCATGCAGCAGTTTGTTATGACAGCTGGGTATTTCCTCCATTGCTTGAGTGCAACAAAAGAGCATCTTTCTATTGTTATCTTTCAAGAAATCTGGGGAGATGTGTAAAGCTACTGGCATAGAGATGTTCTTGTATCTGCAACCACTGATATCCAAAGCGTAGTTCTAAAGTTATATGCTCACTTAGGCAAAAGTGTGTGGTCAGGTTTGTTTGGGTTTTGGTTTTAGGGTTGGTTTGGGGTTTTCTCCCCTTTTTTTTTTTTCTTTTAAGCAGCTGACTTGGCTGTTTTCTAGCTCTGGTTTAATCTGCTAGTATTCCTGTGCAATGGAAGTAGGAACTCCTTGGGAATTATGTGCATGTACAGCTGCATGCCCTGCAAGTTCAAGCCACATTTTACAGTCCATTCTTCTCAGTTCTGATCTTCTGCACTTCATTCTGCTGAGAGCAACAGGGGAACAGGCACTGAAGATTATCACCATAGTTGAATTTCAGGAAGGCATGAGGAAAATATGTATTCCTATCATACATCTACTAATGTGTGCCCTTTCACGATAACTGTCCCACAAATCTTCCCTCACTTCTAAGACTATCCCTGTTTGCAGGCACCAGTTTCATTTTCTGGCTTTGGCAAGAGGCACAACTTGAAAAGCAGAAGAGGTAGAGAAGTGGCTCAGTTCTGCAATCAAAGACAGGGCTGGTGGAGCAATAGGTAGGGTGTTTCTTTACATGAAGCTCTACTTCCTTTTCATTTATGGATTACACGATGCTGCTTTCTTCAAACTATTTTTGTTCTGCATCAAGGAACAAAGAGCCAAAGCAGAAAGACCAGCTTCAATTCAGTTCTATTTCATTCCCCTCTTGTCAAGAAAATCTGATCAGGTATGCTTGTACCCAGAATAGTCTGAAAAAAAACCAGACAACTATACTCTGTGTACAGAGGTAGCTGAGCTTCCAGCTGAAACATCAGAAGGGCAGGAAGAACTAATCTTTTCTTTTACTTCTCTTGTCTTTTCCCACACTTACTTTTTCCCCACCAAAAAACTTTAGAGAACCGGGAACATAATCATGCCCTCACAAAAGGAAGAAGAGACAAAGAATTAGCCTCCTAAAGTTAAACACAATTTTAGCATGCAATGGGGAACTGGATAAAACACTGTCCCAGGATGCTGATCTAAAGAACAGCTTAAGATGTCAGAATATCCATTCCAAAAATGCTGCCAAAATTTTAATTTGATAATAAGCCATGAGTACAGATATAAGAAAGGAGGGAATGACAGGGCATGGGGCATACCATCACCACTGCATTTGATCCTGGTTACCAAGCTACAGACAGAGTGAAATCACAGACTTGTGTATTTACTTGGAGAAAAAAACACTTCTTGTGGGTAAAATTCATGTCTCTGGAAATACTAGGTCTGACGCATATGTTGTTCAGAGACACTGCAAATTCTCTTATGGAAGCTCACAGATAAAAACAGTTTCCTCAGAGAAACCAAGATAAATCTTTGCTTCTCATGTACATCTTAGATTCTGTCCTAAATGAATGAGGGAATAAGGGCAATTAGAAGAAGAAAAAAGCTTCAATTAGCATACAAATATCTTGGTAATCAGGCAATAATAGCAAAGGAAATGCAGAAAAAATGCATGACAATTTAATGGGGAATTCTTAAAATATTGTATTTTGTAAAGTTTATCTAAGTGTGTATGTGAC
>JAWWEU010000158.1:38000513-38012208 GCA_035583155.1 Acropternis orthonyx | reverse complement strand
GTTTTGATAACATACAATATTCTCAAGGTTTGCTTGGATATAGTAGAGATGCTTTATATTAATGAATTGTGACCAGGGTTTTGCTTTTTTATTCACAGAACAAGTCACAGTTTCTGCACATACTAAAATGCACACTAACATTTAATATTTTTCTACAATTTCTTCTATTTATTTCTAATTTGAATCCATGCAATGTTGTTTTCATTTGTAAATACAAAGGAAAGAGACAATGACACAAAGAGGAATGTCCTGCGAAATATGAGCTTAACCATACGGGTTAAAGTGTCTAAAATAACTTTTTTTCCTGTTAAGAATAGCTCAGTACATGCTATTATGAAGCAAGTACCTTATGAAATTACTCTGTAGACACCAATTATTCACACAGTACATAATGCATTTTTCTGCTAGGTAAAATTAAGATTCAGCAATGAAACCACCATGCCCAACAATTTGCACAAGAAAAATGGAAAGAGGATACATAATTAGAAAAAAAAATGAAAGCCTTATGCTCTGATTTCAGCCAAACCTTAAATCTTAACAGAAGTGAATTTGGTGGTCTCTGAACTGAAATCACCATACCCACCTGTTTGTGCAGGAGAAAAAGAAAAGAGCAGACATAAATTGGTGGAACAAACAAAAGCCCTTTCCTGCTACACTCTAATTTCTATCAGCTCTTAAACCCGTGTGGAAATGAGTTTGCTGATTTCAACTGAATTTCACAGTTAGCAACAGAAAACTAGTTTCAATTATTAGCTACAATTTCATTTGATTAAAAGCCCTTAATCTAGAGATGCCCAGGACTCTGCTAGCTTGTAAATTAAGTTAACATTTTCCTTCACCTCAAGACAGGAGGATTGCTCAGAGCTAGGATTCAATGCACCACGTGTTTTACAAAGATAAACAAGTGCATTATGTTACGGTAATACTTTAACCTTCATGAGCCACGAAGTAGTCCTCTCAAAATATTTGAATATTGTTCTCTGATTGTTATTAGGTATCCACCATATTTCAGGGGACTCTGGAAAGCAGGAACAACTCTGTTTTTATCAGAGGTCTCGTGGATGTACCGGAACTTGGACCTAAAAACCCAAACAAACAAACAACAAAAAAAAAAAAAAAAAAAAAAAATCTACTTCCCTGTCCACTTGCAAATCTTGGTGAAATATATCCACAGGATTGTATCACTTGTAGAATAATGTCAAAGAATTTGAAGAGCATTAACTTGCATAAACTTGGCCTACCGATAAAGTTAAACTGCAGCTGCTTTTACAGTAGAGGCATTTACAATACAGTTTTATATTCATTTCAATAGTCTATATTACACTACTGTTCTTTTTTCTCTTTGTGTGTGTTATTCATCTGGACAAGATCTCTTTTCACTGGGAATAACAGAAAGTCTGGGATTTATTGCTATAATGAAGTTCTTTCAAATCTCTGTTTTCTCTCTCTAAAGGACAGGAGGATAGGCGTTCATCTCATCAGGCAGCTTATTAGGATTAGCACTGAGTAAGACACCACAGAATGTCAAGCCTATCAGTTACTAAACATGCATCATACAAACTTTGTCTTTGCGAGAACCTCTGCTCTGCATTTGTCATCCACCTGAATAATTAACAAGTACATGCTGCCTGCCAGCAGCTTTGGGAATTAATTTTCCCAGATTAAACGCAGATCACGTCTGCAAAAAACTCAGACCACACACATGCTGCATTACTACCTTTCAAACTTTAAAAGCAAGGAAACAAATTTTATTATGGTCTCAACTGAGTCTGACTTAAAACTTATTTATTATAGGTAGGACTTTATAATCATTATGAAGTGGTCAGAGAGGTTTTAACACCCAACTAATGCAACAAACCAACATGGAGCTCTCTTTAGTTGGCATGAGGAGAAGCTATTTAAATAAATCTTCCATTGAACACTCCAGAGTTGCTTCACTGTTTAATGCTATTCTATTCCCAAAATACTGAGACAGTCATAGGGAAAATCAAATGTCTGTAAACACTGAGGTATTTTTGAACTTGAAGTATTTACTCTAGGCTCTTTAAAAATACATATAGAGATGATAACTGCAGCATGCAAGAGCATGTATAAAGATGCCAGGGACTAAAAACAAATGAGGTATCTCATTACTTTATATTTTCTATGACCTAAAATAACACCCCAAAATCAGAGGCCTATTAAAGACTGGGTTCTATTTGCAATGAAAAATATAACTGATTATTGAAAATTATGAAAAACACCCTTTTGCTCTATGCTTAATGAAAATAATTATTTTATATGATACAGGGATATTTACAATGATCATAGGGAAGTACATTTTCTAAGAAGGAATCCAAGTGGAAAAAGGATTGAGATTTATGGCTTCCCAGACACCCTTTCTGAATGGCCATTCTGCAGCACACTGACAGTTAGGAAGCAATATGATGTAGTTTGCAGACATGAACCATTTGCCACGAGCCTCCATGAGTCCAGTACCTAATAAGAATAGCAATCCCAAAGATGTCCACAAGGAAATTTGCAATCATTTTTCCCAAACAAAAAGGATGGGAAACAAAGCAAACATACACGTAAGCTTAATGCCCTAAATTTCGTAGGATTTGAGTGCAACAGGACACCTGTATGAAGGGGAAGACTCCATCCATAGCAAAAGCATGCCATATCTACCTCACTGCAGGAGTTATGCCTATGTACCTCTAACACAAAGTCTACATCCTGTCAGACTCTGCAAGTTTTCATGGGTATATATAACATGCCAGACTAGGGCCTGTCTTAAAGAGAAACATCACTTGAGTAAGGCAAACAATGTGTTCTTCCCTTGAGCCTTCTGTCCTGAGATGCAGCATTTCTACAGAATAGAGACAATTCAAGACCTCTTGGGTGCATTACTCTGATCTTCTATTTGCCTTTCCTATTAAGCTTCTGGAGACTCACTAGCCCTGCATAATCTATCCAGATGTAGATACTACTGCACTTTCCTTTTGGTTAAGTGCATTGCAATATTTTTACTACCTTCTTAAAAATTGGGGTTTGAGGGAATTTAACAGGGGAGGAATTAACTGCACAATTATATTCATAATACATAGAGCAGTAATAGATGACGACATAACATGTTATTCTAGTAAATACTGAAGGCAGTGATTAAAGATGGCTCTTCTATTTGCGTTTAGTCTGAGCTTTGTACTGTTTCCAGCTCATAGAAATTAATGCAAGAGTTCCATCTGAATTTTCTGAATTCAGAAAAACCTATGTGCATATTTATACATATTCCTTCAAAAACAAATAAAAAAAATAATTAAAATGGAAGACAAGGGGGAAAAAAAACTAACCAAAAAAGCACCTGAATGATACTAGGTATGTTTTTTCTGGTTTTAAGAGGTTGTATGATGTATGACAATAAACATATCTATTTGTTATATAAAATAATGCTATATTTTGAATCTACATCTCCAAAAATCTTTCTATTCTCTTAAATTTACTATCAACAAATAAAGTGATTACCACTCCTGTGACCTGTATTAAACCCCACCAATTAATGTGAATGAATTATCAGTTAATCATCAGAGTAAACAAAATTCTATTAAATAATTGTACTGAAATGCAGTACTTATTACATTGCTAAACACTGCTGTAATCATCTACACAAAAATAATTTTCTTTTTTGTTCTTTACTCATTAATAATCACCCTCAGAAATAAATAGTTTGTATAAAATTAACATACTGCATCTATATTTCTTTTCATTTTTGAAAAAAGTAACAGTTTTTTCATCTCCAATATTACAGCATAAACTTTATCCAGGGAAATGACTGAATGCAAAGACAGACTTATGGGGTTTTTTAATTCATGTTCTCCATGTTTAATATTTTGCTACTGTTATTGAAATTTAAATTGAAAAGGCTTGGTATTGTCCAAAGCAGAGACCTAGTTCTAACCACAGTATGCCTATCACTAGCAAACCAAAATTGAGGCCCTGCCCTTGGCCCTGGGGCTTAATCTCTGGGTAATGCTGGAAATGTTGTTCCATGCATGGATTAGCAAATTAAAAGAAGTTACAAATCTCTGCTGTGACTTCTCTAACTCCTGCAGTCCCTAGATCATCATCCACAATTACAGCGGTAGGTTTATGTGTTTTGAAAAGACATGGCAGGAAAAAGCAAATTGACAGAAAGATTTCTGTAAACTATAAATGGGAACTATCCATGCCAAAAACCAAAGGCACAGTGGTAAACATGCACAAGCATTTAATTTAGAGTTAATAGATAATATTAAAAACTATCAGAGAGTTCATTTTGTCAAATGTAACTGGTTTTATTTCATAAAAAAAAATAACAAAAACTCCTATGACTATCCACCAGGCTAGATATAGGACACTATCCACCAGGCTAGATATAGGACACTATTTAGAAATTTAGCTAATAAGGATTGCTATAACACAAATTAATCCAATTTTTTCCTGTTAGTGTTGAAAAGTTAATATTCAGTTCAAGCCTCCTGCAATTTTGTTTATACAATGTTTTAACAGAACATTCAAATTGGTTAGCATCTTATCTTACACGATACACAGGTTTGAGTCTACTTTTATTAAAACTGTGATACTTACTGATCTCAGAATAGATGTAGGTATAATAACTATTACTATTATTTGCCTATTATACGCAAGTGTTCTTTCAATACAGTAACATATATTCCACTTAGAATTTTTTTATTTTTTTAACCATTCTCAAGGAAAAAAAGTCCTCCAGCAACTTTCTAAGCAATGCTCCCTGCAAAGAAGCACGCATTACTATCTTAAGAAAGAGAGAAAAGTCAAATAACTGAATATTCGTACATTCTCACTGAATATTTGAGGAAGTGAGGGTATTCAGGCAGACTAATGTTATGCCTCCGATTTGTTAGGAGGATGCATAAAGAATATGCTACATTATATAGGCTCTTATGATACCAACTATAAACCCTTTATATTTGTATATTTAAAACCAAAATTTAACATTATCAGTGGAAATTTGCCCAGCATCTGAATATTAGTTAATTTTTGTTCAACTTATCCAAGAAGGAGCTGATGTATTTTAAGGAGAAATAAAAACTTGCTTGAAATTTATGAGAAACATAACACTTGCTTCTGTCTATATTCTAAAGTAATTTCACCCAAGCACCAGTTGCACTAGTACCCAGATCAAGTCTGAGGAACTTGAATGAATCTGAAACACCACCACCCTGCCATAATCCTGAAATATCAAAAACTGCAGGAAGCAAAGCAGATTTCAGTATAACTGGTGAAATACCCCAGCCACTCTGCTCCCATGACTCTTCTGGGATGAAATATCACCTATGACTCATGCTGTTATGCTCAGCAAATGTGAGTGTGACTGGAGGTATCCATAACCTGATGGAAACATGGTCTTTTCCACTAGTAGTGTGGCCCCTTGGCCCATGTATCAAAGACACCAATTAGTTTTTCATTGGGGGGCGGTGCAGTAGTAATGGGGGCCAGTAATGCCACAGACTGGCTGTTTAGAAGACTCTAAGGACAGAAGGAAGACTCTTGACATTTCCTGATCAAAAAAAAAGCAAAGAGCGCCTGATGAGGCTGCACTTCCCCAACCACGTGAGCTTCATTAGCTAATCAGGACTATGTTCAGGACAGACGCACAAGCCACTATGCATAGGAGCTGTAAGAAGAAAGAAGTTCTCTGGGGGTTGGAAAACAGAAGATGTTTTGCCCTTGCTCACAACAATTAAATTTTGAGCACTGATTTTATGCACTAATTACAATTAAGAGTCTTTCACTGCCTCTGACAATAATATAACATATATTACTTTCCTCTTCAAGGATCAGTAAAACAACTTGAGATTGGTGGCAAAATTACAGGCAGAAAAGTCAAGGGATTCGACCATTTAGTTTGAAAGTCAACTAGGAAATTTAAACCAGAATTATAACACAAAGTCTGGACTAATGTAAAAGTTTCTATGGTGGTTTTGTTTGGTTTTTTTGCCCAGACCTTTTACTTATAAAGGAGCCTGCAGCATTTCTCTGAACTACCTTGTAAGCAATGATAGAGGGACCAAAACACAGCTAAACTGTTCTGAAAGTGTATTTACAAGGCAGACCTGGCCTAATGAGTTAGAATGGTTTCTGTATTCAATTATGCTTCTTGTCTGACCTACACAAACCACTTGAGGTGCAGAAGGAAATTCAGTGCCCAAATCCACTCCAGCTACTGGGTTTTTTCTTCAAAGAGTTCCAGCAAGGGTCCCAATCTGCAAGAACTGTGATGCTGATTCTGCAGTACTATTGTCTTTCTCATAGGAAGTTGGCTGGGACCACCAACTCATTTCACATAGGCCATCCAGGAGCCATCAGATGATAATAGGTTTTAGTTTCCACCCACCTGGGCTGCATTCAAACTAGTGACCTAAGGTGGAGGTCTCCACATCCCATTACCAAACCCTCAAGCCGTTTAGTATCCTCATGTAGTAAGCTTTTCTTGCAGCAGAAAGTCAAGAGACACTAAAAAGCTGTCTGTATTTGAAATCTGTGCTCAAGTACATGGTCAGTTAAAGCTTTTTGATGCAAGTACAATATTTCAGGTATTAAATTGGATGAATATTTTTGTGTGCAAGGATAAAATAGATAAAAATCAAAATATAATATTTTACCATAAAATCTGAAATTAATTGTTTATATAACCCAAAAGTTAATTATTGGTATTAACAGATATTAAGTCTCTGCATGGTCCTGCTAAAAAAATAAACCATCAGCAGGAATTTGAAAATGTTTCAAGACATTAAAGTGTATCTATTTTTAATAAATTAAAGACTGAGCTACATGTAAATTATATGTTTAGTATTTAATGCTATATTCACATACAGTGTATTTTCTATTCACTAATGCTAGGCTTTTTAATACACAGTTTAAAATATTAGGAACTGTAAATTATCTTGTGTTAAATATGCCAAGTACTTCAGAAGTGTTAATTAATGTATTATTAAAGCAGTTTTTAGGAGGAGTGAGAAGATATTTTAAGCAGTATGAGTTTTGACTAGAGTAAATGCACATATATTTGCAATTAGTTTAAAAAATTATTAAAAATTATCTTGTACTAAATAATATAAAAGGATTTTTTGGGGGGGTGGGGGTTTATGTTTTCTGGGTTTGTTCAGTTTTCTTTAAATAAACATACCAAATACTATGCTAGGTTAAAAATACTTTCTCTGTAACACTCAACCTTGACTTAATCAGATAAAGATGAAAGTGAAGAATTTTGCCACCAGTGTTTTTTACTTAACTCACTCAGTTATGCCTTTCAGCTTGGTATATTTTATATGAAGGATATCTTGTTAAAACAACTGTTGAAGGCAAGTCATGTCATATCAACCACACACCATACCCTATGGGAGCTCAAATATTCCAAAATCCATGTTAATATAATCCTGGCACACAATTCAACTAAGGAAATACAGCAGGTTTTCAGTGGCATGCACGACTTCGTATAAGTGCCATCATGTTATCTGTATGTCTTCCAGAAATAAGGAAATGCCATAGCAAGGATTAAACTGAATCAATTTAGGAAGGTAAATATTGTTAACAAGCACTATAGTATAGCCTAGTAGATTATTCTAATCTCTATTTATCAACTAACAAATAGGCTGCAATTCTCAGTGCAGTTTCCAACAATATATCTATAGGACAGCAATATTCTCTGGCTCAAGAGACCAATGCAGCTTCTCAACAAGGGTTTGCAGCTTTCTAATACAAGATTTACTATGCATTATGCCATGTGCTTCCGTCATCCTTTTACAAAGTGGTTTAAAAAAAATATGTAGCACCTTGTCTATCTAAATCTTTTGAGTGTGTTTTGCCCTGGCCACAAAGACTAAATACAGTTGTTAGGACATCCAAAATGTCTTCTGGAATACTTTCTACAGAGCAAGAGTAATGCTTGTTGTAGGATTTTGAACATGAGAAACAAAAAATTTTACAGTCATTTAGCTTTCACTGAAAAAGAAAACAAAGCAGGGGATCCAACAGAGCTACTGAAGTATGTAAGTTCTTTGCTACTCACAAAATGGACTGAAAACTTTCATATTATGGACACCAGAAAAGTGGAGACAGAAACAATCATGGAGGTGCTTAAAAATTTTAGTAAGCTGGTCAACTAGGAGTTCTTGCCAAGAAAGTTTTATTTTATTATTTGGGCTAAACCCCAAATCAATGTTGTTTTTGTTGTTTGTTTTTTTTTAATTAGGGAAAAAGCTAAATTTAAATAAATAAATAAATAAATAATAATAATAATAATAATAATAATAAAAACTTGGCAAAGGCAATTCTCCTTTTTAACCAGGCCACCCAGCAGGCTGACATTCAGATCTTGGACTGTATTTTTCAAAATATTTTCTCTTTACTGACAGAAGCTGCTATAAAAAATTTGTCTCAGCATCCAGTTGGTGATTGACAGTGGGGCCAGAGAGACTGCAGTAGGCTTAAGCAAGGAAAAAGAGCCCTAGCTGTGCCACAGTGGTGAAGTAGTACAAGGTTTACACACAATAATAAGGAGAGATAAAAGCATGTCCAGGACGCGTTTCTGACACAAATGAAAGAACACTAATGATACAATAATAGGCATGACATTAAAATGAAAGTCTAGAAACACAACATAAATAAAAATAGAAAAAGATTCCATTGTGCTTTCCTAAAATGTTTAAATGGAAAAGAAGCAAATCCACCTTCTAGATCTGAAAACTCTTTACATCTTCCAGTATGTTGGAGTATGTGGGATCCAAATTTTGAAGTCACAAAAAGCTGTTTTCCCTGTCTTTGTGTTTCTGTTATTCCAAATGTTAATTAATCAAATATTCTGGTTTTAAAGACCATTAATTGATTTTAGTCCCCAGTCAGACAATGGAGTTTTGCAAAAATCCTGATATATGATCAAAAACCAGCCACAACCATTCAGCAGTAAACACAGGTAAGCTTACTGTTTAAAACTGACTAATAAGTCTTGGGTTGAATTTGAACATTTTTGCCATTCAAATACCTACATTTTTTCTGTCCAGAGAAGGGAGGAAACTACACTACACAATGAGGAAACTTTTCCTCATCCAAAAGAACACCAGAAAACCCCACCGCAAAAATCCCAAAACCCCAGAGAAGCCATGAAACAGTGTTTCACTTGTTATTGTGGAAGGGACACTGAAGTGTTTTAACCACGTGTTCGTCTGCTGTGTCCTGATTGACTCTGCAACTGAGAATACAATTAACTACTTGCAATGAGCAGTTAAATCTCTCCATAAGTGATTTCTAGATGAATATGGAACTCAGAGGCCTTGTTTTGTTTTCCAGAAATGTTACAACTGCAGTCAGCATATTTTCAGTGTATCTGACCAACCTGTAAAATCTAAGCTGTAAGCTGACGCACAGCAGATCTTCCATCTCATGCACAATATCACAGCAGCCGTGGAAGACTCCTTGCCACTCATCTTGCTACTGTGGTTGAGTTTTGCTATGTCCACAAGCTTTTAAGCTTCCTCTAGTTTGAGAAAACTGGATCATTGTCTTTCATGATCTCACTAGCACAATGACTAGGCATGGACTTTCCTGGTTCCCCCTCCACTACAGACTATTATATTTCTGCAAGACAATGCCAGCCTTGTTGACTAGCTGTCAGGAGCAGAAACAAAGAGCACGAACCCCTGTGGTTTTGATCTCACCTTTCCAGTACACAAAGAAGTGGAAGCAAAAGGTATACAGATTTTTCCATGTGTTCCAAATTACCCTTACATTTGCTAGCACACAAGGCTGTGGACAATACAGTTCTCCAGTTTGCCCATCACCCATGAGAATGGCCTGAGCTTCAAAAAGTGCTCTGTGAGGACTGCAGTACTATCCACATCTGCCTCTGCCCCCTCACCACTGGAGCAGTCAGCCTCTGCTTGTGTTATTCTTTTCAGCCACATTTCTTCTGCCTCAACTGACTTTCAGCTAACCAGGGACGCTGCTCCTGCACCTTGTATGAATTTCATTTTTCTCAGTAAGAGCGTTACCCATTGATACTTCCCATGTCCAACCCAGTGTTTCTGGCTCTACAATTCTAAAGACTCAGTTTTAAACAGTTTTAAAGACTCAGAGATAACAGGTAGCCTTTTTTCTGCTGTTGTGAGCACTCTTCCTATAGGCATGCTCTGAATCAAATGGGAATGATTTAACTTTTCTGTTGTACATGTTTGTGTGCCTCTGAATATATATATACGTGCACAACAGTGTGATAACCAAGCTCACACGTCTGCAGACGACATTTGCTACCTAGGGCAAGCTACACTCATATGGTGATCCATCCCCTCATGTGAACCACATATCCAGAGGGTAATCGTCCTAAATACCTAATTATTTAAACTGAATTTTTAAATTACAACCAGTGAACTGCCTTCAATCACAAATATTTTTGATCCACATGCCATAACTATTTTATAGAGACTTTTTTTAAACTGTATTATGACAAATAGCTATGAAAAGAGAGTTTGCAGAAGAGGTAAAATGCTATTGTTCCAATTAGACAGGAATTTATGCACTCAGGAACTAGTGACAATGCAAGGCACAAGGCAAATGAGAGACCAGTCATATGGCAATTGAAATAGTAGTTGCTATTACCTTTAACTATCTAATAACAACCTATGCATCTCAAGTAAGGTAGATCCAATTGAATTTATATTAAATCCAGTCTTCCTCTGACAGTTTCCTCTGGAAAATGAATCTCTGGAAAAGCCACCCAATTACTCTGGTAGGAACTAAAACGTAGAAGTGTGACCAATGCTTTAGAAGAAAACAACTGCTCTCAAACCACTCTTGTTTTCAAGAAATACTACTGAGACAGAAAGGAGATTGTTGGGGTTTAAGGACATAAAGGACTTTAAAAGATTAAAAAAAATATTTAAGGTATTCTGACTTTTTTCTTAACAGTTCTTGAAAGATGGCAGGGACATGGTCAAAGAAGTTAAAAATAAGGTCAGAGAAAAAACACGCACTTACAAAATCATGCACTTACAAAAACATGCACTTACAAAAAACATGCACTTACCCTGGGCACTTACAAGAATTGGTTTCACATAGCAGAATATGTTTTGAGAAAATTGTGTCATACATATACACATATTCAATCATGGGGTTTTTTTCATCTGACTAGAACAAGGATAAAAAAGCAGCATATTTTCACATTTTAAATCTGCTTTCAGATACACCATTGAAGAAGCCACATACCAAAAAGATCTGTAAGCAATAGTATGATAGTTCATTACACAGCAATATTTTTTTTCACTAGTGTGGCAAATTACAGCTCTGACCTAAATTTTCATGTTTATCGAGTGGATTGTTCACTACCATATAATAAACATTGTAACACCCATATTTACATTTTAACTAGTATTTTTTTAAACCCTTGCATCTCAGACCATAATGAAATTATGCAGTACAGTTCCCCAATTACCTCCATACTTTGTTATATTCACCTGTTTTTCCCTATCAGACACTGTTTGCTGTGCCATCTGGAATGCATTGTGGTCTCCTGAACACAAGCCTCAAGCCAGGGGAAACATGGTTGGAAGTGATGAGCACATTAAAACGAGTATCAGGCACCAGTCTACCTATCCAGACACTCCCAAAAGCTCTACACAGTGTGGGCATCCCTGCCACAATGAAGAAC
>JAWWEU010000158.1:37970838-37996070 GCA_035583155.1 Acropternis orthonyx | reverse complement strand
CCCCCCCCCCCGGCTTGTTTTTGTGGGTCTTTTTGGAGTTTTTGGAGGAGGAGTTTCAGAACAGCAACACAGGATCAATTCTTGCCTAAAACAATGAAAATTTGTCACCTTCTTATTGCACTCAGGTTGAAGTTTGTTTCTTGCTTTCATTGACTCTTTCCCTAAAAGTACTGAATTTTCTTTCTTTTCAAAAGTGTGTGTTTTATGTATGTGCATATATGTACATTTGTGAATACGAACATGGAAATTTTAAGACCATAAACACCTGACAAAAACAAAAATTTTACAAAATGCAATACAAGTCTTGCTTTCTGTATACCAGTTTGAGGTGATGCAGACATTGCTAAATATTTGCGTGTTTTAACTGGAGCACTCTTTGTCTTAAAGGGAAAGCAAATCAGTATGACTAGTTTAAACTGATTATAGGTACAACTATAATAAAGGAATTTTAACAAAAGTCAACAATTTCATCATAATTAAGTTCAGGTTTAGTGATACGGCTGCATCTGGATATCAAATGAGAGTAGTGTCACTTTTGCATCATGAAGGCCTATGACTAGGTAGAAGAATACATAGATTCCAAAATAACATAATTTAAGCCTTAAACCTAAGCAAGATACAGCCCTGCACAGGGGTGTTGAGCAGCCAAATAAAGAAAAAAGAAATCCTGAGACCACAATTTTGAGGTTTGCTCAAAGAAATACTTTTGGGAGGTGGAGGGAAAATGAGGAATAAAATGTTATCAGAAAGGTTCATTTCTAGTTAACTCTAAAGTTATTTTTCAATAAATCCTTGTGCTTGATGACTTCATCATTTAATCTTCCTGTCATCTGAAAAGCACATTTAATTCTAAATAAAAGCATCATTTAGAAAATAAACCAAAAATAATTCATTAGGGAAGAAAACTAATATGAAATATTTCAGGGCCTCCAAAAAACACCTCTTTGCCCTTCTTTTTGGATAAACACATTCACTACATTTGCTAAGTATTTGCAAATAATCTAGCTTTGTTTCCAGGAGCAGTTAAAAAAAAAGAGAAAGAAAGAAAAGGAAAAAAAGGAAAAAAAGAAGGGAATTCACTAGTAGCCGTCACTAAAAACACCAATTTTCAAGGGAGAATAGTTTTCATATTTCAACAACATCGCTATGCAAAACCAGCCTCAATTACTTTAAAGAAAGACTGCAGCCATCTCGTACTGCTGGTAAAGAGAGTGTGCTCATGACTCACTGCCCCTGCTTGGTTGCAACTCATCAGTGCCGGCAGCCCTAATCTGCTCCCAGACATTATGACCAGCAGCTCTGATATATGGATTAGATCTACCCCAAGTACTCTGTGCAGGGAAAGAACTCCTTGAGCCCTTTATTCCCTAAGGAGTACCTGTGCAGGAGAATAAATCAGTGATATGAAAGAAAACATAAAATCCTTCCCAGTAAAATTTGCAGATGACACAAAAGATAATAAAATGGTAAATACCAGGGAGTTGTCAGTTCCACAGATTGCATGGCAGCTTGGGCTCACCTGAATAAGATGTGTTTTAACAGAGCTGAGCACAAAGCTGTCTATCTCATAACTAAAAGCACAGATTCCAAACAAAGACAATATAATAACCTAGGAAGAGGCATATGGATGACAGTGGATAACCAAATTAATATTAGCCTACAGTGCAATACCCTAGCTAGAGCAGTGAAAAAGATCCTTTGATGTACAAGGAAGTAAACAAGGAGAAGCAATAGGAAAGGATTACATAAATCACTACCAGTGTTGAGACAGCGAATCTTTCTGTTTCAAACAGCATGCAACAACATGGTTCAAGTTTATATCTGTGATCCCCCAGCATTCCCACAGGAACAACTAATGGACTATACTAGTATTCAAACTAGGAAGATTTAATCAAACAGCTATAAGAAGCATTCAAATTTTTGAAAACTTGCCCTGCTAAGAACAAGAAATTCGTGTCAAAGAGGAGAATAAATGATCACTAGTTTACTGTCTACATATATTTAAATGGGATGGTGGGGGAAAATGAGAAGTATCATGAATATTAAAAGAGGACTTTTCAGCTTCTTAATATTGGATTTCACATTTTTCTGCTACATAAAAGTTAGAAAAATTCAGACTGAAAATTAGGTAACAATAACTACTGAAATACAGTTCATCTAAAGAGAGGCAGGATTTTCTTTCACCTGAAGTTCTTATAATCAGCATTTGCCTTCTAAAAAGAAGCAGAAGTTGTAAGACTGTGTTAGTACCCTATACTGTTCTTTTAAAGCAAAAGATGACAATGAGTTGGAACACTGTCATTCAAAAGCATAAATGCTCCAGGATACCTTTGTTAACTGCAACTCATGTCACTTATGTGAGCTTTACATGACGTATTTAGCCAGCTCCTTATATTTGGGGATAGTTATTTCCCCTTTTCCCAAGTTGTCGAATGACCATTTAAACTCTTAGTAAGCCAAGGGAACTGCTCACTGCTTTCCCAAGTAGTATTTTGGATATACTTGGTATTAATGCTCCTGTATTTGCGCAAAGCAGCGAGTTACTGATAGAGCATGGGAAAATGAAATCTTGCTGAATACAGAGAATAGCTTAGTCACAAATAATTTGAATTGATTTTCCATTTCTGAAACCACTAATACATCTGGTGAAAATAACCCAACAAAACTACACCACAAAAAAACCAAAAAAACCAAAACCAAACCAAAACAAAAAAAAACAACAAAACCCATGAAACAAACAACCCCTTCAGATCTAAAATGAGAAAGAAATGCAAAAGAAATTTCAGTAGAATATAAAAAAACCCTGGTTTTAACAGGCACTTAGCAAACTGTGACTAATATCCTATTGAAAGGGTGCAGTTAAGGGACCTGACCTGAAGACCCAGACAGTTTAACAAAGGTAATTGTCTAATTGGTCAATTGACCAATACCAAATTGACTCAGAATATGTATTACAATTAGATACTGCAAATCTTAAGTGAATCTTGAATTTATTTTTTTTTCTTTTAACTATAGACTGAACAATATTTTGTAAACCTAAACATGACCCTGTACTATTCAGTGGAAGAAAATTTTCAGGTAACATGTAGGCATCACGCCTATTCTCTATTCAGTCTACATTCCATTAATCTCAAAGCAAAATTTTGAAGCCAGTGCAACATCTAACTGCACCATAATCAAAATATGACAAAATTTCTGTTACTAAAAAGTGATATTTTTTGAGTGCTCTTCTCTCAAATGCTCCAATCAGCCAAGGATTAGATGTTCAACTTAATGCTAGTCAGTGATCATTATTCATTTTAAAGTGCCACAGCTAATCTCATTTCTTACCTGGAGAAACCCCACTCATGTCTTACGTGTAATGGAGATGTTGGCTCTCTTTTGAATGTGTTTTAAGTTTGGTTAATGACTCCTCTTTTTCTTCCTACAGAAGACCTCTCAAACACCCCAGCACAGAGGACCCACAGATATGTTCAGTGCTACACAAAGGTAAGAGCAAACATAGGCAGGGTTAACAGGGATAAAGTTTTTCCAGGCAGCCTCACACCAAGGCTGTAAGAATCGGTTGACTTATGTTAAAAGGTCTTTCACATGAATATAGCAGTGGCTTCTCTGCCATTTGCTGATAGAGAATGAATGAAGTTATTAGCTTTCAATATTTTCTAAGAGGTCAAATTTATGAAGAGATGATGCGCAGAATCTTCTTCAAATACACCTCTTAAATTCACATTGTGAGAAGTAAAATCAAGCTGAGGGAACTGCTGCAAAGTGAGATCCACAGTGCAAGAAGATGTGGCCTCTCCTTCCTGTTTTACTAGAGTAGGGCAAACTAAACAGCAGCTTCTTCAGTACGGTCTCTCCTAGGTTAACCGCTAAGCATGGGATACTGAAGTCACTGGAAAAAATACTCATGTACTTTACAGCATTAGTCTGAAGAGCAGTCCTGTTGTCCTACATGTTATATATTTTTCCCAGAGCTAAAATAATTGTTTGAAGCTAGGGTATCTTTTCCTCAGTTATATGGTATCAGATGGTAAAAGTCTGAAGAGTCTTACATCTTTCTAAGGCAATTTTGTGCAGCACCACAACTGAGAAACAAGTAGATGGAGAAAAATAACGACTTAGCCATCACCAACTCCTCTATGCTGCTTAAGTGACTATACCGACCTGAATCAGCAGGCCCAGCTGCCAAGTGACCTGTTGGAATTTTTAACTTCACAAGGTGGTGACTCTCCATTTGGAAACATTAGCTCCTCTTCTGAAGGTTTTTTACTCTTTTGTATGCATTAAGGTGGTGATGGGCACTGCAAACCACTACAAGAAACCATCTTCCCATATTATTTATCTGGGTGAATTCCCTCACCAGAAACCCCAGGAGAGCTATTTGGTGCATTGAAGGTTTATATTCTCATTTATGTTGTCCAGTAGGGTCATTAGATTTCTTGTGTATACAAACCAATTCTGACTTTGTTATATCCATTTTATAAATAAACAAATTTAAATTTAAGCCTTAGAGGCTGAATCAAATGGTTTAGCCTTGTGCTTTGTTTTCTCAGTGGTACAAATATTTATGGGTACGGTTGAAGATGGAGAGGAGCTTACTTTGGTCTGTCAAGTTTGGATGTTTAGAGCACTTAGAGGCTCTAAATGACAATGTGTATGACCAAGCTACGCCTTTCAGGACAAATTTCTGCACTTACACTGAAATCATGAGCCTTCTGTTCTGTGCTCATTTCAGTAACTTGACGAGAAAAGAACTAATAAGACCATAGCTGTATTTTTGTAATTTAAATGAGCGAGGTGTTTTCCTTACATATTTATTCCATGCTCTTGATTTAAGAAGAAATAGCTTCCTGTAGAATTCTTCCCTATTCCTGATATTCCTGAAGAAAGACATGACTTTTAAGTCTGCTTAATATGGACAGGAAGAAGTAAGGAAGAGATGATTCTTCCAACCTGTTTGGGAGATAGTACACAACAACCAACAAACTGAGAATTTCCCCTCAAGACCCAGGTGATACCCGGAAGGGTCACTTTGTAAAATTACTTCCAGGCTGAGAACAAAAAAGGCCCTGAGATATCCTCTGCCTGTTTCTAATAGAGACTCCCTGCAGACAAGCAAAAACTCCCTTTTCTTCACATGCCATTTTTCCTTGTAATTTAGCAACAAATAAAACCAGAACATGGGCAGCGAGCTGTGCTCCTCTTCAACTGCCTCTGGAGATCATCTACCCATGCTTTGTTCACTGTTTGACACTCCATAAAGGCAAACAAGAGTGCAAACCATAGGTGTCTGAGCAATCAGAAAAAAAAGCATTTCAACCCGGGCAAGAGGGAAAAACCTTGGCAGTTTGGTTATAGTGAAGTAGTTCGAACTGAACAAGAAATATTTCTTTTTGTTGTCAATCTTGTTTGACATCACAGAGGAGTCAGGACATACCATGCTACAGCTATGGGCACTAGAAAAGGGGAAATATTCAGGAGTTGATGGACACCTGTATTCCAGGCCAGTAACTGACAGGCCTCTGGTTTTACTTCCATAGCTTGAGACATGTCATCTACTTCAAAAAACACAATGGTAAAATCTTTTAAGAATGCTTGGTCTATTAATCCCTACCACTACTGAAAACAGAAATTATTTGTAATTATTTAACGCTTTCTAAAAAGCATAATTACATGTTTAGTGACCTAAAAAAAAAGTAGACTCATGGCAACCAAGGTGGGGGACAATGGAGTAGGGGAGGAATCTGCTCTTTTGCCAACAACTTTTGAAAATATATGTTCCGCTCCATTCCAAGCAAGGTATCTAACAGCAGCTATGGAACTCAATTGCAAGAGGATCATAAAGAGTCTAGAGAAATCTGTATAGGAATATTTATTGTTTTGCCAATTTTATATGTATTAGCTAGCATAACAATTAGTCCAGCTCCTCAGGAACTTGTGCTGCTAAAAGCTTTTTGTAATTTTTTTTCCAATAGTACTATAATGTATTTACTAATCTATACCCTTAACATCTCTTACAAATTTATTTCAGTACTTACAAGCACTAAGATTTGTCTAAAAATGTTATCTCCCCAAATGTTTTCTGAAAAGTACTTTTGGAATAGAAAGTCATGGTATGATCCTTTCAAATTTTTACAGAAAGGATCAGAATATCTCAATTTCAACTGCTAAGTAGCTTTATACAAAATGCCTTTAGCAGATACATGCTTAAGCATCAATCCAGAGTAGGCTCTCTGCATAACACTTCTTTTAATTTTAGAAAGAGTTAGAGACAGAACAGTCAAGCTCCAAAATTCATGATTCTCTGTCTTGTCCTTCTCTGTATGGCCAGTCCTTAAAATTCCCTTAGCTCTCAGAATAAGTAGTTTGCTGCTTTGTGTCCAACCCAAAAATTATCCTGCAAGAAAAAGGAGTCACATAGCCCTTTCTGTTGACAGCCAGTGGCCTTTGTACATCCGTTCTCCCTTTCCCAACCTAATCAGTGGAGAGACTGAGCCTGCATGTGAGATGCACATGAACATCTAGTACCAAATGTTCATATGTCTTGTAGCATTAGAGTAAAAGCTTTAAAAGTGTAATGAAAAATTTTGGTCTTGACTAGTAAGAAGTTTTCAGTAACTTGTTTTTATATCTTTGGAATGAAATTACTGTGAGAAAAAGCACCAAAAGCATCCATTGGGAAGAAAGTAGAAGGAGAGTTTAAGTAGCATGGAAGAAGTACCTAGACAAAAATTCATGAATCAAGAGGCACTGTAAATCTTCTGCAGAAAGATCTAGCTGTTAGTTTTCCAAAATAATTCATGTTTTTTACAAGCAAGGTGAACCAGGCTATTGTACTTCATAATTCACATTTCAGGAATGACAAAACATATGTCAAAATCAACGCTGTTTCATTACCAGTCCGATTTTTGGATTTTACTTATTTTTCCCCAAAAAAAGCTATTTAGCCAACATTTATTTGCAATTGTACACCTACTTGGAAAGGAACAGCAACTATTCCATTTTGTGGGCTGCACAGCTAGCTGTTTTTAATTATAATGACTATAAATTCTACCTAAATGAAAGAAATAAAATTAAGATAATCAACTATGTTGCAGTGTTCAGAGTGAAGTAATCACTGTATTTAACTCATGACAAACTGTGCCAAGTTTTCTTATTTCCACAAAGTTTCAAAATCTTGAAGTTGTTCTAAAAACTGATATAAATAGTGCACAACAAATCTGTTTCATATCTTTAAACGAATACATTTTTAGGCTTACTGAACTGAAGTTACAAGAGAAGTAAAACCACTGAAATGAAGTTCTGTGGTGAAATTTAAAATCATACGAGGTGTAGATTGCTTCAGTTACCCAGGACACTGCCATTATTTAGAGAGATAGAAGGGGAAAACCACCAAAAATTCAAAAAGTCCAGGAAGTATTTATAAGTCAATGTAAATCAGGAGTAAATCATATCTCACACCAAAAGTAGCCATTCACAAAAAAGCCAAGGAAGAGGTCAGATTTTCATTTTGGCTCACCAAGTTACACTGATGCTGTAATTATTTTGATAAATTTACATATCTCTTTTCCTCTCACTTCTGTAAACCAAAATGATAGTCTTCATTTACAGCGAAGTAACACCTTTTACTGATGTGGTTGTACCTATTACTAAAAGAAAAGATTCAGGAAACAAGCAGCAGGTTATAGAATAAAAAGAGGGGATGAGATAATATGATTAAAAAATTGTAATGAGTATGGTTGCCTTGCCAAAGGAACATTTTGTTGCAATGCAAAATACAAATGATTTTTAGAAGTTAAGGGGTTATTGGAAAATGAAATGTTATACAGAGGATGATAATGGTAACACTGGTATACAAAACAGGAATGTAGTTGGAGCACAAAAAGGAAACACTAAGTGACAGAATGCAGCTTCAAAATCCAGTGAGATAACGGAGAATTCATAATGCATTTGCAATATATTAATACAAAATCATCTACAATACACCTGTGAAATGTGTACTTTTCAATTCTATGTAGAAATAGATAATTAAATCCTTATTACAGTAAAATAGAAACGTCACTGCTTGCAAAACTAACAGAAGTCAAGCACTTTGCATTTGCCTGCCCACAGCAACAGCATTTTTGTCAGAAGCACCAGTAACGATTATGAGTTACACACAAAAGCAGGCTCTGTGAGGGCAACGGACAAAGGCAAACGACTGCAAAGAAAGAGGACTCAACTTCAATTTAACTGTCCTGTAAGGTACATACTAATTAGCTGCAAAGCTATGAAATACTAGCTAGCATGTTAAGTCTGCTACATGACAGTATAATTTGACTTCTTAAAGGATTATGCAAATTACAACTCATCATTCCATTACACGACTGAAAAAAAGTGACAGCTAATTTATACATAACACACCTTTCAAATCCCTAAGATGTGAAGCACCTGTGCAATACATTTTGCCTAGATTTTCTGGCGTGTACACTCTTGTTCATTGCACTGTACAGAAACATACCTAAGAGATTTAGTAAAGTCTTAGAGTTTTTTATTTGCTTTTTAGCTTTTCGAGCACAATCCCAAAGAATTAAACAATACAATTCTGTCCCTGCTGTAGAGGTTTTGCACACAAGTAGAAGTGCACGGTTTCAACACGTGTAATTTCTGAATAGCAGGAGAGCCGAGCACTAAATGCACGAGCTAGAGGCAAGACTCACACAGATTTCAACATACTTCTGGTAGGTAGATTCACAGTAGATTCCGTCATATCGGTAGATTTTCCTACATTCTGATTGGTTGGGCAGAGGATGCTGGACAGTTATTCTGTAGAGGCATCAAAAACAGATAGACATGACTAGAGGATCTCTACAGGTAACTGTAATGCAGGACAAATCAGTATGTTGAAATTGATTTTTTTTAATTTTGTTTTTAAATTAAACACCTTTCTGATTTCTTTAAGTCAACTGCCTTGTGCACATAACACCCACAAATTCCAATTATCACAATTTGCACTGAGAGTAAACTAAACTTCGGTTTTCCACAAGAATGGTATATCCCCCATCAAATAAAAGTGGAAGATGTATGGAATTTTATAAATCAAATTGATACTTCACATAGTTTGTATCTATACAATAGCATTTATAAAATTGATTATTTATTGTTTACTGTTCCAACCCTTCCTCAGGCTGAACATCCATTTATGTCAGCTGGGAGTTTGTCCAGACAAAGACCAAATAACCCACCAATTTAAAATGTCAACAGCAATTCTCACATTTGCACAGAATGAGGATGTTGTGGTATTATGAGGACTGTGATTGAAGGTGCTCAGCACCATCTGAATAATGCCATATGTTCTCGAATTGACTGAAAGAAAATGAAAGTGATTGGCAGCAATCAGGAGGTGCGCAGCATCTTGTAAAATCAGGCCCTAAAAATTTGTCAATCATTCTATTATTCATCCCTCCCCAGCTCCCTGTTAGCAGAAAATATAATTTGGCTATAAAAATTCAATGTTGTTTTTAAAATATACTTGGGAATTGCACACAAAACAGTACCCACCAATTTTCTTTTTTTTTTTTTCTCCCTCTTCTCTGGAATAAAAATACATTTTAGATGCTTTTGTATCTTCCGCAAATTAATATCTTTTTCCCTTGTAATATAATGGTGATTCACTGGAGTCAGGATAAATTATTTGAGAAATTTTACACATTTTTCAAATGTAGAATTTTAAATTTGTGATTTTTAAAAAATAAATATTCTAATCAATAGGGAATTATTTTATGTTACCATTATTTTTTTAATATTAGCTCTAAGCTAATCTTGTGGGGGTTTTTTAATCACGTATTTGTTTCAACAGTAATTTGAGATTGCAGGTTTGAGAAAAAAAATTAGTATCATTATACAGCAACAAGCTTTTTGAGAAATTGAAAGTTATCTACTGTGGAAACTGAGGACCTTCCTCTATAAGACTGCAACTACACAGTGTGTCACATGCACACCATTTCATGTCTTTACAGCTCTGGTCCTTTGCTCCTTTAAGTTGGAAACCTGGTCTGAGCATGACCCAGCACTGTTTTCACCCCATGGGACCCCACATGCAAAAGAGAGGAGATGGCTCTGTGATGAAGGCAGGACCAAACACCTCCAGATCCTGGGATATTCCGGCATTCACTAATTGAGACGTTACCAGAGAGACTTAATTATTGTGATACCCGGGCCCTTTGAGTTAGATGTCTAAGCACCATACAGTGTGTATGAGGAAAGCTACGTATCTTAAAATGGGATTTGCAACACAAGTGCTATCAGCAGAGAACCATGCAAGCTAATACAAGAGATCTAGGAAAGTTTCTTCTATGCTGTGTGTGCCTGAGAGACACAAACCCTTCACTCTGGGTCACCCAGAAATGCCTACATCAAAGCGAATTCAAGTATCGAAATCTTCAGTGCACCATCACACTGCTGACTCATGCTCCAGCTTTAACTCCCTCCACCCTTTCTTTTTTTTTTTTTTTTTTTTTTTTTTTTTTTGTGAAACAAGACTAGAAAAGGTGCCTGTTTTTGAATGACTTCAGCAAAGACACGGGAGAACTAGGTCCTCAAGAGAACCATGCCTCTCAGCCAGAGGATACTCAAACCATGCATCTGCCACAGCTCCCAAGATTACCAGAGTCCTTGATAACAACTATTCTAAAGCAAGAGCATGTTAACTCCTCCTTCTAAAAAAACCCTGGCACTTTGAAGGGAAAAAAAAAATCAGGAGTCATTGGATGAAAGAAAGGGAGACAGTGAGAGCATGTTGTATTAAGAGTCATTCAAAAATGAATAAGTAGTCCCTGTAAAAACTATCAGAATCCTTCCCAGATGACTGCCCTCATCACAGGCCTTTACAATAATGCTCTTTCTTCCACTGGTTCTTTGGCCAAATGAACCTTTAATACTAATACTGATTATTGCTATTACTTGAGTAGTTAAATAGGTGCAGTAGAATATGGCTCACTCCAAAAAACCTTTATTCTGAAGTAGTCATGGTATTCTTCTGGGAAGTGAAAGAAGTGAGTTTGAACATCCTGGTAATGAAACAGGTCATTAATAAGTATTCACTTCTTCACCGCACCAAGCTACTGCAGAATACTTCTCAGCCAGCTTTTGTTTGGTTGCTTTATTTTTTGATGTTTTCTCAGATGAGAGACAAACTGAAACACAGGAGGTTCCATGTGAACATCAGGAAACACTTTTTTAACTTCAAGAATGAGGCAGCATTGGAACAGGTTGCTCAGAGAGGCTGTGGGGTCTCTGCCCATGGAGATAGTCAACACCTACCTGGACACAAACCTAGGCAACCAGCTCCAGGTAACTCTGCTTCTGCAACCCAGAGGGGTCAGACAGGAGGTCCCTTCCAACCTCAACCATTCTGTAATTCAAACCCAGATCAGTGTTTTGGACTGTCCACATTCCTGCTTTGCATCTAGCCAGAATTAAGTTGGAACCTTTCTTTTAGAGGGAGGGGAGCATGAAGTGGGAGGCAGGGGAGGAGACAGGGGTGGGAAAGGAAAGCGAAAGGAAAGGGAAGGAAAGGCAAAGGAAGGGAAAGGCAAGGCAAGGCGAGGCAAGGTAAGGCAAGGAAAGGCAAGGCAAGGCAAGGCGAGGCAAGGCGAGGCAAGGCAAGGCAAGGCGAGGCAAGGCAAGGCAAGGGGCTGCTCCTGTGTTTGTTACTAAACTAAGCAA
This sequence comes from Acropternis orthonyx, assembly GCA_035583155.1. Classification (NCBI taxonomy): domain Eukaryota; kingdom Metazoa; phylum Chordata; class Aves; order Passeriformes; family Rhinocryptidae; genus Acropternis; species Acropternis orthonyx. Next base: position 37,984,361 of record JAWWEU010000158.1, on the reverse strand, counting down.
CTTATAAGCCTCTATAAACAACATAACAGCTACTATGGATCATAGTCTGAGGGAAAGAAGCCTTCCTTTGTACTGCAGAGAGCTAGATTCCACTTCAGGAGCCAGGATGCTATGAACTTTTTTGGACCAAGCCCTTACCCAATGCTCACTAACAATTTTATTTAAAGAGTTATTTAACTGTCATCCTCTGCTGCAACAGATATAAATAAATAAATAAATAAATAGATAAAATAATAATAACAATACTATCCCAAAACACTGAGCCAAACAAGACATCAGTTTAAATCTCTTAAAATCTCACTGACTTCATTGAGATTGTACGACATCTAAACTAGCACAGAATGGGGTATATTGTGCTTAATCTGAAAAGGCAAACAGTCCTGAGACACTATGGAATAAATTTCAAAGTGCACACCAGGTTTCTAACTACCACCTAGAGCAATGCTTTGGAGGAAAAAAAAATCCTGTATTTTCTTGTATGATGTTTTTCTCTTATTGTTAAGGTTTATTTTAGCATGGTAAGTGTATTCCCATAAATGGACTTTTGTGCTGAATAAAGCTCAAGTTTTTATTTTACGTATTTAGAATCTGCCTAACACCACCACACCCATTTGCCCTCTGCCCTGTGTATTTTAGCTGTCATTTAATAGATTTACATTTACAATTAATGATCATCTGATAACTATAAGGCTGTGGGTCAGAGATGGGTCAGAAATTAAGACTTCCTCACAGAACAGCTTATTCAGCATTCCTTACTAAAATAAACTAACAACAAGACCCCAGCAACAAACCCACAGCATAAAAACAAGTAGCAAGAACTATGGGTTAGTAGCCAAAAAAAAACACTTTACCAAGAAAATAAGTCTTGGCGTGGGCTTTTTTCCTCTCTAAAAAAAAATAATTTTAGACAATCTTCACCAAATTAATTTAGCTAACTTTTTAAATCCACATTATGTCAGCAGATAATACTCTATCTCTCAGGTTCCATATACAAAATTGATTTAGCTGAAGATAAAACTGTATATTGGCTATTTAGTCTGGGTAGTGTATATTCTTGTTCTATTTTATGCTTTGAAATTGATTTTTTGTATTCTTCTCTGTATTAAAAATTAGAGCACTGAAGAGTATTTGAGTCTGATCAATTTGCAGTGGCTAGTTCACCCCAATTTTACTTGAGTTTTGACTGGTTTGAGACAAACACCTAATCTCATATAAGCTTTTAGACAGTAAAAGTTGCCTTTTCATAATAATGAGGGGGAAAATGAGTGTTGGGTTATAACTATCTAACTCTACTATAGAATATTTTCCAAAAACGCTAGAAACATACCAGACAAAATACCTACAGATCCTTCAGAAACATGATATTTCACTTAATATTTGTATCCTCTATTCCTTGCGGGCTGTGCTGTCAGTAGATGATGCTGAGTGCACTCTCACACCTGACCTTGGTTTTTAGACAATGCGTACTTTCTCTAAAAAGTTTAAAAGTATCACCTCAAATGTGTAAGTGTTACAAACTGCTGTGTTTGCACATTAGACAGCTCATCTTCCTTTCTTTATGTGTCACTAAACTCTAGATGGATTCATCATACAACTTGAGGTGGAACTTAAGTGCATTTACATACATGTGGAATGTGTAAGCTATGACTAATTTTAACTCACAGGGCAGAATTTAAATAATTAGTTACAAGAAGTCAAACTAAGGGAAAAAAGGAGGAAAGAGATGGTTAGAGGCAGAGTAGTAAATTGTTCCATTTTTGCAGGTAATCTAAATGCAAACTAGAAGCAACTTATCATGAGAATGGATTTTCCACCATCTGGTCAAATAACAGGGGATTTGTCTAGTGGCAAGCAAAGAATGGAATGATGTGAGAAAGATTAGCGGGCAAGTCCTACAGTTGGCTAAAATGTATTTTGTGCAAACAAGAACAGATGACGCCTTAACAATTACACCTGTCAAAAACTCCAGAAAGCAATCCATCTCTGAACAGCCCAGTTGAAAACAGGCTAGTTCATAACAAAATGAATTTTTTTAAACAATTGCCAGCCATAACAGCTTGATGCATGACAAGCTTAGGAAGTCGCATTCCACGTACAACTGAAACCTTAACTAACTGGACTCTGCTTGTCTCTGATAAGTAAGATATTAAACTATAAAAAAAAGAAAAATTAAAAAAAGTGAAGCAATGCAAGCGGCTAACATTCTTGGAAAGCAAGAAAATTTGGAATTAAGCCTGACATATAGGTACTCTATAAGTATGTTCAATATGAATTAGTACAAGAAGGTATTTTTGAAAAAGCCCTTTATCATGGGAGTCAAAAATACCAGATAATACCTGGACTGGCATACCTTGCACAAAATCTGGGTAGTTCCTAGAATTACAGTTCTTTCTAAATATAGATGTGAAGCCTTAAAATTACTACCCTATATTTATCCTGCCGGAAGGGAGAATTCTAATAACGTTTTCTGTAGAGATCTGATTTCTTTCTTCAGAAAAGACATAATCTTAAGGTGCAAGAATATTTCACACCAATTCCAAGGTAATTTTCTTTAAAATTAACTGTTTATATATGTGCCTAATGTTTCAAGATCCAAATGTACCATTTACTAATACTTTCTTTTTTAAAAAGTCAGTTCCCCTGCAGAAGATGGAGATTATAGCTCATATCTATTTGGAGTGGAGGGCAAAATAAGACTGTCCCAGAATTTTTGTACTGTTTGGTCTCTGGTTTTCAAATACTCAAGAAGAACTTGTTACTTCATTAAGCAAAGGAATTTCATGAAGGAGTTTGCAGAAAGTCAGCCAAACGTGCTGCTGTCAACACACTCTAGCAAGGCAAGTCAGAAAAGAGCTTGAGGGACTGCTTTCTTTTTCCTCTTAGAAGACCATGGAAATTATTTGGGGTGATTATTCATCTATTTTGAAATTTTCTCATGAGAGAAACAGAGAATAGCATTTTGTCACACTTAGTATTCGGCTGGGCCAGAAGAACAGATATGGAGCAAATGACACTCTATATGTATGCTGTTGGTCTAAGACAAAGCTGAGTCTCAGGCTCCCTGTTGTCCAAATGCAACATGGACAACAGAGAAAACTACTAAGTCTTGTAACTGCAGACTTCACAGATAGGAGTTAGCTGACAGTTCTTACTCAAGATGTCAATTTAAAAGTTCTGCTTGGTTCTTGAGATCATTTTTGTGGAGAGTGGTAGGCTGTAGTGAATACCTTTTTTTCCTCTGCCCCATTTCTCCTGCGTAACTATGGTAAGGTCCAGATCTGATGCTTACAGTTAAATCTGGTCATTTAATTTCCAAACACTGAAATAGTTTTTCCCCATGAAATATCTGAAAAAAAGCCAGAAATTGTGTAAGACTTACCTTACTTTTCCTTAATTTTTTTCCTGTCTTCTAAGAATTCCCAAATAATTATTGGCAGAGCTCAAGGTACTACATTTAATCCTTTGGTTCTTATACACCACTGATTTCTGCTTCTTTTACACACTTCCACAGATCAACATAATTTTTCAAGCTTGTAGTAGTAACATGGGCTTGGTGTTGGAAAGATTCTCTGTGTAGGAAAGCTCTTACAGCCAAGGAATAAACTCCTAATCACTAAAATATCATGAATTAGAGCTTTCTCCCTCAGAACTAAGAAATCTGTTATAAACAACTTATTGCCTCTGTTCTTACCCTGCACATATCAGCATGGTAGCATTGCTTCCAGAGGACAAGGGGTTTTTCATTGAAAAATTAGAGATGGAAGAGTGTGAGGGCCCAGATTCAGACAGCCCTAGGCCTCAGAAACACTTGGTCTCTGAGAAACATCATACTTAGGTGTCAATCAAGCTATATGAGACTGGTTCAAGGTTTCCAATTACTGTGATTTATTTTTCAATTTGATTTTATTTTTACAAACATTAAACAATTCCGTTAGCATTTTCTGTTTTGTGAGTATAGAATCTTCAGAATTGTATCATCACGAAAGAGAAACAAACTTCCATCTCATAGCCAAAATTTAAGTGACATCAGCCATGGAAGTAGAAGAAATTGCAGAAATTCAGATGTACTTAAATGTTCCAAATTAAAACTTGTCTGTGTCCTCTTTACTTTGAGAGCTGGGCAGTTTTCCCCCTATACTACTTCAGCTTTCTATGTGTCCCTATATGCTTTTTCCTTACTGTCTTATTTCTTTCATTTTTGTGTATAGACAAGTTTAGAATGAGGCCCTATCACCTTTTTTTTTTCCTCAAGCTACATATATGAGTTATTTTGATGGAGCAGTTATACCTTCCTTTTTTTAAATTAAGTATTTTAAAACTAAAACAGGATATGGTATGAGATTCCTTCCTACCAAGTGACAGAATATTGGTTAGATGATTATAAGCCAGAGAGGAATGTAGACAATTATTCTGTTGATTTGATCAATGCGAGAGACAAAAAAAGGATAATCTGCTTCGGCCTACTGTCTACACTTTTGGTATCTCTGGCACCCCCTGAAGACAGGAAAGAGCTCAAGTAGTCAGGCCATCACTAGAATCACCCTCATCTCCATCCCTAGGCTGTACACCAGTCAGGAGAAAAGAAAACCTCAACGTGTTTTCTACTCAGTCAGATTTCAAAGATGATGCCGAAGTGTCACAATATCATCTTAAAATACAATCAGGTCAAGATTTGAGGAATATCACTGTAGGCAGAAAGAACAGGCAACAGCTCAGAGGCACTTCCAAAATGTATCATAGAATAAACCTTTGTTTCTAGAAATAAGAGTCCCTTATGGTCCATGTGTGTGTTTGCCTGCTGCCTAAGCCAGAGGCCTCTACGCATATCCCCAGTCCAATCCTGCAACGTGCGATAGACTACCCGAACAGAAAAGTAATACGGTTCTGGATGACTTGCATGTACAAGTCCCCTCTCATCACAAAATTCAGGTTTGGGTTCTCCTCTCCCCTACTCCCCTCTTCTCTGTTCCTACAATTGCATGATGAGGGAAAAAAAATACAAGAGCCAGTCGATCAATGCCTGGCTACAAAACTGGTGTCACCAGCAGAATTTTGGGGGTTTTGATCATGGGTTGGTTTACAAATAGCTGACTTGCTGGAAATAGATAGGGTACATCTGTCTCAAAGGGGAAAAGGATCTTTGCCCAGGAGTTAGCAGAGCTCACTGAAAGAGCTTTAAACTAGACTTGATAGGGAAAAGGGATAAAACTAGGCTCACTAGAGATAAGCCAGGGGACAGCACACCAGTGTTTGAGGGATGGTATTCTATCAAGGTCCCTTGGTCTGCCATCTCAGTGGAGGTAGGGAATGAAGATTTATGTGGTAGCAAAGACACAAGGGTTATTGATGCCTTAGAAACCACAGAAGTGGACAAGAATGGTGATGTAGGAATCAAGGCTTCTGTTCTCCAGCAATGTGGTGGGATCAACTGGTCGCCATCAATTCAGCCCAACTGAAGTGCATCTACACCAATGCACACAGCATGAGCAACAGGCAGGAGAAGCTGGAAGCCACTGTGCAGTAGCAAAACTATGACAGAGTTACTGTCATGGAAACATGGTGAGATGACTCGCACAACTGGAGTGCTGCAAAGGACGGCTGTAACACTTCAGAAGGGATAGACAAGGAAAGAGAGGTGGCAGGGTAGTTCTGTACGTTAGGAAGTGGTTTGGTTGTCTACAGCTTAATGATGATGACAATAGGGTCAAGTATTTATGAGTTAGAACCTGGGAGAAAGCCAATAAAACAGATATCTTGGTGGGAGTCTGTTTTAGACCACACAACCAGGATGAAGATGCAGACAAAATATTCTATAAGTAGCTGGGAGAAGTATCACCATCACTAGCTGTGGTTCTCACAGGGAACTTCAGCTTACCAGATGTCTGCTACAAATACAATACAGCAGAGAGGTAACAGTCCAGGAGTTTCCTTGAGCATGTGGAAGGTAACTTCCTGACAGAGCTGGTGAGTGAAGACCAGCCTGACAGAAAGCTTTCGCTGAAATTCAAGAAAAGAGTTTATGACTGTTGGAAGAAGTGGTGAGAAACTCAGGAGAATCACAAGGATGCCATGAGGGTACACAGGGAAAAACTTAGAAGGGCCAAAGTTCAACTACAGCTTAACCTGGCTACTGCTGCAAAAGGCAATTAAAAATGCTTCTGTAAATATATTGGCAACAACAGGAGGGCTAAATAGTATCTCCATCTTTCAATGGATGTAGAGGGAAACATAGCAATTAAGAATGAGGAAAAAGGCAGAGGTATTTAATGACTTCTTTGCCTCAGTCTTTATTAGTAAGACCACAACTGTTCTCAGGGTACCCAGCCCCATGAGCTGGAAGACAGAAACCAGGAGCAGAATGAAGTCCCCAATAATCCAAGGGAAAATGGTCAATGACCTGCTACACCACTCAGATACACATACAAGTCTATAGGCACAGATGGGTATCAAGGGATCTGGTGGAAGTGTTCACCAAACCACTTGCCAACATTTACCAGCAGTCCTGGCTAAACAGGGAGGTCCCAGACAACTGGAGGTTGACAAATGTGGTGCCCATCTACAGAAAGGGCAGGAGGGAGGATCCAGAGAACTACAGATCTGTCAGCCTGATCTCAGTGGCAGGGAAGGTTATGGAGCAAATAATTTTGACTGCCATCACGTGGTGCATACAGGATAACCAGGTGGTCAGGCCCAACCAGCAGGTTTATGAAAGCCAGGTCCTGTTTGAATAAACTAACCTCCTTCTATGACAGAGTGACGCACTTAGTGGACAGGGCTCTGAATGTTGTCAACCTGAACTTCAGTAAAGCCTTTGTCACAATTTCCCACAACATTCTCCTAGAGAAACTGGCTGCTGATAGCTTGGATGGCTGCACTATTCACAGGGTGAAAAACTGGCTAGATGGCCATGCCCACAGAATGGTGGTGAAAGGAGTTAATCCAGATGGTGACCAGTCACTAATGGTGTTCCACAGGGCTCAGTACTGTGGCCCGTCCTGTTTAATATTTTTACTGAACAACCTGCAGGGGAGAATTGAGTGCACCCTCAGTCAGTTTGCAGATGACACCAAATTGAGCAGGACTATCATTGTCCAGAGTGATCTGGACAGGCTGGATAGATGGGCCAATGCCAATTGTATGAGGTTCAGTAAGACAAAATGTTTGGTCCTACACTTAGGTTACAACAATCCCAGGCAGCGCTACAGGCTTGGGGAAGAGCAGTTGGAAAGTTGTTCTGCAGAAAAGGACTAGGGGGTGTTGATCAGCAGCTGGCTGAATATGAGCCAGCAGCATGTCCAGGTGGCCAAGAAGGCCAATATGTCCTGACTTGTATAGTGTGGCCAACAGGACCAGAGAAGTGAGCATTCCTACTGTACTTGGCTCTGGTGAGGCTGCACCTGGAGTCCTGTGTTCAGCTTTGGGAACTTCATTACACAAGAAAGACATTGAGGTGCTCAAGCATGTTCAGAGTAGGGCAACAAACTTGATGAAGCACCAGGAGCACAAGTCTTATGATGAACAACTGAGGAAGCTGGGGGTGTTTAGCCTGGAGAAATGGTAGTTCAGGGGAACCTTACGCTCTCTACAAGTACCTGAAAGGAGGCTGTAGCACGGTGGGATTGGCCTCTTCTCCCAGGTAACAAGCAACATAACAAGAGAAAACAGCCTCAAGTTGGGATAGGGGAGGTTTGGATGGGATATCAGGAAAAATTTCTCACCAAAAGGGTAGCCCAAGTACTGGACAGGCTGCCCAGGGAAGTGGTGGAGTCACCATTCCTGGAGCTGTTTAAAAGATGTGTAAATATGGCAGTTAATGATATGGGTTAATGGTGAACTTGGCAGTGTTAGGTTAGCAGTTGGACTTGATGATATTAAAGTTTTTTCCCAAACTAAACAAGTCCAGGGAAAACTTCATATAGTAAAATTGATACCAATCTCATGTAGCTAGAAGGACTTCATGCCATTTCCAGGGCATTGGACTATTATATAAACTAACATGTACATCCAGTCTGTCTTTGTTTTCTTTTTTTTTTTTTTTTCCCAATGCACTGATATAAAGCAGCACAGACTGCAGCAATTATCCATATTGATTATGCTACTTGGGTCTGATGTTTTGCTGAATTTTATAAGCACATAAAGTATGCACAGTTTTGAAAAAATACATGCCCTGAGGTTGAGATTGTTTCAGAAGTCTATTCAGTTAGCTCACATCTACCTTAACACACATAGTTCTATCCTTTTTTTTTTAAAACTTTTCTGAAATTTATTATTCTTTACATAGTGATTATCAGGGACCATTGTCTAGGGAGAAGATATACAAAACACTTGGGTAGTTAATTCTTACATACAAACCTAACTTCATATTGATTAAAAAGGAAGTTTAGCACCTGCTTACAAGTTAAGCAGATGAATAGTTTTATAAGTCTTATCTTGGGTCCTCTACAACTAAAAACACCTGAAGTTGAGAAAGACTACGAGGGAAAGCCCAAGGTCACAGAACAGGTCAGCATCAGACAGAAATGAAGTGAGTTCTTGAATTCCCAGCTCTTGGTCAATCCCCAACTGAAATGGTGAATGTCCTAAATACTTCAACAAATGTCAAGTCCTTTCCAAATCTTTCTACATTTTTGATATAAAGGATGTAGAGTGCAATGAAATTCAGTAATTCATCATACAGTGTAGGGAGGGAGGTTGAGTACATTTTTGTTTTCTTAAATTGTCAAATTTTAATTTTACTTCATAGCCACTTCCATTTCCCATTATAGGCATAGTAAATACCAGCATTCAATGTATATCACTGTTAGCACTTCTTGTCATGTATTTTTCATCTTATTTCTCTTGATAGTTACCCAACCTCTTCAACCCCTTCATGTTAAACACGAGTACTTTCTGTTGCTTCAGACTTACTCTATTCTTGCTATATCTTTCAGTGATCAGAACTGAACATATTATTCAGGTGATGTCACACCATTGATCTATACAGCACAACATATTTGTTATAATGCTCACACTATGGTATCATTAGATGCATTTTCAATACAGATATTTTTTTCCACCCTGCCCCTCAACATTGCTCAACATTTTGTTTGCTTTTATGTTTAGTGTTGCACACTAAAGCAAAGACTTTCACCAAGCTGTCCACAGTGACATCCAGGCATATTTCCTCTAGGTTATAGTTAATTTAAAACCCAGCAATATGTATGAGTAGCTCAAATTGTTTTTTTTTTCCAATGTGCATTACGTTTCATCTGTCAGCAATGAATCATTTGTCATTATGCTGCCTATTAGCTCAGTGAGGTGCCTCAGAAGTTTCTTCTAATCTCTACAAACCTAAGCAGAAATGAGCTTCTTCCATATCTTATTCTCTTTTTAAAATAGTCATAACTGTATTAAATTTTCCTCAAAAAAATGTTAATGGGGGACATTTTCAGAAACTTTTAACAGTCAGAAACATCACAGCATTTTTCCATCATCCTGACCAATATTGTATAACAAATTTCTAATAGAGTAAAAAGGCATTGTTTTTAAGTATGAGTGCTTCTTCTTTTTTCTATACATTTAAGTTTTAAGCATTCTTTTTACTTTCAAGTACATTGTGGATGTTTTATTGTAAAATTCTCCTTAGTATTTTTACTCATGTTATTACTGGGAAGTAATTTTTTTTAAAAATACTTGAATCCTCATTTTGCCATGGTTTTGACAGAATAAAATCAGTAGCAAAACCGGGCCCATAAAGCTAAACATAATCTTCAGTCCATAATCTAAGTGGCCAGAATAGGGGTGCAGGTTTCATTCGCTGACATGCGAATGAGGAGGGAAAACCCCCACACTGCTGATGCTGTAGACCTTCTTCCACAGGTTTAAAGTCCATGTTCTCAGTGTCCCAGTATATACTGTATTTTTGCTGGATTCATGTAGTTAACGCTCATCCATTTCTGCTGACAGGATCTCCTAGGACAGCATGATGTGTAAAGCTCTTACGCACAGCTGTGCAGAACACAGGGGCAAACTTTTCTTGCTGTATGACACTATTAAAGTTTTTCAAACCCCTCATCTAAGGGGATAGTCCAGTTTTGCAGATTTCTCTCTCAGAATTTTTTTTCTCTTTAAAAAAAAAAAAAATTGCCTCCAAACCCTTTTATGAGCTTCATGGTGTCATTTTGATGTTTCTGTTCCAGGATCAAAAAGCAAACAGGTAAAACTCACAAGTAATATCTTGACATGTGTATTCTATTCATTATAACAATTAAATTTACAGAGATAGAGAATATGCTCCTGAGAATAAGCTTCCTGAAGTTTGACTTGGGCTGGAGCCAAAACATTTCAGGTTTAGTACTCAGGAGTATTATTTAGAAGATAAATTGCTAGATATCAGATTTTGGGAAAGGTACAATTAGCATCAAGTCTTGTTGCACAGCAATTCATTGGAGGGAACATACCCTGTATTACTTGCTCATATTCACAATAATAATTAAAAAACAAAACAAATGTCTGGCTAAGGGGATTTAGTTTTGATAAAAATGTTTTGAAAATGCTGTTTGGGAGTATTCCATGAAAGGAAAAGTGAGAAACACTCTCCACTTTATTTTTAGGTTAGCATACTATTGTGCAGCTTCAAAAATATTTTGGGCACTTTACAGTCTTATAAGTTTCTCACCATTAAAACTGATTATTCCTATGAATGGGAGACCCCTCTTATTGATCTTGAACTTCTGAGTGACAAGAACAGTTCTTGAACCACTATGTGGCAGTTCCTCACAAAACACACACTCACAGAGGGGATTATATTCAACTAAAACTTTTTACAGAGAAACAACAGCAGTTGCAGCAGCAAGGAAATATGAACTATTTGTTTTCCCTTTGCCTACTTGGAGCCTAAGTTTTTGCAGATGCTTATGCCTGTAGCACTATGTGTGCACAAACACACATGCACACCAACCACATATGAACATCTAAGTAGAAATTGACTCATAAAGTAACAAAAATTCTTCCTCCTCTTGCACCTGCGATTTTCATTATGAGTATGTAAATATTATTCTTATGCAGCACTGTAGGCAACCATATCTTCTTATGTTTGTTTGCAAATAAATGAACAGGGATGTTACTTCTTGAAGCAACACTATTGCACATGCCCCTGTTCTTCAATATTGAGTTGAGCTGTACCTACTGCATTAAGTTACTTTATCCACATTTAGAGTACAACATGTTTTAAATTACTTTTAAAAACAAACAAGAGAGATCAGTCTAAAACTAATGAAGATAAGCCTGAAGTTGTACATGAAACCATAGATGTCATATAGCAGTCAAAAAGGATGATGTTAATATTTAGAAAATGGTCTTAGGAACCAGTGCTCAAACATACAAAATCCTTATTGCCTATTGCTGACTTGGACCTATGCTGAAAGGCATCTTTTTTGAGATACACCTCTTCATGAACAACGAGTGAAAACATAATGCAATACAAACGTATTAATGGAGAGAAAGCAACTGGTGGCACTGAAAGCCTAAGAGAAAAAGGAAGTAGAAGGGGGTTTTTTATTTTTTAAAAGGCATTTCAACTTGCATAGAACGGGACAAGAGTAAAAAAGATTCTCAGCAGCACCACCTGTTTATTTTATTTTTGATACCCACTTATCTGATTTTTATTTAGGCATGTTTTAAGAGAATTCTTAAAGCAGTTTGGTTTTTTCAATTTTGTTGGTTGTTTTTTGTTTAGGGTTTGTTTTGGTTTTTTAAAATATTGCCACTGGACAGTGATACAGCATCACTAAGCATGTCTTAAGTACCTACATTAAAATTATACAGTTATGTTTTGCAAATGTGACACATTTTACCCTCTTTAAGTTCTCCAAATAAAGGTGACAGTAATGGTAAAACTCTAACACTATAGAGATCACTGGAAAATGTTCTAAATAAATATCACTTAAAAAACATTACTTAGTCTGACACCAGTGATTCACAACCACTCTTATGGTTCTTTCTGTTGTACAGATACCATTATTATACATGTCTCTCTCCCCAGATTCTGGTGATATAAGAAATCTAAGCTGGTAACAGCTGGAATGACTATATGAAGGAGCAATAAAAGAATTGGATTATTTATATAGTTTTGTTAATACATATATAGAGAACAATATTCTCTTTTACTAATTCCATTGTAAACTGTTTCATAAGTGTAATCCAGACAGTACACTTATCATTACAGGGTTTAGCATTGCTTCCTAAACTCTATTATGTTGAAAGCTGTTTATTACTCCAATTATGATGGCAAAATTGCTAGAGTCACATTTCTGTTTCAGAAAGAAGAATGGCAGAGGAATGTGCCATTAAGAGACATTCATTTCAAAACAGAAATCCATAGATATGCTATTTCCTACCACAAAATTTTGGAAAAATGAATGCTTATCCAACAGTTCATGCAGCTTCTTGATTTCAAAGCCCGTAAAGGCTATTAAGGTAATCTAGCTAATAGAACAATAGACTTCTTGGTGCAAGCATAAATGCCCATTATATCTTCAATTCGTCTTTGCTTTCAGTAATCCTCTGGTAAATCACACTAAAAAATAAGTAAATAAATCTTCAACATGCTGATATTTCCTGAATCACTATTAGTTAGTAATCAGGAATGGAGAATGTGTTTTCTTTCTGGTTTGATTTTTTTTTTTCTTTTTACGCAAAGAAATGGTTTTTGCTTAGTTTTGCAACAGCTTTAAAGCATCTTTATTTGGGAATCAGTATCCTTCCTTTAAATGTAGGCATTGTCCAATATGTTTTTTTCCTTTGGAAAAGTCAAATGTTAAAAACAAAAATTGTACCATAGTAGTCAGTGATAAAGTCAAAGGAAAATGTGTTTCCACTTCAAAATACTGAAGCATTTGCTACATTTCCCCTCTTCAATAGCAACATAAACTTTTATCAGACATATTTAAGAACAGAACTCCAGTGTCGTCTTAGTGAGGAGTTACTCTGGCTGCATACATACTGTACATACTATTGAAAGTTTTTTATAATAGAAGACCGTGCACTTTCATGTAATTCTTAATTAGAAGATTACTACAACTGAATTATTTAAAATCAAGCCTTTGTTATCAGCATCGGTTTTAGACAGAAGCTGAGAATCATTTGTGAGCTGTGGCAGACCCAGACTGTTCAAAGCAATTGCTGTTCAGCATGAAAGCTGCAATGGAGGTCACGGAACAGGTCAGGAGGAAAGATAGTGTATCGATTTCACACCAGGAATAGAGGCGAAGCGAGGGCCCGCTGTTGCTGCATGTGATGTATTTCACTTCAGTTTAAGGCACATTTCATTCCAATTCAAGAGGGGGTGGGGTGCAAAGGGTGAGCGGATTTCACACTGAATCATGATGAATTCTGGACTTGTGTATTCCAGTAAATATCTCCTTCCTGACATTAAGTATTTCTATAACAGAGAGAATACAATGGAAATTAAACTGCAAACAGATAGGAGAAGAGGACTCCGGGGGGGGGGGGGGTTCACTTCAGGTTTTAGTGTTCTTTTGCTG
>JAWWEU010000158.1:37902710-37970828 GCA_035583155.1 Acropternis orthonyx | reverse complement strand
CTGGGGCGGGGGGGGGGGGGTAATAAAAAGGGCGAAACACAAACCCCCAGAAACCTCCCACTAAAATCTATATACAATTAGATTCTATTGCCTCCCAGCTTAGTATGTACAAATGTTGTCTCAAACCCAGAAAACTGTTACAGATGAAAGAAACTACTTTGTTTCAATATTCATGCTGCTGAAGACAATAGTATAGTTATTAAAACATCATTAAGCCACATAAACATAACCCAAAAGGCTTCAGAACCTAAAGAAGAGAAAGTCTGTTCACACAAACCTTCCAGCTATGCACACACCAAGGCATGCTCAGTGCAAAGGGAATGTAACTCCTGACAAAATGTTTTAAATGCGTCAGAATAACAAACATAAAAAAGGTGGTGCACAAGTGTACTTCATTTTATTTTTTAACTGATATTACAAATAATCCTGAATTCTCCAGTAGAGGATATTAACAACTGTCCCTAACTGTGGCAATGATTATTCATATTTTCTTGCCCTGTACTATTGGCCAGCTTCTGCTCCACCTTCTTTCCTAATAAATAAATTGGTTCTAATGAATAAAGCATTAAACATAACCAGAGGGATAGTTCTCAAGTTACTTGGATAACAGGCTAGCCTTGTTCAATTTTTTTTCCCAACACCAGGAAACTGCATTTCCAGTACTTTTGCCCAGTATGCTGTAAAAGTGTCAACTCCTAAGCTGCTAAGATCACATACATGGTAATGGTAAAATGCGAAGACTTTTATGGATAAAGTGTTCCCTCCCTTCCCCAGTGTTACTTTACATATTTTTTTCTGTGCAAAACTCCTCTTCTTTTGAAATGCTGACTCTGCTGTTCTGCTTGTGACAATATTTTACAACTTTTCTAGATCTTTATACTGGCTCCGTAACACTAGCAAAATAGCCAGACACTAACATATTTCAGAACAAAAGAGAACTGTATTTGAGACTGCACAGAGATTTCCTATTAAATTATTTATATTAGTTCACTTCCACGTCATTATTTCTTTTCAACTGTTCTAAGGCATCAATGTCAACTTCTTGAACCCTCTCATGAAAGCTTTGCTGTCATCAGGGTCTATTTCAGCATCCTTAATTCCGCATAAGGAATCAGTTACCCAGCAAGTTTCCAATCACAAAGGGCCAGATGCTCCTCTCTGCTACATGCTGGAGCTGGGCAGACGGGCCCCTCACTAAGACTGAGGAGGGCAAAAGGTGGCTGTGCAGAGTGTGTGTGTGTGTGTGTACGAGCATGTACTGCTGGCCTGCCACAAAACAGCTGAGACTGCTGTGCATGAAGAGGAAAAAAAAATTCAAACAGTGGCAACAATTAACAAACAAGTGATGGCAGTGATCAGGTACTCCATGAAGAATGATCCACAAGGAAATGTCACTAACTTGCACTGCAAAATTCCATCACAGTTACCACTTCTCAATAACTGTTCAACTTCAATGATGCGGTGATGTATAAAGGTATAGAAAACTTCCACAGCCCTGAGTGAGGCTTCAGTGGATTAGCACCTGCTGGCTACAGACAAAGTCAAAACCCACTAATGCTATTTGTTCTACAGGCTCTGGCTGACACCATGCATCATACGATGCTTACCTCCTCTGATATGTGGAGTATAGTTAAACTGCCTGTGATGGCTCCACTCAGGAACACCCAAAAGCACGGTGATGCTTAAGATTGTTTCTGAAAGACCATGAACTGTAGAGCAGACACAGCTCCATGAGCAAAGGCCAAGAGAACAGACATTTCTCTTGCCTCATGATACTAATATCCAGAACTACCTCTTCCCATTAAGAATGGGCAACGTGAGCATCAAGACGTCTTTATCTCATATCTGTTACTGGACTCCCAGAGTATACCAGTAGCCAAAATAAAGTCATTTTTCCACTTGCAGTTGGACAGAAGATTGATATTTTTTAGTGGACAAGGATCTCAGCAAGAGAATAAATCATTAAGACTACTGTAGACTTCTAACATGCAGTTTGAAAACAGCCTGCAAGCCACCCATATGGAACAGACCATAAATCCCAAGTAGTTAAACAAAACCAAAACACAGTAATTCAAGATAGTCCACAGTGATTGCCAGGCCTAATTTCAATTCCAAGCCTAATCAGAAGTTCAGTGGCCTCAGCGGCATGGGTCTCCACTGTTTTATACACCCTCACATTCCCCCTGAATGCCAGCACAGCAGTTATGCTTATCTGGGACACATCATCTGACAGACAGGCGAAAATGGATAGTGGCGAGACCTGCTTGCATTACAGTTCAAGTAAAGCCCAAGGCTTGCACATGCCACAGAAAGGTTTGTGCCATGCATTGTTGTTGATATTCCTTGTGCAGGAAAGAATATGTCAGGTGATGCAGCACTGCTGTGGGGGTTCCTCAGAAACACAGCCACCAACAGCTCTACCAACTACAACCACACGCTCCATGACTGGGGAAACATGGGGCACAAGTGCTAACTGCACCATTGGCTGGAATGGTTACGGTGGTTGTGGGCTGGAGAAGTAGGAAGCTGCTGCATTTCCCCAGATTTCTAGACTCTGGATTTTTCAGCACTAGCATAATAGTCTATCATTCCATCAAAGTCCCCCACCCCTCCATTAACAGAAGTAATCTGTGCTGTCAAAAAAAAAAAAAACAGGTCCTTAAAAATCTAAAGAAATTCGAAATTTGAGTAATTTTTTTCTCTTCAAGAGTGTGAGGGATGGGAATGAGAAGGAAAAGAGACAAGCAAAGGGGTTTGGGTTAAGTTCAACTTGCAGTAAAGCATGCTCTGGAAAGGTGTGTGCATAAAATACATGCCTTAGGGAATAAAAGTGGTAAATAGACAAACTTCAAGAGTCTTTCTAAACTCTCATATATATAATTTTTTTTTTAGTATTTACTGAGTGTAAAAAGATCAGCCTTAGACCCTTGCAATGAATATGATGATAAATGGTTATATTGCTTGTGTGTTAATTAATACTAATCCCTCTCTGGCTAATGAAAAAAGAATAATGCAAAAAAAAAACCCAAACAAGCCCCACAATGAAATATACATGCTTTTAAGCAAAGCAAGCGTGGCAGGTGGGTGTTTTCCAAGTAAACTCCACCTATAGGGAAACAACCTGAAAAAAATGAAACCCAATCAAGTGCAAAGCTCTTACATTGCATCTTCTACTTGTAAGATGCTTTTACCAAAACATTCAGCCACTTCAGCAACAATCTCATCCAAGCTATAATATTTGGAGTAAATGGTGTGAATAGAAACTTTCAGTTTTAGACATTTTCACAGACTGACCTAAAATACAGTGAGCATCTGCACAGTCGACTTAATCCCTAGCAAAGAAGTAAATGTGCTAGAAGCCATACCTTTACAGCCCTGTATCTTAATTCACACAGCTTTTGCTTCTGTTTTGTGTGGTGGGGTTTTTGTTTTTCAAAATAAAGACACCAAAACCCAACACATCTCAGTTATACAAAAATATAAAAGTCACACAGTTCTTTCGAGAATTGAAGAATTCCCCTCAGTGCCCTGACTATTAGAGAAGAAGCAAATATATTCCCCTAAAGGCATAAGCAGTTAATGTTTTTGGGAAATGTCCACAAATGTTTTCTCCTACTAACAATTTGCCTAAGCGAGAAAATCTCCAAAGATAGCACTCTTAAACCTCAACAGTGTTACTCTTTCTAAAGAAGGACAAAAATCAGTTTTGGTTCTTTTAATTACCTTTTTCAGCTTTATTGGGGTCTGTTTTTTTCACTAGTTTCCTAACTATCAGTCCATATTAAACCATAAGAAGATTGTTGAAAAGTCAGCACTGAACTGAAAATATTAAAACCCACAAAAAAAATCCTCAAAACATCCCACCCCAAACACCACTTCCCCTCAGATTCACACATAAGCAACTCAAGTCCTGAAAAGAACTCTGTGGCCTGACACTTTACACTCCTGTGGAGGATTACTAAGGACTATATGTAATTAACCATTGTTGCACAATATCTTAATCAGTTTAAAAAGAGAGAACAACCAATAAGGGTTCTTTCTGGCTTCTGATAACACTAAAAACACAATTATGAATAAACATATGAGATTTCCACCAAGTACAAGTAGCAAAACTCAGTTCAGAACCAAATCAGAACAACTGATCACAAAGACAATGTTCCAATTGCTGCCTGCTTGCTTAATGATGACTTAAAAAGAACTGGTATTCTGTTAGACCAAAACACTCACGGATTTGATGTTTCAGAAAAAGAGCTGCAAGATAATGAGTATTTTTAGTATTGGCATTTATTGAAAGCATAGAGGGTACTATCAGTCCTTCCAATTCTGAGGGAATGAACACTTTAGTCATGTGCAATTCAAGAATGAGAAGGTTGAGAACAATGGTTTTGAACAGATATTTTAGGTCTTCTAGTTCTAAAAGAGACATTTAAAAACAAGATGTTTTTTTGGATGCCTTGGCAAAAGGAAAAAAAAAGGTAAAAAAAAAATCTGAAAGGCAAACAATGTACTTTTTATGTGATATTAAAGAAAACAATGCTGTCTAAAAGAAAAAACCAGCATGTCTTTCACATTTTATGTCCTAAGTAGGTTTAAGTACTGCCTATTACTTGTCAAGAATTCAATAGCAAATAGAAACTTTCCAGGTTGACGTGCTGGGGCAGACGAAGGTCATTCTTTAAAGCATTTGCTCCCTTGAGAGGAAAACCTGGAAGGATGCTGTTTGAGCAATTTATATCAGGCACAGCAAGTCATTAGATGTCTGTGCTCCAAGTCTGCCATGATCCTGATTCCACGGCCATATGTGGTTACCCTGGTGGGAACCAGTCCTAAAAGCCAGTAAGTCAAAGGAGTCCAGAGGTGTATATTTTCTTCTCAGTGTGCTGAGCAGATATAGAAACTGTAAATCTTTCACAGAACAGCAAGAGAGAAGAACAGAAAAGGTGCATTACACAGATGAACATCACACATTCTTGTTCAAAAAAAGTAAATTTTCAATTTCGGAGGGGGAGGCGTGATTGTGAAGGGGGAAAAAAGAAAGTAATATGCAGGTAGGAAAACATTCTTTCTGGTTAGTGTTTTAACGAGATTTTTTTCTCATGATTCAGTTTCACTGCAAAGCAAAAGCTAAACAATAAGCAATCACACAGCATCTGTGAGTAAATACTACACCGCCATTTTCTCTTTACAAATTTTGCTAGAGTCAAGAGATTTCTAATTTAAATAGCCAAAACAATACAATTCCTGAACTGTATTTTGTAAGGACTTAAAAACTCATAATTTTTTGAAAATCCAGCCATCCTGAAGGAGTACATGAGCTTGCAAATAGTTCCCTTTTCCAGGAGGAAGAGGTTACAAAAGTATGCAGCAGATGTCTAGCTTTCAGATATATAGCAAGCAATACACTATATGGATTTGCTTATACAGAACATGACCTTATTCCATTTATATGGGCAGAATTTCAAGTCTAATACAGACCTACAGGTCTAAAGAGGAACATAAATGAGTCTATTAAGTGGATACTCCTGATATGCATGTGAGATGTAGCACTACTTCTATTTTCATTGTTGATTAAAAACGACACAAAAAACAAAAGCACTTTAACCAACAAGAACGGCACAGGCACTAGTCCTGCTCTTCCTTCTCTCAGTGCTTTAACAATCTAAGTTGACACTCATCCTCTTGTTTAGGACGTCTCAGCCCAGGCAGGTGACTTCTCATTTTATCATGGACTGCTTCACTGGCCTGTTCAGAGTCCTTCCTGTGCCTCTGAACCATATGAAAGGAGAGTCAATCCTCAAGTTTTTTGACCAATTTTTTCTTTACACTTGCTGAATGGTTTTGTGTATGTAGGTTTACAGTGTGTCTGAAAAAGAGAAAGCTCAGGAACAAAATTATGTGTGTGTATATATATTACTATTTTTAACCCTCAAACTTCATTACAGAATCTTTACATTTATATATAAGCACAATATAAGTGGCTTAATATTTTATGCCCTTTTCAAAATACTCTCCTGTAACATCTGAATTTGTCCCTTTAGCTTAGGGAGCTATGTGAACAAATTTAATATACTCAGAGGACATCCTGCATTTCTTGTAAATTTGCATGTCCCAATTCTCACATATTTTTCACATTGGGAAATATATCAAGCTAAAAATCTATGGAAAAAAATCACTTTAAAGGACAACATTAAGCAGCCAGATTCACTAAGGTAAGCAAGAGTAGAAAAATCAAGAAAACCACCATCCTGTGTGTTGGCTAGCTGTACACTATCCGATTAGCTTCTGCAATAGCCTGTATTAGTCAAGATACATGCTACTGTATCTTAAAATGGGGTAGAAGACACTCCCAATCTTGCTGTTTCTTAATTTTCTTGAGCATTATTTAGCCAAACAACAAAGCTTTTTTGTCCTCTACATTTACTTATCTCCATCCTAAAACTACAAATAGGAAAGAAAATATACCATGTCCGGAAATCAGTTTCCCTTTATATCAAACATCCGTTCTATCTGTGCATAACTTTTAACACTTTTCACAATAGGAAGGAATGAATGGTTTTGTCCACATGAAGATTATCCAAATACCTCTCTAGCATTAAATAAAATAAACCATGTATACAACTATTATAAACCTTAGGACACACACAAATGAGAGAAAAGCACCCTGATAACAAATGAGATTCTAAAACCTATATATGAGCATTAAGATACTGACATCACATTTTCTAACAGAAAATCGACTTCTAAAAAGCTACTGCATTCCTATAGCCTATAGAATGGTCAAAGTTCCACTGAAATCAACAGCACAACACATGCATTAAATGAGGACCCACAACAAAGTCATCATTTTGTTAAAACAGAAAATCTACACCATGATCCCAGCAATGTCAGTTCAGAGAGAGGTTCTTCAAAAAAAATGTGGGAGTCCATCAGCATGTAATGAGCTTATTGCAAATTCTTCACAGGTCAGAGTATAGGTTTCACTTTTTTTTTCCCTAAGCACACCCATGGCCAGAAAATAATGTATCTGGCATGTTTATTATGAGGTATCTACACATATAGAAGCAGTATGTATGCATATACACACATGCACCTTTAAAGCATTATTATAAGGCTTTCTTTCCAGTATTATTAGCAGCTGCTTGCATATATGTAACTTCTTGTCCAGAGTGACAGCTGTATTTTCGCCTGTTTTGACATTGAGTCTGATCTGGGTGAATAGCTCATATCCATTAAAGTGCTATTACAACACTGAATGACTGCCAAAATACTTCCTGATCAATTTTAAAAGCCAGCTAGCTGTCATCATCTAATCGCAACAGCAGAAAACAAATCTTTGGGGAATAAAACAAGATTTTAAAACATTTTTTAAAAGCAGGGTATTAAGTCTAGAATCTCCAAACTATTTAAATAAAAATCACAAGCTGCAGCAATAGCTAGGTAAAAATTTCTGGGGTTTGAAAGCCCATATACTTGTTACTGACAAGCATTCTAACATAGTCTCTAAATCTACCATTTCAATAATCTTTGGAGTTTGAACCCTTGCCATTACATAACTTAATAAAGCAGCAGTGAAAACAATCACCACAGAGGGTGATTGTGCTCACCATTAAATTTAGTTCTATAAAATTTAAGACTGAATTCAATCATCTTTGTGTCTTTGGTTGAATGGCTGAAAACCAATGTGCAGGTTCAATTCCTTACCTCTGAATAGCTTTACGGTATACATATGTTTAAGCTGCAGTACAAACATCATTTCAGACTTTCATTTATCAAGCATACTTGAAAGACTATGTAATTCAGAGACAGTTAAGACCACTTGGAGAGAAGGCACAGTTGGCACAAGTTTGGCACAGCTTTCAGAGAGCCTGCAGCAGTGCTGTATTTGTAATACAGCACATTAAAAGAATTAAAAAAAAAAAAAGGTTGTAAGAAATTGCATGTTCTGTATGAAAGATGTCTAGCAAGTCAAACATGAGATGCAAACATGCACAGACGGTGACTACTCAATGTATAGATGACTTTTTAATTTCTCTCCACTGCACTGTTTTCTCCCCAGCTTTGTGCAGCTTGCTGCTTTGCTGTGTAGTCAGTCTATTTTGACCAGTGAAAAACAGAACACCAACCACCTGAATGAAATATTGCTGCATCAAAATATATATGCATGCAACTAGCTCAAAAAAAGTGGACCCACCATCTACTCCACAAACACCCGTGACACAGCTCAAAAATTACACTGTGCACTTATCATTAGAAACACGCCATGAATTAAAACTTTTGAAGAGCTTCTCTTGTATCTCTAACCTGGAGCTGACACAATACCAAACAAGCAAAAACAAAAACAAAACTAAAACTTCACACACACACTCAAACCCACCCCCCCCACCCCCAAACCACCAACACACACACACACAAAGAAAGGAAAAAACAAAACAAAACAAACAAACAAAAAAACTCCACAACAACAAAAAACCCAAACTGGACTCAGGATGTTCTTAAACTAGGCAAGACTGTCAACATGTAGTTTTGCATTGAAATAACTAACTGATTATCCTCTTTCAGTTCTAGTTCCCATATAATTGAAATCGATACTTATGAAGTTATAAAACCTAATTAAAAAGACAGTTGCATTACTGCCTGCCAAAAATAAAGCCATTTGACAATTTACAATATAATAATAATTAAGAAATTTTCAGTGCTATCCTAGCCATGGTGCTCATGACAAAAGACCTCTCTCTATGTAAAATGAGAAACTAGAGAATTAGAGAGGTTTCGTCAGGCACGGGTACAATATATTTTATCAGAGTGATAATTCAGATGTGGAAATAATGAAGAAGTTTGTGTGGAATGCATGTCATAAGACCTTACAGGTTGGCAGCATGTCAAAAAATGCAAACTACATATGAAGGAACATTGACAGTGACTCCTGGATTTAAAGGACAACAAATATGTTTTCAGAAAAGCCACAGTGATGACATACAATTCAATAAATGGAATCCCTCCACCTCAGGCTTTGGTTTAACCCAAAACAAGTGGACAGAATCTAAGTAAATAATTTCAAATTCACTAAAATGAAAACATAAATACAATGAATTGTTCAGATATACACTTAAAAAATCTAACCACATTTGTTTTGTATATTGTAAACATTTAGTTTCAAAACTAACTTTTGTTTGTGCCTTAGGTCTAGGAAGAGGAGATCTGACATGAAGCACTACCAAGAAGCATGTCAGCTCCAACAGAATATATGATTATATTTTCATGTTGTGATTTATACATTTGGTAGAGAGGATCTTAATTTCCAAGAAAAACCTCTGACTTTTTTCTGAGAATAGTAATACCTAAAGCTGAAGAATACCATTTTTATATAGCAAGTGCCTAGATTTGTGTTAATGTTAAAAAAAAACCCCAACATATTAATGTATAGCATATTGTTAATAGATCTATAAACTGTCTTATATATTTTATATCATTTATAGGTCTGTTTTTATTAATAAAACATGCACGGTTAAAGCTTATCTTCAGAGGATAGCATGTTGATTAACTGTTGATAATTCTGGATAATAACACTAGTAATAAGTAGAGGCTGCATTAACAAGCACAGTGGGAAAGGACTACTGGGAATCTGTATGTTTGCAAAAGGATTCTGAACAGCTAATATGTACAGACTGCTACAAAATACTGTCCATGAAAATATACATTGTCTTGTAACTTGGCATCAATAATGCTACCTATTAAAAAAAAAATCTTTATAACATTTCCATAGTTTAAGGCTTCTCAAGATCTTATTCTGTTCTGCATAAAATCTGCATCTATCTTCTTACAGTGTCAAAATTATCATGTGTTTTCTGTCAATGTGACTGTACACTAGAAAAACAGAAATCATAGAAACTAAGAGGCTGAAAAAAACTGATCCCCTTGCACCACAAAGTCACTACCAACCAGGATGGTCCAAGCAAATAACAGAAATAAGGTACGAAACAGCATAAACTGGCTACTTCAGCTAGTTAACAGTTATCTATTTCCTATTTAGGAAGGAAGGCATGAATAACATCACAATGAACATCCCACTTCCAAATTGGCACGTTCCCCAAAATAGATTGGCAAGTTGCCACTACGCTTAATCTCAGCAGGAACACTACAAAAGACCACAACAGGAAGGAGGAACAACATGAGTCTAAAATCGTGCTCTTCTTTGATATTTGTAGAGGAAAGAGGTCATCAATTAAGAGACACCAAAGTCACATGTCAGTGACTTCCAAAAAAATAATAAATAAAAAAGATGACAAACCCTCCCTCCCCACACACCTGCCATCCAGCAGACAAGACTGGAGGGTGACATGACTCATTATGCCAAAAACTATCATGATACTACTTAATACAACTAAGAAATTACTATTAAAATAATTTTAGGTATTATAAAGAACATGAGTCCCACATATTTACTACTGCCTGCCGGAAGTGATTACAGTACTAAGGGTACAAAACAGTTATTGGAAAACCCATCTAAACAACCAGTTTAGCAATTCCATTGTTAGGAAAGCTTTGTGGTGTAACATCCATCTCACAACTATTGATTATGCACATATAACATTATATAGTATATCTAGTATACTAATAATGATGACAGTAGAGAGGACTTTGCTTTATTTACATAGGGTTACAGGAGAAGTTGCTCGTTACATCAAAACCTCAAGCCAAAAGAACAGAGCAAGAAATTCTGCAATAGTTTGGCTAACAATCATTACAAGCATCATGTCAACATTGTGCCAATTTTATTTCTTCTTTTAAAAAAAATGAGTTTCTCACACTGTTGGTGAGAGAGATAGCTGAGCCCTGGACCACAAGTAAATCCACCAATACCAAAACCTGTCCCAGATGTGCAGCTGCTTTCTGCACCGCAGAGATATTTCTTAAGCTTTAAACAATATGAAAATTAACTACTAACTGAAAAGAATAACTGTAGACAAACATGGCCTCCATTTCCTTCTCCAACCTCCTTGTCACTAACTCATAATCACATAGGATCTATATCCTAAGACTTATCCACTTCCAGGAAAGTTCTATCCTTACAGTTTGGAATTAAAGCCCACATCTCCCTGCAGTGCTCTTCCCTTACTCATTTTCCTCCTGATTCACTCCACAGGGCATTGTCTTGGCTAAAGGTAAGACTGGGAAGACAGACACACAACTCAGCTGATGAAGTCAGGCACAACAGGGCACCCAACTGTTATCACAAATTAGTATCAGGAATCACAGTAGCACCATATAGTTTTAGTACTGTTTGGAATAATGTATTTTAGAATTAGGTGTTTATGGAGATAGTAGTGACTACAGTAACTCATCCCTGTCATTACACAGGAAAAGTCTACACCCATCACTGTTTCACTCACAAGGACAATGTAAAAGTCTGACATACAGCTGCACTTCACATTTATGAGTGTAATTCACAGGAGACTTCTTTTTTCTTGGGGTGTTTTCTATAATATGCAAGAGGAACAAAGATAAGTTAGACAGCAAACATAAAATTGTCTGACTTCAAGTCTGGTTTTGTACTTCTGTACAGAACTTGGCACAATTTTGTCTATTCTTCCAGGGTTTTTTCAGCAAGAAATGGACATTGACCATGGCACCAAAATGGGCCAACATCATTCGCTGTAGGAGTCCTCTCACTAAAAATTCCTTAGCTTAACTATCACTCCAAATGCAGGTCTCACACAGACCATTGCTCTAACACATTAGGAAAGAGGATATGACTCTAAATATGTGCAACACTAACCTCCACAGCAACAGGAGGCCAAAAAGCATGGTCACTAGCAATCTGAAAAAGTACAGTTACCTTAAAGAACCAGCTAAAATACATATGTAAGAGGATGAGGGGGTGGGGTTGGAGGGGGCAGGCTGGTGTGAAGAGATCAGCTTGAACTTTGTACTGAAGAAAAAGAGATTAACTGCCAAGTTATGTCAGAAGCCATCTTTGAAATCATGAGTAATGCTAACATTGTGTCTCAGATCCCCAAAAATGGCTCTGACCCCCTAAAATTACATCTGAAGTGACTACCACAGGCAGATATTTTTCTGAAACCTCCAGACTGCTTCTTGTCAATGACAGTCCATAGCTTTGATAGAGTCCAGACTAGAGCAGGTCTGGTGGCTACTCTGGAAGCTGGTAGCCCACCACCTGAGAGCTCTCTGGCACTGGCACTCCTGCAGACTTCTGGTCAAACCTGACACAGAACACATAGAAAAATATGTGGAAGAAGCAAAATAAGAGTTTGAGTTAGGATATGCACACTTCCATACATGACCTGATGTCTGTAGCAGTAAAGCTGATAATTCGCAATTGAGCTACTCTTGTTAAAACTGACAACTGAGGCTCAGATTTGTACCCAAAATTTTCTATATTGGACAGCTGTAAGGCATTGCTATATGAACTACCAATCACTTGATATGCTGCTATATGACTTACATCAATGAATATTCCTAGATGCAGTTACATGGATGCAACATTAAAAAGTACGGTAATTACAGGAGCACCCTACATATGAGTTTGACATTTATCAAGATAATTCAGTTGTTAAGAATGCAACCCTATGAAAAAGGTTGATTATGACTCAGTTTGCAACTTATAGCACTGGTACCTCATCTATTTTATATATGTCTTTTCTATTAGGCTATATACTACAAATATATTTGAAATTTGGGAGCACTGCCATCCAGAGGGACTTTGACAAGCTTGAGAGGTGGGTTGATGAAAACCTCATCAAGTTCAGCAAAGCAAAGTGCAAGGTCCTACATTGCAACAATCCCAGACACGGATTGGGTGGAGAGTGGCCCTGCAGAGAAAGTCCTAGGGGTGATGGTTTACGAAAAGCTCAATTCGAGCCAGCAGTGTGTACTAGCAGACGAGAATGCCAACCATGTCCTCGACTGCATCACAAGGAGGGTGGCCAGCAGGTCAAAGGAGGTGATTCTGACCCTCAGCTCTCTGCTTGTGAGACCCCACTCAGAGTACTGTGTACAGTTCTGGTGCCACCAACATAAGGACATGGAACTGCTGGAGCAAGTCCAGAGCAGAGACACAAAGTTGGTAAGAGGACTGGAGCATCTCCCCTACAAAGACAAGCAGAGGAATCTGGGGCTGTCCACATTGGAGAAGAGATTGCATGAATACCTCACAGAAACCATCTAGTATCTGAAGTGAGCCTACAGGGAGGCCCAAGAGGAACTCTTCATCAGGAACTGTAGTGATAGGACAAAGGGTAAAGTGTACAAATTGAAAGAGGGGAAAATTAGGTTAGATATTAGATAGAAATTCTTTACTTTGAGGGTGGTGAGATACTAGAACAGGTTGTCCAAGGAGGTTGTGGATGCCCCGCCCAACCCTGCAAGTGTTCAAAGCCAGGTTGGACAAAGTCTGGAGCAACCTGGTCTAGTGGGAGGTGTCCCTGTCCATGGGAGAGGGGGTTTGGACTTGATCTTTAAGGTCCCTTTCAACACTTAACATTACTCTATGAAATGTTATTTAAGTTTTAAAGACAAGCAGGTTATAAAGATCTCCGATTTGTAGAACTGGTTTTGTTCCCTGAAAACTAAAGCACAATTCGATTTTTTAAAAATTTTGTTTTAGAGTTTGTTTAGTTTTGTTTTTTACACACAAAGTTGCATGCTACCATGGAACAGAATAGGAAGGCAGTCCAGGCTCTCTCTCTACTGAAGGGAAGTCTTGAAAGACTTCCAGTTACTGAAATAAATTGAAGTCTGTAAATATGAGCCAACATTTCTAAATCTATATAGGTGGAGTTAACAACCCCCCCTTTTATATCTCCAGTCTAACCAGAATTTGTGTGAATGATCTGTCTCCATTATTGTTTGTATTCTTCATGCTGGCCATCCAGTCTTTACATCAAATACTTAATTTTCCCTCTGCTCTGACCATTTAAGGTATTTGCACGGGTATTTTAGAAAACCTATAAAGAAACATATGTGTTAGTAATTCGAACCCACTAACAATAACCCGCGGGGGGGCGGAAATCAATAGCAGTTAACTCCTACTTCAACACCAAAAAGTCTGAATGCCTCTGTGGACTACACCTGTTAGGTGATATGGGGTGTGGCAGGGGTGGAGGGACAGAGGTGATAAAGGAGGTCAAATAAACAAAATATGCCCATCTGTTCATGAAACATGTCCCCTGCCGAGTTCACCTAACACTTCCAATACCTTCAAGCATATAACGTGCAAAATGGTTTAACATCACTTACAAAAGAATCTAGTGGTAAATTACCACTGCATATATTTCAGAACTCCTTTTACCGAGTCAGGTGTGGGTGAGCTTGTTGTTTCAACATGCCAAAGTTGCCAGCAGGGAGGATTACCAAGAGTATCAAGAGAGCATGGAGTGGGTGTTGACTCCTAAAACAAGAACTGTTAACACTTCAAAAGCACATCATGAAGCAATGGAACCTCGAAAAGTCCCTGCCCTCACAGCTCTCTGAACCTCAATACCTGAACTTAACAACTTAGCAAAGCAATCATGACAGATGACAATAGGCACTACACTCAAAACTAAGTAATCAAAACCAGGTGTATAAATGCTTTGCAAAGTACTGGTTCTTTACAAGTTAGAGTGCTTTTAACTAAAAGAAAAAGAAAATCAATCAGAAAACCCTCATACAAAGTTATCCCAAGCATCAAAGGTGCATCCTTGCTGTAAATAAAGTTTTGTATTTACAACATTGTAATTTTACAATAACCTACTTACTTAGAGAAAAATCTATTTGGTATATAGAAGGTGAGATTTGTCTCCACACTACTACATGTTTTAGGATCTGATATTCACTGTTAGATAAAAGCATAGCGAGGCTTAGCCATGCACAATTCCCATTTATGTGATATGCAGATGAAGAATATTTGTAGTAGCAAATAAATAAAACTATGAATAAACTGCCGGGCCATTCATAATAAAAAGAATATGTTAACTTTGCACTCGGCTCTCCAGATTCGATTGTTTTCCATTTCTTGTTTGTATCCTCTTAACTAATTCTTTAACCACACCAAAGCATGTATCAGTTGCTTTTGAACGATATTTTACAAAACTGAACTAAAAATGGCGCTAGACCAATGCTTACACAAGAAATGCAGCTTATTACATTTGTTGCAGTCCAAATAAATATTGATTTCAATCTCAGAATGCTACGAAAGGACTTGCATCAATTACACAGTACATCACAGTCATGATGCAAGTTACCTAATTCCAGTGATGCACACAGCAAATCAATCATTCACATCCACACAGCTTGGTGAGTCAGAGCCACCACTACTTACCTTTATCTGAACTTTTAAATACTGCATTCATTTTGGAGTGGCATTATAAAGGGAAAGGTTTACAATGAAAAAAATGTCAGATAATCTGCCAAAAAACCTGCAGTAATTATAATTACCTCTATTCATGTCATGTGTGTTTTAATACATACACAAATGAGTAAAAGAGCCCTTAATGACAACAACATTATGAGGGGAGGTTTCCCTTTTGCATTATCTATTTATTCAATACAAAATTATTAGGCTATTGTGATAAAGCAGCTAGAGTACAATGGCTTTCCTTTAATCACTAATTAAAATGCTGATTGCCTGTTGAGTGAGACGTGCAGTTATGGTCAAACACCAAGTCCTATTGTGTGATAACAGCTTGGGCTGGCCTTACAACTGGGTGGGGTTGAATCACTGCTAAGTAAACAAACCCTCTATGGCTGAAAAACACAATCCCTTCAGCTCAATAAAATCCTTAAGTAACTTTTAATTTTACAGCCTTAGACAAGCTAATATTGCAGAGCACAAAAGTTCAGAGATAAAGAGACCTGCCAGGTGCTGGAATAAACAAGCAATTACACAGATTATAGGAGAGCAGTACCGGGTCTGTACGAATTAATTTATTCAGTGTAGAAGCTGAGGTGGAAATTAATTTCATGGGGCCAAATTCAAAGGACCACTGGGACGTTATTGGCTTCATCTATTCAGCTTCTGAAGTATACTCAAATTACACCTCTGCAATCCCACTGATAGCACCCCAATGCCATCAGTGGGGTTTCACAGATATATTCAGGAGAATCCACACACTCACATTTCCCTTACATACTTGATGTATTGCAAAATAAATTAAGTAAAATAAGACCTATTTATCTACAGTCCTGTATTCCATATAATCATTTTAAATGTCAGTAAAAAGAAAATAAAACAAAACTGCAAAATACCACTGTCCACATTGGACACTATTTAACACGTGATGTTATGCTCCAAACATCAATGCTAAACAAGAAAAAAACCCTGACATGCACACACACACAGAAGGTGTAGGACATGGGAGAATCAGCACCACGGTACTTGTCATTTACAAAAAAGAATTATTATTCAAAAGAGGGTAAAGTGAATAATTTGTAAGTAAAACCAAAATAATGTAACAAATGATTCTAGTATTATGATCTTAATTTCGTGAGCTACCATTGTACAAACTCAAGCAGCATTGCAGCATTTGGCACTCTCCAAAATATGGGGGGGACCCCCCTAACTTTCTTCTAACAATGGCTTGCTGATATTCTAAGAAATCAATTTAACCCAAAATGTTAACATGGCATAGAAGAAACAAACACACATCATTTGTCATAAGTAAATTAATTCCTTTAAAAGGCCATTGGTTACTAACTTAAAACATCTCCATCACATAAATAAGTAACAACAAATGTGCTTTCTTCCAGTTCAACAGGTCTATTCTCTTAACAGAACAAGTAATAATGTGCTGTTTAATGGACTAACCCTTATCACATTTCAAATAATCATATAAAGTTTGGTGTGTTTTGGCTGTTTTGGCTTTGTGTTTTGTTTTTTTTAATACACAGAAAAAGAAATTATCCGGGCATATTATTTTTATAGTTGTATGTGTGTACTTGCTTATTACACATAACTTGAAATTACTACTACAGAAACCTCAAATTAAGTGTTTTTTACAATTACTTTTACATGTCCACAATGTCACAAGGGCAGAATGATTTTTTGTCTATAGCTGCAAATATTATATTCCACAATGTTTTCCTAGTCCCTTTTCAGCCAGTTGCCTTTTTTATATATCCACATTCAACCAGTTCGACTTCCTCACAAGAATAACAGCATTTAAACAAAAAAACCTTGACCATACCACAACAATGCTTCACTTGCTGTCTCATCCCTCCACCTTACCTGTAAGAAAACCCATCTCGACTCTCCACAGGTGAAAAAAAGCATCTCTCACCCTTTTAATATTTTTTCTGTGTTTTGAGCATTTGTCTATAGAACTTCCTTTATGTTTCTGCAAAAATGTGAGCTGTAGAAACGTGTTTGCTTTCGGGGTTTTTCCCTTCCTCTTTGCTTGAATACAACTGAAACCAAAATGGTTGTTTTGTCTATATGCAGCTGCTACTTATATAATAAATCACCTCACAGGAAAACCAAAAGTCCATGTTCAGTGTTTGGAAGGCTCATACAAGCGGCACAGGTGCAGGGAGCTCTCCTTCCCTACTGCTGCTGTACAGAGGCCAGTGAACACGTTACATCTTGCAGACTGTCAGCACTAGGCATAGAGGAGTGAATGTGTTAGACTATCTCCCACACCCTCTGACTATTATTACCAACTGCAACTGATGGCACACTTCACTTCAGTCTTTCCTGTTCAAACATACAACTACGGCTCTTCTTTTACACTATTGTGTTGCAAGACCAGTGACTGGAAACTACACAGGAAACTACTCCAGGCAGGATCCAGCCTACAGTGAGTTAAATCCACCAGTTACCCAAGTAAATGGCTTTGCTCTCACTGCCTCTGTTGAGTCACAGCACCTGTATCAGTGGATACTCTATGTAATTAAAGATGTAAAAGGACCGTGTAAAAATCAGCTGTAGGGAAAATCATCAAAATATTGTTGTTTCTATCAAAAGTTAAAAAAAGTTTCTAGATTTCTGTAGACCATTTGGTGATCCAGCCACCAAGACACTTTACAAAAGGCACCTCTATAGTAAAGGGATCACAATAATTTTGAAGACAGGGCAAATTCTGATTACAGCTATTGGTAGAAGTACTTCAGAATTATGGATAAAATAGCTCAGGCCCTAATCTTCCATGAAAATACATATCATTCTCTAAATGCCTGCCTGTTTCTCAGGCTTTGCAGATGGAGTTGGAGGTGCCATCCAAGTGCAAGAGTAGAATCTAGAGGCATGGGGTCTAAGGTTTTTTACTTCATAAGCATTCAACAGAATTACAAAACATGCTGTTATTTTCAAAACTCCCTTAAGCTTACAGCTCAAATTCTTTTAAGTCTTCCACTTAACACATTCAAATAACTTTCAGAGGTATCAGACTCCTAACCACTGAACAAATACAAATTGAATTCAGTGACCCATCTTTCTAGACAGCACTGCTGCAGCTTTCTTTTGATAACCATTACCCAGCTGTCATCAAACAGCTTTCTCTTACTGCCTATAATACTCAGGTGGCTTGGCAAATATAAAAAGTTGATTCTTTAGAGCATAATGATTATTGAACATTTCACTTATTAAAAACCACACTTCTCTTACATAAAGAGGAACAGACTTTGCTTTTATACACCAACAGCTATGCCCTCATCAGTCCTCCTAGTGATTCAAAACTGAACGTGCAAAGATATCTGCCTATATTTTTAGAAACTTGCTACATTTGCAGTTTATGACTTCCATCTACCTTTGGCCTATGCAGGCACACAAAGAATACCAAATACATATGGATTCTCCATTGATACACAGGAACATTATGCCATAGTTGCAAAGGACCACCTAAGATGATCTAATTACACATAGAAAACTAATATCCACTTAACTGGAAACATAAAGGAACAGTGAGAAACATTAGGATAAGATAAAAGAATGAACACAGGCATCATTGGAAAATCTTCGTAAAAGCTGACTGTATTAGGCCATAGAACAGCCTGACAGGGTAGATGGCAGAAACCCACTAGCTTTTGACTATTGTAACAGAAGAAAGACTAGAAAATACACTGTGGAGGCTCACTGTATATGGGCAGAAATATTGGTCTTTTCTGCTTTTGAATTCCATGATTGATTAGTCCTGAGCTTCACTTAATCTTTCTCAAATCCTCACAGAGTAGTAAACCAGAAAACCAATTATCTAAGAGCAAATATTTTTAATTCAGTTCCAAAGATCTTCAAAAATACTCACTTTCTCACAAATCAAAACTATTCTGTTTGTATCTACTCTAAATAATTTGACTGAGCACAACATTTTGTAAGACAAATATATCCAAATAGATGCATATCATAAGACAAGTATGTTATAGCCAAACTGAAAGGAGCAGCAGATGCTCAGATGCAAGAGTGGCCTTCAGGACTTTAACCCCTATCACAGAAAACAAGGGAAACAGTTAAAAGGATCCTCTAGCATCACCTCCCAAGTCATGCTGTGCCATAAGTTGAAGAGAAGTCTTTCAGGTTTTGTTTTGTGCAAAAGGAAAAAAAAAACCAAAACAACAAACAAAACAAAACACTAAAAACAACAATAACAACAAAACAAACAAAAGCCCAAAGCAAACCCCAACATTAAAAAAAACACCCAAAAGCCCAAACCCATGGTAAAACACTTCTAATACACATGCAGTTTACACATGCATGCTACATTGATGCCACAGTACATCTATAAATAGAATGTAATTACTGTATCAGCATTATAATGCTAATTTAAAGATTGCACACTTGTGAAGTATCATGAACAGAGTTATCATTTATGAGTGGGCTACACATCAGTACATAACTCAATGCTATTTATTAGCTGTTGAACAAAGCACAGATATGCACACCAGTGTATTTTCCTTTTATGAAAGGAATGGATCAATAAAATGAGCCAGTCTGAGATGGTACTTTTTACAAGAACTGAGAAGCATGTCTAAATCAGTTCAAGAAGCTGTTGCCATTACTTGTACCCAAAAGTGATTTTGTTTGACTTTTCACAGTGTTTGAACACATTTTTATGAGACTGAGAAAAAAAGATGTTGTGGTTTTCTTCCATTTCCTTGTCCTATGATCCAATCTTTGTTTCTGTATTAACAGGCCACACTAAGCCTTGAGTTCAGCTTGTTATCAACTGCCAGGATCCAGGATGCTTTTTCTTCTAGATCATCTTCTCACCAAAAATGTAAAATCTTAGTATAATATGGTTTAGCACTTCCCTTCAGTAAAGTGCATATATTTTATTTCCTCAATTTATCAATATAATTTTGAATTCTATCCCTATGCTTTAAAATGCACACAGACCTTCCCTTCTGCATGTAGCTCTAGGTAGCAACTACAAACTAAGTAAGTATTTTCTGCTTCTTCATCCAAGGCATCAGTGAAGACAAATGTTACCAAGTCCTCAAGGTATCCCAGAAACTCCCTCTACAATGAAACTGTGCCCACACTACTTAGTTTGGTGCATAAGTTTAGTACCTATATTAGAATTCTAGGCTTTCCATCTGATTATGACTTTTTTCCTCAATCAACATCCGATCTCCCTTTATGGTACTTGCATCTTTATCATGTTTATCACAGAACAACTGAAGAAAGAATGCCAAAACTAAGACATTTACTAAAAGCTAGAATTTTACTAAAATATATGTCACATTTTGTTTCTGTACTACCTATAAGGTATGTTTATCCTGTTGCTATAGGTAGGCTTGTTGACACTATGTTTGTTGAAGAAATCATGTTGACTTCTTCCAGATGTTTATGAGCAATGTGTATTTTTCCAATAACTGAAGTTTGCTGACTGATCTATTACTTGGGTCAATAAGATTTAAAGAGAAGAATGGCTGAGAAAACAGTATTTGTAGACAGCTTCTTCAGGAAATCAATTAAATGCCTAAATGAGACTTTCTGCTATGGAAAGACAACTCCAGAGGAGCCCCCTGACTCCACTGGGAGCCTGGAATTATCTCTAGTCACTATTTGAGGCCTAGAGTCTTAACTTAGGCATCCAACTCATATGCTGAATTGAGCACAGCTCTACACCTGCTGGTATACTAGGAATCTTACCAGTTCTCCAGCAGTTTTCATAGACGATGCTGTCAGCTATGTTAGCTGCCTGATCAATTCACAATAACTCCTGGATGAATATCATTAGTTGTTAAATTAAAACAAAACAAAAAAATCCCCACACTGCAACTCTACTTACCTAGGTATTTTTCATTCCTTTGTTTTTTATATAGCTGGCTGAGTTTCTCAAACTTTGGTATAGATGTCCATAGTAAGAAATCTCATGTCCATTAATACTTCCAGTGAAAATTAAGGAGCAAGAAGTTAAATTATTCTAAGAATGCCAAGGCATCCATTGGTCTCTTACCTACTCACTAAGCAATGAGCAAACCCTCTTTTCTCATTCTTCCTTTCTCAGTGCTTTGTCTCTTATAGTTGAATTCCACTTTGTGCCCAAGTCTTTCAAAGTTTATCTCCATTTGTCCATACCATTCTTTTATGATCAACCATAACAAATTGACCCAGTTTCAGCTTTTGACCAGATCCCTCAAGATTTAGGTCACTAAAGAGCTCATGTTTAGTTAAACCAGGCTTGTGTTAAACTTTATGTCTTTGCACTAGTAAAGCTATTGTTTAGCCCTTTTGAATGTTTTCATATAACTTTGCCCTGCACTTGCTTCCTACAGAAAGCTACCTACCAATTTTCCAAGTTTAATGAAGTACACTTTCTTGAACCGTACCAACTTTAATCATAGGATGCATTACATCTGAAAGCTGCACAAACTGTCAAACTATCTGACAGCCAGAAAGGCAGTGGGAAAATTAGTCAAAAAACTGAAAACTAGGCAAATGGTAGCCATGGAAATGCTAGAGACTGGCAAATAAGGCCAAGGAACTGGAAGTATAGAATCAGAAAATCATCAGGATTGGAAGAGACTTTTAAGAGAAGTGACTTGAAAGTCACATAAGAAATAGTGAAAATATATATTAAAAAAAAAAAGATACAAAGCTATTAGAAAGCCTCCAAAGGAGAGCTCTGAAGATGGTGAAGGGCCTAGAAAGGAAGACATAAAAGGAGCAGCTGAGGGCACTTGGTTTGTTCAGCCTGGAGCAGAGGAGACTGAGGGGAGACCTCATTGCAGTCACAACTTCCTCCTAAGCGGAAGAGGAGGGGCAGACATTGATCTCTTCTCTCTGGTGACGAGTGACAGGACCTGAGGGAACGGCCTGAAGTTGTGTCAGGGCAGGTTTAGGCTGGATATTAGGAAAAGGTTTTTCATCCAGAGGGTTGTTGGATGGAGGGTGGAACAGGCTCCCCAGGGCAGTGGTCATGGCACCAAACCTGACAGAGTTCAAGAAGCATTTGGACAACAATCTCAGGCACAGGGTGTGACTCTTGAGGTGTCCTGTGCAGGCCAGGAGTTGATGAGTCCCTTCCAACTCTGGGTTCTGTAAAAGGCTGTACGTTGAATACAGCCCCAACATTTTGGTCCTGGATTGCAGTAGTGGATTTTTGGACCTGTCAATTATGTTACTTTATGCAAACTAAGTTAATTTCACCCTTAGAAAGATCCTATTTCCTTGGCACTATGCATAAGTGATTACCATTAGTGTCCATGAAAGTTATATGCCCTTCTTGAGAAGGGATTATGCAGTTTGTAAATGTTTACTTGGAAGGAAAGAGGACAGAAGAGGAACAAATAACTCAGAAGTTCTTGGGAGAGTAACATATTTGGGAAAGTGCTCAGCATAATTATCCTTATCCATAGTGTGTTTCTTCACTTGCAGCCATTTCATTTTCATATATTTCTGTTCCCAAGCTGAAGAAATTGAAAAATGTTCACTTTAATGGTTTATCATCATAATTTCTATGACATTTGAATGTTTTTGTGGTTTTAACCAGTGCTCTGGCAAACTTATTTCCTGCCAGAACTGCGTAAAGAACAAGAAACTGCTTTGCCTACTGCAGAATTTGGGATACCTGATTTTCAAAGTTGTATCTATTCAATCAGAGAATAAAACTGATCATAAACCCAACCAAAAGAGCTTAAATTTCACATCCCAACTAGTCTCACAAATAGCACCTCCTAACTCAGTAAGAACTAAATTTACTTAAATTGTGATTGAAACTTCTGAATAGCTAATATGTTTTGGAAAATATTTACAAGTAATTAATCATGAGAAAATCTGTTATGAATTAGTATTTGGTATTTATTGCCCCTCAGCTGCAAATAAAATAGCTTGTTCATAATAATACATTGTGTTGTATGTCAGTTGCACACTACATGAAATGAGTACATCACTCTGCAAACTTTTGAAAAGCCTAGAATAAAAGTTTGGCAAAAGTTTCCTTTACTAATGCTCTAAATGTTAAACAAATTATAAGACCAGTCAATTTTAACAGCATAGTACAGATAAGACAGGCAGAGAGAATATAGCAAAGGCTGGTAGGATATATTGATATATTGCAGATAACTGAAACTAAATGCCTCCCACAACAGTTGCATGGGTAGTTCAGGATATAGCAGATTTTTGCATCATTTTTTATCAGTGGGAAGCTAGGCAGACCTGTTTATCAGTGGATGGAAGGCAGAGCCATGCCCTACCACCTTCCAGGCCCCTCCAGCTCTGTGTTTTAATTTAGTTTCCACTTACAGCAAGCTCTGCATCTGGCACACCCCTTCCCTGTGCCAGAAGGCTCCAGCAGAACTCCACATCAGAGCTCCACATACTATTATACTGTATTTAGATAATGTTATTAATATCTTTTAGTATAAAGAGAAGCTAAATTTATATTTTGCTTATATTTCATAGTATTTCAGTTTTAGCTAAATATTAATATACTGTGATGCTTTTGTTACTAGAAATAAACTTCAAAACTCAAAAGCATTAATGTATCCCACTTTGCTGCAATATTAGCTTTTCCAACAACTTTGGTTACTTTCCTCTATGCAAAACCCATTATGGAAAGAAAGAACAATGTCAAGTCTTTTTCACAAAATGGAAAACCCTTTCTTTAAAGCCAGGATACTGTTAAGGTGTGTAAGGCTAGTCAGGTTACTTGTTTGCATTAGAAATTAAGTATTTGAAGATGATTACTTCTTTAAGGGAAAAACACTAAGTGGGTGCAATATTTTTATGTGCCAGAAGGAAGTAAATCTTAAAAATGTTTGTTAAATTTCAAATGCCACTCTGGACTACACAGACAGAAAACACAGATTTCTAGTGACCAGATTAAAGGCCAAGGCCTCAACTTTATTGAAATACAGTAACTCACACTACAGAATTATCTGACAGCCAGTAGTCCTGGCAGCAGTAAATAATGAGTGCCCAAGGCAAAACACCACGTACACGGGACCCTAAAGAAATGCAGTCCAGCCCTAATAACAAACTCCTAGGTTTACTAATACTGATGAGATTTGAACTCTTTTGTTTTAGGTATGAAAGATGCGGTAATACCTTCATATGGTAATAAAACTTTCCTTTGCAGTGACTCTTCCTTTCCTGTCTTCTTGGTGCACATACCAAAAAAACATTAATGAAAGGTGGCTTTAAGAAAAATAAAAAGTGACAGCCAGAGAAATCAAAAGTATTTGATTGTTCCCCACCAAATCTATTCAGAGTACTGAATTCCTAGCATCTTTTCAAAGGTATTTAAGAACCTCTCCCATATTAGATAAGGTATAAGCTACTTATTACTCAATTAAATTAATGTAAAAAGAGTGTGCATTGTTTGTCACTGGAACCACCTGTAAGTTTATGTATGCGCTAATATACCTTGCTGAAAAAAATTACTTCACTGATTGCTGATTTCTTACCTAATGCACCTGTATATCTTGAGCCAGCTTCACAAAATTACTTAAGTAATATTATACAAGGTCAACATTACACTCCTGTACTTCAAGGGTCATAGATCCCTTTTAATGTAAATCAAAAAAAATGAACTCATTCCTCACATCAGGTTGTTCCATTCCTAGCTCAGTACTTAAAATCAAGTCCATCAGTGCTGTTTGTCTCCTCCCCAAGAGTATTACTCTGGAAGGAAAGGGAGCATTTCTAGCTTTTTTTCAAAAGCATACCTCTTAGTCTAAATTTTTTATTAGTTTTGTAACTGAATTAGAAGTAGAACAAAGGAAATTGAAAAAAAAAAAATTAAAAAAAAAAAAAAAGTAGTGTTATGTCCTCAGGCAACAATGCTGGGAAGGGCTATCTTGCCTGTCATTCATATTAGCTTGCACAAGATAGTAACGAAATTTTGCTACATATCGTGGGTTTTATTTGTCCATATACAGATGAAATAAATACTTCAGTCCAAACATAAAATGGGAAAGGCAAACCTTGATTGTTAAGATCCCTTCTAATCCAAGCCATTCTGTGATTCTCTGAACTTGAACTCCACAAATAGGAAGGACAGTTATTAAACCCTGCTCAAAATCTGCAGGTATATATATGGTTCATACATCCTCTGATTTAACGGGGATCTTTCCACAACCTCATGACTTATAGGCTCCTACTACATACTATTGTCTACTAAAGTACATAAGCAAATAAAAGGCTGGTCACTCTCAGTCACACATAGGTAATAGACCAATAACTCTTTCTGTAAAATAATAGCTCATGTTGTTCTCAGTCATACAGAAAACTTGCATAGCTCCTGCTCTTCTTCAGCAAGATCTACAACCTACTGTTAATGTTATTAGCATTTGAGAAACAAACTAAGTTCTTCAAAAGTGGTCAGCTGCAATCAGTTCATATAACAAGGCCATAGGACCCAGCAGTAAAGCACAGGACAAAAAGTTTTGCTATTTTGAGTTAGAAAGTCTCCTTCCAATTAATCCTTGCACCAAGACCCAAAGGCTACATGAGAAGTAACAGGTTGTATTAGATTTCAGTTGTTTGTCCCTGCCGGGTAAGTGCTACGTGTAAATCCATTAAGTCTTTGGAGTCTGAAACCTGTAACAGAATGCTGCCCAAAGAAGGTGATAGAACAAAGTTTCTACTAATCAACTCAAAACATCCAGGAAGTGAGGCTTTGCTAATGAATTATGGTAGTTAACTCTAGGGATTGGTCAGTGCTGGCAGACTACTGCTTGCTCTGAGCAATAGGAGACATATACTACATGCATGTTCATATGCCTAATTCTCTGTTCCTACAGGTTTTGGAGGAGCATCTCCCCTCCCTGGGAACCTGAAGCTCTGAGGTAGCATCAATGGCTAGACAAGCCACTGGCCCTTAAGTTCAACACTTGACCTATAGTCTGACTAGGACAACATGAGAAATTCCTTATCAATTCCCATCATCTAACTAAAAAAGTAGTGATTCAGTGTAAATGTATCACTCATCTGAAGAGGTCAGCATCGTTCCTATATCCCATGATATTTATTTGACTGTAGCTAATTGCTGGAGGTCCTGAGTTAATGAATGAGCACAGGCTCATCCTACAGCTGAGATGACCATGCAATGAGCTAAAGGAATATGATTGTCTACATATAGAGTTGGCAAATATACAGTGCCACCTCAGTCCCGTATCACCTTTAATAATCCAAGTAGTATATAACTGTTTCATTTTTCTGACCCAGTTTATACTAGGCAATAACAGAAACTGCCATCTAGCCAATTTAAATGAACAAGAATAAAACTATCTGAGAACACACCATAAAAAAAACCCAAACAGATAAACAGAAAAAAAAAAAAAAAAAACATAAAAATTCAGAAAACAGTAAAACACTCCCCATCTTGCCTCAGATTATGAATAGAGCATGGTGTTTTCAGTGACCAGGTCACCTTATAAATATACCATAGTGACCCAAGAAGTTGGGTCTTTTGTGAAAGTCCTAGCAAGAAGTCCTAGCATCACTTACAGCTCTGGGTGTACATACTGGAGAAGAAATACTGCTGGAGATCCCAATGAGAACTGAAGGTGTACAGCACACAGTGAAATCCAGCCTCTTTCATAGAGAGAGGAGGTGAGTTTATTTTTACTCTGAAGCTCCTCTTCCCTTTGCCACTGCTGTGGCAATGACTGAGGCAGCTCAAATCCTGCCTTTCTACTCAGGACCCAGCTCTAACAGCAGCTCCAGCTTCGTATTTGTGCATGCTTTTCCATTACCTCCTGCTGGCTCTCCAACTCAGCATGTATATAGCCAGTGGTTTTTTCGCCACTGTGAGCTGAAAGCACTGCTGTCACTGGCAGATCTCATCTAAACTTTGTAGCATGTCTACAGACTACTCCATAAACTGCTGCTGCCTTCTTCAGGCTAAATGCTGCAGGGTCTTAAAGGTCAGTAAAGCCAGATTGGTCACTAGGATCAATTTTTCCTTCACAAAGATGCACACAGGAAAAAAAGTGGTGGTCTGAAACCCAGGGCAGGTGTGCAGTCCCCACAGTCTTTGTACCAGCAGCACCTACAGGGTCATAGGGGTGAATTTCCATGCAGGTGGGTATCCTTGTTTTCAGCTAAGATGATTTGCCTTTAAAACAGACATCACACTGTAAATGAAAAATTTCTGTTCTAGTATTTTGCTGTTCCTAGTAAGGGGAATAACCCTTCAATCTTTTTGTAGCTATGAAGCTTAAACAGAGGAAATCCTACTTGTTTTTTTTTAAACCAGAATAACTTGCAAAATATTCAAGGGAAAGAGTTCATGATAGCATTATATTCTTGTCTGAAAGCTTAATTTAGACAACTACCAGCAGATCCCTTCACAGGCACAGCAAAATCTTAAACTCTCTATTTGACTGTGCTTGCCTAAGGCATTAAGTTCAATCCACCATGTCGCACCTCAGTAACTCGACACAGACTAGGAAATTCGTACAGTCAACTTCCCCAAGGGATTTGTTAAGTTTCACATACATTTAGTTGTGCAGTTGGCCTGTTCAAATTGATAAACTTGTTGCTCAGTGCTTGCAGGTTTTGTCACTAAGAAAAATAAGTATTGGAGTGGGGGAAGAGAGGCTACTATGTTTCAGTAATAACTTTTTTTTTTTTAAATAATTACACATGCATTACTGCTTCTATCTCTTCTTCAGAGACATTTATTTTGCAGAAGAGACAGGCAGATACTCTGCTGATGGGCACATTAAAAATGCCACAGACAGACAAGATGAATGTCATTAACATGTGAAAAATGAACAGAGCAGACAGATACAAAAATACTATTCAATCCTGTCAAATATAAAGGAATAAATCGCCACATGAATATCCTGTGTATCTGAACAATATACATATATAATATGCAAGTTACTGATAAAGACTTCAGTCTGGAAAAGCACTTAAACATTCTTATTTTTCAGTAGGTGAGCAGTGCATTGGAATCAATTAAATTATTCACTGGATTAGAGTTAAAGCATATGTGGTTTTTTGGGGTTTTTTGGTTCCCTCCCCACCCCCCCAAGGCTAATATGACCCACATGTAACTATTAGATTACTTTTACAATGTTAGACCATAAATATCAGTATGACCAGTTATTACAGAGTAAAAGTAACTTCTCCCCCATCCAAATGATGCCATGGGGTATAAAAATTACTAACCTACAGTATAGAGCACAAAGCAAACCAGTTCAATCCAGTACTGGCCTTGGCTTTTGACAACATTGGCAAAAGAAAAATGGAGCAGAAAAGCAGCAGGAAAAGAGGCTGAAGAAGTAAGAAGCAAGAGCAGCCTCCTTTCCAGAAGGGTAACTTTATGATGTACAGCAAACAGAAAGCCTATGGTGCTGGCAGAGAAAACCGGGCATGGTCACAGCATCAAACCAAAGGAAGATATGATGTGTCTTTTCATCAGTCTTCAGAACACACAAATTAAAACTTTCTCTGTATCCTGCAGAGCTCCTCAATTACTTGCCATTACCATTGTGTGAGATAGCAAGCATTTAGTCCCCAGTGTGTAGAACAGATAGCACACCAGACTTCTCTTTCAGCTATAGAGTCATGTGTTTTGATGACAACCCAAAAAGAAGCAATTACTTTCTCCATCTTTCCTCAGATGCATTTGTTATAAAATACAAAAAGTCTTATTATCAATCCTTGCACCTAAACTGCACCAGGATTTCAAATGATGAGATGAATTTACAAAGATGATGCATTGCAATACCAGTGACAGAAGCATCTGAACGAGCATCTTAGCTTCATAGTTGTGGAGGGATCAGTGGTCTGCAGTTTGTGTGATATTCTTAAAAGTTACAGGTTTACAGACACTATGTGGCTGTGCTTGTAATGTCAGAAAACTGAAGATTTACAACTTGAGATGGGAATAACTGTCTCCTTTAAAGAAACCTGAAGTGTCACCAGAGCCTTCTCTTTTTTTCCCCCAATATAAATGTGTTAAAAAGATCGAGTTTATTTTGCATCATGTAAACTGAGTTTGTTTAACAGATAAAATAATGGTAGCAGAAATACACATATTTTCAAAGAGAGGACAAAGATCATTTAAGTTAAAAAGATCTAATATAGCTAAGAGAAAATAAAGACATATATATCAGAGGCCATTCAGGACTCAGATCCCATAAAGTCAAGTGTTTAAAAAAAATACATATCTGTTAAGTATGTATATGTAGTTTCAGGACAAGTTCTGAGAGAGAAATTACTTAAGGACCAGGACATGCCAACTGGTATTCAGGTGCAACAGGATATGACTTAATCTTATTTTTCAGAGACAGATATAACACCTGAGCCAATAGAAAAAAATCACATAAATATAGGTTAGAATCAGGCCTATCCCAGAAAACAACAGCAAAATCCTAAACAACAACATTTTAAAAACCCAAACAAACAAAAACCACAAGAAACCCCAATACCAAAACACATCAAAACCCAAAAGCCAAACTTTAAAATACTTCATTGCTGGTTTTGGGCCCATGTTTCCTGCTTTTTTTAACTCACAAGTAAGCCATCTTAGTAAGCAGAACAGGTTACAGAAGCTTTCATTCTGATTACCAGCACTGCACCTGACCTGTAAAGAAATAGGACTTCATCTTCAGCTGAGTCAGTGATTAGAACTTCACAAGCAATGAATGGCTAAAGTTAGGGCACCCACATGTTCTTCACACTTGTACATAATGATTGTCAGCTTGTGAAAGAGAATCTATACTAAAGAGAAAATTTCCTCTTGCTGAATTTCAAGAGGCCAACAGCCCATCTGCAGTAACCTGTCTGTCTTTTGTAACTACAGTACTGTATGCTCTGCAACAAAGATTTTATACCTGCTCAATGACATATTTATTTTTCTTTCGGGAAAAATAATAAAAAGCCCATTTTTTTTTTCCCTCCACCTTGCTATATTTCAGGATGCAAAGCTGTTTTACAGTTATAAATGACTGATAAAAGGAACAAACTTCTAAACATCTTGTTGTAATTATTTACTTGTCCTAATTTAACATTAGAGGAATGCTGTGTTATACTGCCTTAAAGAATGAATGTATTGATAATAGCTTTGCAACCTAATGCAAAACTTTCTTCAAAAACAAGTATAAAATGTTATTTGCATAGAATTTGTGTAATCCTTTCTTTCTATGGACACAATGTTCAGCTTGTCTTTCAAATACTAGGATTGGCATATCAACTAATCTGAATGACAGTGATAGCTTAGTTAAACATACAGTACACTTGGGAGATAAAGGGGATCTTCCTCAAAAAACTTATTTATGCAGTCCACTTCATAAAGAACTCCCTTAAGGTGGATATGAGCCATCTTTTTCAGGCAGAATGGGCTCTTCCACCAATATGCATGCAATGATTGAACAACCAAATGAAATGTACTTTGCACACTTGGAAGAAAAACTATGGGAGCTCTCATTTAGAGAATAATACAGTATCCAGTTAATCTACTCAATCAAGCTACCTATAATTCTCTTTTGAAGCCAGCTGTAGTTTGTTGCTAAACTGACTGTTTCTGTACTGCCTTTAAAAGAATTAGTTGAGTCTTCTGTTTGAGAACGTCACCGTTCTCAGACAACAGTCTGTTTGCTATGTTTAGTCATGGTCAGTTCTTCAGTGATTCTTCAACTGTTTCAGAATGAAGCAGAGCTAGGCCTGAAGAGTTAACTCAGGATGCATGTACTGAGCAAGAGCATAAAATTCAAACAACAGAAGGTAATACTCTGCTCAAGGATACTAGCTGACACAAAGGAACAAAAAGTAGACAACACACAAAGCTAGAGAAAGCTTAAGAATGCACACATCTACATAAATAGGTATTTGGTCAAAACACAACAGGATAAAGAGAGAGAAAGGTGCCAAGAGCCCAGGAACCCCTGCCAGAATCACAGTGGAGTTAGCAAAAATACAAGGAGTTCAAAAGTTTACCTGAGGAAGAAGAGTAAAAGATGTCCCCCAGAAGATGAAGTAACAGGAACTCCCCTAAAAATTTTCCCCAAATTAAAGACTC
Organism: Acropternis orthonyx; assembly: GCA_035583155.1. Lineage (NCBI taxonomy): Eukaryota > Metazoa > Chordata > Aves > Passeriformes > Rhinocryptidae > Acropternis > Acropternis orthonyx. The sequence goes on along the minus strand of JAWWEU010000158.1, from coordinate 37,939,416 downwards.
TGCTTTTAACTCCTCCCTAGCCCCGCCTACATGAATATTATAATTAATTATGTAAGAATATGAATATGCATGTAAGATGATGTAATCTCACACAGAAATTGTATAAATAATCCAGTTTTTCACTGATTAGTTGGGAATCTTTTTTCCAGCATGAGCTGGGATTCCCCCAACTATTGCTTTAATAAATACCCCGCTGTATGAAGACCCAAATTGTCTTTGTGCAGTTTCTCTGCGCCTTTTTGGGGGCACGAATTTTTCGTCAGCAGAATGAGACAAATATGAACCAGAAAAATATCCCCTATACTACTTACAAAGATCTGTGATCAAGTACAAGCCTTGATAAACAGGATTTTGAATAAAGGTAAATTTTGTTTTATCATAGTGAAATTCTCAATCACTGATGGCCAATGAAAAACATGTTAATTAGTCACTATAGGAATGGAATAATTCCTACTGTATATAACCCTGCTCTAGTTCTCCTATAGTCCTACTATTATTATCACTAGTCATAGCACTTACTTTGATGAAGCCTTTGTTTGCTAGTAATTGGACTTCTCACACTGTAATTACAGACTGCATCTTGGAGAATTTATTTGCAGAACTGGGCCTTTAAATTGCAAAATTCCTCCTGTTAAGAAACATAATTTTTATCAAGTATCACACACTGCTTAACTTTCAAATAGATCTTATTGGATTTTTTTAATATTATCCAACCTCTGAAGGCACAAATACAGTTTTCTCAATAATCACAATCACCAGGAGACACACTAGACAGTGAATTCTCACCCCTCCTAATTTATTCAACACTCTTTACTCCACACACTTAGCTCTAATGTCAAATTAAAAATTTCTGCATGTGCTGTATTCTGCAGCAAAGAATTCTGAGGAAGAAATCACAGTGTAAAAAGAAAAAGACCATCACTGTATTTTATGACAATTCACATGGTCAAAGCACATTTGTGGCATCAGTATTAAGCAATAAGGCAAAATTCCACCAAGGTGAAAGCAGAGAGAAATAAAGCAAAGTGGCCTACCTACAGTCATTTGGAACAAGTCATTGCAGACTGAGGAGTGGAAGCCAGGAACACCAAGCACCCTAATCCTGCATGCATTTTTCAGATCAACCATCTCTCTAGAAACATCCTCTAATAGCTCATAATCAGCTCTGGGAGCCAGCAATTTGGAGTCAAACCTACTGGTAGAATCCACCTACTTTGCAAGAGGTGTTCCCTATAAAATAACCCTAATAATTACTTAGTTGGGTAATCCTGCTTCAACTGGTTGTAAACTGATGCTATTGCACCACATTCCCAACCTAGAGCTTGTATGCTGTTATCTTCTCTACTGCTTGTTGCACAAGAAAAATAGGGCCAGGCTTAAAAACTTCCTTTGCCACACTGATATATGATGTACTTTCTGACCCCTGCAGCTGTTTCAAATCTGACTAAAATTAGACCAAACAGCAAATTCTTCAGTGAACTACAGGGTTACTGAACCAGCAGAGATGCAAGAGAGCAAAAGGAAACTAAAGCCATTTTTATGCACTGGCTCCATCATCTACACAGTTGAGCTATAACCCATAAATTATGTTTACAGTTAAGCCATGAATTTATGCTGACCTCTTTCTCTGCTTTGTTTTTGTCCACCAGTAAAATGGGAATAATAGTAGTGGAGTATCTCCATCAGGACAATAAAAAAGGGGTTGATTACCATTTTAGCACCACACTACAGTTCAGGTAGCACAGTGATACATATAAGACTACATGTACACATAGAAACCTACATAGCATGAAGTGGTTTTAAATCTCCAGATCTCCCTCCTAAATATTTTAAGATGAACTAAGAAAATACAGAAATGAAATAACAAAATAAAAGTAGGTGTCCTGCAGGAATTAAGAATTTTTTTTTTTTTAACTGTGCAGAGCAGGTGCAGCAAGTATCATTTCCCTCCTGCTGCTTGTCCCACCTGCTGTCTGCCTGATGGTTCTATTCTCACTACCTTAGTATTTATTTTCAATATGCAAACTTATAGCTAATAATCTAATTTTTTTCATTTTTTCTTTTATCTCAGGTATATTCTAGGTATCTCCCCTTATAACCGTGCATCAAATGCAACTTAGTTTTTCATTAAGATTATGGTAAAATGAAAACATACAGAAAAACTTTTTCTATCCAAAATATTCTGTTGTACAGATGTGACTTGCTGCAAAGAGTCCACACAGAGAACATTAAGTTCCCTTTCTCTGTTTTGCTGCTCATGCATTGTGATGCTTCTCATGCTGTCAGAGGTGAAAATGGGTGGTGTCTCATTTGGTGTGAGACATTGCATGGATTCATTGAAGAGGTACACAGTGTAGAAAGGGTGAGAACTGCAGCAAGAAAAATCTCATGAGATGTGTAATAAAAAAAATAAAATAGTAATAATAACAAAAAATTTCAAGGTATAAGTCTTCTTGGTTTTAAGCCTATAAGGTTTTCAGAGTCTCATTAAAGATTTTGACTAAAAGAAAGAAACACAAGCACAGGATGGTAAGGGATTTCAAGTAAAACATCATAATTATATGAGAGTTAATAATATTGTAGCAACCCTTATCATGCAATTCTCTCCCTCCTTTCCCTCTCTTCTTCTTCCACAAGCTTCATAAAAGCACACAGTCTTCACACAAATGTTTACTCTATAAAACTGGGCAAACCTATATGGAAACTTGCATATCTAAAAAAACTCTGTAATTTCCTGGTTCCCTTCAGTGCTGCAGCTCGGCTCTTGCTCAGGTTGATGGACACCTTGGTTCAGCCCTCTCCCAGCTCAGCCAGGCTCCTACTCCAAGGGTGCTGGGTAAGAAAGGTCCAGAGTAGACAGCATACTCTCAGGAGGGGACACAACTGCCTCCCCACAGCCAACTGCTACAACAGCCATGCTTGCTCTCCTTTGAGTAAATGCTATCACTTCAGGGATGTGTTCTGATTTTTCTGCCTAGATCGCAGACTCTTACATTGTTTTAATTTATTAAATAGAAATCTAAATTTAAGGGACTCATAATCAACACTAAAACCTAGAAAACCTGCAGCATATGACCCATACCCACATAGCACAGCTGCACTGCGGAAAAGTTTTATTGATGATGGGGAGACTCCCTGCTTCCAGTCTTCCCTGCCTTCAGTGAAGGATATGGCTGACATCTGCATCTGTGAAATTCCTGCCACCACACACTCTCAAGGTCAGGGTTTAGACCACTATTCTGCCCTACAAATCCATGTAGGTTTTAAAAGCAATGCACCAATGTTTTCATATGAAAGCATTTATATCTGATCATGTGAACTTAAGTTTTCCTGCTCACCTGCAGTGCACCCTAAGAATCCTTTTCTCTGCAATAAGAGATCTATTGATCTGCAAGGAGTAATTATTCATTAACACTACAAGTAGTAATAAAATTTAAAGTTTCATGATTCTAGACAGTGAGATCCCTATATTTATAACTGATACAACTCTTAATTCAAAACAGTGACTAATATCACTACTGTTTATTATGTATACTTTGTGATACTTTCTTAAGCTTACCCTTTTTTTTTTTTTTGCTATTTTTAACAGTTTTCCAATTCTTTGACTATCCCAAGCACCAAAGAAAATCATACTATGCCAAAGAACATTCTAAAGGCTACTGTCCAAGCAACAATAAAAATTAAATACCTTTATAAATGCTTAGAGTTGTGAGAATAATTAGCTTTTGTTATTAATACTACATGCAAAATAAATTGAGGTCAGACAAAATAAAAAGCAACAACTGACAATGAAAAAAACTGAGGCTTTTTGCACAAAGCAAATATATTTGCCACAGCTTTCTCCTGTCTATAGTAACGTCCTAACTTTTCTATATGTATGTACTTTTTATATTCTGATTCCAAATATTTTAGTCTTTAAGTGTGGCTATATGCATTCCAGCACACAACAATGCAATAGTTTTCTTTATTTTACTGTTTTGTTACACAGAGAATAATTTTATTATTTTAAGGAAAACATTTCTATAAAATCCAATAAATCAATATTTCTTAAAGATAAAAGTTTGCAGAAACATGATTTGCTCTGTTTTCTCCCTTAACTGGCTTTCTGTTTGGCATTAATTTTAAATGTAATGTTATTTCAGTCAACCAATACTTTCAAGCATGCTGAATAGTGTGGAACATTCCTTTATTCTGATGTCATGCAGAAAGCATTTTTCTCAGAAGACATCTTTTGTAGTTGTAACCAAAAGGCAAAAGAAACTGGAGATCTCAAAGGGGGAGGGGGAGAGAGAGGAAGGAGGGGAAGGCTTAAACTCTCAATCCTGTCACTTCTAAAACTGTATTAAAACCACATATATTTTTGGCACTGACCTCTTAAAATAGTCCCTTATAAGCCAGTACTTTTTTGCCACATTCAAGGTATTATACTTATTTTTAGAGGTTTTGACTAAAAATTCCTCGCATTATTGTACTGTATCACAGGGAAGTTCACTATAGTTTCATGAAAGACGTTTTCATTTCTGACTGGCATCTTCTCAATAGCAGGGGGCCCAGGCGTACCGCTCTCTTCCAGGCAAACCTTTCTGCTCTTAAACAGTACAGCATTCATAACTTGCTTTCAGCACCGCAGGGCAGCTACACAGAAAAGCTTCTGCAACTAAATAGGTTACATCACAGAGAAGTCCACTATTTGGTCAAGGTGTAAAACATAAATACACCCCTCACTCATTTCTGCACCTTACAAAAATGAAATATTATCTACCCCAAAGACATGCATTTCCACACCACAGCCTGGTATGTTGTATATTTTAATGTGTTTATTATGTATCATCACTCCCAATTAAACACATGAAATGTAAAAATCTACTACAGAAGCAAGGGAACATGAAAAGGTCTCAACAGAATAAATACATGTACTGGCAATAACTTTTGTTTCTGCAAATACTCTGAATTCTCACTCTATGAAACTGCACTTTATGCTGAATGTGACTCTACTACCTCGGCTATCTTACAGGTGCAGACATAAAGGGAAGGCATAATAAGGTAAACTTGCTTGAAAGCATAATCAGCATGATTCAGGAAGAAGAACTGCTCTTACAAGTAGCAAAGCTTGGGTGATCCCAAGAAAACTGATGAAATTATAATTAATAAAACTTTTATATCATCATGTGCTAATCTACTGGAGCATCAAGCTATAGTTGGAGAACAAAAAGAAAGCATTTTGCAAGTACTTTAAAATGCTGTTTGTTTTAAAGATGGTTATATTCTCAGAATCACAGAACCAAAGAATCATGGAATATCCTGAGTTGGAAGGGACCCACAAGGATCATCGGAGTCCAGTTCCTGGCCTTGCACTAGACCACCCCAAGGATCATACCATGTGCCTGAGAATGTTGCCCAAATGCTTCTTGAACTCTGGCAGACTTGGTGATGTAACCACTTCCCTGGGGAGTCTATTCCAATGTCCAGCCACTTTCTGGGTGAAGAACCCTTTCCTAATATTAATTAGAATGTTAAACCCAGCCTTAACAAAGACACCGTTTCACCAGGGAAAGTCTCACATGTTATCAGTATAGAAATATATAGTAACTGTGCACAGATATATGTACATAGCCTGTTTGAACTGTGAAATTCCAACTGTTGTTGCAATCTCAAATAAAAACACACAATATATGCAAACTTCTGTGTTCTGTAAATATAGAAATAGAGACACGTTAGGATGTGTGTGTTATTGGATGTTATTATTGGACTGAGATGCTGGTCATTTGTCTATACATATATGTATAAGAAAACAATACACAGAAGATAAAAATGTTACCTTACCACTCATAATAAACACAACCCTCTTTTTTTTCCTGCATACCTACCAATAAATACACTGGCTGCAACATATTGTGTCAAAAACATACCATGTTTCAAATTGACAAATGCCACATAGTTGTCAAAAAAACTGCAGTGTTAACACAGGAAAAGCGTGGTTTCTGTTATCTTTTCTGTAGAAATATCTCTGGAACACATTCTGCAAGAGGCAGGACCTGGGACAAGCTTGATTTTGCACATGTAATTCGGAACTCGGATCTGAATGTTTTTCTGTGGAAAGGGAAACCTGCTCCCAACAGATCTTTAATAGTATATCAAGCTATATCACAGAATCGTTAGGGTTAGTAGGGACCTCTGGAGATCATCTAGTCCAATCCCTCCGCCAAGGCAGGGTCACCTAGAGCAGGTTACACAGAAACTTATCCAAGTGCATTTTGAATGTCTCCAGAGAGGGAGATTCCACAGTCTTCCTGGGCAACCTGTTCCACTGCTCTGCCACCCTCAGTGTAAAGTTCTTCCTCATATTGAGATGGAACTTGTGTTTTGGTTTATGGCCTTTGCTCCCTCTCCTGTCACTGGGCACTACTAGAAAGAGTCTAGCACTATCCTCTTGGCATTTGCCTTTGAGATATTTGCATCATTAATGAGATCCCATCTCTGTCTTCCCTTCTCCAGACTGAACAGGTCCAGTACCTGCAGTCTCTCATAAAAGCATGGCCCTCTCCAGTCGCTCCTTGTCTTTCTTGTACTGAGGAGCACAGAACTGGACATACTGCTCCAGATGTGGATTCACTAGGGCCAAATACAGGGCAGAATCACCTCCCTCGGCCTGCGGGCCCCACTCTTCACCATGTACACCAGAATAACAATATCTATTATTTTAATACATTTCTCCAATGTACTAATGACCGGAAGAGATGTGACTGTTAACATCACTATGGAAAAATATTTAAAAATTGCTTTAGACATAGTATCACCTTATTACAATTGCTAGGAATAATCATAAATGCTTTAATAGGAAAAAAATGTTTTTCTGCTTTAAATTTTTCTTTTACAGAGTCAGCACAGCTACAGGAGAGTACACTGGGTTCTGTTCTGGCTCATGCATCAGCAGAATTGGTAGCTAAGTTCCAACTGTAGCATCCTCATTGTTGATGATCCATGAACCACAAAGAATCTAGGTAGACTCAAATTCCAGGTTGAGCTTCTGGCATTGGCAGACAAGAAAAGCACCTTTTCACTTACTCCTTCCCCTCTTTGATTCTATAAAACAAATTAAATTATCCCAGGAAAGGTAATCAGATGCTTTATGATAACATATTTTTCTAAGAGAAGTCTTTGCTTTAAAAATCAACAACAGCATGCACTGAATGCACACTGTTAGCCTGTTGTCCATTACAAGTACTGTGCCATGTCCTTATTAAAGAGCATTAAAGTATAAAAGTGCAAAAAAAAAAAAAAAAAAAAAGAAAAAAGAAAAAAACGGGAATTCTTTTGAAGGAAATCGTGTTACAAAACTTCAGAGAAGCAGTCTGAAATCAAGGGGTTTAAATGTGAAAATAATGTAAGATTCTCAGCTGCAGGCAGGATTGCTGAACAGATGAAGGCTAAACAGGGTAGTGTTTCTGCGTGCTTCTCAACTACTGCTTTTGAGTTGCTGTAGAGGAAAAAAAAATCAAATGAAGTAGTACAAATTGTACAAAACAGTAGTACAAAATAGACTGTTTTGTCTTTTAGTTATTCAGCCTTCTTAAAATAATTTAAGATTTAAAATTTAAATACAGTGTGTAATACAGACATTTGATACTAGAAGGGAGTACACAGTACCAGGAAAATTAAGCAATAATATTGTGTACATATATGTTTTGGAAAGATATACTATATATAATTTTAGGTGTTGCAACTCACTAGAATGAACTAGAACTATACACAAAAGACAACTAATGTGTAAAGGTGAGAAAGACAGTAGACAAACATACACATGTAACTATGAAAAGTACTGCAGGACAGCTTTCATGCTCACTGGAAAGACAATGCTGAAAAGGAGGTTTACCTCCCACACCCTTAACAAAAACAAAAACGAAACAAACAAAAAAACCCCACACATAAATTACTATGTATTTTTGTTTCATGAGGTGTCTGGCATAAGCTCAATAATAACAGTTGCCCCCAGCCTCAATGCTATGTAGCCACTTATATGACAACACTAACACTTGACAGTGCAAGTTCTTCTTTATTTTTTCTACCACTACTCACTCCTAAAGTTTATAATTTTTAATATTTATAACATATCTACCAGAAGCAAAAATTCAATGTTGTTCACAATATTTCAAAAGAGGTGCAGCTTCACAAATGATCGGAACCTTGGGGGATTTCAAATTGAATGCATTTTAAAAATCACTTTAAATTTCAAGTATGGACTGTAGCTAGGCCTGCTTGCCTAAAGGTAATGCTGTGTATTACCATGCCATCTGGGTTAATTTTCCAGGCTATGTATAGCTTCCCAAGCTGGCACAACCTGGGGTGAGACTAGTACCTCCTGTTATCATGCAAACACCACTTCAGCCGATTAAGGAGCAGCACTGTTCAGCTCTGAAGAGAATCTCATCCTCCTCACCAAGAAGGCTGTGTCTTTGAGCACAGAGAAAGGTTAAAAACAGGATTGAAATGGAGTATATCCTCAGGGCTCCAACAGGGACATGAAAGACAACCTCAGAAAGTATGTTATATGACAACAAAGACATCAAATAATTTTAGTGGAATAGCTGCCTTCTACCTCTACAAGTTTCCCGGGCACTTCCATATACATACCATACCTTTTTCCCCTTCCATCACAAGATTTTTGTGTATTGCTTCTATGTGCTATGAAACAGCTCCTACATTTCAGTCTAGATAGCTAAATTACAATGGTGGATTAAGTTATTCACACATAATGAATCAATTACCAGGACCTTCTGTACTCAGTGAAAAACAGAAACTACTCATAAGAGGTTATGTGTAGAAAGCAAGCAGCTGGGTTCAAGTGTTGCTGCTTGGTCCTGAAACTTCGCATGGTCTTGTGCACTCAGCCCTGACAGGATGTTCAAAATTTAATTTACATTTAGGAATGAAGGGGTTTGTTTCACTACTCCCAGATACTAGCTAAATATTCAAATTATTCTTGTTAAAATGATAAACAATCTCTATACGTAAATGTGTAGTATTTATAAGGAGATTCAAAGACAGTGCAGACACAGGAAAGAACTTTGTATAGCTCTTGTCTGCTTTCTGAAGAGAAAGAAAGAAATCCTAAATTTGAACTGCTTGTTGTAAAGCATTCAGGAATCCTTTAGAAAGAAAGGTATCTTCACACCACATACTATTATAAAGGCAATGTTGTTACACTTAGGCTCATGGTACAAGTTTTGTATCTGATGACTTTAAAGCTTGTGTGACTACTTGGCTTGAAATCTGATTTTCTCCAATAATGTAGTTATATACAAAAGAAAAATGACTTTCAGATTAAGGTAAACAGCTGCATAGTGATAATGGGAGTAAAACCAGCATCTGTGGTTTTGTGCAAATCAGTATTAGGTCAAGAATGGATGTTGATAAATAAAGGGCTGAGAGGCTACATACTTGCTGGAATATAGAAAAAGCCAAAAAGAACAGTGCTAAAGTGCCTAAAAATTTGAAAGATATATACTGCTGAAAATTAAATTGAAATACATTTTCTAAATACCTTCTGCAACATAAGTGGCCTGTATCTTCTTTCAAGACAGAGTATCAGTTTATTTCAAATTTAGAGATATTGGCCTTGATTCAAATTCATGGCAGTTATAGAAACCAATGTTCCATGGCTTGATTCAGGTGGCAAGCATTAAATCTTTTTCCTGCTGTCATGCAACAACAACTTTAATACAAATTAGCACTGCCAAACTCAGTTTCCTAAGCTCAGAAGTCCTTGATGCTACTCCCTGAATTTTATTCATACTTTCACATGAATTTTGCTTTGCTGAAATTGTTGCAGCAGACAAGAAACAAAAACAAACAAACAAACAAACAAAAACAAACAACCCCCCCCCCCAACAATTTAATGACACTGGATTCAGTATTATTATTCATGACATTATATAAAATTTAACATGCAGTTCTTCATTATGTTGTTAACTGAGATAAAGCTCAATCAAATCAATACGTTTGTCAGATTTTTTTTTACCACGTATATTTGGTGTCTGTGAATCATATCTTCCCTTCACACCAATTGTTTATGCTGAACCCAATCTTGTCAGTCAACAATAACTCACATTTTTTCAAGCTACCGATTCAACTTTTACAATGGCCTTCTTGGAGTTCAAGAGAAAACCATCCAAGCTTCAGAAAATACAAAGCAACAAACCAAAATAAAGAGGTTTTTTTCAGTTTTTCTAGTCAGCAGGAATATACAATTTACTAAACCTGACACTCCAGACAACTGAGAATGAGATCCAGAGGGTAGATCTGAGTCACAGAAAGCATATTTCCACTTAAGAAAGAACCCTCTGTTTCTCCAATCAGCCACTCCAGATTGATGGGCCCTTAATTGCAGAGTTCCACAAAAAAGGGTGGGAAATGCCAAGGAGTACCTAAGCCTTCTCAGTTTCCATGGCCATGCTCAAAAACCCCTGGCAAAAATTTGCATTTCAAGGAACGCCCAGTTCCAATTCCTTGTGACTCCCATAGAAGGAAACCAAAATCGAAAACCACTTCCTAGAAAAATTTCTGCCAAACCAGTCGACTCCCTGTAACTATAAAATGAACAACTCATTCTATCTGAATTTAGACCTCAATTTAGAGCCAGTCATTCATAAGCTGGTTTTCCTTTTTTATCCTTATTTTACCAATAATTTATAATCCAGCAGTACTCTAGGCTTTAGTGTTCCGCCAATGAAAAGGCACATAATGGTCAGCCCTGGTCAGGGAAGAAAAACAAACTAAAGTAACATCCCTTTTCCTCCCCAAAATCCTGCAATGATGAGGCTAACATTGTTAGTTCTATGACTAACAGGATTTTCACTTAACATCTAAATTTAACCTTTGTTATTTTTTAGTAACTGCAGCCTTGCTATTTTCTAAGTGATTCAATTTTAGAATTTTTTTTTTTAATTTTTTAATATAAAAGGGAATGATCTATCTGTTTCTCAGTTACCTCTTTATCTGTAACTACGCTTGGCTAAGTGCCTTGCAAGTGTGCATAGAGAAAGAGACACTAAAGTCAGCACAGGACGACATCACTGATGCTCTGAAGGTATGACATACATGTGTTCTGGCTGGCCCTTCCCACTCCTTGTCCTCCTAGGGAATGCTGGTGTTTTGCCTAAGAAAAGGGTAAACTATATTATGATTCTCCTTATAAATAAGTGTAAATGATTTTCCAATATAAATAGGACTATTGTCTTTCTGACTTACTCTTCCAAAGCAAAGAGATCAAAAAATAGAGATGGATGTGTTCCAGTTAATATAAGCAAAACTCACTTTATGAAAACACTATTGTGAAATATAAATTAAATATATGACAAAATGTAAGTTGACGGGAAGAGAAATACCATGTTTTTTAAGGCTCACATATGTGAATATATATAACAGTATCTACTTACAATTAGAAATTATAGAAATGGCAGTGTTACCTACTTTTCATTGAAACCTAGGAAGAATCTTATTGATTTCTTCTGTGATAGGCTCCAAATGATGAAAAAAATGCAGACGTTCTAAATATAACTGGTCAGCTTGTAAGAATCTGAGCATCTGACTGGCAGTGTCTTATTTGGGTGACTAATAGCAAGACATTATATAAAATTTTGGCTCTAGTACCTACACTAAGTGAATGTTTTTGCATCTAAGGTATAAATACATGTATACAAATGGAGAGAAAATAACAAGAAAAGCAGAAGAGGAAAGTTGGAATGAATTCTGATGGGATTTCCTAGCTGCACTGCACATACTCAGCTGGATACTCAGCTTCTGTAAACGGACTACACAGCACTGGAGACAATGGAGCCACACTACTTAACACTAACTAATAAACTGGCTCGATATACTGATGTCAAAAAGAAAATAAGCACAAGCTTTCCCACCAAAGAGATTAAAATATAAAAGTGACTCTAACAAATACAATGGTGTTTGGGGAATTCCTGCATCTTTTGTGCAAATCAAAAGAAATTATGAAGGGACAGAGAGGGTAATAGCAGAGCAATAATGCCTCCTGTAACCTCATGTAACCTCACTGCTAAGAGATTCATAATGAAAATCTTCTCTAGCTGTGTGCATAGTGCCCATGGCAATGTGTGCCTTTGCGTTCCACAGAAACAGGGATAAATTTACAGAGAGGGGACTGTGAGCCCAAGATACAGCACTGTAAGCGATTTAAACCTGTGAAGTAAGCTGGAGACTTTTTGAGAAATTCAAAAAATTAATGGGGATTTTATGGGACAGGCCTAACATGAGTAACTAGAGATCAAGTGGATACATAAGGATTAGAACAATTCAACTGTCTCTCTTCATGAAAAATAAAATCTTTTTATTTTCTAAATTAAAACTCTCTACTGAATGTGAGTTAATAACTTTTCAAAAATTTTCCAAAATCTATCCAAAGTCATGTGACTCCTGAAGATGATGTACAACATGCAACCTAGAGAGATTATGTTTTGGAAATTCCTACAAAAATACTTGCTAGCCTACCTGATATTCCACTTTTTAAGAGTTTTTCTTATGCTTATGATGAGAAAAACATTTTGTGGTCCTAACCTTCAGAAATTACTCTCCATTTCTGAGAAGTAATGACTCATTTCACAGGCACTATCTAGGAAGCACAGTGACTACTCTGATAATTTATCAGACAAAAATCAAAGTAAAATTTCTTGATTTTATTATTCTTTGAGCCTAGTTAATAATATTAGACACATTAAAACTACAACTAAGGACAGTTTTAAAGGAAGTTAGAGTAAGAGAATTCAAAATCACTTGAAATCACTGAGTCTTTCCACTGATTGACTTTAGTGAGCTTTGAAATAGGGCTGAATTGGTCAGCAATGATGTTTCAAAGAGCATTACAAAGTAAAATTCAATTAGGAATGTAGAAATATGTAGTTATTTTACCCCTATCATGACAGAAGAAAAGCCACCTCTTCTATAATCTTTCGTATAGCTTCACAAAGCCATACCTACTTAATACTACACTGCTTGTCGAAGGTTCTTTCCCCGCCCCCCCCCCCCCCTCCTTTTTCTTTTTTAGGACATATTAATCTGAAGTATTTAAAGCAATCATGGCATGGCCTGAACACAACAGGGGAATGTCCTCCCTGACAAATGCCAGGTGCTTCTGCCAGCAGAGTGATTCCCTGACCCTAGTAGCTGGCAGAACAGAACGTCTCAATTGGCTCAGAGGACAGCCAGCTTTCTGAGGAGGCATTTAGTAACTCCTCTAGCCACAAGCAGAAATAAACTTGTGCCATGCACTTAAAGTAATGAAAAGAAAAGGCTAGATGGTGATGTAAAAAATCTAAAATAAAGCCTTCTTCCTGCTTGCTTCTGAATGGTGGGGATAATACAGATCACCATTACAAGACAAACAGAGGTATACAAATGCTTTAAATTAAGAAAAATATTTAGCATAAAGTTATATTCCAGGGCTAGTTTTTCCTACATTTTGTAGCCCAGTATTCATTTCATAGTTTGTCCAGTTTTGCTTATTTAAATTTCAAATAAATTTTAAATGGATGGTCTGTTCTTTGGATACCTTGATGTTCTGGCATACTGTTTGTTATTGAGCACTCATTCATTAAAACAGTGATCCTGAAAATGTTTAATTGGGTAGGGTCCCTGTATTTAAGTATTAACTCTAAACTAGAAATGTAAGGATTTGTAAGGCTGGGCCAAACATTCTGTAACAGGAAGAGAATGTCTATGATCATTCTTGCAGCATCAGCATACATTTAGAAGAGCACCAGTGCATTTTGAATGTTTTATTGTCTAAAATCACATGATAGAGAATTGGTTTTAAAATTCAACCTGAAGTATATTACATATACTGTTATTGGGCTTTAAATGTTCACATATGAAATCCTGACTCCCTTCACTATCTACTGCTTGGGATCAGGTTTACACATCTTCAAAGAATTTACTAATTTATTTTAGGAGTATCCCTTTCTCATAGAAATAAAGAACCCAATCCAGCTTCTACTGAAAACTCGATGAGGTCCTGTGTTACTGACATTTTCTTTTATGAAAAATACAACCCAAATGACATGTTATTGCTAGTCAGTGAAAATTAATAAAATAGTAGTGATTGGGAAACCAAAGTCCTATTTTTTCAAAACAGGCCCTTAAACACCTACACATCTTTGTGCTTGTCAATGAGATTAGTTTCTGTAGATAAAATGTATCTGAAAATGAAATTTAAGGTTCTGAACCACTTTGATTGTTTTGAAAATGCTACCCTGCAACTTCAAGTAATTGTCCAATAGAGATCTTTCTTTATTTTTTTTTGCTTTATAGTAACATTTCTCTAAAGCTAGGCATTTTAACATAATTTACTAGGACTTACTGAAGATTTTCACTTAACAAATCTGCAAAACCAAGTTTCAATTTCTTGGGCAACTTCAGCATCTGCTTTGTTTATACTAGCAAGTAAAATTGAATGTAATACACTATCCAGCCTTAAGGGCTTGCTTCTCTTTCTCCTTTCAATTTATCTTGTCTCCAAGGAGTCCTGCATTAAAATAAAACAAAATATCGATATTATTCTTTTTTAATTTCTATGTGTTTAATTATAAGCAGCAATTAATCAATTTTTTTCAATTTAACTTCTTCTTGGGGGCATCTCACTGATAAAGTGAAAATCAACAGCAGTGTATTAATCAAATAATCACAAAACTTTGAGGCAAAAAAAGTCTTCACCCCATCAAGACTGTAACCTAAAGCTAAGCAAATCCCATCTTTTACTTGAATTATCCGTAGAACTCATTTGTTTTCCCTCAAAAACATTTTCAGAGTATATATTAAAGTTCAATAGCAGAGGACCAATGTCTGTTTTCAATTACACTCTGCAACTTCATTAACACCGGTGGAATTGTTTGGATATAACTAATGGCAAAAAGTTACTCACAGTTTACACCTTTTTTTTCTGAGTATTTTCTATTAGAGAAAAGACAGCTCATAACTAATCCACACTGATATTCCCAGTACGATCCTAAAGCCTGGAAAATGCAAATTTCAATCATTTTGACATTGTTGTTACTATTGAATCCACTTTAAATGGAAAAACACTAGATACTGCTGCTCTCTTCAACATTTTAATATCAGTGGATCAAACCAAATCACCCTGGATAGGCTTGGATTTTGATCTATGTGCAAGATTAGTTAAAAGTCGCCCAGATTTTCATTCAAACCCCTTGGTTTCTAAGAATTCTCAATATGTCTGACAAGTTGGCCTTCCTACTCCAATTATTTTTGTGAATTTATATAAACTCCTGCTCTGACAATGTGAGTATTTGACCTCATTTACATTAGAACTGTTATTACATTTTTTAGATACTGTTATAGATAAGAAATTCAAGGACTCCAGGAGTCAGTTTCAATTTCTAGGATAATTCTTACAATATTAACCTATTTTTTTTCTGTTTCATCTATTTAATTATTTCCACTCTTTTAATCAGTTCAGATAAATTAACTGACTTAACTGCAACAATCTCTTTATTTCTGCAAAGGCAAAATGCTGTCCATCAACAGAAATCCTTAAGTTTCTTCTTTTAATCCATAAACTAGTAGTTTCCACTGAAAGCTTTAAAAAGCTTTATTATATTTCTACTGCACAGCTAAGTTCTCAAAAAACATATAGGGCTGACCTATATTCATTTACCTAAATAAAACACATCTGCCAAGTTGTTTTTCATTGTAGAGCAGTAAATTCATCACTAGAGCAGTAATGAACACCCTTCCAACAAGAAAAGTGTAAACACTGACAACTTCATTACAGCACATTCTGCCACACACCACTTCCCCATTCACAGAGTCACACCCTCTCAGAGAAGCTTTGTGCTTCCTGGGAAGGGAATTTGTGATGGGCTTACTACTACTACTACTTTTCTTTGCTGCTGTTAATAGCTGCATCTCTTACACAAGTACGGTCTTTATTTACATATGTATATTTTGTATGTATAATATACATGCTTATTTATCCACCTTAACTTATTTAGTCTTAACCAGAAAACCTGAATATGGGTAAACATATATCTCAGTGGTAAGTTACTTGAGAAACTAAAAACTTCAGAGTAACCACAAAACAATGGACAGGATTTGTTTATATATTATAGCCATAGTTTTGAAAATGTAGAACTTAAGTCTGTTTCATAAATTTGATCACCTTTAGTTTGTAAAAATGCAGCCAGTGAATTATTTTTAATAAATTCTCTTTGCTCAAGAGTGATAATTATATATTTTTATCATTACGTTTTTAGCTCTGTTCTCCACAAGTGGTATTACTTTATGGAAAGTTAGCTCTATATTATTTTGATTAATTGTTTTGCTCTCTCTATGGACAACCAATGATTGATAGCTCAGTAAGAACTCAAATAAATAAAATCAATTAACACCTTACTGTGCCAGCAAAGCACATGATCACACTGTCTTAAAAAAAATGATGTGGAGAAATGTATAGTGACAATTACTTTTTTACTGAATCACATCATAGAGGTAAAAAAACTATTCTAAGCATCCACAATTCAGTGGAATTTTTAAACTGCTGTCCCTATGCAGAAATGAAATTTTCTCTTGATTAAATATTCAAATTTCATCTCTTGGAATCCATTACTTTATGCTAACAAGGAGTTTGCTAGAAAAAGTTTTTAAGTGCTCTCCAGGGGCAATAAATTTCAAATTTGACATAATTTCAAACACTGTTAAAAACATGTCTGTAAAAATTTGATCTTAATTTCATTAAGAGAGGTGCATCTCAGGTATTATTACAAGGCACACTATTAAATATCTTATTAGAACTTTATTAAGCAATTTGTGTGGTGCTATTTTAATGATGAATTTGTTGCTTCTTGCAAAAAGTTTTCAGGAGCTTGATAGCTTACAAATATTTGAAATACTGTAAAGCAGTTTCACAGTTCTCTTAATACATACCAAGACTTTTTAAAGTACCTATTCTACTGGGCCTCAGTTTAACAAGCCATCACTAGTACTCGGCTAAGGAAATCAATTAAAAATACTTGTTCAGAGCAGTATCTACGTAGGTGAAACTGCATGATCATTTTAGCTCCCTCTGTTGTGAAATAATTCTACGAATGAAATAAAACTAGTAGTATGCTGCATGCCCCCCTGCATGATGCACTTCCTTTACAAACAGGAAGCTGAGACTGTAATGTCCACCTGTAAGTGAGTTCAGGCTTCCTCCCTCCTATTTAAAAGTCATGGAAAGCATGAAAACATGAAATCATAAAAAGCAAGAAAGCATACCAATTTTCTTTTCTTTTTAAAGATGCTTATTACAGATTTTGATTATAGTATATTTTAACCTTCCAAAGTGAAAAGTATGATCCTTAAAACACCAGCTGCTGGACACCAATGCATGTTTGAGGCCAGGTCTCCTGTTTGCACTCTGCCCCATTTCCCTTCCTCAAGTAATGCCTGGTCAGCCACCCCCCACCGTCCTCTATCTGACTGCTTTGACAGAGAAACAGGCAGCAATTTACAAATCCTGGTTTCCATTTTTCTACAAATGAACACTTCTGTGGTAAAGCATAGCAAACCTGATCTTGCCTCCTGTCTTCACCTTCATTAAAAGAGCTTAGACTATGCAGTATTTGGACAGCAGTCAAGTTCACCAAATCATTCAATGGACCTACAACTTTACCTTTGCCTGTGTCTGGGATTCCTTAAGAACAGGGAGAGCCCCATCTTTTCTCATAAAGAGATGGACACACAGCCCACTTTGGACCAGTAGCACAGGTGAGTTCTCACTGCACAGTCAGATACACCTTTGTCATGATACACTGGATGTTTTGGGTCATGGAATGAAGAGGAGAAGCAAGAAGTGTCCACACCATATACAGCCCCTAAATGATTCCAACCGGAGGCTGAAATGAATTCCAGAAGAAATGCTGCTGCCACTGACTAACATTCCTTTCTTGCCTCCTGCATATCAGAAGACCCTTTCTACCCTCAATCCTTCAATCAGGTTACAGGAATAAATGTTCAGTACTTCTGATCTGGTCCTTCTAGAAAAAGCTGTACTTTGTACAACTATGTAAGACTCCATAACACTTTTACTTTGAAGAAGGTAACTCCTCATCAAAGGGATTCCATTTAGGATCCTCTGCTCCACAAATGAAGAACCCCAGTCCCTTAGTAAACAGTCTCTTCTTCATGAAGACATTTCCTTATTTACCAAGGTCTCAGCTTTCCCTGAGAATTTCTTCCTTTCTTTTCAGCCCTCTGCCCTCCCACACACAAGCAGAGTGCTTCAACTGTAAGGACAGAAACAAGCACCAGATATGCAAGATTTTTAACATGTTTTATGCTAAACAGTGAAATCATATGACTGCAAAGTAAATCAGCTCCTAATTATATGAGTAGTGGTCTTTCATGTTCTGCAGCCAGTGTAATCCTTTATGATTCACTTCAAGAACAAAGTGCTCCCCTTGTAAATAATGTTCGAGACCGTGAGCTGCCCATTTGAGCAGTAAGCATTTCTCCACCAGCTTGCTGATCCTAGAGAACAAGGATTTCTTTTCCTGAAATAATTCTATTTCCACGTCAATAATAGGTATCAACATGACATGTAAAACTGGTTGAAAAATCAGGCTTTGAAGTGCTGACTGTTCACAGGAGCTCTTTTTTTAAAAGGTTCTAAAAATTACTTATCCACTCCACTTTATTTTGTGCATTTTTATACAGCCAACTTGATGTAAAACATTCCTGCACCATGAATGGAAATTTTAATATTTAATCCTGTTTTTTCCATTCTTGAAGCATCACATATCTCTTAGGTCAGAAATAGCTAACCAAATGTCACTAGCTGCAACTTTCATGAGTTTTTATAAGTTATTGGCAGTTTTCTCATGCACCCATTTATTACAGAAGTACAACTTTTCTTCCTACTGTTAAAGGTCCATTTCCAGTAGGCTTCTTTTTCAAGATCCAGTGTAAGTGGACCTCTGAAAAATTCTCACTCAAATTATCTATCACCTGTAATACAGAACTGACTTCCTTGACTTCTTCCAGAACACTTAGGGATATATATGTAGTCATCATAAAAAAATCTTAAGTGGCAGGAGCCCAACTGATGTCCAAGGCACAGCTTAAGAACAATTAAAAATTAAAAAAAATATGGAGACACTTAATTCAGTCTGACCCA
Source organism: Acropternis orthonyx (assembly GCA_035583155.1). Lineage (NCBI taxonomy): Eukaryota > Metazoa > Chordata > Aves > Passeriformes > Rhinocryptidae > Acropternis > Acropternis orthonyx. Next base: position 37,920,221 of record JAWWEU010000158.1, on the reverse strand, counting down.
CTGAAGCTAAAGAATGTCTGTAGCATGCTTCCATTTCCAATTAATCCTGTCCACAGTGTTAAGCAGTAAAAGAACAAAATGAGTTCCACAGTTCCCAGAACAGTTTTGTATCATTTTGGATATAAAAAAAGACTCCTGATTAGTAACTTCCTGTGATTTTTCCCTCTGGAAAATAACTGATGCTGATTACCTATGGACTGTGCTACCACCATAATTTTAGTATCTATTATGATCCCCAAAGTTTTAAAGGACTCTGACTCAGCCTTTCTTCAGTGTTGACTCCCACTGTTTCACTGCTGGTGAATTTTTATTCCTTAAACTCAATATACTCAATAACATAATATTTAGTATCACATATAACAAACTTGATCATGATCAAAGATTGACCATCTGCTGTGCTGTATCTTTTAATCAGGGTTTATTCAGCCACTCAAAATCACTGCTGTTACTGACCCATCTTTAATATTTTTGTCACAAAGTTCTCATTGAAATTCACTATTTTGCACTAACATGCATAAAATCAGTGTTTCCTATTGGAAAGCTCTACAATTTTAGAGCTGGTCTACTTCACAAGAAACTTCAGATCTGAGGTCAGTGCTGGACCTTATCAGTGTGCAGCCTTGCAGCAAAGAAGGCCAACAGCATACTGATTTGTATTAACTAGAATGTATGCAGTAGGTGTGCCTCTCTTTCCAACACCTGTGAGATTGCACTGGGAGTACCAAGTTCAGTTTTGGACTCTGCAGGACAAGAAATACCTGGACATATTGGAGCAAACCACTGCAGAAAGCCACCAAGACACATGGAGTACTGTATGACGAGAGGCTGAGAGAACTGGTCTTGTTCCATAAACATAGGAGGTGGAAAGAGAGTTCTCATTTCTGTCTACAGCTATCTAGTGGAATGTTACAAGGAGGATGGAGCCAGACCCTTTGCAGAAGTGTACAGGGCAAGAGATGAAGACACAAGCTGGAATACAGGTAACTCCAATCAAATATTACAAAAGTCTCTTTTGTGATGTGGTGATCAAACACTATAAGTTGGTCAAGGACATTGTGGAATCTTCATGCTTGGAGATATTTGCAACTTAACTGGACACAGACCTGGACAACCTGATCCAGCTGATCCTGCTTCAGCAGTGGGGGTTGAACTGAATGATCTCCAGAGGTCCCTGACAACCTCAGCTATTCTGTGACTTTAAGCAAGTCATAGCCTAAGCCTCTCATGACACATATAATAAACCCAGGCCCTGTTCAAGAGTGTGACACACATTCTAACCTGAAAATAAATCAGACTGTTTCCTACTCTTCCAAATTTGCTGTGGAAGAAATCAAGCTTCCTTTCATTCGCCTTCCAAAACATTCCTCTAGGCTTCCTAGCTGTATTTAGCTTATGCAGAGACAGTACAATGGTTTTCTAGAATACAATAACCAATTTCCCTCTCAAGGTGACAGGAAATGTGGCCACTCAAGTTTCAATTCTCCCTCCTGGAACTCTCCAAATCTCTCCTCTCAATTCAAGTTCTGATTAACAGCTCACCACTATACAATTAGGTGTGGGAACCAACTTTTTGATGAACAGCATTCCACAATTTCTCTTTCACTCCCTTTCTTTAACTAAATCAACACAGGAGGAATTATTTCAAGCTAGAGGAACTTAGGAAAAGGAAATTGTATACCTGCAGCTACCTCAATAAATCTGGAGTCTTTCTAACAGTCCGAAGCCTACATTGACACAACTGCAAAATATGACTTCAAATACTGAGTATATAATTAATTAAATTTACATACATGATAACCTATGTCTGCTTGTATGCAAACTTAGATATTTATGAAAAGTTATTAGAAATCAGTTCTTTCTCAAAAAATGACATACAGAAATTATATGGGGATTTCTATTACATACCTTTGACAAAAGTTATCAATGCATATTTTGACTACATGTCCTTTAAACTAATGTCCATATCACTACAAGTTGGTTTTGTTTACTGTTATTGTGTATAAAATAGACTGAATCCTAGTTTAAAATCATAATACACATGGAAGTTCACATATGTTCACTGCAATGTTCAAGTCATCACCACAATTAATTTTATGTCACTGGGACTTCACCAAACAAAAGTAATATCGAAGCATTTAATTTTGCTGAATTCCAACTGTTTAATACACACTCTTCTTGATGGTAAAAAAAAAAAAAACCTTCAAATATGAGTGTAAAATTAACTATGTTACAGAAGAACCTTTCCAAGAAATGAAGAATAAACAGCAATTAAAATTATGAACTCTTCAAAGCAGGCACTATTCTTTTTCCTTTTTTTTTTTCAAGGCATCATATAGTATGATGCCTTGTCCATACAGTCTGAATAAAGTCTTCCTTAATCATATCACAGGAGACAAAAATACCTTATGGAGCAGTGTAATTGAGCTGTGGCACATCTCTATCCACTCATGAAATGCACTGAAAGTAATAGTGGCCAAAGCTACTTAACTGAGGCCAACAGTTTTCTAAGAGAGAGAGTCAGCAAAGAGAATTGCTACAGCTTCCAGGAACATCCTACACAACCAGGCAAAAACAAGAGTATTGGGTCAGACCAGTGTTTCCCATATCCCATCTCTAATAATCCCCAAAAGTAGCTGCAAGGAGCAACGTCACAATGGTGACAGCATATATGATGTGCACACACAGTCTCCAATCATTTTCAGAGCAGTAATTACCTCAGATAGATGTGTATTTAGGAATATTCAGTGGATTTCTATGTCATTAATTTGTTTCATCTCCTCTGAATTTCATAAAAGCTTTTCACACCTCAACATATTTAAAAGACATCACTTCATCTTATAGGAACTCAGCATCCCAGATCAACCAAACACTGACAAAATAGTCAGATTCAGGAGCAGTAACTGTACTAACACATTCACTATATAACCAAGTGCCAAAGAACAAAAACCCTGTTCCCAGCCTCCAAAATATTAGCAAGCAAGTATCAGACAACAGATAGGAAACTATTTAGAAACAGTAAGACAACAGCAGCTAGCATCACAAGAAGTGATATCTTGTTAGAAGTAGCTTGATGGCTACATTTCAGGTAAGGACTATTTTGGGAAGAGAGAGAAACCCAAAGGGTGATGTTACAAAGGAGTGTAAGTCCAACCATAAGGTATGAAACAAATCAGTGGTTGAAAATATGGTAAATGGGCAACAGCGTTGGTGCTAAAACTTGAAGGAAAACCTTGACAAAGAGAAACAGTATGATGCAGCTGGGTGAAAAAGGACTTGAATCTTAGGGCAACTTACTAATATTTCATGTACCAGAGAAGGGTGGCCAGGGGGTATATGAAAAGACACAGCCAGTGTTACAGTCTGTCACTCTGAAAATTATATCTGTAAGAGGATTCTGGATAGATAGGACTGGAGAAAGAATAATCCTCAGTGGTAGTGAGGATGAGCATTTAACTGAAGAGTAGGAAGGAAAACACATACAGCAAGGATGTTAGGCAGAAAAAGCCTACAAGACTTAGATGCAGTCTAAGTGCAAAGAACTTAAGAAGAGAACAAAACAGTTACACTAGGTAAGTAAAAAAAATGCATAGCAGAGAAACAGCATCCCTTTCCATGATATCCCATGTCAGCATCCAGAGTCAGCAGTGTAAACTTCCTGAAGCCGAGTTGCATCATCACCATCACATGTAATAGCTCCTCAGAGACATAATAGCATAATGACTGATGCATTTTTGAGCCTGCTCATACTTTTACCTCTAAAACACTCTTTGGCAAGGAATTCCAATATTTAATTGCATGTTACAGAGGGCGGGGGGAGGGTGTAACACAAAAGAGCCATGAAAACAACAACAAAACAAAACAAAAACCAATTCAAAAACAAACAACCAAACAAAAACAAACTTCTGTAAAATGTTTTAAAACTGTTTCCTGAGAATTACACAGAATGTTTCTTTGTTCTCATATTACTAGAGTTAATGAATATTTGTTCCCCAATTGCCTTCTTGAAGCCTTGCTCCGTCATCTCTTTTCCAAGATGAAGCATTTTACTTTATTTAACTTTTCTCTGACAAAGTTCCTTCCATGTATCTCATCAGCCTTCATGTTGTTATCTCAAATTACAGTATGGTTTTGAAATTATGATAACAAAAGTACACACAATATATAGATTGCATGCACTGTGGATTTATGGATTGCCATCATTGTATCAATGTTCATGTTTTCTGTTTCTTTCCCACTAATACCAATCTCCTGCTAATACCAAATAATCTATTTGCCATTTTAATTGCTATGCTATGAGGGAGAGGTCTGTTATCAGTGAGACTGCCAAATTACAGACCTGTCCTAACAGGCAATATGGCAGTGTTACCTTGAAAAGTAAACAGAGGGCTTGGAAAGAACTCTAGATCTGTTTTGACTAAGGGAGTCTAAGCTAAGCAATAAAGGAGGAGATGACAGGGAAGCAAGACTACATTTTCATTGAGATAGAAATACCATGAGCCTATGAATCACCTGCAAAGAGATGATACTTAAATTGTGTTTCCAGGTAAGATTATGCAAAGATGAAGAGCAGAATAAGGGAAAAAAGAGGGGCAGTTTAGAGACAACGTGTTGCAGAACTCCCACACAAAGATAGGTAATGAATGAAAAGAATGCACTGAAGAAGTGACCAGAGTATCCAAAGGCAGCAGAAAGATGACATTTGCCAAGAACTCAGAGGGCAAAAAGAACAGGGACATGGTCAACTGTTTTCACAGCTGACTGGCAGGTTGGAAGAATCAAAGCTTAAGATTTAAAGTGCAATTCACAATGATTCTAATGATTTAGAAGTCTGTATCTTGCTTGGAGAGGCAGTCTCAGAAGAAATCTAATCACCCCACTTATTTGTCTAGGCCTCTGCTCTGCCCTTTAACGTGCCCGCGCTACTGCCCATCCCTGCAACGCACTGCAATTGTGCCTGCTTCTGCTTCAGTCGCATAGGGCTATAGAATGATGCTAACAAGCTGCTTGAGTCATGTGATTGCAATACCCAGGGTTTTTCAGATAGCAACCAAATTTGCCTTACACAACCTTCTAAGCAGAAGGTAATACTGACTTGAACTAGTATGAATTCCAACAAGAACTGAGTATTACACAACTTCATGAGCCACAGTCCCTAACCCTACCAGGAACTGGGCAAGAAAGGAAAGGCTGGCCTTGCTGCTATGGATCTGCATCACCTTTTGTTACCTAATCCCAGAGCAGTTAACCAGGTTAGCCATCTTCTGCTAAGCTTTCTCTCACTATAGAAGAAAAATACTGAAGAATTTAATTAATACAGTTTCCAACCCTGAATTCTCTTTAAGAATTGGTCCACGAAGTAGGACAGTCTAGATCAAAATTATTGCTTTTTTTTTTTTTTGATCCTCCCATTCCTCTCTATTTTGCATTCACATCTCCAATGAAAACTGTTTTGTAGATGGGTTAAGAGATTGTACAACAGCCAAAATGAGGAAGAAACTCTACAAACTGATTTGTTTTCCAACAATTACACATGTACATGCACACATCCTTCTATGGCTTCTGAAAATACAAATGGAAATAACACAGTAATCATCCAAACTCTTTTTTTTCATTGCACACAGCAAAAAGAAAGGGGAAAAAAATCAAAACACCACCATTCTTAACTGATATACTTTAGTTACTAACATTTTTTGTCCCTTGAAAAATAGATAAATTAATTTTAATTGGCTCCCATTTGGACAATTTTGTGTATAACATTCATAACAGCAATGTGTTAAAAAAAAGAGCCAAAATCAACACATACATTTTCTTAAATAAAGGACTTGCATAAAACAAAGTGAGGCACTCAGTTCCTCTTTCATTCCATATGATACACAGCTGTGTCAATCCCATCAGGAAACAGGCAACAGGAAATTCTTAACATTCTGAAGTGAAATCTAAAGATGTGTCTCATCACCCTTCCTCCTAAAAGTGCTTTTTGATTGTCTAAAAGATGTTTATACTAGTTCTAAAATAATTAATTACTTTGCTTAAGTTTTAAGCAGCTATAGGCCTCATTAAGTAACTAAGAAGACAAAAATAACTTTTTTTTTCTGTAAGTTGCCTTCACTTTTTCATTTCCTTCATCCCAAAATATAAACTGATAAGGAAACCTGATGCCTATGGACAAAATCAAAGCCAAGTACGCTAGCTATTGGAAAATGTTCCTTCATAATATGCTGCTTCTGTGTTATTTGTGTTTCTAACTATAGCTCTTGCATATATAATTCCATTATACTTTTTTAAATCACCATTTTGAAAAATGTTTTTGAACCATTAATATATTTTCCTGGTTAAAATTCTTTGAGATGTTCTTAACAAGAGTCTTAGATAATGAATTTGGGCAAACTCTGGAACAGTCTTTACAGTATTATCATTCTCATTAATTTTCAGAACTACCCACTGTGTTGAGATGATTGTCATGGGCCTAAGACTTCAATTTGGCTAAATATTTTTGCATATATTTCAACATATAAGTAACTAACAGATGTTTAAAATGTTAAGTTCACATTCTAGAAACAGTTAAGTGCTTACTGTAATATCATAATTTGGTTTTGCACTCATTTTTATTTTTCTGCTTCTATCTTTAAACACTTTTTTAGAGTCCTGCTTGGCTGTAGATAAAATGCTTTAAAACAACTTCACATGAAAACAAAACATATCTGATTTAGTAAATACAGCTGTGTTTTTAAAAAAAGAAAAGCAATAAACATTTAAAGGTACGACAAATTAAAAACAGATAAATGAAAACATTTAATGCTAGAAATGTTACTTTTACTAAAGGTCTAGGCTTAATGTAAAACCTTTTAAATTGTTTGTACAATAAAAGCTTTTAAATTCATATTTTATATTTGCTTTAAAAACCTTATACACTCTACTGTCTTACATCATTCTTAGAAGACTATATGGGATCAAATTAAAATTACTTTTAAAATGTTAATACACATCATAAACAGCATCTTACTTTAGTCCAGATTATTCTTTTTCTTTGCTTTTTTTTTTAATTATCTTTGAAGACTGCTTCTATTTCCATTGTTTCATCCTTAACCATTCACATATCAGAGCAATAAGTATTTCATTACTGGTTTATCTGTCCAGAGGCTTGAGAAGCAGTAACAATTAACCCTCCCTTCACAGTGATTGATACAGGCTTTGCTTTCAATTTGTTCCACTACACAGATCATGAAATTCTGAATGCGATCATCCTTATTGACCTACACTTTCAAACACACGGCTACAATGAGATGAAAGTAATTATTAAAAAGAACATAGGACTACTCAGTGCTGAAACAAAGTCTTGAAAAATCTTTTAGATGACCTTCTCATAAAACTAGCTCTATTTGATGTGAAATAAAAGGATGGATTTTCTTCACAATCTGAAATATTAAATTTAAATCTGATCAAGGTACAATATCATTATATCATATAAGCCCAGCTCTAATGTCACATCAGTTCACACCTGAACCAACAAACAGTAACTTCAACCAGAGTGATCCCAGTAGGATCAGGTCCTATAAATTTCAAAAGTTCCTCTGTCAGCTTTATTTTACACCAGCTCTGTTTGAAATGTTGTGTTAAGAATGACAAGACAGTAATTACTATTCTACTGTAGTCTATTTCAAAAAAGAAACTGTGTTTCTTTTTAAGATTCTGAACTTCTTGAGGCATCTAGTGTAAATAAGTACACAGGAAATTCAGACTGCTAAGGAAAAATGAGAAACTCAAGTCAGATTTCCATCATTAGCTGAGATGAACCAAGACCTATAAACACCACCGCTTAAGACTTACTGCAGTGGAAAAAAAAATATTTCTCATAAACCCTTGAAAAATAACCCTACATAATATTAATTTCTTGTAATTGATACATTTTTGAAAAATGAAATAAGATTGGTAGGTGATTAGTAATGATAGAACTATTTAAATTATGGGTTGCACTCAAAGAAAATTAGGATAGAAAACTGCAGAAAGATGTTCTTACAGGCCTGAGGCTGTAATCACAAAACAGTGATGGAGATGAACCAATACTGCATGGATTAGCAATGAATTATTTTGAACTATAATCATGTGCCAGCACAAAGGGGAGGTAAAAACTAGCCATTACTCACAAGCTGATCTGCAGATAAGAAGAAAAAAAAAGTAAAAAGGGGAAAAATTTATATGCTAAACAGAGTCAGGAGAATAATGAAAATCTAAAATGTTGTTACACTTCAAGTAACATTCTATTTAATATCTTTTGTGTACTGTATAATATTTAGTATTTACACAATACAATCTGTAAGACACTAGGGCTAAAGTGGGGTTAAATCAGATAACTCTTCTGTAAATTAGTACTGCATAATAATATGTGCTGAAAAATATCTTAATAGATGAGTTAGTTTTAAAATAACACACATGGGCACCAATTTCTCCCACTGTAAAACTGCAGAAAATGCATATATATATATATGCATGTGCAGGTAGAGACAGGTATATGCAAATGTGTATATGCAAATGCACATATATATATATATATATATATATATATATATACATACATAATGAGGGATTTAATTTCCATTAGTCCATCTGAAAGCAAAGCACCACCATCTTAAGATTCAATCTTAGTTTTCCCATCAGAGAAAAGGAAATGTTCGGACTAATTTTGTGAGAAAAGAAAAATCAAAACTGTTATCCACAAAGATTCCTGAGATTCTTATGAACAGACTGTTTAAATGAAGAGCACTTTAATCAGTAGAGGAATCCTCACGTTTCTAATGTCTTGCTGTGCATTCTGCAGGTTATAGTAGCAGCTGGTAGAGGTCATATATCTTTTGTGAGCATCCCAAAAAGGCTCACTGCCAGACTGTTAAATTATGAATAAGCAATGAACAAAAGAATGCAGATACGGTGGTGACAAGATAATCCAAGCAAATTTATCTATGACAAATTTCACAGGATTAACAAATTACATTTACACAGAACAATAAAAATGTGCAAAAAAAAAAGGATGAGCCTACTTTTCCCTCACAGCATTAGAGGGGGAAAAAAATCTCCATTCCAGTACATGTATTTACATTTCACTTTATCTAAAGTAAGACATTTATAGCTTGCTGAAGATGAGCAAGTAATGCTATTTCCTTTCAAGCAAATACATATATTGTATCTATCTAACATAAAACCATAAAATATATGGCTGCACTTTGCAGTACGCATGCATACAAGTCAGTGGAAAATCCTTTAAAGTTTTACTCATAATTAGGATGAAGAAGAATAAATATTGAAGAATTATAATTTTGCTTTTCAGATGGAATACTCTGACATTTTCTGTCAGTTAAAACACTCTTTTTCCCTTAATCACTCTGGGTTTTCTTCCTATTTGAATTGAACACATAATATATGATAATTGCCATAAGAAACAGGTAAGTCATGAATAGGACTTAAATACTTCTTTTTGCAGTAGTACCATAATAAACAATTTTTTAAAACATCAGTCCTAAAAAAATTTTGAATCCATAATCTAAGCGCTGGCTGTTTCTAAAGATGCACATTCAGTATGTCCAATAACCTGGGGGGAAAGAAAAGAGCATTTGCAATGTTTGCTACAACCTGCGGTCTCCTGTTCTGGTTTTTGGAAGTGAAAATAGTAAAGCAAAATGAAAAAGTAGAGAAAAATTTGAAATACTATCCTAAAAAAGCATGGAGTAACAGTTTCTAAATCACAGTTCTGTACAGTAGCATTTTTCTACCTGTTAAGAAAGGAATAAAAGGAAAGACAGCATCTCTCAGTTTGAAAATTTGAGTGTAAGTAGAGTGACTGATAAAAGCATATATGTTTGAAAGATCTGGAATCTGCTGAATCTTTTCTATCATGCTTTTCATCTGAAGTCTATTTTCTGTCACCTCCATTTACTTCTTCTTGTTTGTTAATGTACACCAGTTGTTTAGTAAAAATAGGTCTTGAATAAAAATGGGCCTTCTGAAATCATATGTATCATTTACGTATCAAATATATGTTCTTGTTACAGAGCACTGCCTACAAACAGGAAACCTCACTATTAAAGTGAACATCCAATTAATTAAGATACTTTAGTAAACTGCTTAGATCCTGCAAACTCTGCTACTTGAGTACCATTTATGTAGCTCATTTAGCCGATGACAAAAATTACTGTACTTTTGATTTTTCACAAGAAATGCAAGTTTTGCTGTAAAACTGTACAGCAGCTCAAGAAGAGTGAATAAATTAGGCCAAAGCATTTGTTTCTCTTCTTATGTTCATCTTCTATTTGTTATTTGCCAAGAGAAACCAGTTTTCTTTTTTTTTTAAATGCATCTCTTTTCAAGAACCTCCTGTCCATACTGTTAGTAATTTATGCAAAGGTGAAGCAAACATGCCAATCCTACATCTAACTATAGTCAGACAAATAAAATCAGCTACCTTTTTTTTCAGCTGTGAAGGTTGAAAGATAAGTACCACTGGCAGCTATTCTCTTTTTTTAATACTTTTCCCCTTTTTTAATCCTGCTGCCAGCACTGTACAGATTCAGTCAGTCAGTTCTTTCTACTGACCTCAACCTTGACCTGTGAAGACTGCCCACTTACATTTTTTCCACAAAGTAACAAATTCTGCCTTGCATCATCTCTAAGAAAAAACAGCTTTCTAACAAGCATTCTTCTAAAATTTGGTGTACTATACTTTTGCTAAATCAATTAGAGCTTTGGCACCTAACTCATACAAGCCTAGGCTATGAGTAAACTGATTGTAAATGTGAATTTGCACGTGATTTTCAAACATGATATCTAAACAAGAGGAAAAAAATATCTCCACCTTGCCCCCATCATAATATATAAATATATCTGTTCTGTGCCTAAATTTGAGTAAAACTGTAGCCCTTTAGGATTTAATCCAAAATGACTGTTCAAAGACTGTTCATTAGACAATAAAATTCAGTTTAAAACAATGTAATGTGTAATGAAGCCTGTTCTAAATTCCTATTGGAGACAAAATTCCCAGGCAAGTATTTTAAAGGGGGCTTATAGGATTTAGGTGCCCATATTTCACTGAAATGCAGTATGTGTTGAATGCCTAAATCCAATATGCTCTTCAGAAAATCCAAGCCCCTGGGACATTATTGTAGATTACGTACATACATATTATTCAGGCTATATCCCCTATGTTCACTATATACATATGTAAACCTAACATGCCTGCAGGTAATGGAACAGTACTTTTCCACTTAAATTATTTAACATAAGTGTTGAACTTCTATTATATATCAAGCTAACAGCTAATTTTAAATTGCAATCAAGCCATTCTCTGAAAGCACTTTATTTCAGTGGAGGTTTTGCCTGTAAAAGAAATGTAAATCCCTCTAATGAAGGCAGTGTAATCTTTGAATACACAGTCAAAATGGGGGCTGGAATTTTACTCCTAGTGCTAACATTGACATCTCTTGCCACTTCTGCTAGTTCTCAAAAATCTTTTGTGTGCAACTATCTCATCATTAAAATGCATAGAACAGTGTTTTCAGACCTTTCAAATCATACTAAGCTATATAAAGAAACATATCCACAGAAATACTCAGTACTAATATTAAAGTCTTCAGACACTGGGTGCCATTAGTGAGAAGTTCTCCAGAACAGACAAATGACAAGACAAAACGAAAGTCAAAGTCCAAAATGCAACATATAAGAAAGTCTGGGAAAATAGCCTGTAACAAATCTTCAAAACTGCTTTCAATAATCCATTTAAAATTCTTGCTTACATATCACTTGTTCTTTAACGTGCCTGGCTCTCGCCTACAGGCAGAATGCCGGATGAGGGCTGGCATAACTCTCAGGATCTAGCTGCAGCAGGCTGAGCTCAGGATCTCCTTGAGAACCACTTCATTTTTACTTGAGAATCTCAAGACTATCACATTTTACAATAACACTCCTCCTGCTATGTACATTTGTCATTGTGATCTCTTTGAGAACAAATTCACATCTATTAAATTATATGTTAAAAATACTTTTATCCTTGCTTGTGATTCTCTGTAGTATACTTTAATTGTGTACATAATTTCATTTGGGACTTTTCTAAAGATTAAGCTACAACTTGAACTCAATATTGTCCCAGACACAGGGTCCAGTTCTGCCAAGTTACAGACAAAAATACTATCCTACCCTTACCGTGCTTTCTTTGTCCTGTGTAATATGCTTCTGTAGCATACAAAATTAATGAATATTTGTACTACTCAAAGTCCTGTTCAAATGAATGGCACAACGGTCCTATTCATTTGACTAGGACTTTGTGTATTGCAAAACCACTGCTTGAGCTAGTCACAGAACAATGCTCTAGTCATATAAGACATGGCAGTAACCATTATATTCTTACTATGGCACATTTTCTTATGCAGCAAAATACAATATTATTACAAATTATCCTTATTATGCAAAGTCCTATTAAACAGAGTCAGACACCTCATTCACACTAATGAGACTTTGTATGTTAAAGATAACATACAGTAGCCTTATAAATATTACACAGAAAGAAATTGCCCCTTCTGGAAAAGTGCAGTTGTTTTAAAATAAATTTTCAAAACATTTCCTCTCATGGCCATAAATCTTTGGCAGTTTCTTAAAAAAAAAAAAAAAACAACACGCAAAAAGCCCCACAACCAAACATTAAGTATAAGCAAACAAACAAACCAAAGAAACAAACTACTGCGGTACTATGGTCAAAATTCAGTCTTGGTTATGTGCTTTTAAAATAGCTGATATTTTAAATATATAGACAGATTATCAAGGTGACATCCTGTAGAACAAGTTTGCTTGATTCACTTTGAAACAACATGACTATGCTGAAATCTTATCTCAGAAGATGAGGTGCTTTTACACCTGCCACAGCTACTAGTGACAATACTATAAAATTAATCTGATGGACTGACTGAATGTAAGGTTTATTCACACTACATGAGATTTCAGGAAATGGTCCCATAACAGTAAATTCTAAAAAACCAGTTACTTAATTGCTCTCAAATGAAATTCTGCCACATGGGTAAAATGGCTTCATTCTACTGTCCTCAGCAGGAGAAGAATAATTTCCAAAATGTTAATAAAATGGTAACAGTTAGTTTTCGTGATCAGTATCAGTTATTATCCTAGAATACATTTTCCAATAAGGAGGGTATTGTTATAAAGACCATTTTATGAAAAAAATATTTTTTAAACTCTTTACCTTTTAGGAAGGATGCTAATGAAACCAATGCCTAGAATGTCAATTTTCAATGACTGTTTTACTCTTGCAGTAAAATTCCCATCTAAGCTGGCAACTTATGTACCAAGTTTGAAACAAATGTGATTTGAAATTGCCAGTATATTAGACTCTGAAATTCAAGTGAGATGCCAATAAAAAGAAATGTATGCTGAGGATATATCCTGATATTCTCTTAAAAATACCTATGGCTCTGGGTGTTGTATTAATCTGTTAACAAAATTCTCTAATTATTTATAACTTATTAATAATACAGCATTAGAATATAAGGCCATTAAATTGGTAGAAAACAAGCTAGCTGGGTATAACCTCTAAGAAAAAAACAGTTGTGCTGTAAAGAATGTAGAAACGGTGCTGCAGACAAAACCTTGTTATTCAGAATTCCATTAGTTTCTGAAAATACTTAATATAACTTTTGTTGATCAATACTCTCATGTAAGCTCTAAATAATGTATGATTCCAGTGGAGAAAAATGCAGCAAATCAAATATGGTGGAGAATGTTTCAAATTGTGAAGAGTAGTATGACTGCTAATCCATAAATCAGAAATCAGAAAGATTGTTGTAATGTGGGAGGGCTCTATTTAATAAAGGTCATTATAACTCCTGGCTCTAGAGCTATAAGATCTAATATCCTCTCTGGTAGCTCTATGATATGCCCATGCATTACTGTTCTTGTTGACAGTCTGTTGCCTTGGAAATATTTCATTATTTCAGTTTTTCCATTTGTAGACCCTTGGCCTTGTGATATGAAGGCCACCCTATTTCATATTTTCGATTATCATTTAAGCAATCTTCTGGAGCTATTTATATAAAAGCAAGTGTTAGACAATGCATATCATCATTTATCATGGCTATGTTTAAGCTCATGCTCTAGAAAAAAAATGCCAAAATAAAGGGGTTTTCTCTTTCACTTTAAACCCATAGCACTCTCATATTAAGATATGCTTTACAAATCAGTGCTGGCATATCATATGCATGACACTTCTGTTTATTTAATTTTCTTGGGGTGTAATCTGCACAATTGAAAAAAACTAAACTGCTACTGTTACTGTAAAATTTGTTAACACTCACAGTTTAAAAGAAAATCAAACAAATATAAGTGTGTAATTTTTCATATTTTTTTAAAAAACATAAACAGGTGAAAAAAGTTTCAGAACAATTCCAGTGCCTGGTTACATCAGAGACTACTACTTTTTACATGTGCTTTGTAATCACTAACCTCTTGCTTGAAGAAATGTAACACAATCCACCTAAATACTGTGGCAGTGAAAACTGAAAAAGAATGTATGCAAAGTTCACTTACAGGATTCTTAATCTTAAGAGCCAGTTTACTGAAGTAGTAGCTAAGAAGAGACTGCAAAACCCCTTCAGTAACTAATATGCTCCTGTATTTCGAGTAGCTTGGCGTACACAGTTGAAAGGATGTGTACAAAGACAGCTCAAACAGTTACAGGCAAGACTTCAGGAGCACGTTACATAACTTTTAAAAAATGTACATGACTACCTGTTTATTGAAGCATTGATTCATCTTCTCCAAAACCTTTTTTTAAAGAACAAAGAGATTGACGTTATTTCTGCTACAAAAAATGTCATCAAATTCTACATGCAATACTTATAGCTAAACTGTCCAGAGCACTGTAAAGAGTGATAACAAAGTGAACCCTCCGGGTAAAAAAACAACTTCTTGGACACTAGGCCAAGTTTGTGGCTATTAGTGTTCTAGGAATTTAGACTACTTTTTTCCCCTGAAATGATTACAGCTCCCGCTCCCTACAGGGAAAAACTATTCCGATCCAACCTTTAAAATGACAGCATCAGAGCTGAACAAGAAGATGCTATTAAAGGGCATTAAATTAAATACAGTATATCCTCCTACAACTTCAATCAGAATTTCAGACCAAGTGTTATTTAGTTCAGCTCTCAAGTGGAGCAGAATAACAAATCGCGCACTTTGATTTACCTTCTCCGAATGCCAAATGGAGACAGGTGATAAAGAAAGCACTCATGCACAGGCTATGAAGTTTCCCCTAGAAATTAATTCTATCTTCAAGATTCCTATCTCAGAGAAATTCCCAAAATGGCACACAAATATGCTTCTGCTGGAGAGATTACTGAAGCTATCCTGGCAAATACACTTAGCACTAATATAGTACAATTCTCAGAAAGAAGACAGCAGAATTGTGTGTTGGGGAGGGGGAGGGAGGGGAACGGGATTTATTCATATGAATTGTTTTTCCAACAAAGAACTCTGCATGAGAAAAACCTGCTGCTTTAAGTGTTATTAACACAGTAGAAACACCTTTGCAGCCACTGGAATGAAGATTTAAAAAAAAAAAAAATTATAGTTGAAGATGAAAATCTGTAGTTAAGTCATTGAATTCAGAAGATGCCCTGTTTTCCCACTGCATGTATCTCTGAATTTTGCTACATATCAATATAGCCTTGTCAAAGTGCAACAGTTAATACTAATGCATCTAACACAACCAACACTAACATTTCAGTGGTGAATATGGAAGGTATGGGGTTTTTACACCGGGCAGTCTGCTTTCTTAGGAAAAATGGCACAGCTATTTAGACAAAATCTTTGGGATTCGGAAGTTGCACTGGAAATGCTGATCATCCTAAAATACATAAATATGAAATTAAGGCTAAAGTATTTTTCTTTAAATATTTTTCGGACTTACTTCTGCTGTGAAATATAAAACGCCTAACACATGATCCAGCTACTTTTAAAGGCTGTCTAAATGTTAATTTCCATTTTTACAACTAGCCAGGAACCTTCCTCACCCCTCACCCTCAAGTTCACTTGTAACGCTGAAGGGGGCGGGAGGGAAAGAGCCCACCCCAAACCCTCTGGCTGCTCTCCTTCTGGGCATACATCTCGTCGCAGTGTGGCAATGGAGCTTTGAATACTTTTGTAAGAACCACAAAGTAACATCACATGAACTTGTACTCTTGTCTCCTACCAGTCACTTCTAGAAAGATTCACTTTACTAGAACAAATCCGCTACGGGCAATTCGTGTCACCAGCAGAGCAGATTAATCGCAAGCACTCTCCCCCAACAAAAGTACATGGGGCAGGCGGCGGGCCGGGAATCGCACGGGGGGTAGGGCGATCCCCCCCCCCCGCTCCCTCCCCGGACCCCGCGCACCGCCTCCCCGCCCGCCCGCGCTCCGGCTCCGGTTCCGCTCTGCCTGCCCGGGGGGTGCCGGGGGGGCCGGGCCGGGCCGGGCAGCCCCGCGGGCGCAGCTGGCCGCGCTCCCCCCCGCTCCGGCCTAGCCGCACTGGAACCGCACCGAGGGGCCGGCCCCTCCGCCCGCAACGCCGGGCCTGGCGCGGCGCCCCGGGGCCGCCGAGCGGCGGGGCCGCCCGGGGGGGCCTCCCGGCTCCGCACAGATACACACACACACACACACACACGTACGCACGCCCGCTCCACACCGCGCCCCGCCAAGCACCGGCTCCGGCAGCCGCGGCGGTGCGGCCACTAGAGCGGGGCCGCTGCTGCGTGGCTGTTCTGTGTGTGTCTCTGTGTGTGTGTGTGTGTGTGTGTGTGTGTGTGTGCGTGCGGCTGGCGGTGCGCACTAGGAGGAACTCACGGTGCCCGGCTGTGCGAGCAGCGGGTGCCGCCGGCAGGTCCCCCCACCCCGGCATGGCAGCCCCGGCCCCGGCGGCGGCGGCTCGGCCCGGCCCGGCGCTGCTGCGGCTGCTGCTGCTGCTGCTGCTGCTGCTGCAGGTTCAATAAAGAGAAAGTGTTACCGTTCTCGCCTGGAAGGATCCTGCTGAAAGCTTGGCTTGGTGGGCGCCATCTTCCTGGGATTTTTTTTTTTTTCTCCTCTCTCCCTTACTTTTCCCCCTCCTGATGTTGGTGTGTGTTGTGTGTCTAGCAGCAGCAGCGGCGGCAGCAATGGCCCCGGTTAGCCAGACAGGCTAAGGAAAAGTACTGAGGCCAAAGCATCGCGGGCTCCCACTCCTCCGCGCAGTCCTGGTGCAGGTTGCTCGCTCGCTTGCTTGCTAGCGCTGCTGCTGCCGCTGCCGCCGTCCATAAGCCGAGGAGCGGAGGGAGCCGGGGCCCCGCCGGCCCCAGAGACATGCCCAGCGCAGGCAGCGGCGGCGGCCGGCGGCGGCGGCGGGAAGCGCGATCCGCGGCGCAGCCCCGGCGGGCAGCCCGGCCGCTGGCATCGCCCGGCAGGTGCGGCACTCACACACTCACACACACACACACACTCACACACACAC